>JAWNOM010000038.1:10352500-11048770 GCA_035045965.1 Drosophila aldrichi
TTTCATCTTCTATAAGTAACATGTGCTCCAACGTTGGCTTGACAATACAGGATTGTCCATATATGACGGACTCATCTGGCAGCCCAATATCTTTTGACAGAGACGGTCATTTGTGAGATATTATATTCAAAATCTACTTGAAGCAAATAAAATAATTATTAACGCCAAAATTGGGCAAATTTTATGTTTCATTGACTTAAAAAAACATAGGTCCATCAAATATCAGCATCCTTGTAGAGCTGCCAGATGGATCCGTTGAATATGGGCAGCCCTGTATTATTATTATCTTATAAATCTCACATTAAATACAAAAAACAAATGGCTTAAGCACCCGACTTATCGTATAGCCCGAAGCACATTGCATTAGATCTTAGTAAATACCTGAAGCATATCGGGTATTATGGCTATATGTGAAGATTTTATTGGGCCTATGTCAAATATATGGCTGCTAGTTGAACGTGTGTTTTACGAGCTTCAAACAAAATAATATCATAGCTGGGCCATAAACTGGCAATTTCTGGAACTCACAGACGCTAACACTGCTAGACATCAGCCATGAGCCATGAGCCATGAGCCAGGAGGCAAAGGCCGAGAGCTGAGGCATTGATGCGTTTATTTTAACAGTCGTCGAATGGCTGTGGCCATTGGCAATGGCAGCCATAAACTGCAATTTCGCAGCCCTGACGACACCCGCTGTTCGGCTGCAGTGCAGTAAAAACGCTGAAAAATTAATTAATCTTCACATGCAACTAAATTAACGCACGATTGCCGGTTCAGCCGGAGGCCAGCATAGTAGCAGCAGCAGCAGCAGCGAGCACGAGCAGGAGTCTGTAGTAGGAGCAGGAGCCGGCGCAGTAGCAGCAGCAGCAACCAGAGTTGCAGTGCCCCAAGGCTTTAGCTTTCAGTTCAATGTCTGGGATTTATTGCATTTATCGGGCCAATCGAATTGCGTTGCCAGTTTAAGATTTATATTGGGGATATTTATTATTTGTTTCTCGTTGGCCCGATGCGGAAGTTCAAGTTGGCGCTAGACTGTCTTTTTGTTTTTTCTAGTTTTTTGTTGCTTTCTTGCCAGTCTCTAATTAAATGTCTCGTCTCCCATTGACACAGACTCAATTTATTTGACTCGATTTGGTCCTGTGACATTAATGAACACAGCGTTGACATGTTCACAGAGGCAGAGGCAGAGGCAGAGGCAGAGGCAGAGACTGCTGTGACTGGAGCCACGACAACGATGACACCTTTGGCCACAGCGCGACGTCTTCTGACAATGGGAATCATCAATTAAATTAGTTAAAGTTGTTTGCAGAACATTTGCCAAACGGGCAACGGGCGACTGGATGCAGCCAGCCAAGCTCTCCTCTCGTATGCAATTGGCATGACGGGCCTCATTTGCATTTTGGCCCCAAAACAGAGACCGAAGATCTTGGTTCATTTAAGTGTTAAAAATGGCAGTAACATGCGCTGCAAAATGTTACTTTTTCGTGCTGTTGCCTGTTGCTGTTATTTTTTGTGTTGTTGCTTGTAAATGATTGCGGCCACGTTTGTTGCCTCAGTCTTTTGTTTTAAATATTAAACGGGGCTACAAATCGTTGCCAGCTGCTGCCGCCGCTCTGCTGTTGGTGCTGCTGCTGCTGCTGCTGCTGCCACTGCCATTGCACCACACACAAAATTTGTCATTTTTCCCGCGGTTTGGCGGCTCATTAGTCAGCCAGGCTGTCGCACATTTTCGTGGAAGCCTTTCGGCCAGCCTGGCTTGGCCTACTCTGCACTCTGCTAGCCCAGCCTGGCCTGGCCTGGACAGAAAGCTGCCACGCGATGACAAGCTAGATTAGAGCGCCCAGGCCAGAATAAGCACAGCCACAGCAGCAACCACAGCCGCAGCCACAGACGACACAACGACACCAACCACCAGGGCAAAACATTCCACCAAGGGCTTGACACTTTCTGTGGCGAATTTAATTAGAAACAAAACGTTTCTGTTGCCGTTGTTATGCGATGTTTACCCAATGCAAAAGGGGTATATTAGCTTGTTGGCAATACTCAACTTTTTCTTGGTTATATTTACTTGGCTCTTAGGACATCAGATCAGTTGTTTATATTATAGAAATATTTGTCTATCATCATTCTAATACCAAACAAAACTCATTCTCCACTGCCTCATCTTCCAGCTACTTCTCTCTCTCTCTCTCTGCTCATCTGACTCCTACTTCTATCAGCCTTGGTTCTCTCCTCTCCTTTTTATTGTTTTTCTCTTCTTCTTATTCTCATTCTTTATTTTATTCTTTATATTTACACAGCTAATGCTATTTGTCGCTCTTCAATTTATTCTTGTTTTTTTTTTTTTTGCTATGTCTTCAACTTTTATTCGAGATTTTTAAACTATAACTTTTCACCTCCTTCATTTTATTTTTTACCACTCTCTCTTACTCATTCTTTTCAATTGTCCCCTTTCTATGTTCTTTTTCTTCTCCTCCTCCTGCTTAGTTTTCTATTTCACTCACATCCCCCTTCTCCTTATCCATACTTTCTTTCTCCTCCTTTTCATTCTTCTACCATTTCTTTTCATTCTTCTTCTGCTGCTAGGCTGTTCCTCCATCTCTACCTCTATATACCCCATTTTCACGATCTTCTCCTTATTTTGCTCATCTTTTCTAGATCTACCAACTGCATTGATCATTCCATATGGACTGCTCGTCGACTGTCAACAGTGTATCTCGACGTTGACAACACCCAACTGAAACAATTCTACGTTTTGTTGTTTGTGAGCCCTTTGTAGTTGTTGTTGTTGTTGTTGTCGTTTAACAAGCGACCGCCGCGCGGTTCGCACGCCTCGGCACAGCCTCTCTGGCCAGTTTGCAGGGGCCGGGCCAGGCTTGTGGACAAGAGTTAATGTGTTGGGCAAATATGCAGTTGGCCACTTACCACTCGAGAGAGTCAAATTATAATTTCATGGCTTATAAAACTTATATTTGTGTTGCGTTTGATGGAATTTACGCGTGTGTAACTTTGACTATATGTGTATATGTATGTGTGTGTGTGTGAGTGTGAGTGTGAATCTATGTGTGTGTGTGTGTGTTAAACAAAACGTAACTAAAAACATTTTTCACGCTTCTTTGTCTGGATGCCTTTCGACTTGGTTGTGTTTTATTTTTGTGTTTTGTGTGTTTTCTATTTACACGCAGCCAATGCTGGCTGGACAAACAGATTTTAACGCTTAAATGCTAAAAATCATTGGCAGCACTTGGAGAGCCACAGAACGAAGCGTACAGAATTTCTAATTAGAAGTAAGACCGACCCCAAGCCGGACCTCGCCAGCCCCGCTGCAAGCTGCCACACAAATTGCAAAGGAAAACAAAAGCCGTGTTGTTGTCCGCGCAAACAGCGCACTATTTGTGCTTGTGCTGGTGCTGGTGCTTGTGTTTGTGTTTGCGCAAACAGTTGGCACTCAAAGCACTCGGCAAATGAAAACAGAAAAAAACAAAACAAAAGACAAAACCAAACCAAACCAAATCAATCCCAGGCCAATGTGAGGCGTGCACAATTAAAATTTAATGACGAAAAGGCGGAAAATCGTTACAAGCTTTTCCAGCCACAAAATGTGTCGAACAGCCCCCAAACATGCCCCCAACAGCAGAATGAATTATGCACGGGCAGAGCTCATGAGGCACACGAAATGCCGAATTTGGCCTTTCCTAATAACTACAACTGGCCAAATCGCTACCTCTATTGCAACATATGAGATGATGTCCAGCCTCAGTCTAGGCAACAGCAGCAACAACAACAGCAGCAGCAACAACAACAATGGCAACAGGCACTGTCCATGCTGGATGATGGCGATGGCAGCGGCTGACAGTAAATTCGATTAAACCGCAAATAGGTTTGGCCAACAGACAGAGCGGGCAGACCGATCAGCTGCCCTCTGACTCTGCCCAGTCAAAGATATCACGGCCTGCGCACAGTGGAACGAAAACTCAAAGAAACAATGATGATAACATTTAAGATTTATAAATTTGTCTAGCTTTATTTATTTCTAAAGGCTCGATTAGCTCTAGAGAAAGAAAAATCGATATATAATGACAAAAATTGAACTAGAAATTGAAGAAGAAAGCACTTTAATAGAAACTGATGGCATTCTTTCTGTTAAAGAGAAAGAAATATAAAACATTGTAAAATTAAACGTCATATTAATTAGATGTTAATATCTTTAAAAATAAATAAATATTAAGTACATTAACATCATAACAATAATAATCCTTAAAAGCCCATGCCTTGATTCAATGACAAATTCATGAGAATTGCTTAGAAGAGCACTACTTCGAAATGTATCTTCTACATTGTCTTCGGCCTTCACTTCTGCCTCATTAAATTTGTCTGAAGAAGAAAAAAAGTAAGACGAGAATTTTTGTTCTTCTTCTCTTTCTAATGCTAATCTAATCCTTATTTCATTATAATTTGTATTTTTCTTCTTCTGTCTCTAATGCTAATCCTTATTTGATTAGATGTTTTCTTCTTCTTCTGTCTCTAATGCTAATACTAGCCTTATTTCATAAGCATATTTCTTCTTCTTCTTTTCCTAATGCTAATACTAACCTTATTTCATTCTTTCAATTTTCCACCTTCAACTCTTTATCCTTTCAAACGCAGCTCAATTTGTAGTTGTTATTCATGCATTTCGAACCACTGTGCAATTGTACTGGTTAAAGGTGCGCAATGGCGGCATAATTTATGATTTCATTAAATGCAGCAAATTTAATCGAGCGAATCTGAGCCGAGCTGAGTTAAGCTGGAAATGTGAGCAAACGGCAGTTGAAATCAGCTTCGCAGCTTCCCTTTGACTGCAGCTTGGACTGTGCAATCCATTCCTAAGACATTGGCCAGCCAATCTATCCACTCTGGCCTATAAGTGGCACAATCGTGCTCGCTGTGGACGCTTTTTGATTGAGCAATGCATCTCGATGGGATGGGAGGCCCACTCGTAGGTTCTACCACTCAATTGGAATGGGAGCAAGGCCTGGACTTGAGTAAAAATTACAACTTGCTATAAAAACTAGCGGGCGATTGGATTGTTGAGGCGCTGTTGCCATAAAAATAACTAAGTAAATCGCCGCCCAGCTCACGTTCCGAGCTCCAAATAAAATGAAATAAAAATCAAATTGAGAGGCAGAGGGAGAGAAAACAAAAACACAAAAACCGAAAAAGAGAAACAAATGCGCCAACTTTTAAGCCGTACAAGAAATCGGGATGGCTTCGAATCGAATCACGTATTTTGTGTTACAGTTTGTCGGACCCGAAGCTCACTTCGTGCGGGCCAAGCAATACAGATATATATATAGCTATAGCTATATAGCTATAGTATATATATATATTGCATTTGAGTTGGCGATGATGGCGTCCATGTTGGCGCTCCACTCCACCTACCACAAAGCTGGCCAACAATAACAGCGACAACAACGACGACAATCAATAGACAAAAGTTGTTGTTGTTGTTGTTGTTGTTTTTTTTCGGTTGCGCTGAGACCAGGATACGCTGCATAGTAAATCAAACGGAACAACTAGCGAAACGGTATTGTTTCCAATTGGCAAGCAACAGCCTGGGAGGAGCACGTCCCCACCTCGCAGCCACCCGCCCGCACCTGATGATGACTGCAGCAGATGGCCCCGCCGCCAGTTCAAGTTGCCACCGCAGAGCTGACAAGCCGCAGGCATGTTGGCCACAGGCTTACAGTGCACGCCCGCTAAAGAGGCACAACTCTATACATCTCTCTCGCTCTCTCCCTCTCTCTCTGTGTGTGTGTGTGTGTGTGACCCTGTGACCTTTTTATGTTGTGCTCAAATCAAATCGACTCTTTTTCCGTGTGTCCGCTTCTTGGGCGATGCTCTCATCACGCCCGCCCGTTGATGTTTCCTCAATTAACCTCCTTTGTTTCCATTCGACTTGTTTTTTATTTATTTTTTTTTTTTTTTTGGCTGCTCCAAGATCTGGGCGTATGCGCATTGTCGCCATTAGCTGCAGCTGCGCCAGGTACAGACTCTTGGCCTACACATGGCCTGCCTTTCCATTGTAAAGACGGACACAAAACGAAGGCGGAAAACAAGAGTAAATTTGGAAATAGAAATTTCGCCAGCAAATACCGAAAGTTGACTTTACTTAAATTGAATTGGCACTTGGAAAAGTTGTTAACTGTAAACTGTAAAAAAAAAACAGCACAGTTTAATGCTTTGCCAGGGCGACGAGAAAGACTTGCTGAAAATTTCACAAAGCTTTGCCCAGCAACATCAAGTATACGCAGTGTGTTTTTTGCACTATTTTTTTTTTTTTTTTTTTTGTTAAGGTAAAAGTCAAACGCTAAGCACATGGGAAATATCAATTAAACTTACAACAAGATGCTAATATTTTGTTGTTTAACATAGACTATATAATGAGATTAAACTAAAGGAAATGCCAAGGCACAGATTGGAATGGATTTTAGTATATTTATATATACTTTTGGTATATTTATATATGTATACTTTTAGCAAAATTTTGAGTAGCTGCTATGTAGTTTACGATGCACCCGGTAAATGTTAAGTTAAGCTCGGCGCAGAGCTGAACTGAGTGCAGCCCACTGTGAAGAGACCCCACACAAAGATGGCTAATTAAAACGGTCCAAACCGAGCTGCAACAGCTACTGGTATTTCGTGGTTTTTTTTCTAGTCTTTTTTTTTTTTTTTTTTTGCTGGCTCTCGGTGACAAAGAGGCGTTGCAGCTTGGGTTAAGTGAGGTTATGTTATTTGTCAATTTGTTTCTCCTTAACTAGCAACAAGCGCTTGTAGTTGTCGTCTGTCTGCTGTCGTCTGTGCATGCGGCAGCCGAAATGCAACAAGGTTATTAGGGTTAAGCCACAGCGCCGCCCTCACTCAATAGACCCCAAAAGTCTTGGCACACACACACACACACACATACATGTAGCCATAAATAAGCCACACTACAGCATTGCTGAAACATCTTTTCTCGCTTGCCATAATTTTCAATCACATTAAATATGCATTTAGCCAAAAGTCTGACAAAAAAAAATTACAAACACAAATGAAATGAAAAAAAAAAAAAAAACTAGCGAAAAAACATGTAGCACTTGTCAGCACAGCCGACAGGCCATAAAGATCGATACGAGAAACCATTTTGAAATGTAATAAAGATCAATAAAAAATCGTTGTTTGATTTTCGTGTTGATTTTTTTTTGTTTTTATCTCGTTTTCTCAGCGCTTTTGTTTTGTGGCTCTGTTTGACAAAGTTTTTATTAATTTAACAATAAAATTGTTTATGCAAATTGGCTGAGCGTAAATCTTTTGGCTTTTGCCGTTTGTGCGCCCTGCTCGAATTATAATCTAAAAGCAATTATAATAACAAATTCAAGAGCTAAATTATGGCGCTGCCCCAAGACCTGAGCACGACGCGTTGGCCGGCTGCCACGGCAGGGGCGACACATGGGACACAAGCGGCTAATGAAATTATAAAACAAATGTGCCTCATTATTGGACACTAAATGCCATTAAGAATTCAAATTTTTCGAAATGCTTATAAATTTTGCGCAGCGCTTCCACCAAAGCAGGCATTCAAAAAAAAAAGCTGCCAAAAATTTTGGCCAATCTATTGTGCGACCAAATCTATGATATGTTTTAGCCAAATTTATGTGACAGTCGAAACTGGAAAACAAGCAACAAATGTCAGCAAAGTGCCTCATGAATTATGTTCAAGTTGGCCTAAAGCTCAGCTCTGCTCTCTGGCCAAACCAGACCGAACAGTTGGCCCAATGCCAACGCCTGAATGAAAGTAGCAGCTGCTGCTTTGCTTTCTATTTAAACTTGACATCGATCAAGCACTGAAATCATCCAGGAAGTTATCACATCAAGGTGGGTGAGAAAAAGCGATATACTTTATTGATTCTATATATTGATATTAAAATTGAACACTTATACATCAATTGTTATGCATTCATATACCTCATTGTACCTCTGCAAATTCTTGGTTAATTATATCGTTCTATACCCGGAACTTATTAAAAATGACATCTGAAGCTATTTTGGTTTAGTTTAAATGTTTTAACACGCTTCAACAGAGGCGTGGTCGGCTTTTTCAAATGTTTATTATACTTAGATTGGATCAGACCACTTGATATGACCATGTTTGGTCGTCTCTCCAACTGTCTGCTAAAAGAATTATGCCACAATTTTAAAAATACATATATTTCTTGTATATCAACAGCCAAATAAGTTTACAATCTCATTGTTACTCTATCCCATCAAATTCCTATAAATTGTTGATCTATAAATATCCATACTTGGAAGACTTGAAGACAGCGAAAGGCATGTTTGTGCTCTATAATAATGTATACAGTTAATATGTTAGTTACGTGACTGTATCAAATACGCACACTTAGAGTAATTCATATTTTGAACAGAGTCAAGTAGATACTCTGTGCAACATCCCCAATTTTTCGATATATTGATATATTATGATAATGATGATATATTTATATTATATTTGCTTATTAACTCTTTAAGACTCATTTTCTGAAAATCATAAATTAAATTTTAAGAACTATATATGAATATGAATATACATATGTATTAGTTTAATTATGACAAACTAAAATATGGAACCTCTAGATAGAAGATATGAAACCTCTAGATAAACAATTTGTGCTGCAATTTGCAAAATTGTGACAGCTTCAATGATATATTTACGTTATCTAAGCTATTTATATTATAATGCTTTTTTCGTATCCATCTTTGACAGCATGGAGTCGCTGCACAAATCATGCCACGAACTAGTTCTTTCAGCTAGCCCAATCACAATCGCTGCGCATTAATCAGATTTTAGTTTAGATCGAATTACAAGTTTTGGCTTTAATCGTTTAATATGCGCTCGCTGCTATTTGATGTTCATTCATGGCCAATAAAGTTGGCAACTTAACGGCATCTTTAATGGCCAGAAATACGACAAACTGTCAAAAGCTCAACCAGCTTGGCCAACAACTCATCGTATATTTATGACTATTTGCATAAATGTATAAATTTCAATTTGAATAAACGAGCAAAAGGCGGCTAGACCAATGCCGCTGCCATCGGCATCGACATCGGCATCGGCATCGCCATCAACACATTCAAATAATTCACACCTCATTCGGACGCAGCCCAGCGGGTGCGCACCCCTTTTCCTCTACGCCCCCCACCAGGTGCTGCTCTCTACTGTCTGGCTGGCTGTCTGACTTTCTGTGTGCGGTCTTAAATGTCAAATATGTGTCCGAATCGAGAATTTCTCACGCTCATGCCAAACACATTTCCAATGCTAAATAATTCAAAGCGACAAACTAGTTGCATACAAATATTGCTTACAAATTATTTGTATTATTTCTTATTTATTTCAATTTTTTTTTAGCTTTCTTTCTATGGCAAATTAGCGCTGCTGCAATAAAATACCAAATATACACACTCATGTGTGTGTGTGTGTGGTGTGTGTGTGCAAAAATGAAAAACAAAAGTGTAATAAATAAGCAAAGCAGGCAAGTCTCATGCAAATCGCACAACAGGCGTTGTATTAGCAAACCCCCACCACCACCACCACCACCTGCCCCGCCTCCCCCTCCATCAATACTTTGACCAACACTGCCCGTTGGGCAGCCCGGACAGCCGCTGGCCGGTCGCAGATAGTCTGGAAAATCGTTGTTATTATTTATTGCCGCCGATATTTTTATGTTTCGCCGAAGTCGTGACTTGGCCAGGTCGCAGTCGCTCTTGCCAATGGCCGTCGACTGAGCCGCTCAGCCGGCTAGACAGGCAGCAATCGGTAGGTGTGTTCCTGGCCACCGAGTGCTGCTGCAGCGCTGACCAACTACTGCAGCAGTTCTTGGAAAGCTTTCGAAGTGACGCGTTAACTATGAAGAAAACGGTTGAAATCAATCGTTGAATCGACCGGAAGTGACTGTCGCGGCTGCCCATCAAAAAAGCTAGCACAAAAAGCAGATAGGCGAGTTAACAGCTGTTGGCCAAGTCGAGCACATGCAATCAGCTTGTTAACTGCTTAAAAGATGACACACTCGATCAGCTGTAGGCATGTGCTCCCGATGTGTGTGTGTGTTGGTGGCTTAACTATTCTAATTATTCAGTTACGCTGACATTATCATAGCTCATAAATATGCGCGAGCATGCTTCACAGTGGAGTAGCAGCAATGGGAGGCAATGGGGGCGTGGTTACTGCATATGTATATCCAGGCAATGAACTTCAGTTCCTGTTGACTAATGCGTTCGATTTTAGGCAGCAAAGCTGAACTCAGTCGACTGCTGAATACACTCACCAAATGGATATGTTATTGGAATAAATTAGAAAAAAATATGGAAATATTAAATTGATTGATAAATGTTGAAATCATGCTTGAAAATTATACTAAATACATCAAAATATTTTATTAATAAATATATGTAAATACAGATATATCATCACAGATTATTGTCACTATAAAAAAATTCATATAAATTCCATTAAAATATTTTGTGATATTCTTAAAAATCTAGATGCTGATGAAAGTAACTTAATTTTAGTCATATCCGCCCTCTCAAGTTACATTCCCCTTACAATAGCATATGGATCCACCGCTTTTAGTACATAGGGAAACAAGAAGAAGAAAAATGCGCGTTGTCGTTGCGACATTTTGTTGTTTTTCGATGTCGTTGACGTCGACGTCGTTTGGTTAGTTCGATTTGCTGGACACGATCGAGACAAAGTCGCTTACTTTCGCTTGGTCATGAATATTAAAGACATTAAGTAGGAACAATAACATACGGATGAAGCACGGCTGGGCGGGATCGGGTCGGGATCGGGACACATGACTGGCGAAACAGAACTACCCGACAGAACAGAACAGTGAGGCCAAGGCCCAAAAAAGCAAAAACTTAACTTTGGCTGCACTTGATGCTGCTTGGCTTTATGGGCTTGTGAAAATGTCTGCGCATGTCAAAAGCATCCGGAGTAGGAGAGGGTAACTCCAACAAACCAACAACAACAATAGAGCAACAAGTACAAGAGCTGCAGCTGATGCCGAATGCTGGAAAGGATTTCGTGTTCAGTTTTGTCATCGCATGTTTTTCGTTGCTGGCAAATGAAAACGTGAGCGTTACCTTTAGCCGTTTGCTGCTTATAAATATGCATTTCTCGATACAATATTTTCCCCCACTTCGCCGCCACTTCTTCGCCGTTTATTTACCTTTTTTATACCCTGAACCCATTGAAAATGGGAAATCAGGGTATAATGGTTTTGTTAAAATGTATGTAACAGGCAGAAGGAGGCGTGGCAGACCCCACAAAGTATATATATTCTTGATCAGGGCGACGAGATAAGTTGATTTAGCCCTGTCCGTCTGTCTGTCCGTCCGTCCGTCCGTCCGTCCGTCCGTCCGTCTGTCCGTCTGTCCGTCTGTCCGTATGTTTGAACGCGTCGATTTCCGAAGATACAATAGCTAGAGACTTCAACTTTTTTTTAAAATGTCCGTATATAGCACGCGCATATCGAGTTTATCACATAATTTCGATAACTTGTCCGATTATTTTTTTATCGATGAAAAACCTTATCGAATGTCAATTATTAAATTATATCTCCTACATCTTTTGAGCTAGAGTCTCCAAATTTTAAACGTAGACTCATATATACTTTCTAGAATTTCGGTTTTTGTTATAATTCACCCCCCACCCCTATATCCACCCTCTCACCCTCACCTTTGTAAAATGCGTATTTCAAATACTAGAGACTTGAGATTCGGCACATACACGCATAGTAATGATATAATCACAATCTAAAAGTTTCATGAAGAACGTACGTCCACAAAAAAAGTTATTAAATAATTAAGTTTCAATGAGAAGCCCACACTGCAGCCCATGCGTGCGTGCCTATATGTGCCTATGTATGTGTGTGTGTGTTTCTTTTGTAAGCAAAAAGACGGGTTCAGGGGATTTCGTAGTCGAGCAGTCTCGACTAGAGCTTTCTTACTTGTTTGCCATATAATTTAAACAACGAAAAGCGAATAAACAATGCCGCAGAGTCCGAGTCGAACCTGGCGACTGAAGTTGCAATTTTGTTGTCAACGGGCGACAGACAGTTGCCATCAAATACTTCAGAGCTGTTCACTGAATGATGCGGATGATGATGGAGCTGGGCTGGCCGGCTGGCTGACTGGAGGAGGCCCATCAACTAGTGATTCAAACTTTCAACGGGGCCGCATCGATAATGCCGCCGACTGTGTCAAGTGTCTGCTGGCCAGACGGGTTCATTGCTTTCCTTTCAGCTGTTGCTACATTTAAATCATTTACAATCTGTAATGAAAAACAGACGAAGGAGAAGAAGAAGAAGAAGAAGTATAAAATCGATGAAGAAGTTGATTGGAAATTCAAATCGTTTATATTTTACATACGATTAACAAATTCCCGATCATTAAACCCAATTGCCCGTTCTCTGTGCCTTTTCAGGCCGATTATTAATGATTTCCGTTCAATTTTTCATAGACGAATGTGGAGTGCAAGGTCATCAAAAGACGTGTTGATTACCAACAACAATAATAACAACAATAAATTAATAGAAGACGAGCCAGCAGAGCCGAGATGGACAACCCGCGGCTAACAAAGCCCCAAAAGGTATTCCATCCATAATACCCTTACCCAAAACCCAAAGAAGCAATGCGATGCAAAGGGCATGACTAGTTGGAATACTTTGTGGCATGAGCATGAGAAACATTATCTAAAGTTGTTAAAAATACTTGTAAATCAATCGCATCAGTATATTTAACTGAGATCTTAACTTGCAGCAGCCTGATCTTATCTTGCTTTGGGGCTGAACTTGTACAATATAATCGAAAATATGGTAAATAGAGGTATTGATGACATGTAATACTAATCAAAAAGCAGTTCAAATTCGTTTATTTTATAATCTCATTACGGTCTAATACTCTGGCATATTATGTTTAAGCCTAACTGAAGACTAGATCTACTGCTACGTAGATTTGTCGATTCTTCACTTGTCATGAAAACAAAAACATTATACATATATATACACTTTTAGAGAAATTAAGTCAACAGAAATTTATACTAATTTTCCTTTAAGCAATATAGCTGAACAAATTCCAAACGCTTTTCCAGTTGGTTCGGGTATATTTCAGTCAATATACAAAGTATTGCTCAGCTCAGTTTGATGGATTGCGCTGTCTGTAGCTGTGTGTGTGTGTGTGTTCACTCTTTATATAGACAAATCTATTTTCCATGTACAGCACACTTTACATATACAAATTTTATCTGCACACACAAACAGACAGACAGAGAGAGAGAGAGGGAGAGAGAGAGAGAGAGAGAGAGATATATAAACCGCATTCACTTTGATTTATAACAATTTAAAAGCATTAAATTGTACTCGCAATAGATAAATTTGTCGATTCATTGAGAGTTAATTTCACAATTTATACGTTGAAAATTGTGTTTAAACAAAACGATGAACCGTTAAATATGCCAACGCCAGAGTCAATGAAATGGGGTTTGATATCTTTTTTGTTTTTACTTTTTTGAGTGGCTGCAGAGATGCGCATTTATCTGGCTTAGAAAACCGAATACAGTTGCAGCCATTAAGATACAAAGAGTTGCAAGTGGGCAACGAGTAGTGGCAAATGTAATGCAACACTAATTGGCCGTTCATGAGGCGTCTAATGCCAAATGCCCGCAGACAATGGCCAACAGTCTGGGACAGCGAACTATGGCCAGCTACGAATGCAACTCGTTAAATATTTATGAGCAGCACGAGGTGCATGCATACCACACACACACACACACACACACACACAAACACATACACAGACACATACATACTCATGCATAGAGCTTCTTGTCCAGATGTGTAGCCCATAATTGTGCAGAGATTTTGATTTGGAGTCCGCTGGATGTGGTAGCCACTGCCTTGCTGTGCCTTGCCTTGCCACTGGCCGAATGCAGCCTAGCTGTAAAAAGCCAAGCCATAGTTGCAGCGAGTACCTGGCCCATAGCTCTTGGCACAACACTTGAGCACAGGACCACTGCAGCCTCGGCAGCCACTGCAGCCACAGCAGCCACTGCAGTCAGAGCCGAGGCAGCAACAACCTGTTTCGTGGGAACATTACCTACTCGGGGCCTAACTCCACCTCTGACTCCGACTGACTGCAGCCACGTTGCCTGACCATTGTCTAACTGACTGACGGACAAACTGACTGACGGACGAATTGACGAGCTGCTCTGCTGCTGCTGCTCTGCTGCTGCTGCTGCGGCTGCTCATAAATGAAACCTGTTAAATGAATGAAATAAAGTGTTATTTGCTCGGCTCACAAATGTTTTGCTGGAGCATGGGCTCTCTGCTCTTCTCTTGATATGCTCGTTCGTTAGCCATTAAGAGTATATTGGCTTTGTGCACTATTCGAACCGCTTCTCGGCAAGTGAAGTATAGACTATATTATGCTTATTCATATATATACTCTAGGATTATTAGGCTTGCATCATTGGTCCATCTCTAAGAGAACTTGAGCAAGTATTACGAAGTCAATCACACCCGAGTGCAATATTCTTACTTGTTTTTCTTTAGGTGCTGCTTGGATTATGCCACAAACTGTGCTCTAAGTCCAGCCTGTGCATGTGTGTGTGTATGTGTGTGTGTGTGTGTGTGTGTGTGTGCTGACTATATGCTCCGGTTCTTGGACTTTGTTGGACTTTTGGAACGCAGCCACAGTAACAACAACAACAACAACAGCAGCAACCTCTGCTCAACCTGTACGTACTTTAATTTGATTTTTTTCAGAGCTTGCCCAGCCCTGCCCCTTGCACACACACACACACACACAGTGTCAGCGCACGTGTGTGTGTGTGTGTGTGAGTGACTTGTAAATTTTTGATGCTGTTCGCTGTTATTGTTTTTGTTGCTGACGGCCTGTTTTATTTTTATTTTTTTATGCTGGTTTTTTGTTTACCTACAGTAGTTGTAGCTGCATGTTTTTGTTGTTTTTGTTGTTGTTGTCTTTGAAGTTGGGTCCTCAAGTTGAGTTTTATTTTTAACTTAATTTCTGGCCGCTGCCTTGGCCCATGCGTAATTCATATTTTACTTAAGCCATGCCATGAAGCATAATTCGCAAAACTTTGGATCCCTGCCATACCATATAATTTGTGGCAACAACAATTTGTGTTCGTTCCTCTTGATCGCCCGAAAAGCTAAAGCCGGCCAACCGACTCGTCGGTGATTGTGCTTGGCCTGGCTTTGGTCCAATAAATGCGGGCTTTACATCATTTAGAGTCAGTTGGAAGTCGTTGATTATTTATTTCTCGCTCTCAGCTCTCAGCTCACTTCGCGGATTTACATTTTATTGTATATGTTTCAATTTGTGTTTATGTGCATTTCACTCTCTCACAACGCCGGACACAGCTGTTAAAAATGTTGGCTTAATTCGACAATTTAATTTGGGTTTATGCCGCTAAATACGAACTCGCAGATTTGCGGGGCCAAGGCAGAGGCCATGTGAAATGAGGAAGCTGCCTCAAATGAAGGGGGCGTGTTCGCAACTCGCATCTCGTGTATACCGTTTTTTTAGTTTTGGTGAAATGTTTTTTTTTTATTTTTTTGTGGAGTTTTTGTTTAAAATTGGAAGAGGCATGGCGGCCAGACAAAGTCTCGCGGGGATTCCATACTTCCTCTAATAAAAAATAATATGCATGTATACATAATATGTAAAAACCTCGTGTAGTACATAATATATTTGAATACTTAATCCACCATACCTAGATTCCATTTTTCAAATATTTATTTGAATTTAGCTATCAAAGGATCAAGTTAATTTCGAATTTCAAAGAAATACTTGTGCATGAATTGTAACTTTTTGTTAAACAACATATTAAATTGTATGAGATATTCGCCAGGTGACATGGGCACTGGTAGGCTGTCATAAGAAATTTGAAGTCCTTCCATATAGACATGACCCTAGAAATACAATAATAATATCATTCAAATAGTAATATCATAATATTGTCTACGAAAGCCGAGAAATATTCTTACCACATACGGGCAGTGATGATTAACATTGGAATAATTTTGAAATAAGTTAAAAATTATGATGCCAAGAGACTGATACGGCTTCCTCAAAAAGCGACAGACATCAATCGTGAGTGTATAGGGCCGTGGCTTATAACCATTCATTTTCATTGAAAACTGCGACTCGAAATGAACAACATACGCCGGCTGCAGAAGCGTAATATTAACGTCTACGGCATTGCTCTGATTCACGGGCCGGACACGACAGCTGTTGACCACGATCCACGACATATTGTAGGACTTGCAGACGACATTGGTAAACCGAAATTCAGCTGCTTTCTATAATATATACGATACATGTTGACAAAACTGATGAATTCAATGAATTCTGGACTTACATTGAAACTTAAATTTAGCAGAAAACAAACTGGAAGTAGACCAAATATATATTGTGCCGCCTTCATAGCTCTGATTCGATGGAACTATTGAAATCGAATCGCTTTGAGTATTTATTTATATTTAAGCTCTTCATTACGCTGACCAAGAGCCAGAACTGATCAGAGATATGCAAAATTGCGTTTGAATCGTAGTTTAAATGTATTTTAATGGATATTATATTAGACAATTATTATACAATATTAAACAAAAATACTATATACATTTTTAACATGATTGAAAATAGATCTAAGTTTCTATTTGAAAAATCCAAATGCAAGTCTTTCCTATATTCTTTTATTTCAAACCCAGAAATATTCTTAATTAGTATCAATCACTTTAATGTTCAAGTTAAGCTTAACTCTTTGCCAAATGTTGAAGATCTACTCGAAAAACTATTGAACATATAGCTTTACTTAATTTTCCATTTCCCAGTAGGGTCTCCAAAGAAACTTTCAACTAAAAACAAATTTATGGTAAATTACAAATTGTACATTTTTTTATTAAAATATTATTATTGAAATACTTTGGGCTTATATAGACTGACATAATTCAACACTATCGTTTCACTTTGTGAACGAGCATTAAGAAATTTACATTCCCATTTAAAAGGCGTTTTAAAATTTTGTAGCGTAGCGCAACTAATTTTTGTTGAACTTTATAAATAAAGATCTTTGGCCGCTGTGTATATTAATCAAAGCATCAAATTGTTCGTTTTTAATGCTTTACACTTTTTCCAATCAAAAAATTCGGAGCTGAAACAAAAGATTCAAATTGGATTCCGTAACGTATGTTGTATGCTGCTCGTTCACAAGGAGAGCAGAGCATATTGGTGAAGCGAGAAAGTTTGGAGTTCGTGATTCGCCACGCCCGGTAGAGTCAAGGCCAATCAGAAAAAAAAATATATGTATATATACATAATATATATCATTAATATAGACGAGTATTAGGCAGCCGTTTTCTTTCGCTTTAGATTTGTTCTCGTTTCTCTTACGCTTTGGTTATTTAGGCCCATTGCATTAGGGGTAGTCCCGCTGCCGGGGCGCCAAACATTTTAGTTCCACTTTAGGCGCCCAGACAAGGCCATGATGCGTGGATAAAAAAAAAAAATAATAATAATAAAATAGAAATACGAGTCTATGGCCAAAACAATGATGATGACTAACGGGGATTCGTTTACATTCGGTTCCCATGAAAAAAATATTTAATTTGATTGCCGTTTTTATGTCTTCATTAGCAAAATGCTACAAAACTAATAAATTAGAGATTGCGGCTCTTCGAAAACGGTTTCTATAGGCTATGTGAGTTTGTATGTATATACAGTTGCTAAATCGGTTCATGCATAAAGATTAACAGTTGATTAATGAATACGATTATTCATAATTCGTATCAGTCTCAGCTAAGGGCCTGCATACATACAAGCTTATGTAATTGAAACATTATTCTGCAGCTACACTCAATGCTAATTCGACTTCATAGAATTTGATTTAGAGATCATTAAGAGCGAGCGCGAGCAGAACAACGACAACATGGACATAGACATGCGCTTCCTTTGCTGCTTATTGAAGATGCCTCCTTTCAGGCAAGCACACCTGTGTGCATCCGTGTGTGCGTATGTGTGTGTGTGTTTGTGTGTTTTTTTTAGCTCTGTCTGCACATTTGCGGCACGCAGCTCGTCAATCAATTGAGCAGACCAAGTTGCAACCGGTTTGTGCTCCACTTCCAATGCACAATTTTGTTTTTTTTTTTATTTCATGATTTTTTTTTCCTTTACTCTACCCTAACAAAAAATCAGAGCTCGCATCGTCTGCTGTTGCCATTAATCAAATGTATATATGTATATAAATTTTTCTCGAAGATTACTAAATTAAACATAATCTGGAGTCATCAAAAATTAATATAGTCCTGCCGATTGCATAGGATATCACAACGAACAAATCGATAACATCGATAACACCGCGATGAGTTATGCTGCTTCCTGACTTAACTTATTAACTATAACTCTAAAGGCGTATTCTTAATAAAAAATAAATAAATAGTAATAAGAATCAGAAGCCTTTTAGTTTTAAGGGCATAGATCACAAGTGCAAAGTATTAAGCTGTCGGCTCTGCTTGACAACAACCTTGTTGAGATAGTTGTTTTTGTTTCTTTTGCTTTTAATATGATTATCTAAGCATGTGTTGATTTTTCTTGTTCGCGCTGCGCTGCTTTTCCAACTGTCAACGGCGCACAGCCGTCGAATGATTCGCAGATTCTGTTTGACGTTTTTTCCGGTTTTTCATTAATGAACATGAGTGAGGGTGAGAGTGAGAGAGCGAGAAACTGAAGGAACACACGCACTGAACGCGACAAACACGACAACACGGCTATGGTCATTTGATTTATAGCCCGAGTCTAATCGAAGGGGCTGGGGAGGGACACGAACACTGAAAGAAATTCGGCAGTACGTTACGCTCAGTTTCAGTTTCAGTTGGTCATCAGAGCGCCCTAATGAAGATAATTTATTATGCGATGCCGTTTAATTAAAATCAGATAACCGCAGATCGTTCGCTGGCCATCAACTCCTTCCTTCCAGAAGGCTGCATACACACGTACGTTCATACATACATACATACATACATATATATGTATATCCGAGCGATCCATCGAGCTGTGGCTGTAGCTCTGCTCCAACTGACAAAGGCTACTCCTCCTGCGCATCCGTTGCAGCACTCCCAGACCATTGACTTTGTGGCTCTGAGGAAATGCGCTGACGTTTGTTGCTTGAAGCTGATGCGGCCTTATAGCAAGGGTATATCGGTTTGATGTGAAGGTCTGCAACAGGCTGGACTAGACAGGTTAATGATTATAAAGAAAATGTTTGATCAGTAGAAGAAACTTGAAATTGAAACACAAACAAATATAGTTAATTTTTGTCATTTGATCGATAAATATCGATTACGAACATTCGTCTAGAGACTTCCAATAGGACACAGGGATGGATTATCATATATAAAAAGTAGTGTATCTCATTGTCGGCAATGCTCGGCTAGAGCACTCTTACTTCATGTTGTTCTTGTTGCTGTTGTTGTCGTGTGTTTGTTAATTTCCCAGGCGCAGGCCAACAAGATTTCGCGTTAAGTTCAACAACTTGAAGGCAACAAAGTTGTTGCCGGTCAAAAACGTCGCATCGCCGGTGGCAGCTGCGACTGCCCCACAGTTTCGTCGATTGCCATGGATGATTGCGATTGGTTCCTTATCAGGATCTTGTTTGGGCCAATCTCATTTGCTTTGTTGCCCTTCGGATGAAACTTTTTGTCTTATTTCTGTTGTGGTTGTGGTTTTTTAATGCTTCGCTTTATTATGGCAGCGGCCTTCATTATCGGCCTATGCAAATGATTTTTAATTGTCTGTCCGGCTAGTTAAGCTGCTGGAAATCTCTATTTAAACGACTTAATGACGGAGTTAAGTATCCGGACCACACAAACATCGACTCGACCGGCAAGCGGCATGAGTCAGTGCGCAGATCATAAATATTTATTCATAATAAAAACGTGGCACAAAATTTGTATGCGCCCATTTTTGGCACTTTCGCAAATTTGCATAGACAAAATGGTTGTGAGACGCTCACAGAGTTGAGCGGGGGCGCAACAAGAGGGGGCAATCAGGTGGACTAACGCTCGCACTTCACTTAGTGGGCGGGGCCTAGAGCTGTGTCTAGCGGGCATTTAAGAGAGCGACAAGAGTTTTGGCTAAGAGCAAAGAGCTAAGAGCTTTTCAGCTGAGGCTGCGCTAGTTACAACGGCAAAGAGAAGAGCCGAGTAGAGCTCGCCCACTCTCTGGCGCTCTCTCTCTCTCTCTCTCTCTCTCTCTCTCTCTCTCTGCTGTCGTGTAATTAAACTCGCTTGCAGCACAGAGATCAATCACAGGTGCACAGTTCCGCGACACAGTTAGACAGCCACTGGAAATGCAAAAGGCAAGTTTCCATGCGTGAGCCGCGGCTCGTCATAAATCAAGCCGAGAGCAGAGAGTGTGAAATTTTTGCCGGCCAACTTGATGTGTGTCGCGCACATTTTTAGCCATTTATGACTTAATTTCAATTATACGTATTTGGCCAAATTATTTGTTGACACTTTGGGGGCAATTAAAATGGCAACACGTGCAACATAATGCGGCCAAAGATGCGAACGCTGTATTAATTAAAAGCCAAACTAATATTTGGCCGAAACCAAAAGCGTTCGATGGAAGGATCGAGTATAACAGGAATAAAACAAATATGCAATATATAAAAATCTCTATTGACTTGAACAAAAATTTTTATAAAAACTAGTTAATATTAAGGTAACCTAATTAATCTTAATCTAATTTATCTTTGTTACCTAATCTATATTAGAATATATATGCATTTGCTGCATTGTCATGGCCTCAATCGAAGATAATTTGCCATTTGTCAACTTGCAACTGTTTTGACCCACCTGAGCTTCATCGTTCGGTTCAGCTCGTGGCGCACCTTGCGCTTCGCAATTGAGTGCAAGGTGCAGCAGAGATCGACTCAACTTTCGGTGGACAACGCCCCGACAGCCCTCAGCTCAGCTTAGCCAGCAAACGGTGGCATCGATTTTAGAAAGTCTGCTCAAAATCGCTGCGCTTAAAACGGTAAAGTCGAAGCCTTTTCCTTTTAGCCAGCAACAGGAGCGGAAAAGCATCGCTTTTATGTGTATGTATATATAAATATACATACATATACATGCATATATATATATATATATATATAACTTATTGCAGACATTTGGCCTTTTATTAATTGTTTGACGGCGCCCGTGCCCATGAAGCTGCTGCTGCTCTCCCAGAAGCCCCCTCCACGCTGGATTTGCCTTGCTCTGTGGCAGTGTCTGGGCGTGATGAGAAATTTAATATTGGCAAACGGATAAAACTGCCAGATAATTATACATTTTGAGTGGCCCAAGCTGCAGTTGTGGCTGCAGTCTGGCTTACTGGCCACCAGTTTACAGTGTTTTCTTTTTCCAGTTCATGATAGTATAAGATTTCATTTCATTAAAGTGCATCACGACGGACAGCGGACAGCAGACGGCCAGCTGCTGGCTGCTGGCTGGAATCAATGAGCGACCGCTAACATAGTTGAGACGCTGCAGTCGTTGCCCGTTCCGGCCTATACCGCCCCAATCCGCCCGCCATGCTACTAGCCCAGCCAGCTACCAGCTACCAGCCGGCCAGTCGGCCAGCCGAACAAAACCTTCCTTGCTTACTTTTCTTCTTATTGGCAGATTACGGTTGCGGGGTGGATCGCTGGTACGTACCAACTTATAATCAAATCCGATAAAAAAATTTCATTATTGCAACGGCAGCAACAACAACAGCGGCAGCAGCGCCCATAACTGTTTTGCAGGCAATCTTTGTAGTAGTAGTTGTTGTTGTTGTTGTTGTTGTTATGATTGTTGCTGGCTGCACTTAATTTTCGCATGCGCACTGAGAGCTCATGATCGCGATTTGTTCATTCCGTTCATTTCGTTCCCTGCCGTTCCGCAGCGTACGCCATTTTGATTTTTGGTTCTCAGCCACTGCAAGTCTGGGGTCAGCAGCAAGGAATAGAAAGAAGCTTTGATTTCAAATAGCATTATCTAGTTGTTGTAGTTGTTGCTGCTGCTGCTGCTGCTGCCGTTGCTCTAGCAACATAAATTGGGACGTGATTATGAAATAATTGCAGATCTGTTTTGGTTGCTTGTACTTGGATCTTGCGCAATGTACGACCAAAGTTAATGCCAATCAGTCGCCAGTTGATTTAAGATCAGCTCATGACGAGAACGTGTTGAGGCAACAGCGCGATCACAACACCTTGGGGAGTTTGACACGAACAGGAGCAATGACAGAGCGACAGTTGATGCCTGACAGCCATATCAACAGCGATCGCAAAGGGAGCACACAAAAGCCAACTCAGAAGCATTACAATCTTATACATTTAAACCGGAAGTGAAATAAATAAGAAATACGCGCTGAATGACTAATTGAAAAGTAATTCATTCAAATCCGCATAAATTGTATGACACTATTTAACACTAAAAAATCAGTTAGAAAATACCTTTCACATTTTTTGATGAGAAATGTGCTAAAAATTGTATTTTAGTATTTTTTTAAATCGAATTTAAATTCAAATTATGAGGCATAATCAAACCACTTTTTATATGTAAGCAAAAATTTGTTGAACAACATGAAAATTAACAAGTGCAACTCCCACAAACAACTCAGGAGTGTGTCATGCGAAATATGCAGAGGTTTACCCGTAAATACGTTCACGTCCACAGCTACTTGAGAGACGGTTGGAGCTCGGCTACTGCTCGTTTTCTATATGTATACACACATATGCAAATTAAATATAATTTCAACACTCGCATTGCTGTTGATTCTTGTGCTGCCGTACGTACGTATGTCCATAATTTACATGAGGTTAACACGCAAGCAAACAGGCGGCAACAGATGCCTCAGGACTGGCCTTGATTATCTACTGTAAAATCGAATGCACGCACACACCGGCATACAGTGAGGCTACAGTAACAGCAACAACAATAGCTGCAACAGGAGCAGCGAACAGCGCATCAAGTTTGTAAAGTTTAAAAAGAAATTCTATTGCAGCGTTGAATGTTGAAATATTGCCAAATCATGGCTTTGAAGTAAATAAATTTCCACGCCACCGCTCGCCGTGACCGCTGAACTTCTGACGTCGGCACTGGCATCGGCAGGGGCTGGCAGAGAGGCAGAGGCAGAGGCAAAGGAGTAGCAGCAGCAGCCGCAGCAGCTAAAATACCTGGCCGTGTATAAATAAGTAACCTGAGCCGCGCAACACGCTGCCTGACAGCCCAAAAACGGCACACGGCTTGGCTTGGCTTCGGTGGGATCGGATTGGATCGGCTGGGCAGCGACTGGGTTGCCAACTTGTTCAGATGCCGCTGCTGCAGAAGCTGCCTGCCCCTTTTGCAGATTGCAGCAGCTCGCGTGTGCGCCTGGCGGCTTTTTGATTTATTTGCGATTTATGCACTTGGCTGCTGCTGTCAGCTGGCTCGGCCATCGGCTCTCGTGAATGCTCTTCATACCCTGAACCCATTGAGGATGACTAAAGAGGGCATAATGTTTCTGTTAAAATGCTTGTAACATACAGAAAGAGGCGTGGTCGAGCTCGTAAACTTGATAAGAAGCAACCCAGGCACACGGTTGTGTGTATGTATAACTAGGGATAGGATTAGTTTTTAATGTTATTCCAATTTAGAGATTTATTACATTTTGAGCTTGACAATACCCAATTTTTTAAATCGGGGGAATGGAATAGCTCGCTAACGCAACATTAGGATATAAAGTGTATTGGCTAGTCGGGTACGCTCGACTACAGAGTTCATACTTGTTCATTTTGGCTTTCAGCTGCAGACACATTTTTGCGCATCCACTTGACCGATTTCCACTAGTCAAAGGACTGTATATCGTTGCTTTATACTCAAACGTAACGATAAACAAAATATCCACATATATATTTTTCTATACATATATAAGTAAACACAGGGTAGACTCGAAAGGCATTGTAATTTGGGTACTCTATGCACGTTAACTGGTTCAGATGTGAATTGGAAAGCATGTGAAGTTCTCTGTGTGTATATTTATCGTCTAAGGTTCAGCGCAGAGTATTATCGTTATGGAGATGTTATCAACGCAGATAACACAAATGCGTGATTAAAGCGGATGAATACAAGGTCTAAGCATTTGCGGGAGCTTTGTTTGCAAAGAACCACAGAAGACCCATTAGGCAGCTGGGCGGGCTGTTGTTGACAGCGCCCTGCTGCACCATTTTCTTTGCTTCATCCAGTGACAGTTCCACCACCTCAATCAATTCATCTTCCACGCCGCCTCCGCTATTGACTTTATCCGCATCGGTTACTTCGCAGTAGTACATCGCTTGTTTGGCACCCGAAGAACCAACACCAGATCTGAAAGGGCGAAAGGAGTGTAAAATTATTTTAGTTGATTACGAAGCAAATTTATTTGCATACCTGTAGTTCATGACTTCCTCAATGCGGTCGACGGACACTTCATACCCACATTCTTCAAGCACCTCCTCACGAGCGATTTCTTTCCAGCTTTTCGACTTATCCACAATACCAGCGCACAATTCCAAGGTCACGCCGATCGACGGCGGAAAGGCCTCCAAATCGACATTGTCGAAGCTACCCTCCTTGCTAGCTATCACACCATGATAAACAGCCGGTCTAAATTGACGCACCAGCACAAGTTTTTGACGTGTCGTGTTGAACAATATAATCGCAACGCTGTCGTGTACTTTCAGTAGATCCCAGTTTTTTTCGACGCCATTTTGCACATAATACATGCGAAATGGTTTTACATAGGGCGAGTCAGCGGGCAGCGGGCCCAACCAGATCTTCGAAATGTTTTCCATTTTAGAACAAATCAAACTGTGGGCTACAGCTGATTTCGGTGAACAAAAAAAATCCACTGATGTGTTATGAAAACATACACAAAGCTTTTTTTGATATTTAACACCAAACAGTTATATGGTCACACTCAAATTTAAATTTGAATTTTAGTTAAATCTTGTTGGCGAAGAACCAAAGTATGCCTGCTATTGTGGCCGGACCGCTATTTATTTTTGAGCCCTTTTTTACAAAATTTTTGGCTTCATCAATAGATAGCTCCATAACCTGAATGACCTCAGTATCTATTCCACCGCCATCAGATACTTTTTCCTCATCACAAACTTCACAGTAGTACACATTATGGGAACTGCTGGAAGTGCCAACGCCGGATCGGTATTCAAAGACATGCTCCAATTTTTCAAAGGGAACATCATAGCCACATTCTTCGAAAACTTCCTCTCTAGCTATTTCCGCCAAGCTTTTATCTTTATCCACCATACCTGCACAGGACTCCAGAGTAATACCCAATTCGTAGGGATATTGTATTAAGTCAATGTCCTCCTTGGGCAACTCACGAAAGTTGTTTATTATTAATCCATAATATACGGCTGGCCGGAATTGACGAACAAAAAGAAGCTTTTGTCTTGAAATATTGTACAAGACTATAGACACACTATCGTGTACCTTAAATATATCGTACATCTTCGTTTTTCCATTTTCAATGTATTGCACCTGAACCGGTACTAACCATTTAGAAACCTCGGGCAGCGGAGAGAAACAAATTTTCGTTACATTACTTAGCTGCTGCCCATGAGGAAGTTTTGCATTCGAGCTGTAACGCAAGGTAAGAGCAGCAAGCGACTTCAGCATTCCCGATAAATAAGCTGATGCCTATCGATTAAAATCTTCCAGCTGTTCGTGCCGAAAAATTTTTGTGGTGGCAGGTAAAAAGTGTTGTGTAGGAGAATAAAATATTCTGACATTCTATTGGGGCGAGAAGACGTTCGTCGGTGTGTATAAATTTGTTTTAGTTTTATTAGGTAATGCCAAAATTTTCAAAACAACCTTATTAATAGAAAGCATAAAAAACAGTTAGAAAACGGTCAACGAAATAAGGCATAATGCTGCGTTCTAGACTCTCCCAAGTGGCCTGTGCCGCCCAGCGTGCATTCTCCACGAGTCCCAAAGCTTTGGCCGCCAAGCAAATGACCGTACGCGATGGACTAAACAGCGCCCTAGACGATGAATTAGCCCGGGATGATCGTGTCTTTTTGCTCGGTGAGGAGGTAGCACAATACGATGGCGCCTACAAGGTGAGTAAAAGATTTGACTTTGCCACTTGTAAGATGATTACGTAAACAGGCCAAGTGACAGCTTGCAATGACAGCTGTTTGGGTTAGGGGCTAGCGCGGGGTCCGTCAAACAACAGTTGCAACGGATTTACCTACGGCGCTGATTACAGATAACAATTTCAGAGCTCATTTTTTTCCCTCTTTGTGCTGCGTGATTGGTAAAGGTCACGCATAGATTATGACAGCCGATAAAGCATGCATCGATAATGAACGCAATCGATAAATCCTGTTTGTTTACAAGGCGTAATTTAAATTTATTTGAATAATATTGCGGTATACATTTTGGCGATGCAACGAAAAGTAATAGATAAATCTATAAATAGTTTATAAGATGAAAAAAGAGAAATATAGGTATATCTAATCTATCAATCTTGAATCTGCTGATTTACAAGAAAAATAACAATTTACTAATTCTGTACAGGTTTCACGTGGTCTATGGAAGAAATACGGAGACAAACGGATCATCGATACGCCAATTACAGAAATGGGTTTCGCTGGAATTGCAGTCGGTGCAGCAATGGCTGGTTTGCGTCCTATTTGCGAATTCATGACCTTTAACTTCTCAATGCAGGCGATCGATCACGTGAGTTGCACGCACCTGTTCTGATACCACAACCGCCCACACACGAACCACAAGCAGTAGCTTAACTACTCATATTATCTCATGTATATAACAAACTCAATTGAACTCCAACAATAATGTGCTATTTGCCCGGCCAGCTGAATATCAATTCAAGTTTGTCACACGATCTGTAAATTATAAATCGCCTCCACTTTAACGTAATGGGATAATATGGGTCTCAAAATCAAGTTGAGCTGCTGCTGTAGTACAATCTAACTGTCATTCGGGCATTTAGCCAAAACGATTGATTGACTAATTCCACCCATATTATCCAATTATGTGCAGGCCAATTCGCTTAAGCCCGTCAGCGACCTCAGCCTGCGCCCAGTGGTCAGGCCACAGATCATTGGTGATTTTCCACTGCTGCACAAGAAGATCATTGAGAGTCCGCGCTCCAGTCTCTTAACGGAAATCAATGACATCTTGAATAGAAATCGAGTTGGTCAGACAATCGCACCACCGCTGGACAGGAGCAAACCCGACAAAATGGAAGCAGCGCGTCTGATTGTGATACGGCGGCGCAAGATGAAGAAGCATAAGCTAAAGAAGCTGCGCCGCAAGATGAAGTTCGAGTGGGCCAAGGTGCGACAGCGTCGGGAAATGCGCAAAGAGAAGGCGTTCCAAGCCAAACTAATGTCCCAGATCAAAGAGGCAGAGAGTTTCAATGCGGAACAGTATGTAACAGAAGTGCTGCGGCAGGCCAACGAGGTGCCGCTGCCACGTTTCTGGAAAGGACGTCGCCTGCCAGCATTTATCATTAAGCAGAAACTAGGCATTAAGTAAACAGTTAAGAGCGAAAAAATAAAGTGCGAGTGTACAAACTTGAATTGATATGAACTGATCATGAATGACAAATCTGTATCCCTCACTCCCTCTCTCTCTCTCATTTAATTGTATATGAGATGAATATTTATAATACTTGCTTTTGCCTTTAGGTTATCAATTCAGCTGCCAAGACATTTTACATGTCCGCAGGAGCCGTCAACGTACCAATTGTGTTCCGTGGACCCAATGGAGCGTCAGCTGGTGTTGCAGCACAGCACTCTCAATGCTTTGCCGCTTGGTATGCCCACTGTCCGGGATTGAAGGTCGTGTCACCCTACGACACGGAAGATGCTCGCGGATTGCTCAAATCTGCCATACGTGATCCCGATCCAGTGGTTGTCCTGGAGAACGAGCTGATGTATGGTGTTGCATTTCCGGTTGATGAAACAGTAACCGATGTCGATTTCTTGGTGCCCCTTGGAAAAGCAAAGATTATGCGGCCAGGCAAAGACATTACAATTGTGGCGCATTCCAAGGCTGTGGAAACAGCGCTACTCTCCGCCGCTGAACTAGCTAAAAAAGGCAAGCGATAAGACATTCCTGTGCATGTGAAAATATTCTAATTATCTTGATTTGTAGGCATCGAAGCTGAAGTAATCAACCTACGTTCAATACGCCCTCTAGATATGCAAACCATTTTCAGTTCAGTCCGTAAAACACATCATTTGATAACCGTGGAAAACGGCTGGCCACAACACGGTGAGTATCGCCCGACATCCAGCTATCTTAACCACATGTATAATAATTATCTTAATCCGTCGATTGACAGGTGTGGGTGCTGAGATCTGTGCACGCTTTATGGAGGATCCGGCTTTCTTTGAACTAGATGCCCCTGTTTGGCGATGCTGCGGCGTTGATGTTCCCATGCCGTACGCCAAAACTTTGGAGGCTAATGCACTGCCCCGCGAGCCCGATGTGACTGCAGCCGCCCTCAAGGTGCTGGGCAAGAAATAAACATGCATATAAAAAGCACACATCCGAATCAGGCTTACTAAATTATTTGTCCTTTACGAAAACGATGGACTTAAGTTGTCCAAATTTATTAATGCTCGGCAAATCGAACAGTGAAATTATAAATGTTTATTAATGGGAGCGCATCGATAGTTTTGTTTCCCTGTCTAGCAAATTAGTCTAATTATATGATTTGGCAATTGAAATCTCTGCAAAAAAATAAAAAACCTAACTACGATTGAAAGGATGTTGATTTTATTGATACAAGAAAATATGCATATATGTATGTATGTATATAAATTTAATTGGCGCTTCGAAGTACGATTAGCCAGCCCTGGCCGCTGCGAGCTGTTTACCAACACTGACTGCAGCCATACAATGTTACACAGCACTTCTGTTTTGACAGGAGGAAAAAGTATCAATAACAAAAACAATTATCAATGAAAAATCGACTACGCATATTAAGTGCAATGATTTGTCTGTAATGGCAAATAGCTCCAGCTCCGATGAAAGCTCCAAAGCACCTGAGAACTTTCAATTATCAAGCGCATCGACAAATGATGACGACGACGAGAACGACGTCGATGTCTGCGATGGCGTTGCCTACACAAAGAAGCATCCGAAAGGCGATGTGCGCGTAAAGCCAACAGCTGGTGTCGCCTCCACAGGTCTGCGATGTCCGCTCTGCTGCAGGCAACAGCGACGACTGCACTGCAGAACTTGTGTTAAAAATGGAAACATTACTCATAGCTCAGACTTGGAATCCGAAAGGTTGTTACTCATTCACACATAAAAACCACATTGCACACACACATACACAGAAGCGTTGCTTTAAACTTATGTTTTTATTTTTAATTGTTGCAGCTTAACGGAGAAACAGCAGAAGTACATTAACCTGCAGGCGGGCCTGAAGACATACAGTAATAGATACGAGCACCTTATACAACAGCACAAGTGCAATGAGAATCGAATGATTGCAATACGTGCGAAGCGGGAGAAGCTGCAGTTGCTGCAACAGCTGATCGGCAGCACGACGCATCGCTTGCAGACGTTAAGTGAGCAGAGGGATGAGCTGCGTCAGGCAAATGCTGAAAAACGCAAGAACCTGCCCAAGTATCCCACCAAGGTTAAGATGCTGGAGGATTATGTGATCGATCGGTCGATGCGCATCGATAAACTACGCCAGCAGCACATGAATCTATTGGATAGCATCAAACAAACGGCTCGCCGTGACATTCAGCAGCTTGTCACCTATATATTCCCCATCTCGGAGGTGGTTTTGAAGGACGAGCAGCAGCGTAAGGTGTGCGCCGAGCGCAGCGAAGATGCTGAAACAATCGCAGCACTGGCCGATGCCAAGAATACATCATACATACGTGGTAAATGGGTGTTCCATGGCAGTGGCATCAGCGAGGTGCAGTACCGCATAGTGGGACCCTCTCTGCCCGCCAACGGCGACTATTCTGCCTACCTGGACTATCTGTCCGACAACAAGGAGGATGTGCCCAAGACCACGGCCAATGAGATCACGCCCAGTCGCGTTGAGGCCTACCGAATCATGGGCGCACTCACCTACACGGTGCAGCTGACGCAGCTGCTCAGCTTCTATCTGAACGTGCGGCTGCCACACAAGGTCGCCTACAGCGACTTCTGTCGGAAGATGCGCAACGAGGAGCAGTTTCTGCGCAAGGTGTGTCGCGTCAACAACAATATCATGTATCTGGCCTACTCTCAGCAGGTGAAGCTGCGCGCGCTCAATGAACAGCACACGCTCGAAAATATTCTGGCCATTTTGGATCTGGAGCGCAGCGATTTGGGACGCTACGGTCATCTGGACGTGGCCAATGCGCCGCTAATGAAATCTGTGGACTCGCTCCTCATTGGCATTGAGACGGCAACGGAATCTGAATCTGAAGGTTTGAATTTGCTTAAATATGAATTTGATTAATAGAAAATACTAATCGATAATCTTCTTGTAGACGAGAGCTCGTTGCGCCTGGATTGGGAGGCGGTGCCGAGCGTCAGCGTGGCTCAACCAGAACTGACAGAGTCCAATCTGATACCTGCGGTGGCACAGCAATCCACCATAGCCATGGCAGCTAATCGCCTCACCTCAATGCTGCGCTGGATCAAGTGAACCGATTACCTGTCCTCGAGTGTGTCTGTTATATTTTACAAATTAGGTTAGAGGGGTCGAGCAAGTGGATGAGCGGGTGGTTGCTGTTATATGATGGCTTGTTTAAGATGATAATCAACCATGGGGGAGCTATGTAAATACCCAATGGGATGGATATGTTAACCGTAATGTATATAAGTTATGGTCAGTTTGCTTGGGTGTCATTGATCGCTTCATTTATATGATATGTGTAGAAGACGAACCTTGTGAGTGTGCACCAATTTTGAGTAGAATACGCGCCCTTTGTTTTACTTTTTTATTATATAACTTATTTTTCTTTTATTTAATAAAAATTGATTCACTATAAATAACTAGATACAACTCGATTGATTCTTAACCTCTTTCAAAGTACATACTTTAAGTTGGTGGACTTGATATTCTTCAAAGAATTATAAACGAAAAAAATACAAAACAAATACGAAATCATCACATCACCAGCGCAGACACACACACACGAACACACCGAAGACGGCATACCCTTATTTCGTACATGCATCACTTGATTCTTGAGCATTTCCTGCATCTTCTCGTGATGATTATTGGCAGTGATGCAGACCCACAATATCAATTTAAAATGACTAATCCTTATGAAACCTACAAACTAAGCGTCTTGATTCTCTCCCCTCGAGGAGGTATACATATATATCCCTATATATGTATAGATCTGTAAATGTTGAACTCAGAATAGTTTAGGGAGCGTGTGTGTGCTATGCATATATCTAAATGAATTTTGTGGGCAGTTGCGCCGCTTGCGCCGTGGTTGCTGTCATGTCGCTCATCCCATCGACAGCGGCTGAAGGCGGCGGGGAAGGCTTCAGAAATACTTGTGGCAGTGTTTGTGGTGTTGTTGCTGTTGTTGCTGTTGCTGTTATTGTTGTTGCAATTGGTTGAGTTGACCCACTGGACATTTGATTAGCGGAAGCCAGCGAGCCATTCAACAGTCCCAGCTGCACATCGTACGCATCATAACGGGCGGCAGAGGCACTCATCGAGGATAACACCAAGGCGGCGGCCACAGCCTGCTCGTGATTATAGAATGCCGACACCGACACCGATTGGGGCTGTGTGGCATTCCCCGTATGTCATTGATGCGTTGTTGGTTTCCCGGCACCTGCTCCAGCACTGGCGCCTGTACCACCGCTGGTGCCAGCACCGGAGAGTAGGGAGCACGGTGACCATTTCAGTTGCTTATCGAGCGCCGATAATTCCGATAATTTCTTCATAATCTGCGGACTGCGGCTGAGATCGTAGCCAAGCGTTTCCGCTGTATTAGTTGCCGCAGTAGCGCGTATTACTCCAGTTCCCATCTTGGGGGCAGTATTATTATTGTTGTACACATACATGTTTTCCAAATTGAACCCAAGTGTACCATTCACTCCATTGGGCACCGTGCCCGTCGTGCTAATCACTGACGTCGGTTTGCTCTTCTGGCTGGCCTTCGACCTGGGCTTCGTTTGATTGGGGAGAATTTGCTTCACCACCGCCGGATAGACGCCGACAATCTCCACACCGTCCGACTCGCTGCTGCTCTCGCATCGCACAACAGCTGGAGGCACTGGCGGCTGCTCCTTCGACACGGGAACAGACTGCCATTTATTGGCCGCCAGTTGCTGTGATGTCTGCAAGATATCGCTGGGACTCTTATAGTCGTCCAAATTGATGACGTGGGGAACGGGCCGTGAAGCCATGATTGATGCTGTGGAATGTGCTGTAGTCTGTGGCAGACTATTTATGGGAGCGCCGACACTAACCGCCGTTGGGTGCATCGATGCGGCTGATATTAGGTTGTAGATGCTGTGATCCGTCTTAGTGGGCGAGGCCAGCTCCAGCATGCTAGCTGCTGCGGCTACAACTGCTGCATTCAATGCCGCTGCCTGCGCCGAGGTACTCGGCTGTGACATCAGTGTGTCAAACTGCGTCATCTGTGGCTGGGCCTGTAGCTGTAGCTGTGGTTGTGGCTGCGGCTGTGGCGAGATTTGCTGTTTCTTCTTCTTGGGCGGCTTGCTGCCTTGCTTCGATTGCATTGCGCCGCCCGAGGCAGGAGTTTCCAGCTTGCGCTTCAGACTGTTCGATGAGGCACTTTTAACGGAATCTGTATCAGAATTGCCACACGAGCGACTCTGTGGGGCGATGACTGTGAGGTCCTCGAATTGCTTCAGGTAATTGTTGACAGCTGGCAGCGACATCGTCTCAATGCTAGTTGGAGCCATCGGCAAGGCGCTGCTAACTTGCGACATTTGCGCAAGGGTTGCCGCCAATTGCTTTTGGAACTTGATTTTGGGCGGCTTTGCGCTTGGCTTTGGCTGTGTCGTGGCAACATTGGTGCTGGGTGGCAGTTCTAGTTTACGCTTGACACTGTTGGATGAGGCACTTGTAGCTGAATCCGTATCGGAATTGGCACGCGACCGACTCTGTTCGGTCACCGTCAGATCATCGACTTGCTTCAGGTAATTATTGGTTGTGGTTGTTTGTATTGCGGATGTGGTGACTGCAGTGGTTGTGACTGTGCCTAGTGATTGTTTCTTCGCTTTCTCTTTAAGCTTCTTGCTGGCATTCTTATGTCGCTCAATTTCGCGCTGCAGATCCTCGTAACGCATCCAGCCGGTTGCCCATACATCCACTATTTTGTCTTTCAGGTAGCCATTGATGAACTGCTCCAGTGAATCCTTTCGTTTGCCCAGCACTGCGTAAGAGGTCCAGCGCGCTTGGTATACATCGTAGAGCTTTTCGCGCAGCTCATTTGTCCACTGAAACTTTTTCCGCGGCATCTTTGGTGGATGCTCTGCGTTAACATCTGCCGCTCTACAAATTACAAACATAGTTAAAAACTAATTCATTGGTTAAAAGCTCCATTTTTATCTTACGCCAACTCCGCAAATTTATGAAGCTCAATCTCGTAATTGGCAATTGCTTTGGGCATCACCTCGGCGACCGCCTTGCGTAATCGCTCCAAGGCGTTTGTTGTCTTATTTTTCTCCTCCTTGGCGCGCAGCGCCTTGGCCTTGCGCAGTATAAAATATTTTGGCAATTGGAGCTGGTATTCCAGATGTGCAAACACCATATTTCGTTCATTGCGCTCCGTGCACAGCAGCGCCTCGTAAATTCTACAAATTAATTTATCAATCAAATTAAGTAAATTTGATTTGCTCGCTGATAAAACTTACTTGAGTAAAAGAGTCGTGAGCTTGCCATCAAAGTAAAACCGCTTGCCACACAATTCTCTGCTTCTAACCAGTTCCTTGAAGCTGTTGATGTTGACAAGGATCTCTCTATCGAGTGTTGCGGGTAGAATCGTATCTGCCGATCGTAGATCTATGTGGAATACAAATAGTAAATGTGAGAAACAGATTAAAATAGTTTGCACGCTGATCACATACTTTCATTAACATCCTTGCTCTTGGGCAACTTATCCGATTTCCCTTGCTCACTGGCTGAATCGGTGTCATCGCTATCGCTACTGGAATCAATAATAGTCGTTGTGATGCACTTCACTTCGCCGTTTACAGCGTTCTTCGAAGGCCCATCGAGCTGGCCTTGAGATTTTAGGAAGCTATCGCGTTTAGCCTTTAGCATATCTTTGACGGTTGTTGTCTTGACCACTTTCTTGAGCGCCTGTGCCTGCGCCTGTGCCTGCGCCTGCCGCTCATCCGTGTCGGAATTGTCTATGGTGATCGGACGCGGTGAATTTGAGGAAGAGGACGGCACAGATTTCAGCTTGCTGCTTGGCTTCTTTGCATTGGCACTGTGGATCTTCTGCTTGGAAGCGGAACTGGATTTCGGACGTTTCACATCGCTTTGCTTGAACTTTTTTTTGGCGCTGTTAGATGTGCCGTTGGTCTCTTCGTCGAGACTTTCGCTTTCACTGTCAGAGCCCTCAATGCTCTCGCTGTCGTCTGAATCCGAATCATCGTCCTCGTCATCGTCATCCTCATCATCATCATCATCATCATCGTCTTCATCATCTTCGTCTTCACCATTATCAGTATTATTATTATTATTGTTAATTTTTTTATTCGTAACTTGTTTCTGCTCAATATCACTTGAAGAATCTGATGATGATTCAGTTGATTCATCCGAGCTGCTGGACACAACACGTTTGCGCGATCGCTCCGGCATTTTGATAATGGCATCGGTGCGACGCGTACTGGATTTTTTGTTCAGATTCTTGAATTCCAAAGCGCCGCAATTAATATAAAAACCACCCTCCAGCGTTTCCACTTCTTCAGGCAAAATTTCATCGTACTGCAAAGATATTGTATTAAAATCATCGTTATCTTTGTGGCAATTAGACATTTACCGCCTCGGTATTATCTATAAAGGAATCCGACTCGTCGTAACCCATTCCAATGTCACAAAATTCATCCTTCTTACGCCTGCTACGGCCCCTGGCATAGGCATTTCCATACTTGGCCTCCAACTCCTTGGCTATGCGTGCCACATCATCATCGTTATCGGCGAAAGGATCTGTTCTGCCATTATTGGCTTTCTCTTTCAGCATTTTGGCTTTTTTCTGCAGCAAAGTTTAATAAATGATAAATCAAAAGCACTTAATGGCTGGCTAGAATATACTTACCTTCTCCAAGTAGAGCAGCTTTGAATAGTTGAACTCGGGATATCTGTTTGAGTCCGTCTCGAACATTTCCAGTTCCAGCCGAACGCTTTTGGTTGCCGACTTACTGCTCTTGCTTGCCTGCATCGCTTCCGGATCCAAGAAGTCACCGAAACGCGAGAACATCGGCGGCATTGAACTGAAGCCCGCTTCATTGTTATTAGTTATGCTCCTCTGCGTGCTGATTGTGGTGAGGGACACACGCTTGTGCTCGCCCAGCTTCGACATTGCCACCGCCGCAGCCCCTCAATTGTGAGGCTGAATTCCAAACGCAATGCAAACAAATAATAAAATTTACCAAAAAATAAAAACTATCGACACACGCGTAACGAAAATTCGGACGAGAACCGTTATAGTTGCCTTCCCGCCCTTTTGCTAAGCTGCACGCCGCGTGTTTTGTGTGCCAAACAAAAACAATGTGAGCAGCAGCAGAAGCAGCAGCAAAAACAACAAGAACGGTAGCAGCAAAAACGAAGGCGATGTCGGGCCCCACCTCCTGTTGGTTGTCAGCGATGTCTGCTTCTGCTTCTGTTTCTACTTCAGCCCGTGCACGTACACCACCAGCGCGACAAATACTGCCAGCTCTTGGCCTGTTTTCACTTTTATGTTTTGCAATTTAGAAATGTGTGCAGAAACTGGTATAAACAAAAACAAATCCGATGATTCGGCGTTTATATTTACTGCACACACTCTTTATTGAGCGTATCGAAATTATCCGCTCTACGTTGCACTCGCGGCAGCCGAGAAAATAATTTGTCACTTTTGTGCAATTGACAATAAATTTGTAGTTTTGGCGTCCAGCCGGCGGAAACAACACAAAGGCTTTCGCCAAACACACATATAATCATCGACCCTTATAGCTAATGGCCAGTTTGAGAGTCTTAAATGTAATTTAAGCGTTGGCTTTTTGCAAAATTACGAACAGTTCTTAATTTGTTTTCGTTTCAATCAAATCTTGTGCCGTCTTCAACGCTAAACATTTTCACTGCACTCATGCCGCCGACCCCGCAATTAATTAATTGTGCGCTTACCAGCACTGGCCGCAGAATTGCAATATGGCTATCTCGCTCTAGTTGGACTTACACTTGGCGCCCGAAACTGTTGCGCAGCTACATTTAATGAAATTAATTTGATTGGAATATGAATACTCACGTATTGTCAAAAAAATATAATTTCTGCATGTTATAAAATCCACTGCACACCCAATTATGAATGTATGTTTTACTGCCTTTAGAATGTAAGAATAAGTTTCCCATAGACAATATTTGTATGCCTTATATAAAATAAAAAATATTGATGTTGAGTTATAGTTTTCTTACTGGTTCTTCAACTAACCGAGGAACAAACAATTCGTCAATTATTTAATTTTATCTTCATGACAGGTAATAGATGGCCATTTCAAAGTAATCATTTTCAAATTGTGTACATCCATACTAAAAACTTATTCTGTTGACAATTCACATGTTGCCGTTACTCATATTAGACGATACTATCGCAGCAGACTGCTAATGTGTGTCAGTGTGTATTTGTTTTGACTGCGCGTTTTTGCGTTGGCCAACACTGCCATCAACAGCTGAACTCAAGTGGGGAGCTGCCTGGTTAGGTCTCTCCACTCAGTGTTATTGCGTGCGTTCAAACTGAATGTTCGACTAAACGTTAAGTGAGTGTATTAATTATAAATTTAATTGAAGTGTTTTTATGGAGCATATCTGTGTGCATATGTATGAGTGATTGAGAGAATATGTGTTTGCATATATACACATGTGTGTGTGTCAACTCTAGAACTGAAGTTGCATGCATAGCAATTTGGGCCAAAAATGCACAACAGCTATTAACGAAAATTGTTGAACCGTGCACCTTATCAGAAAATGATGTGTAATAAAATAGCGAATATGTGCCATATCGCCTCCAATTCGCGAACTGAGTGGTTTTTGTTTTTAGTGCGCTTGTGATGTTGGCGCGCTGGTGTATGTGCGTGTGTGTGTGTGCCACTATGATTTATATTTCTGTTGTTGCCTTTATGCTTGCAGCTCCAATCGACCAGCTACACCCCCTCCTGAATAGTGATACTCTTAACATCCATTGACCGCGCCACTGCCGCCGTTCAAAGAGCAACGTCCGCGACGTCAGCGTCAACAAAGGCAACCACTTTAGTCGTTTGCTGACTTTCGCCTGAGACGCAACCCAAACGCGATTCCTGCATTCGGCTGCACAAACAAAGAAATCAAGCTCCCCGCCCAGTCATCCATACATCAATCCATACACACCTGGACACTGGACTCGCAGCTACTATGCAAAGACAATAAAGATTCGCCTTGTTTATTGTTTCAATTGTTAATTGTGTCTGCGGTGGCATAGGAGGAGAAACTTGACAAACGGTGAGTAATTTGCCCATTCATATGACTATGTGTATGTAACCCCTTTCTCAGTAATTAATATTGTATGGCTATTTGTCATTTGCCATTTGGTAAAACAAGAAAAGCAACAAAGATAAGTGAAGCGACAGCAGCAGTAGTTGCACTCTTATCTATTTCCTATTTGTCGAGAATATAAATATCTTAGACAAACAAGATAAAAATTCACAAGTCCTCGACCTGGTGAGCCTCTAGCAACACCTGGTGACTATGACACCAGTCTCTGTGCAAATACAGTGAAAAACCATTTGAATGTACCATTCTTTTGTGTAATGTTCTAAGAGTTCTTAAAAACTGTTATGATATACATACCATCTGAAAATACATGCCTCTATAATTCGAAACTTATCTGTATTACTAAAGTAACTACATATATCATATACATATATCCTATATACTGTACATTCCAAGAGAGTCTACGTCCCATTACACATTTGTTTGTTTACAAGGGACAGCTGTTCGTGATGAATGCTTTCACTGTACAACCTATGTACCTGCATATGTACACATATTTGATAAAGCATTGCGGTAAATGACCTTGAGCGTGTCGCCATTGCCGACATCGTCGCCTTGTCAACCAAAAATTGTTTTACACTTTTTTAATTTCAATTTCAATTTCAATGGAAAGCGAATTGTTTCGGGCGCCCATTTAGGCCCCAACAGGTTTGTAGCTTTATTTTTGGTCAACAGTGGCAAGGCAGACAGCTAATAACAACAAAACAAAAACGTGCCACAATCAACAAGTTGCGCATTAATGTGTGTGAGTGTGTGTGCGAGTGTATGTGTATGAGTGTGCTCACATAATTAAATGCATTTAATTCGCTTTTAATGCGTCATTATTGCCAATTTGCGCAACGCTTTGTTGTAGCCGGTAGCCAATCGAGCTCGCGTTTGTTATCAATGGAGCAATGCGGCAACAAATGTCAATATATATGTATATGCACATTTATATAAACATATAGATACATATAGACAGATGCATATGTAAATAAATAAATAGAAAACTACAAACCCACACACTCACACATGTATATAAATATTTATGTACATATGTGTGAGTTCGAGCAAATTGTGAAAGAGAAAACAATTTCGTTGTTTTTGGTAACATTTGTATACCCTTTCGTAGAAACATTTTCGAGAGTAGCTAGCGAAATTACATCAAATATTACAAATATAAAACTCTTTAAACTAAAATCTTGAAGTAGAGTCTGCTGCATAAAAAGTGATAAAGGTGAGCTTTTATTGTGCCTAACATATAATTCATATATAGCTGAATAAGTCTAGCTGAAGATGTGTTTATTAACATTTTATACGTATGCTTTTAGTAGTAGTAGTAGTTAAATATGTGCTGTAATCTTTTTGATTTATTACGTTATGCTACTTTATGCTAAGCTTATGATTATGCAGGTTTTTGTTATCTATCATTTTTATAGCTTAAATATACTAAGCTCTTGCTTTTACAGACAGGAACTATACAGATACTAAAAACTATATAAATCACATGCCTTCTGCTATCCGGTATGCTACTAAAAAGAAAAACCTTTATTTTTGATTATTCTTATTAAATGATTTACAAATAAATTAGAAAGTTTGCGAATTATTTAAAAATGATATTTCATACTCAATAATTATTTGTTATCATGCAACAATAGAATAATTTATATTCATTCAATAGTTCTTTAAAAAAAGTTGCTTTTTATGTGACTATCATAGCATTTTTTATAGAGCATTTACTGTACGCCTAATGCACGATATAGGCATAACAGACATTAGTGCTGTGGCTTCGGTTTGAAGCAATGACGAATGTTCTGAAATAACTTACAGTGAACTATGTATGTTCATATATGTATCTACTATATGTACATATGAATATACATAAGTGTATTATATCGTTACGTAGAAAGCAAAAACAAAACTGAGAATAAGAAACATACATACATATATAGACGTAAGCATTATTGATGATACTTACAGTTGTTTTCTGTTTCGTCCAATGACAGATTATCATTTCAATACATGCTTAACCGCAGAGCGAGTGAGAGGCTGCGATGACTGAGGACGTGGAGCTGGTGAACAAATATGGCGAGCCGCTGCGCTATGATCGCAATTTTCAGGGACCTCGACAACGTGATCGCAGCTGCACGGATGTACCCTGCCTAATACTATTTGTACTCTTTCTGGGCGGCTGGGCATTCATTGCCCACTATGCCATACGAAATGGGGATCTCAATAAGCTGATGGTGCCGACGGACATGTACAATCAGAAGTGCGGCATCGACTCCAGCGTGCTGAATAAAAAGTACTTGTTCTTCTTTAATCTGGACCAATGCATTGATCCGTTAGTGCCCATTACGGGCTGTAATACGCCACAGGTAAATTGATTCCGATTCTGAATTGGCTCTGATTCTCATCTCTTCTCTATGTGCTGCAGGTTTGCGTCGAAAGTTGTCCCTCACAGACGTTCGTTTGGGATAGCATGAAGAACACCATGAGCCTTCAGGAGCTGAGAGCTCGACTCATTTGCAAAACGGATGAGGACAAGGCAGCCATCGGATCTAAGGCGGACATTGAGCGTGCTATCCAGGAAAATCGTTGTGCTCGCTATTACATCAAGAGTCAGCCCTTCCTCAATCGTTGCATGTTTGAGTTCTCGGATCAAATCTGCGAATTGCTGCCCAGCGTGCTGTTGCGTGCTCGGCGGGATTCCACGCTACGTTTGCCCGGCAATTCGAGTCAAGTGGAGGAGCTGGAAATGCAGGCAATGGCACTGACCATGCAGAGTGAAGCGCTGGCTCGTGTGGCACCACAAACTGGAAGCAGCAAGCAGGAGCCGGTAGACGAACGGGTCGGACAATGTCGCCGACAGCAGCTGAACGGGGCGGTCATTAAGGAAAAGATGATGCAAACGGATACGCGACTGGCCAAGATGGTGGGGAATCTGGTGGCCCATTTCTACAATGGCACCCACGATGCCCAGCGTCTGGGCGAGGAAATTGTCGAGGATTTGGTCAACTCAATGTCTGTGGTGCTAATGGCTTTATTCTGTACGCTGCTCGCCTCACTGGTCTACATTGCCTTGATGCGCTGGATTGCCGCGCCCATACTCTGGTTCTCCATCATCGGCGTGCTGGTGGGCCTTCTGTTTGCCATCTACTACAGCTTTAAGCAGTACAGCTTCTGGAGCAATACAGCCACGGTGCCGCTGCACGATCTAAATCTGCACAAGCAATGGCAAAATCTGCTGCAAAATCCCAAGATGTGGCTCTACTTGTCCATTGCTGCCTGCATCGCCTTTGTGGTCATATTCCTGTTGGTCATTGTGCTGCGCAAGAGAATACGTATCGCCATCGCGCTGATCAAGGAGGGCAGCAAGGCTGTGAGCACCGTTATCAGCACCGTCTTCTTCCCTATCTTCTCCTGGGTGCTATTCATTGGCACAATTGGATTTGCCATTGGCGTTGGCCTCTATCTCGGCTCCATTGGCACCTTCTCATTTCGCATGGTTCGCCGCCTAACCGATACCGGCGAGGTCACCAACGAGCAGTGCGTTTGCGAAGGACCCGGTATTAACTACACCATTGGCGCTGCCTGCGATCCGGAGATATTTAAACAGTATTGTCACATCAATCTGAGGCGCGAGTCCTGCGCTCAGACCACCTGCAGCTTTTTGGAAATTGACAATCCACCGCTAATTCGCTGGGCCATGGGCTACAATGTGTTTGGTTACCTCTGGCTAACCTTCTTTATATCGGCCTTCAGTGACATGGTGCTGGCTGCCACCTTTGCCCGCTGGTATTGGACATTCAAGAAGCGGGATGTACCTTACTTCACACTCACACGTGCCTTCTGCCAAACAGCTTGTTACCATTTGGGCACACTCGCCTTCGGCTCCCTGATTCTGGCCATTTGCCGCATGATACGCCTGGTGCTCGAATACATTGATGCCAAATTGAAGAAGTACGATAATGTGGTGACAAGAGCGATTCTCTGCTGCATGCGTTGCTTCTTCTGGCTGCTGGAATCCTTCCTCAGGTTCCTCAACAAAAACGCGTACATTATGTGCGCGATCCATGGCAAGAACTTCTGCACTAGTGCCAAGGATGCCTTTAATCTGCTGATGCGCAACTTTCTACGCGTTGTCACATTGGATAAGGTCACCGACTTTCTCTTCTTTCTGTCCAAGGTGCTGCTCACCGGCGGTGCAGGTGTATGCACCTACTATTTCCTGGCCAACAACCCGTCCGTCATACAGCTCAACCACAAGGCCGTGCCCACAACTGTGGTGGTGATCGCCGCCTTTCTGATTAGCAGCGTGTTCTTCGGTGTCTATTCGATGGCTGTGGACACGCTGTTCCTATGCTTCTTGGAGGACTGTGAGCGCAACGATGGCACACCCGAAAAGCCCTACTTCATGTCCAAGCAACTGATGAAGATTTTAGGCAAGAAGAATAAGCTGCCGCAGCGCCAGCGTCGCGGCAAGTAAAAGAAAAACTGCAGTCAAGCGTGAAATGGCTGCATAACCAAAGCAATATGGAATATCCCTTGTAAATGACAGTGCAAATTGTAGCCTAGACGAAGTTGAGGTGCAGATTGATCTTTGGAATGATATATATACACACACATATTTATATATTTATGATATGGCAAGGAGAGACGCAGGTTGTGCACGATAACTGCTCATACGATATTTGATTAGATAGATGGCAACATTTTGGGCCGACTGCAATAACTACTTACATATAATGTAATTAACTTAATGCTACAAATTTGCCAACAAAGTATTGTTATTGACATTATCAACTGCATGCATATAATGTACATACATTTATACATATACACATATACATACATATAATCGAAATGAAATTCAAATTATATACATATTTTTAGTTCGGTGTGCTTATTGCAACGGATGCTCAACATATGAAGTGATAAAACGATAAGCAAATACTAAAGTTACAATAGAACTCATATCTTAACATTATTTGAAAATTATGAATCTAAGGATAAAAATTGAAGTCGAGCATTACTGAATAAATTGGAAAAAACTAATCATAAGGACCTTAATTTTTTATTTCTATTCATATTTATGCACAATTTGAAAATATTTTAGTTAAATTTTGTTTAATATCACTTTTTTACAATTTAAAAAAATGTAATTAAATTCTCATTTCTGTACTTTTTCTTCACTAACATCCATTTTATGAAGTTTACCTCACTGAATTTTAGTTCAGTTAATTTTACATAAATTGCCAAGCAAACATTTTAAAGTAAACAATTGTAAATCCTTTCAATAATTCTATGTAAGTTAACAATGCAAAAAACAAAAATAAATTATTGAAAATAAAGACGTATTTATACATATGTAAACGCGTAAAAAGATATACTATGAAAATAAAAGATTTATATACGAAAACTAAAATGATATATCCTTTAGTACGTTATCGCTAATGTTCCCCAAGTCATCGTTGTCTCCGCTGAAATCGAGATTAAATTTGGGCGGTTGCGTATTCAATTGATTCACAACGATTTCCTCCTTAATTCTCTGCACCTGTTGCGAATCCTAAAATAAAAGAGTGTCTTAGTAAATGTTTTCTTATTTTATATTATACCCACATTTATTGTCTGATCATTGAGCTGCAATCGCGGTATGGCTTGCTGTTCGGGTAATGGACCTGGCACAAGGGCATCTAGCCGCCCGGATGGTGAAGTGGTAAGATTTTGTACATTCAGCGAAGCGTCCAGTACTTTCATCAGGGCAACGCTCTTTATGGCATACAGCGAGCCATTGCTGTTGTTGTTGCTGATATCAGCCGCTGCTGCCTGTGGCATTCGCTCAATACGAGTTCGTTCGTTGCAATTTAGCGGCGTAAACGGCGAGGTTTCAGTAACAATAGTTGGCTTCGGTGGTGAAGTGGGTATTGCGGCAGGAGCCTCATCAAAATTAAAGGAAGCCTGCATTGCTTTCCATTTACTGCCCAGTGACGAGAGGTTAGCAGCTGTCGTGTTAACATGTGTCGACTTTTTATTTATGGTGCGCAATAGCTGCATTGGATCCATAATCTTTGTGCGATTGGTGGTGTTGTTTAGTTCCGAAACATGTTCTGCCTTTACCTTACGCGCCGATCGTGGTACTGCAGCTGCTGGAACAAATGTGTGCAAATTAATTGTTTGTCAGCTACATATATTAGAATTCTACGGCTATTACCCAACAGATTGTTGCACGTCGTCTCCAGCTGATTGGCATTAAAGTCGTCCTGCAGAGGCAGTCGCACGTGCGCACTGCGCACACCACTCGACATATCCGTTTTAATGGGCGGCGTCGAAACGAACTTCATCAGCAGCGGGTGGCCAGAGGAGCCGGTATGTAGGTGTGGGTCCAAATGACGCAAAGGTGTGGTCGGCACTGCACCTAGTGAACTGGATGCCTGTGAAGCATTACCATTGATGCTTTGCTCCTTATCGCGTGCATTGAAACTCTTTTGCACATCGCTCACTTGCTGATCGATCTGTTGCAGTTCGGCCCGCAATGTCTCTAGGCCTGCGGCAACAAATTCATTGGACTCGTTGCAGTGATCGTTGGCATCCAACTGTTCGGCAATTGTCTCGCTAATGTTATTGAAAGCGCTCATCATAGAGTTCACATTGGCTTAAATATGATCGTAGATAATGAAGTATGAATGAATTGTTTGAGTAGCATAATTACTCCAATATTTACCTGTTGCATGATCAGCCTCAATGCCGCATAACGTCTGGATGCTGCGCAAGGCGTTGTTTGCAGCTTCTTTGTTCAACTTGTGGATAGTCTGTTTGTCTTGAAACTTATCGATGTTGTCCTTCAGCAAATTCAGTGGAGTCTCCAGCTCCGCGAGTCTAGCCGCTTGTAAAATGATTAGCTCCTCGCATTTCTGGCGATTGGATGCCTCAAATGCCATCAGAAACTTATCGTCCGACAGCAAAGCTTCGTCGACCCCAGTTGCCGCTGATATTTCACTAAATTTTTGCCTTATTTTCTGGGTACATTCACGCAACTTAGCTGTATTCTCGTCCAACTCTTCAATATATTCTGAAACATAATCTTTTCGGAATTTGTTTGCTATTTCCATCCTTTCGGCACTCCAGTCTCGGAATTGTGATATGTCTATGTCAGCGGATAAAGCTTTTTCCCGTTGCTTGATCTGTTCCTGTATTACGAAGCTAACAAGATCTAACAGAAAGTTGATGAACTTCATGCCACCCGGCATGACAACCAGGTAAGATTTAATATTCGCCCAATTCAGATTATGTTTAGCATTTAAATGCTTTAGATAATCAACGGTAGTTGTTCGGAACGTTGCTTCTGCTTTTTTGTCTGTGATGGGCCAAAAGAATCTGCGCTTGAACTCAGCTGGATCCAGAATGCGAAACAAATAGTGCATCACTTGGAAAAAGGCGGGCTGGTTGGGCTTAAGGAACATGTCCCACGATAACAATTTCTTCATTTCATCATTCATGGGATGTATCAAGGCTAAGCCCCGTAGCTTTTGGTTTAACTTTTCACTTAGATCCTTTTCTTCAGCTTTCCACGGTGCAATCATTGTGCGATCCATTTTATTAACCCTTTTCTCTTGTTAGAAAGATTTGTAATAATTTTTCTTTGTTTTCAATATGTCGACAGTTGTGCCGCTCTGCTTTCAAGATGACGCGAATTCGAACTCGAATTCAAAGTATCGATAAATACGTAAGTACTTTTGTATTTTTGATTACAAACTTTCTCTGAAATATTTGATACCTCTTATTAAATGTCGTTTATAATAAAATATACTTTTTACATTGTTTAATACAAAGGAGACAATGTGAAATATATTAATCAATATATTATTTTAAAAAGTTTGATTTACGTTTCTTTGGTCACACCTGGTCAAGCGCATTATAATCGAAACCATCGATAGCTTCGACACTTTTCTGCGCTCGCAATCGATAGTATCGACATAATTTTTGCAGCTCTACTAGCAAAATCTGCGGAGAAAAAGATCTGAAACGTATAATAACCATTAAGTGCACATTAAGAGCGCAAGTGATTAGTGGACTACATTCCACTCATTCATCATGGATGATGACACACAACTGAAGCAAGGAACAGATAAACGCATGGGTAGTTCGCTGGATGACGGTCCACCCGGCGTGGATGGCAATGATGCTAGCGAAAAAAGCGAGGCTCCAGCAGCCGCGGCACTTACATCTCACAAATCGAAGTCAAACTCACGTCGACGCTCAACGTCTCGACGTCGCTCCAGTTCGCGCCACGCTACATCACCTGTGCGTCGCAGGCGCTCACATACTCGATCACCGACGCCGCCACCGTCGCGTCGAGGACGCTACGATTCACCGGACTATGGCCGCTATCCGCCACGGCGTCGTTTCGAGCGACGACGCTCACCAGATCGTCGGCGTTCGCCCCCACGACGTGGTCGACGGGACCGTTACGGTAGATCCCGATCGCGTTCGCGCAGCGGCTCACCGCCACGACGAGGCGGTCGCGGGGTTAGTCCAGTGTCACGCTGGTCGCCTAAAAAGAAGCCAGCTTCGCCTCCGCTGCCAAACCAAGCAGTGCTCTCCCAGCAGCAACTAGCTCATCCTGTCCAAGCTGCAGGTTACGGAGTCATGCCGGCGCCAATGTACGGACAAGCAGCGTATGGTGCGCCGGATGTATATGGACACCAGTATGGCATGGCGCCACCAAATGCCTTTCCGCCGCCAGGACCGCCACCAGGCTATATGCAAGGCCCGCCGCCCACACAGGCTGCTAACTTCAACACGGGCTACGGCGCCTGGGGCGTAAATGGTAAGCTACCCAAGTTCCATTAACTACATAAAATGTACTACATTATATACATTATATCTTCAATAGAATATGGACAACAAGTATGGCTGCCGCAGCCGCTGGCCGCTGTACCGACAGCAACTCCTGAGCCACTGGCAACGCAGCAGATTGCAGCACAGCAGCAACAGCCGCCCCCGGCAGTCATTATGGAGGAGCAACCAACTCCGGCGCTTGAGAGCGCAGGTTTGCCACCACAGGATGGTAAGTGTGGAAATGAACTTTGACTTTGCTATTTACCACAATTCACATGCAAACCTCTCACATTATATATTTTATTGTTGTCATGATTTACGCGCCCCCTAACAACAAAAACAAAAACAAAAATCAACTTGTAATTGAATTTGTTAATTGTAATTTGAAATATGCGCTTGCAAACGCACAAAAGTATTTAAGAAAATGCATTGTAAAAGACATTTAGAATCTAGCTATAATATCGCAGCGAGAGCTTAAACTGATACGGACTTTGGCTCTGACGACACTTGAAATATTCAATTCGATTTACGTAAGCAAAGCGCAACAATGTCTCGTTTTCTGTCGTGTTTTGTCTAAGACCCAACTTTCTCGTTTGGGGGGAGCGGCGGCACGGTCACACAGTGAGCAGTTACGACACGGCACGTCAGGGCACAAATCGAACGGTCAGCCCGTCAGAGCGTCAGCCCCAACATGCACAGCCAATACCAGATGGACAGCAGTACAAGCCGTCATTCCCGATATGCTACAAACCGATTCGATAACGTTCCGGCGAACGCATCCGTTGGTCTCATTTGCCAACTGTGTGTAACTAGCCGTGAAATGCACTCGAGACTGCATTTTGTAAATGAAATTTGAACTTTAAATCATCTAGCGAGAATGCGCATTAATTAATTTCTTTCTCTCACTCCCAAATACAAATCAATCATCAAACATGACAGCTGTGGCACAGGAGGCAGAAAATCAAAAGGAAGAACTGAAAAAGCAACGCACCAACTACGTGAAGAAGGTTTCGCTGCTCAAGAAGGAAATGAAAGTGTTGAAGGACCAGCGAAACGATCTGACGGCTGGCGATGCACCACCATCGCCAACAACAAAGAATTTCATTGAGGAGAACGATCGTCTTCAGGCAAGTCAATCAATTAAATATCAATGATATAGTAATCCATGCAATTTACTTTCAATAAATAATTTTCACATTTAATTTGCAGGTGCAAATCAAAAAGAAACTAGACACAATTGAGAACGTTATAGACATGTTGAATGGCATCATTGGCGACGAGGAGGCCGACGAAGATTCGGAGGTCACGCCCAAAAAGGAGTCCGATACCGATATCGGTAAATTGGGTCAAGCAGCAGCTACTGCCGATGCTTCCACCACGACAAGCGATAGTTCTGATAGCTCAGATTCCAGTTCATCCTCAAGCAGCTCCTCAGACTCGTCCTCAGATGAGGAGGAGAAAAGCGACGAAGAGAATGGCACTGGTGATGGCAGTCCCACAAATCGTCTAAAGAATCGCGCCATCAAAACAATGAAGGCTAAACAACGGCAAACGGCAACGCAATCCCAATCGTCTGCATCGCAAGCGGTGAACTATAATTATGTATTCTTTGATCCCGAGCAGCATTGGTGCGAAAGCTGCAATGTGTTCCCAAAAACTGCGCGCGACTATCTAAAGCATCTGCATGCCGAGGAGCACATGAACAGAGAGATCATGGAGACGCCTTGGCATGTGGGCATCGAACGTGATCCGTATCCCACTTACGAGAAGGCGCCCATCAAGCGTATACCTGTGCGTGGTCTACAATTTCTGGTCCCCGCTAGTGCCTGGTATTGCAAGCTGTGCAGCGTTTGGATTGGCGATTTGCACTGCGCCTCGGTGCATCTGAAATCTATAAATCACACCAACAATTATGACGTAAGTGAATGTGAATATGGAAAAATACGCCAGCTATAATTGTAAATTTATTATTGTTCATTTCAATTGCAGTCGTTCTTGAAGAAGCAGCCGAACTACGAGAGCGAGTTTCTAAGTAGACGCGAACGGGCCCAGCAGCAACAGCAAAAGGAAAGCAAGGAGGCCAAGCTCAAGAAGACCAAGAAGGAGGACGAGAAGAGCTCCTCAAAGAAGCGTAAGAAGAAGAGGTTTGTCTTGTATTAAATACATAATTATTATTGAATTTCATAGTCCTTCTTTTCAATATAGCAGCGAAAAGAAGAAAAAGAAGCGAAAGCACGGCAAGAAGCATAAACGAAGCGCTAATGCAGGAAACAGCTCATCCGCATCATCGGATAGCTCTTCATCGGATGAAGCGGATGAGGGGCAGCAACCAAAGAAGGCACAGACCACACCAGAGGTCGCACCATCAACCAATGCTTCATCGATACGTGTAGCTATGCGTAAACAGGATGCGACTGTGCCGGCTAAAATGGAGGCGGTGCCCCAGGCGGTGCCACCGCCACCGCCCTTCATAAAGGATGCATTAAAAGATGCAACAGAACGTGGCAAATGGACGTCCGCCAACAACGATTCGAAAGAGAAAGAGGAAGACCAAAAGAAGCGCGACGATGCGATGATGCAACAATGGAACACGGTGCAGCCAGTCATAAGCGAGAGCGAGAAGAAGCTGCTCGAGCAACTCAAGGGCAAGCTGAAAAGCAAATCTCGCCTGGCCGATGAAAACCGAAGTTCAAATGCTGCTAGCGATGAGAAGTCACAACGGACCGCTTCGAAGCGACGCAGTCCATCCCCACGAAGTGGAAGTCGTGGGCGCACAGAGCGTGATCGACGTGATCGTGAACGTGATCGCGAACGCGATCGTGAACGTGATCGTGAACGCGATCGTGGTCGTGATCGGGATCGAGAGCGAGATCGTGAGCGCGATCGTGACCGTGATCGTGAGCGAGAACGAGACCGTGATCGCGACCGAAGACGTTCTCGCAGCAGATCGCGCAGTCGTGGCCGTAGGCGCATCTCCCGTTCTCCTGTGCGCGGCGGTCGACGCAGTCGCTCGCGTGATGCTCGCTGGCGTCGCAACAGTCGTAGCCGCAGCCGCAGCCGTAGCCACTCGGAGGAGCGCGTCGAGCGGCCAGTGATCAAGCATCCAGAGTTTCGGCCGCGCCCACTGCCCGACCGCAAGCAGAACGATACTAAGCGTGACAAAAAAGAGCCAGCGGCTAAGCCAAAAGCAACCAAGAGCAATGCGAGCACCACAGCCGCCGCTACGGGCAAGAAGTTGCCGTTCATTGGGAAAATGCCCGTGCTTAAGAAGCAGCCAGCTGTGACGACAACTGCTACAAATTACAACGATCCGAGCGTCTACACCAATGGCAACATGGAGAATATACCAGTGGGGCCACCTCCGCCGCCGCCTCCGACAGCGATGGGCATGGCGAACGCAGTGCGTCAGAATGCGCCGACAGCGGCACAGATCCAAATGGCAATGATGGAGGATGCCTATGGTAATGCGCCACCTTTTCATCCCGATGCCGGCATGATGATGGACTATGATGAGCTAATGCCGGATCCAGTGCAATTTGCCAATTTAATGACACATTGCCCGCCACCGCCGCCGCCTGGCAACAGTGCCAATGTGCCTGGTACCGACTCCCTGGATGCAGATCAACTGGCTAACGATGAGAACGGTGAGGACGATGTGCTGCCACCGGGCATTGATGAGGCTGAAACAGATCTGGTGCCGCAGCCGCTGGTTGCGACGACGCAAACTCGCGACGGCGAGCTGCCCAAGGATTTGGCCGAAGCTCTCGATATTATATTCCCTGCAGATAGATCAGCTGACGACGAATCCCATCAGAGCAACCATACGCCAGCTGTCCCGCAAACCATAACCACCATCGTGGAGGATGAACCCGTTCTGGACGAGCACAATTTGCAGGATTTGGCCAAACAGGGTATACATCTGGTCTCCATCGAGGAGACCACATCCAGCTCAATGCCAGGCTCAGCACTTGACGACGCTCCCCAATCGAATGATTCATCTATGCAAATCAGCGCCGATGAGTCCTCCCAGGGCGTCTATCAACAAGCAAACGGTAAATCGGAGAGCACAATTAGTCTCAAACCAATGACGGCGCAAGATATACCCATGCCTGGCACACTGCCAGCTGAACCCGCAGCCGAAGTCAAGGCCAAGGCCGAGGAACTGTTCAATGTGAGCGACATACCCCAGCCACCCGACTCGCCGACAGACAGTGAAAAAATGCGCCGCCAGTCGGAGCTGGACGAATTGGCTATGCTGGGAATCGACAGCAGTGACATGGCAGCTCAATGTATGTAGACTGCGCCTGCACACAAAACAAATCAAATCTAAATCACACACGCACACCTGCACCTGCACCTGCATCTGCATGCCTGCTCCCTTGTCCACTCACATACACACCCACACTCATGCATTTAATTCATCAATTGCCATTGCTTGGCTTTTAATCTGCGTTTGTGTATTTCTCTAGATGCGTTGTAAGCTCTGACTTGACCATTTGGCCAAGCAACTGGCTGCAGATAACGCCATCAGCAGCCGCCCCATATCTGGCTTAATCGCAATGCAACGGGGCAGCAATGGACAGCGCCCAGATTGAATTCATTTTATTAGTTTTACTTTATTCCTCTGTATGCCTGTGTTTATCTGACGAAATGTTCTCAATAAATGCACATATATGTATGTAATATATGTATGATTAAACTAGAACTCAAGACTTTATATGTAAATAACACGATTTTATGCAGGAAATTGAACGAGTTTTCCATGATGCCAGATTATATGCGAAAATTACTATTCCTGAGTTACGCCCTTCTTTTTGCTACTTTCTGCGCTTTATCCAACGAATTTAAAACAACAATTAAAGCAACGTGCGTTTGTCGGTTAAATATTGTGTAAATAAATATTTACATATATATTATTAATATACAAAATATAATAATATCTTCGAAAACAATGGAATCCTGGGTCAGGAATTGTTTTCTTGGTAATTAAATAAAACATGAATTTGTTGTTTATGTATCAAATGGCACCTAAATCTGTTTAATGTAAGTTATTAAAAAATAGTGATTAATACTAAAACACTGCACAACAATATCGATGAACGTACGCATAAAGTGTTTGCATTCCTTTACAAAACAGTTACAATTGTCTCTAAATAGATTTTGATTTTTGTTCGCTTGTTATATTAGGTATATATGGATATATATGCATATATATATAAGTCTATATATATATATAGGTACACGATTTTCGCTATTAGTTACATAGTTAATATATGTAGGTATGTATAGATAGATTTAGTAACAAATTTTTAAGTTTTGTGCGGCCTAAATTCTGGGATTGCTGGGTATACTGAGGATTTGGCCTTTAACATGAACATTTGGCTTATATAGATAGATGTGTAGATATATGTATGTCTCTTTTGTTTTATGCATAGGTTAGAGAGTTATAAATAATTTTGAAACGAAATGTGTGCAGTCGCCGCTGTTGAGTCCGAGGCTTTGGTGCCTGCTATAAATGGGTAACACGCAAACCAGTCGGTGTCATCATCGGTTGCTTGGTGCCGGGCGTGCTTGGATCGCCGCAGCCGGTTAGCTAGAACTATAAGTCCGTAATGGGTCCGCCGGCGAGGCTGAGTCTGTTGGCCGCGGCGGCGCCAGAGGCATTGGGTGCAGTCACATTTGGATTCCAATTTGGTTGGCTCGCCACCTGGGCGCTTAGGTCTTTAACCAATTTTTCGAGTCTAAAGACAGTCGATCGAAACAGCAGTTTGGATTTGTTTGGTAGTTGCAGAAAGAGAAGAGCAGAAATGCAAAAAAAAAAATACTGTGAGTGATTTTTGCTGTGTTTAGTCACCGAATACGCCTTAAACCTGATGCGGAATGGGTTACTGAGTGCGGCATTAGGGGGATGTGCATGCATGCGAAATGAAAGGTGAAATGGTGCGATGGAAAGGTCGAAAGGTTGTTACAGTTACAGCTTAGAGACATGTGAAACAGTAAAGTAAACCATATAGAGCATAGACTACACCCACGCTATGATACGCTGATTGGCCTCCTTACGTGCGCTGGTCGCTTCACTGAGCTCGCGCTTCAGCTGCGCATGCTCCTTCTTGCGGGGCAGCAGCGGCGGCGGCGTTGGTGTCGACGCGACCTGCTCGCCCAACAATGCGAATTTGGGCGGACTTTGCACAGGTTGTGTTTGCGGCGACTGTTTGATGGGCGTGGCCAGGCCATTGCTGCGAGATTCATTGCTGGAACTGGACAGCCGCTTGCTGCTGGCCAGCTCCTCATTATCCTCATCCTGCAGCTGCTCTTCTTCATCGTCCTCGTCCAGCAGCTGGGTGGGTGGCGCCGGTGCCTGATGCACGGTGCCATAGTGCAGATTCAACGAATGTGCACGTCGTGCGCCGCCATTGGGAAAGCCAAAGGGCGTTTTGACGCGCGCGCCTCGAGCGCGTTCGTTCTCGTAGATAATATCGTGATATGCCTGCCGCTGATTGAATAAACTGGCCAGTGCCTGGCGGAGATATTTGTTCTCCGCCTCCAGATGCGACACACGTTTGTTCGTCTCCTTGCGCTCTACGCGCAGCTGCATTACCTGCGCCTGCAAAACAATCAAATTAGCTCATCTGTTTCATTTGACGGCTGCTGGACTTACCTTGAGTTCATCTATATCACGCAGTATGCGCACATTGCCCTCGCTCATGGACCACTGGCGCTCCTCCACCATGGACTTGACGCTGTGGGATAGCGAGAGTGCTTAAGCAATTGCAGAGATTGTTTGAGCTGAAGACTTACCGATTGAGCAGCGCATCCTCACGCACACGCGCCGCCTCTTTGACCTCGCGCACCACATCCGTCATCATGCCGGGCGTGTAGGCACCTGAAAGAGAGTCAAGCATATGGATTAGTTGTGAGCGGCTAGAGCAGGTTCCATAATGTTTATATAGGTGTTTGCATATACATATATATATATACCTGAATGAAAAGTGGGCGCTGGACTATGCGTGCCACCGAATCCGCCGCCAAATACCAATGGTTGACTTTGTGTGCTTAATCCACTCAAGCTATCTCTACGGTGCCGCATGCCCCCGCCGCCAGCCCACGGCTGGCCATTGGGAGCGTGCTTCAAAGCTTCGATATCAACTGTGTGTGTGTGTGTGTATACATATTTACGTAGTGTGCAGTGTGTGTGTGTGTGTGTGTGGAGAAGATAGTAGGCGAAAAAAGGTAAAAGAAAATACGCAACAAATACGCACAATGTAAACGCATACAAAATACATAATACATAATCGAGATCAGCGTGTAAATACAGAAAGTTTTTACAAATTTTTAACAATTACATTACGAGAGGAATAGCAATAGAAAGCCAAAGGATTTTACATATAGAGGAAAGAGTATATAGTATAAAGTACTTTACGAATTTACAGACTGTCTTGCCATACAATTATGTACAAAGAATACAAAAATGTTCAATAGTCGAGCGTGTACGACTAGTACATACCCAGTACTTAGCAGCAAAGATTAAGGTTACTACATACTAACAAAATCTAGATCTTACGATACATCCAATTAAGATTAATCTATGATTTACATATATAGTTTTATAGTCATGGAGATCACAGTGATTAAGCAGACAAACAGACGGACATTGCTAGATCAGCCAGATTGTCTATAACATATATGCTATACAAATAGAGCAAAGGCAATATAAACTCCTTCTCTTGTACAACTTTAGATTCCCTTTGCAACTTGCTCTAAGTGTTGCTCAATTACGTTTAAGTACAGGGTATTTCAAATAATTTCCTGAGCGCACCTTTCGTTTCGTGCAAATTGCGACAAATTTTCGAATTCGTTTCGTGCAATATGTTAATCTGTTCCATTAGCGCGGCAAAGAATTTATTCTGCTGATCGATGTCGCTGCCGTTGCCATTGGTCGAGACTGGGGCGCCATTGCCGTTGCCACTGCCATTGCGACAGTCGGGCGTATTCTGGCCACTCAGCTTGGAGTCATTGTCCGAGGGATTCAGCAGGCAGGGATCACTAAAGCGAAAGCTGCTATACAAGCGGATTTAGTTATTGTCGCTAACAAATCGAATTAATTTCATTGTTTTACCCGCGACTTATGTTCGGATTGCTGCCGCTGCCATCTATAACGTCCGTGGAGTTCTGGTCGTGCTCTGGACTGGCCCCGAAGCCGCCAAGCATATTGACCAGCGGCGGCAGACTGGCAAACTCCTGGGCTCCATCGCCAGCCAGCGGCAGACCAAAGTTCAGGCCGTAGCCGTTCGACTGCGGCGGAAAGAGCATGGGGTAACGGTAACTCAACGATTGTGGGTGCTACAAGCAATATGAGAAATTGTTAACTATATTGGGTCATCAACTGTCGCAGGCCTTAATGGTCAATACTCACGCGCTGTATGCCCATGCTAAAGGGCGTGCCACCGCCCATGCCAAACGGTTGTGAGTGTGAACGCATGAAATATTGTTGTTGTTGTTGCTGCTGCTGCTGCTGCTGTTGTTGTTGCTGCTGCTGTTGTTGATGCTGTTGTTGCTGCTGTTGTTGTGTTGCTGTTGCTGCTGCTGCGGCTGCTGCCAGCGTTTTATTGGTTGCAGTTGTTGGATTAAAGTCCAGAAACTCCGACGATGATGACAACTGCGCATTCGTCGCATCCCGCAGGCAATTCTCTAGCCACGCATCTAGATGATCCTTGGCATATTGCTCACGAGCACTGCCATTGCTGCTGCTGCTTTTATTCTTGCTGTTCGTTGTTGTTGTTGTTGTTGCCGCTGTTGTGCCCGTTGCCGCTGCTGCTGCTGCCGCTGCTGCAGTTGTTGTTGTTGTTGTTGTGGCGCTGCGTGATTTCAGTTTCTTGCGTTTGATCGCATCCACAGCTAAAACGAACGAACAAATCAAATCAATCGATTAGATGCGCCACATTGATTGGATAACTTAATTAAAGTGGGTCAATCCGTTTCCCTCCAACTTGGCTTTTAATTACAGCCAACAATTATCAATCACGGCCTGCATTCGCACATTGCGAATACACGAATGACTCAGACGTTGCCCCATTGCCAGCTAGCCAGACTTAAAAGCTCTCCGAATACCGTTTCGGCTTATTTCAGCCCACAAAAATGTCGCTTTGTGCATTCTCAAAACAAGTTTCTCTCGCATTGATATTTGATTTTTGGTCTTCAAGTACCCTGTAACCGTTGAAATTGTTGTGTGGGTATATGGATTTTTAGCATAATTAAATTAGAGTGTATACGAAATAAAGTATGGTTTAGGTAATGTTTATAATTTTTTAACTAAAGTCATTTTTGACTTCGGTATATTAAAGTTGAGCTCTTTGGGTAGGTATATCCTAGTCGGGCTTTCCCGATCAGAGTTTTTCTTTCAGTTGGCTAAAAACCTATGGAAATTCGTCTAACATTTCGCTGTGACTTTGTCAACGTTACAGTTTCACTGGCAAACCGGTAATTGAGCATGCCAAGCGAGATGTGGGCGTAACGAGGAGCGCGACGATCGAAGATTGGAGATTGCCGAATGGATATCGAAGAGCAGCTGCCTCCAATTGCAATCGAATGCATAATTGAATAGCCAAGAGTCGAGTCGCGCTTACCATGGGAAGTCATATGCTGTGCATTCCAGCGATTGCGATGTGTTTCCCCTAGGGGTTCGTTCGTACAGCCCGTTTAAATTTAGCAAAAGACTCGCTTTTGTTATATTTGTTGCGGTTCTGTCTACTCTTGTTGTTGTTGTTGCTGTTGTTGTTGCGATCATGATGAGGGGCGTGCTCGCTTTTGGCGCAGGGTGGCCATGAGGGTGCTATAAATAGCATGCGAGCGAGTTATATAAAAGCGGATGTGACTAAAAACAAGGAGCAGCCAGGAATTAAGACGCACACATGTCCATAACGACACACACACACACATACATGCAGACATTGCTACATAAATGGTGGTTGCTGAGCTAATGATATATACTTTGAAAACGATACGAAAAGACATGCGAGTTGGCTTATGTACATATGTACATATATCTCTAAAGGAGTATATACATAGGTCTCCATTTCAAGTGAACCCTGAAGCCTCAAAGAACATACTTTTAAATGCAGAGTTCAGGCTCTTAATAATTGCACAAGAGTCCTCTTATATTAATATTTAAACTAGTTTCACTCTTTTTGTTCTTATACTATAATCTCACTCTATTCTTAGACGGAAAATAATCAGTTTCCTGGGAAATTATATGCATATATATGCATATAATATAATATAAAGATCACTCTCCACAGATTTCTCTTTACCATAAATCTGTAAAGATCAGGAAGCACGGAACGAGAGGAATAGTACCAGTGGGATTAGGGAATAGCGTAGCGGGTATACGAAATATGGAACACTGGTAGGCATTGAAATTATTAACTTTTGAGGTCTTCTAACCGGGTCTGTTCAGATAGGTGTATATATTTCTATCTAGTATAACCCTAGGAAAACCTAAAGCCACAACCAAGTCTAACTACATTGTTGTCTAACTAACTAGCTAATTACAGAAACTAAAGATACTTCAATCCTCAAATCTTTGCTAAAGATTCAATTCAATTCTCACTTCAAATCGATTCTCAGCACAAATTTTCCACATCAATTTAATCCAGCTCTGTCGCACAAATCTATTGCATCATACTAAACTACAGTTAACTTTTCTATTGTGTGTAATCTCTATGCATATACGAGAATTAACGTTATTTTTCCCCAGCCATTCTCATTCAAAGCTTCCGCCAATGAATATCATCATTAGCTATTGCTGCTGCTTACAGTAAAGCTCACCACATGCACCCGCCGTACCTCCCATTCACCCGCCCATCACCTCTCTTCTCTGGAAGTCTTAATTAGCAACCATTTAGTGCATTGTTCCAAATCTATTCGCATCGCTTACCCAATTTCAATGTAAGATCGCGTGTATAGATTTCATAATAGGCCCATCGAAATTAAATCAATCACTGACCGTGAACTCAGATATATACATACACATGAACAGACACACACACACGCATACGTATATACATATACGCATTCACGTCACCTGGTACGCTGTGGAACGAATATGATGCATGTCTTTCTAATTGCAACAAAAAGCAGATGCGTCCAGATGCCTTTGTCTCTGCTAATCACACAAATTATCATCGGAACTTTCGTATGTTTTAACTTTTGGAGTTACGCAAACCAAACAAAATGTTAAATGTTGCACAACAGATTTGCAGTCATTAAACAAATGCCTTGAGATAATTACAGTGCGTTGCGTTGCACAAAGGGGCAGATGGGCAGCACAGCTGCTTCAGCAAATTGAAAAGGAAATAACAATAAAAGCAGTAAGAGAAAAGCTATAGAGAAAGAGTGAATGAAAATCAAGCAATATGCAACTGTATATGCAAATCCAGCTGTCATAGAGGACAGCGGACGGCAGCTAGGCGTGCCATGGGAAAACTTTCTTAAGCCAGCTCCAGCTGAGCAATGTGTGAATCGTCGTGCGGATATAATAATAAATAAAATCCTAAGGTCTGTAGAAACTTAAGCAAATTAGTGAAACAATAAATAAAAAGAGCAATAAACAAAGCAAAAATCATGGGAGAATAGCAAGAGTCTGACAGATTCAGAGATAAAACATATTAGAGATAAGTTGTTTCGCTGGCCGATTGCGATATAAAATAGGGTACAAGCTTAAGACAGAAAATATCTGATAGAAACTAATTTCTAAAAAATTATAAAAAAATGTAGATATAGAAAAAAAAGTGCATTAGCTCAAAAAATACATTTTACTTTTCAATTAAAACAATTTACTAAATTTAGAAATCTTAAACAATTAATTTATTTAAGATATATGATAAATTTCAAGACAAGTATTTCGAATCTCTGGATAATAAATTTCAATATGATGTCAATGGATATCATATGAGCGGGTCTTATATAGCGTGTAAATAAACAGATAAGACGCATTTTGGTTTATCTTAAGAAAACTATAAAAAATGTCAAGTGTGGGCTATCCTACTGAAATATGCCTCGAACACTTCATATAGATAACAGATATCAACAGCTAACGTGAAAACAGCTAGAACTCTTCTTAAGAGTATTATGAATAGTCAAATTTTATAGAATATAGTCTAGAAATAAATATATATATATATATAAGGTCTATCTGGCGTTCTTTAGTCTAGAGCAATCTAGCCCTAATTCCCATTAAAGATCTAGATCTTGTATATATACAAGAAAGCAAACCAAATATCAAATATCAAAGAGTATAAAATTACATTTGACGAACTCTCTAAACACGTTGCTAAGGACTTCTAATTTAAGAACTTATTAATGAGCTATTGCCCGGGAATGTAATAAAGAACACGCTCTACTTATAAAGAGCTCCACTTACAGACAGCCAAGCAGGCGTTCAGTAAGTCAACTTCAATTAATATATACATTCAATATAGAGATACATACACATACATATATACATATATATTTCCATCTATATCTACATCCATTGACAAATTAACTTCACGGCTGCCTCACATATGTTTGTGAAAACAAATTGCTATTGGTGTTTTTTTTTGTGACTTAATCAGAGATGGGTCTGTGGCATTACATTCATCTAGTTTTTCTGTCTCTTCTTCTTTGTTTTTTGGCTAACATCGCGTGCCTGCTTGCAACAAACGTGTGGCAGAAAATTAACAGCATTTAGCTGCAGACTTTTGTTTCGACTGGTTTTTGCTTCTTTCTACTTTAGCTGGGCGCTCAAGCGCAGCCAAGTGCTCACCTCTTTGTGTGCTGGCCACGCCCACGCCGCCCGAACTCTTGGACACGGACTGGGCTTTGGCCAGAGCTGGACTCGAGTTCGAGTTGGAGTTGGAGTTGCAATTGGAATTGGCTGCAGTTGGCATTGTGGTCACGGCGCTGCCATCCAAGCTCCCGCTTCCATTGCCATTCGTGTTGATCTCCTCCAGCTGCGTTGTGGTTGTCATTTCCATGCAGTATGCAAAGCGAGTCACTCGCCTGCGAAATAGAAGAGGAGAGAGAAGAGAATAGTTAGAGAACTTGAGCTGAGAAATACTTCTTATTGTTATTTAACAAAGGTTCCACACTCTCTGTCTGCATTCGGTTTCGTCTCTTTATAGCAAGGCTGGGCAACATGTTGGCATTCGACCATGAAAAGCTTGCCAAATAGAAGGGGAACTTGTAGGAGTAGATGTACGCGTGACGGACTACAAAATACCCTATAAGTTGTACTAGAAATACTCCTTTAAAATAAACAATTTTGTAGAATTATATAGGTTTTTTTGGGTCCAAATTACAGGGTTTTCAAGTAATAGAAAATATCAAATTTTAAATTATTTATACTCTATCCATACTCTATCAGTCCCTTTTCATATTTTATCTAATTACATTTACCATATAATGGTTGGAACTGATAAAAACTAAAATAGATAAAGATAAAGAAATGCTACATTATCTATCCATTTTCTTTTCTCTTTATCTCCCTCCATCTCTCTATTCTATTCTATTTGACAATAATTCCCCTATCTATTAATCAATTTTCCTCCTCTGCCTTCTCCACACTCATATTAATCTATTCAACATTACTTCCTTACAAACTGCACAGCTACAGGGTATACCAGAGTCTGACAAACTAAGTAAACACACACAGACACTTTGTTAAAGTCGAGGGCAAGGAATGAACATAAAGACTTAGATCAAACAGCAAAACTAACAGAAAGAAAATGTCAGTTATCCGACGTATGCCAATGCCGGAAAACACCTGTCTATATATTCTCAATTTTCTATTATTCTTGCTAGTGTTTTTGTTGTTATGTTGTTGTTGTTGTCGTGTTGCTGGCCAAACATTTTATTGATGAAAAGTAAACAACGGCATTTTATCGAAATGCAAACCGTGAAGAGCACGAGTGTAAACAATTCCATATTATTACATATGTATGTATATATTATATTTGAGTGAAGTTGCCAGGAGACAGATAGCCGACAAATAGGTATAGGGCGGGAGGCTAAGGGCAACAGCACTTCACATGCAGCGCACAAGTTTTTGTGATCTTAAGATAATGAAGTACTTGAATGCAATTTGCATTTAGCATTTTGTGGGTTTCTCTGCAGCTGCAAAAATGCTTATTTTTTTTTTTAGCGGTTTTCAGCTGGCAAATTTGTTGGCAACGATATATAAGATAACATATATCTAGATCATGTGGGAAGGCTTGCACAACTTCTAATCCACTTAGTTGTTTGGCTAGCAAATTACAAAAGCTTGCTTGCCTTTTCTAAGCAAAACTCTCCACAATTTAATTTTATTAAATTTAAATTTTAATTTTTAAACACAATTTGCTTTATGGCCAGAAATACAAACACCTTAAGGTTGAGGTTTTCCATCAAAGCTGTTTATATGCAATTACTTGGGATATTATATAGTTTTTAAGAGTGTGGACATTTGGTTTCTTTTTTGAAAGTTTATAAAACTTATGTTTAATGCAACAAATTTTCAAAATTATATTTATTTAAATGTACATTATTTTCATTACATAAATTTAATTTCATTTAAGTAATCTCAATTATAACATTTCATTTATTATTTCTTTTAAATATAAGCAATTACAATACATACATAGTTAAGATCAGATATACATATGTATATACCTATACCTATATCATGTTTTCCAATGCATTTCAAATTAATGATAGCTTAAATGTTTCGCAGCTTCTTCAGCACCTTTGCTAACGATCTTGATAACGCTTAGTTAGCTGTTGACTGTCAAACTAATGTAGATAGGGTTTCTTTACACACACTCACACGCAGACACACACATAAATATGTATGTAAATGTGACTGCATCATTAGTCTAATGGGTTTAAGTGCATCATTTTTTTTTTTTAGTGTGTGTCTTAATGTCTGAGAAAGTTGTTGGCCAGAAACATTTGCATGCCATTAACAAACTTGAATGCTTGGCTTGTTTTAATGTAGTAGCTACTGCTTCTTCTTCTTCTTCTTCTTCTTCTTCTTCTTCTTCTTCTTGTGCTTCTTCTTCGGCGTCTGCTTCACTCATTTATGACAGCATAATTGCCAGGCCGTTAGCTCTAAGGAAATTTACATGTGCATTGCCAGCTGGGTTCGGTTCGGTTCGGTTTGGTTCTGTAACAGAATTAACAGAGCGCCGCTATGCTTTACCGCTTCGCTAGCTGCAATTAAGCGGCTACAGAGTGCAAGATACAAATGTATCTACTGGATACAAGTGTCCATCTTTGGAGTGCCAAAAAAAAAAAAAAAAAGCCTAGTCTGTTCGCAACTTGATCACAGCGCGAAAGTAGGCGCAACGAATGCCAAGCGACGCTTTGCATTTGCCACGCTCGTTACACAGATAAAGATGCCCAGATACAAAGTTACTTAGATACTCAGATACAAAGCCGCCTTTTGTGGCTGGCTGTGTGTGGGTCTGCCAATGCCAAAATCTATGCAAGGCGAAAACAAATTAAAAACTAACAAGAAAGCCAACAAAAAAAAAAAAAAAAAAGAGCAGAGAAAGAGAAAGAGAGAGGGAGAGGAGAGGAAAGTAGTGAGGGGGAGCGAATCGTGAGACGACACGTTTGCCCGTTAAGTACAAGTATCTATAAGATACATACATTTATATTGTCTGCATCTGTAGCTGTGGCTGTATCTGTACAAGCGCTAACGAGCGAAAAAGTTGACTTTGCCGCGAATGGGCTTGTTATTGTTGCCATTTTTTATTAACGTACCGGCAAAAGGCCTTGCCACTTCACTAGTCAACTTCAAGTTGAAAGTGAATTAAGTTTTTTCTTTTCTTTGCCGCTGAGCTCAGCGAAAGGCGCAACAACCACAACAACAACAACAACAACAACAATAATAATGGCAGCAACATCATTAAAGCCAACAACAACTTTGGGAACTGATGATTAATTAAATTAGCGATAACGAAAAAATGTTAAATACATTTTGATGATAAGTGGGTGGCACTAAATATCAAGTAGGACTAAAAGTGGACTATAGCAGCGACTATACTACAGCCGACTTAATATATTGCATCTATGATAATAAATTTATAATTGAAGTCTTTAAATTAACTTTGAACTATGCACTTTCAATAACAGAAAAGAAATCGCAATAGTTAACATGTTACTGTTAACTACAGTCGTTGCAATTCCCGATAATGTTATTAACATTTTGTGATCTGAAATAATTTTCTGTTAAGTTTAAAATATGGCAATGCCTAATAACATTTTTGTAGCATTTGATATTTAATGTCAGGTTTTGATATCTTGGCACCGTAAATATACACAAATGTTAATTAACAAAAATAATATTATATTATTCTATTCCATACATTATTGTAGCTAATTTTCATGGGTATATCAGAGTCGACTTCTCGCTTCTCTTCTACTTTAATCTAATCTCGCCTGCGCACTGAATAGGCTAATAAATTAAGGCAGCACAAGACGGACAGCAGCAGACAGACAGACAGACAGACAGAGTTGAGGTGTTATGACTCCTCCAACCAAATTAACACCAATGACAACAAAAAGCGCCTTCAAGCTTGACGTTTGTTTAGTTCTGGTTTGTTTTTGTTTAGCTTTTGAGTTGGCCCTGATTAGTTGGCCGCAAGGTGAGAGCCGCACCAAACTGAAACGAAGCAGCACCAACAGCAACAGCAACAAGCAACAAGCAACAACAACAAAAACCAAAAGCACATTCATTACTGGCAAATATCTATTTTGGCGTTTCTTTCTATTTTCGCTCAAGTTCTAGGCTATTGACACGGAGCCAAGAGAAAAGCGCATGTCGCCAAAGAAAAACAGATGAAGATGAATATCATGGGTGAGAGAAAAAAATAAAAAACGAAATGCCAAAGTGAATGATAATGAAGTTTGTTTTCAATGGGCAGAGTGTGTGTGTGTGTGGCTGGGCTATAGGAATCTACCAACGGCGCAATGCTCTGTTAAAGAGTGCTCAATGACTGTAAAACTGTGATGTTGTATGCCTAAAACTGTTGGGTAGAAATTAACATAGTCTACTCCGGACCACTTTATAAACTGAGTATACAAATACAACCGGTTGTATTTTCTAATGGTTCAGGGACGTAACGCATATGTGTATTTATGTGATTGACCTTTCCCATACAACCATTTTTAATGACACCAATAAAAGCAAAGCAACGTAAAGTGAAAAAGGCGACTGCGACGCTGATCAAATCACCGGACGCGATCAATGGCTAAATAGAAGAGAAGAGAGACAGACAAACACCAGCGCAAACGCAAACACAAACAAAGACAAAGTTGGAGTCATTTGGTTTGTTGACCCAAGCGTAGAGCATTCAATAAATTGAAGAAAATGAATGAAAGGAGAAACAGAGACAGACGCTAACGGAGACGGAAAAACGTAAGAGCAGCGATGACCAAGCAAAAGCGCCCAAGGAGCAGTTACACACAAATGCACACTTACACAGGCAAATACACTCATACATGAGACACACTTTGCTTTGGGAGAGACAACTATCGAGTTGCTTGCACGAATGTGGCCCTTCTCTCCCCTCTCTATTCCATACAACGGCAGACGACAAACACAAAATGAAAAGCGAAATGCGTTCAAATGACGTCGTCGCTGGCGTAGGCGTAGCGATTCTGCCGCATCGCTGCCGCTGCCGCTGCCACTGCCGCTGCTACTGCTACTGTCAGCTGAGGCAGCTGCTGCTGTTGCGCCTGCATGAGTTTGAATTGGAAATGCTTTTGTTTTTATGCTGGCACTTGGCTCACATACCAAACAAATTTCTCAAGGTTTTTACACAAACACACACACGTAGAGACACTCACATTACAAGTATTACTAATTATTAAAGTTACCTACGCGTTTCAATCGCCGCTGAGTTGAAATGCAGTTGTACCTTCGCCGCCTGTGCCGCTTCAAATATTTTATAGGCACTGCTTAATGATTTAATGCTAATTCGCCAGCGTTAATAGCAATTTAAAAAACACACACACGCACACACATCTGCTGGCTGCTTTTGCTTTTTGCCATTTTTGTTTTGCACACGCACAAACACATAGACGCTGCGTCAACTTAAAATTCTACACGATATTTATTATTGAATCTATTCAATGGCTTTTGCGGCAGTTGTTGTTGTGGCTTCGACCGATTTTCAGTAGTTTTATTCGCAATTAGTCAACTCAAACACCCGCAATGCGTACCCAATAGCTCCGCGCACCGACACAAATAAAACACGTCCGCTCTCGACAAGTGTTGCTCGACAACAAACGCGAGACGCCAAAATGAAACAGAAACTGAACGACACAACGAAACGGCAGCGAAATCTTGACGAAACTTCTGCAAGTGAAACCAGTGTTGAACAGCACACAGTACAGTTGGGCGGTTCGTTTAAATTTGAAATTTAATGGTAACAGTTTATTTGACGGAATTTATTAAACAATTGTATTAAATTATTATTTAATTTAATTTTAAATTCAGCATTTGTGAAATGAAACAAGTCTCTTTAAATTTTGTCATCAAATACGTACATATATATTTTATATTTATATTTGCATTGCAAATGCAAATTGTAGACAATATCAATTTACAATTGCACGTGTACTTGTGTACTTAAAATAAATAAACACATTTATAAACATATACATATCATATAAAAAAACATTTACAGCTAATTATTACGAATACCTTTTGGAGTTCAACATTAAAATACATACATACATTCATACATATAGCAACATTAGCGATCAACAAATTAACTATTATTATTGTATATGTATAGGAAGACGCCGGCGCACGTGCAAATACACGCACGAAGGGTTTTTTTTTTTTTTCAAACAAACATTGCACATACACAAAAGCGTGCTTTACCTTAAGCAATAACTTTCAATACTATTACTAAACTTAAATACAAACAGCATTCATGAATTAAACTACTCCGTAAGCGACGCCCTAATCTATTTCTCCTGCTCGCGATGCTCCCGCTTAAAGCTCCACTCAACAATAACAAACGACACCGTGCCAATGGTGCCAGTGATGACCAATATGGCCAGCTGGATATAGAGACCGAAGTGCGAGGAATAGAAGAAGCTGATGGCCGCCGCCACGGACTGTGTGAACTTGAAGAGGGCGAATGCGCCAACCGGATTGTTGACGAACTCGCCGCCCAGCATGGAGTAGACCTGAGTATTGAAGCAGGCATCGCCCAGACCCAGCAGAAAGGCGCACACCAATGCCATCGATGCACTAGGTGGGTCCAAATACGATATATCGGTGGTATCGGTAAACGGTGCGCTATTCGGTAAATTGAGGAATGTCATCAAGTAGGCAGCCATGTGCATCACATAGCCGGCAATCACAATGGGATCGCGACCGAAGCGAGTCGTCTTCGACGCCAGAATGCCAAAGAAGCCGCCGCCAAAGACTTCGCCGACGCCAATGCATATGCCCACCAGGCCGACAATTTCCTTGGGCGTCGAAGCAATTTTCGAGGTGAAGCCAATGGACGAACCAAACACGCCGCTGAAGAACGAAAGCTCCAGACCTAAAAGCAACCAGAAAGCAGATTAGAATGAAACTTATATTGTAATAAATCATCGTTCTCATCCTCACCTGTGTAGAAGAACGCCAAGCTGAGCAGCAGCATTTTCTTGGTGCAGAACAGTTTGCCAGCCAGCTTCAGAGCATAGAGCGCCTGGCCGCAGCCCGTGTGCTGCTCCTCCAGCTCATTGTCCTGCTCCGCATTGCTGGCCATGAAGCGCAAGGCGGCCAAAAACACAATGCCCAAAATGGCCACAATGGTCAGCACGCCAATGACCAGATTGCGCGTCTCCTTGTCAATGTGCGTCTTGTCCTGGAACTGATAGTAGACGAACAGATTGCCAAAGAACATGCTGCACTGCAGCAGAGCCCAGAAGATGCCCGAATTGCGTGAAATTGTCTCCGAGCTGCTGCAGCGCGCCAAATAGGTGCCCTGACCCGTCCAGGTGATAGAGGCGCCCAGACCCAGCACAGCGCTTGCCACATACAGCAGCACAGTCGATGGGAACAGAAAGGTGATCATGAAGAGCCTAGAATAGCAATAGAATAATAGGTCAGTCAATACACCATTTGAATAGATTCATCCACAACTCACGTGTAGGTGGATGCGCCCACAACCATCGCCACGCGCGGTCCTGTGAAAGAGATGAAGGACGGCGCCAGCCAATTGGAGAGCGAAAAGAATAGGTAGAGTATGGCCAGGCTGGTGTAGCCGTCGCCCTTGAAGCTGTCATCCTCCTGCGCTATGCTGTCCAATATCGTTTTCTGTGAAGTAAATGAGTTTTAAGAACATGTCAAACAGATTCCATCGAATGGGATGGACTAGAAGATGACCTACAACTTAATTGTAACTTAAGTTATTATCTAGATAAAATAGAAATAAATATATTCGTTCACAATTGAGATGATCTGCTCAAGATTTTAATTATATTGCATTCCATGCATACAAAACCAATCTACCCCATTCTGAGTAGACAATTGCAGGGTACATACAATATAAACAGCTTAAATGTGAAGCACGTGTCGTCAACTCAAGGTTAAACTAGGTCGAATCATTTCCTATGCGGATGCGGTAGTGGGCGTTGCTTCCACTTTTGGCAGTAAATTTTGTCTACACTCTGTCAATACTATATATAGGTTTAAATAATATACATTATAATATGTATGTCTAAACAATTATAGATACACATTTTTAAGTATATGCTGAAAGTCAAGTTTAAACTGGTTTTTCGCCACAAAATTCAAGTGCAATGACAACTGGGACAGAAATATTCTTGTAACGCTGACGACTGCCACATTTTGCATTCATTAATTTGCGATTATGGAAAAATTCATGTGCCACAGACGCAGACATCGACGCAGAGGCAAACGTGTTTTCTGTAAACAAAATTTTCCACGCTTAAATCGAAGGATTTTGTGTGAACCCCAAGGACAACGAATTGATATCGCTATCGACTACTTGACTCTGACACAAATTTACAATTTACTTTTAAAGTACTTATAAATATATATTTGTGTTCATTTCAAGAATTATTTTAAAATATCTATCTATAAATCCCAGTCAGTGAAAGTAACACAATAATATATATAAACATATAGAAATGTTTCCAACTTAAGCGACATTTTTCAAATAACATGAAATGCTAATAATTTCTAAAAAGCTTTCTACTCTTGTATACCTCTTATATATCTATCAAGGGTATTAATAGCTTTATATCAAACTTGAAAATATACTAAAAATTATTCTAATTGCTTGTATTGATTACAAAAATAAAAACAATCTTATCTTTGGCGGTATATATAGAAAGTATTTCATTATCAAAAAAATCTTCGAATTGCAACTTGTCCAGTTGTAAATCACTGTTAACAGAGCAAGAACAAAACAGGGCTGCTAGATAACATACACACATATGTAAGTCATAAAAGCTTCGTTTAGTTCGCCATATTGAACCAGTTCAGTTTTGCGCCCTTGCCATTAACTTTAATCAAAAATTGCTTAGGCTAAATCTTCAATAATAACAACAATAAGCTGATAACAGAGCTCTCTATACTCTGCTTTAATCAGTTCAATAACGTCTATTGGAAACATGATCAGCGAACAATGTCAAAAAATAAAAGAGTTGCACTTGCAAAAATCTGGGTCAAGTTATGTGCAAATAAATGTGACAGAGGCTTAAAATAAATAAGAAACTCCAATGACTCGATGCAGCAATGTGAAAGTCATTGGCCACTTTAAAAGAAAAATAGATATAAATATATACATATGTATGCATGTACATACATATGTAGATATAAACGTAGCCGGAATAATTAGCAGCTGTTAAATCATTGTAGCATTATGATCTGATATATACAGTTATATATGTACGTGCATGTTACGCAAATATCAACTGGCGCGACAACTCTCGAACAATGCGAATGCGCAGCCAAAAAGGAGGCATGCTGAAAGCAAAATCTATGGCAGAAACAAGTTTCATTCGCTAGTTTTGTAGATTTTCGTTTCATATGCAACAAAGTGTACAACGAGGGGATGGCTGCGGGTAACGGGGCATCCTTGTGGGCTCGTCTATGGCGCACCCACTTTGTTTTTGTGGGTTGAGTAATGACGTCGCTGTGTGGCGCCTAACGGTTATTATGCTCAGCCAATGGGACAGACAGCAGCTGTTTGCGTCGTTTGGCAACACTATTCGTGTGTGTGTGTGTGTGTATGTGTGAGTGTATTTCTATGTTTGCATGTTGACTAATGCGAATACTGGCCAGCTTGGCCTTGAGCCTGACGTATGGACTACTATGTGTGTGTGTGTGTGTGTGTGTGCATTGAGCTTGCAATTGCATTGACATTGAAAGAGCTGACATAGATGCGTTAATACACATACATACATAAACAAAGGCGCTACAACAACAATATACCTTTGTATGTGTATATGTATATTTATAGCGGTAATTTGTATTTGATTGCGCAATCATGTCGAAAGCTATCAAATTTCGCTAATTGAGTGGCTTACATTAGGAAGTGTGTGCGTTATTGAATGAACTGATTAATTTCCCTTCAACATGTGCGAGCATTTGTACACGTTCATCGAATATTTAGTGGGTGTTGTTAACAGTGTGATGTTAACAGTTTGCTTTTATGCATGTTACTTTCTTTTTATATTCTTAAATTGGAATATGTTAAGTTTCATTTTAATTTTACTTATATGTATATACATATATGGGTCAGTGGAAATGCAAAGATAAGCACTGGCATTGCAGTGAAGTCCACAATACTGGGATAAGACTGTAGTATTGATTCATTCATATATACTAACATACTTATGGACTACGGATAGATTGCGCCAGAAGCCAAGGCCTTTACACCAAAATTGCGCTCTAATGGGCCACACACAGAAATAGCGTACACTTAATTGGTGTTAGCTACGGATCGATCGATCGACCGTTGTTATTCCTCTATAAGCGTTTGGTAAGCGGCATTTGGTGAACGCCCAGCTTGGAATTCCAGTTCACTTCAATGCGAGTCGTAGTTAATATATTGTTAAATAATATAACAAAAAGAAAACAAAAAGCGAACTAGCTGGAGGGCGAGTTAAGCAAACGTTTGCATAAAAGTGAGAGTCAGACATTTATACAATACTCTACAAACCGATTAAATGTGTTTTGGTAAATATCAAACAAATTTGTGAAGATACAAAATGTTAAACTCTCTCATAACGGTGTCTGTAAACCGGTTCACTGAACTGTGTACTTGAACAGAATATATCATATACTCATATACATATGTATAATGAGAAAATAAAATTACTGAGAGTTTTGCGTTTCATTTCGAATCACAATCAAAAAGAGAAGTGAAAAAAATGGGTTTAGCATACAAAACAAAAACCTGATATTCAACCAAATAAAAGACGAATTCAATAACAGTTGATATCGAGTTGACATAGCAATACTCTTATTTTAGAGCTTTTATATTTATATGCTTTGTACTCAATGTTTAGAGTATACAATATTCTATATAGGAAGACTGATAACAAAAATCTGACTATCCTGTGCATAGATATCTGGAATTATTAATTCACAACCTGTCTACACGCACAGTTCAGATCAGTTGTTTTCATGACTAGATATAAACATCGAGTGACCTTCATCTTAACAGGTTTAACAGAACCCGGACAAAAGCCTGAGTAAACCGCTATACAAATAATATCGTGAATGGACTCATTAATGATGCTACATATAGATTTACATGCTTACATATATGTTAAAAGAAAACCTAGAACACAATCATTAAATTGTTGTAATTACAGTAATGACAGAGAGGCCTATACAAACACAAAGGCCTACACATACACACACACACACACACAATTGTCCAATTTGTGTGGGCGTTTTCTTGTTATCAGGCTACAAAAGTCTATCAAAGGCCCTTCACCTCTGACAAAGGGAGTTGATTCTTAATTGAAAGTTGACTTTTGATCTCGACAATTGAATGGGAGAGAGTCTTGCATTAACTCAATTGATTTATGTTTTATACATATATGTATAAATAAACAAGCATATAGCCGCTATATAGCGTTATCAGCTTTAGCATATTATCGTATTGTAACACCTAGAAGCTGTTTAAGCAAACAGAAAGCCTTACGAGCTGATTAGGAATATGATATATGATATTTAAAGCAATGAAACAACAGTCAAAGAAGTAGGGCACTCTGTTATTTTCTACATACATATTTATATATGTATACATATAAATCAACGTAATTTACTCAAATGGTAATTGAATGAAGCACTTTCTTTATACAATGTAGCTAATGTATATGCATGAGTTTGTGTTTGTGTGTGTTTGTGCGTGTGTATGTATTTATGTGTTTGCGCGCCTGTTTGGTGGGTGGCTAGAACAACAACTGAGAAACGACCACGTATGCCAAGGCTACGACATCGTCTATTGGCAAGGACAAGGACGAAAATAGCCCTGTATTCTATGGCACGGGGAATGTCAACAACGCCCACGCATACACACAAAGTAATGTTCACACCAGCACACACACATACAGGCATACAAAAGCCCGGACGCGCACTCAGAACTCACCTCGATGTTACACATTGTTTGAAATGCAGTGAAAACAAACATAAAACCAAATCCGAGTATTAATATCATCAAGAATTTCATCTCCATTTTGTCGTATTATTGCTATTTGTTCCTTGTAAGCTGTTGAAGATTTATCTATTTGTTGATATTGAACATATCACACCGTACAGCATTTGACGTCACAAGCAATACTTTAGACTCGGGGGAAGCAGAAACGTAGACGTTAGTAGAAACTGCGACTTTTAATTAATGTTTAGCGTGGGTAAATGATAAAATCACTTTTTACTTATGCATATTATTTAACAAGTGCTTAAAATAATAAAATGCAACGCAAATAAAACTTCACGGAAAATTTAAACCGAAATCACAAAAAATGTTTGACGCGCTAGGTTAATGTGCGTATGTGATGAGGTTTGAGAGTGGATTGAAACAAGCAAGAGAAAATGTCAAGTGTAAATATACACAATGTTAATAAGAATGCAGTCATGTTAATATTTCAACTCAAGTGGCACTGTTAGCACCGTAAGAGAGTCAGCTGTTTTCATACAGTATTTTCTGCTATCGATTTTATAACAATCGAAAAATGCGGGAATTATTTAAAATTTACGAGATTCGCTTATATTTATTTTGTTAGTTGGTTTAACGGCAGCATTAACTGAAAGCAAATGAGTTCTAAATCGATTCGATTGGATTTATGATGGATTTTCTTGTTTTACCATCTGCACAAGATTATTCTCTTTAAGAATTTTACATATTTCAATCAAGCCCGCAATGCACGTACGGCAACTAAGGCATATTAACGAGTCCCCGCGTGGATACTTCCTCTTGAAACGTTTAATCGGAGCACCGTCTCGGCTTGCCTTAGATTTCGTTCCCAGAAGTCGTTTTGCCTTCGATTTCGATACCCGCTGGATGGCCTTCACAGATGTTTTCCTTGCCGACGAAGAGCGCTTACTGCTCGTCGTGGAATCTAAGTCGCATGTAGGTATTTCAGTATATTCATTGCTGGCGCGCTTGATGGTATGCCGAATGGCATAGGACGATGATCCCGTGCAGGCCAGAACGCCCAGATCAGTCAGATTGGATAGCGATTGATGGATGATCGAGTCCACATTAACCAATTGCTTGTCACGACGCAAAGAATTTTTCACATGCTGATTAATCAGATCAGCGGAGACAAAGCCGGACAGCATTTCCTGCAATGCGGAGACAGCCTTGTAAACTAGCCGATTGACTTTCATTGGCACATTAAAATGATCCATGTTAAATCAAAGAAACATTAATTTTGCAAAGAAAAATGATTTTAAATGCCCTTATAAAATTATAGAAATTTAAATATACTTGTGTAATTATTTATGTATATATTTTCGTGAGCTTTGCCCAAATTGTGTTTTGTATTGTGCAAGTTCCCGAAGTATTCTGGAATATTTCAGGTCGAGTCGAATGCTCGAGCTGAGAGTAAAAGGCAAAGCCTACTTGGGTTTAAAAGCTAAAACGAAGAGATTTTCGATTTTATTTATAACAATTTGTTGCGAAAAATTCATTTAAGTGTTCAAGAGGTTTGTGTATATGTGTGTGTAACATAGATCGTTTATTATATATATAGTAGACATATAATATATAATATATATATATATATAGTATATATTTTACGATTTATTGGATTCGGGTTAGTTCATTTTTTTTGGTTTACCATAAACACTAAAATCTTTTTCTTTTTGCAGGTATTTATCGTTATAAAATATTTTTTCATTTCATTCAAGTGAATCTTTTGCTTGTTACAAACGGGAAAGGCTCCACACATATATCTAATCGAACCATAAATAAAATTTCTTTGTGGTCGCTCATAACATAGGTAATTTTGTGTATATCGTAGTATGGTATGTGTATGTGTATAAGTATAAAGTTAAATGTATGACCGCTGTCCGAGTGCTGCTCCGAACGGGGTACTCAGTACACCTGGTCGGCATCCGGAAGGGGCGATATCTAGGCATTTCCAGAAGAAGCAAATGTGAAGCGAATAAAAAAACGATTTCCAGAGCTGGTTTAACACAGACGGTACACAGTTATTGATAAACAACAGATATTTATCATCAACATCATTTCTTAAAATTATTTAAAAGGGGTTCAGCTTGTTTCTTTTTTTGTTGTTGCTGTTTTTTTTAGCTTTGCTCTGATTTGCTTTGTTGCGGCTTTGATTAGCTGCTGCTGCTGCTTTGGATATTATTAAGTCAGCATTTGATTTTGCTTTAAACGGAAATATTCAATATTCATATTTTGTTAATCTATTTCTGCGTTTGTTTTGATTCAATTAATTTCATTCTGGCGACCGTGCGAGATATCCACAATCAATCCACAATTTATTCGCTCTTTTTGTGTGTGATCACGGCATCGTCGATCTCCTCCTTGGGCTGATCCTTGTCGCCCCAGCCCCAGGTGGCGTGGGTGCCATCGCCGGTACGCTTCACACGCTTCTTGATAATGTCGGGGGACACGCTCTTTAGGTCGTAGGCCCAGCCTATCTTGGCGAAGAAATCAATGAAAGCCGTGGTCAGATTTAGCGAGTATTTGCCAAACTCGGCGGTCTTGTAGTCCCAGGGGAACACATGATGATAGTTGTGCCAGCCCTCACCGAATGCGAGCATTGCGACCGAGATGTTCTCCGAAGGATTGATGAACCTAATGAGAAGAGAGCGAGAGAGAGAGAGTTGTTAAAAAGAGTTTTCATAATTTAGTGGCTATTTAACTCACCTGTCGTAGGGACGGCCACCGAATTTATGCGCAGCACTGTTTACCAGCCAGGTCACATTCAGGATGAAGCACCAGCGGAACATGGTGGCCACGAACCAGGCGTTCACAAAGCTCTCGCCCCAGAAGTACATGGGTGCCACAGTGGGTAGGATGAAGCAAGCCAAGGGCATCAGGATAAAGTAGTGCCTGGGAAGAAGAAACAGAAGAATTTAGTTGATTGTGAAAGAGCTTCGAGCTTGACTAGGTACTCACTTCTTCTGGAACATCAGAATGGGATCGGCACGCAGATCGGATAGGTCGACACCCTTGCCCTTGGCCTTCACCTCGGGATGCTTCTTGCACAGCAGCCAGCCAATATGCGAAAAGAAGAATCCGCGTGTAGCATTGTGGGGATCGGCATCGGTCTCCGAGTACTTGTGGTGCACACGATGATCGCGGGCCCAGTGGTAGGCGGCATCCTGGAAGGCAACTGTATTGAAGATCACCAGCAGCACGCGCAGCGGCCACTTAGCCTTGTAGGAGCGATGGGCCCACAGGCGATGAGCGCCAGCCGTAATGCCCAAGCCAGAGACAACATAAAGAGCGAAAGCTATAAGAAGAACAAGATTATATATATTAATATATAATGCCAGCTATATTATATATTATTAGATTACAACTATGAATTTAATATTGTTTCATAACATTAAAATTTTATAATCGCTCTGATTAATCATCTTCAGCTTTGTTTCGCATATACTCGACGTTCCGTATAGCATATGCCTTGCTATCGGCGCTAATCGAGAGGACGCCCAGCATTGTCAAGTTGTGCAGCGAGGACTTGACTTGAAAGTCCAGCCGATCTACTGGATTGCCATTACGCATCGAATATCTCACGTGCTCCTGTATAACGTCGGATGGCGCATAGTCCAAATTCTCAATATCCGTAATATACCTAACGGCCTTCAGCACATGGCGATTAACCTTGCGAGGCACTCGAAAATTATCCATCATATGTTGAAATATGAGTTTCTCTCTTTGTATATATGTACAACAAATGTTTTGTTTATATTCTGTAGATTTATGTGACAAATAAAATTGTCGACAGATATTGCTACGTTGTGATTGAGCATTGTTTGGGCATGTTAATTGCAAATTATTTAAATATTCATATTGAATATTGAATATGTATAGCTATTTGATATTCCCTACAGACAAAAGCAAATAGATTCTATTGTAATTCATTTAAATCTGGCCTAATCAGTCGTAGAACTATATAATATATATGTAGTTGTATATTGAATAATAGAGAAATGTTCCATCTATGAATTGTTGATTATGATTTGAATTGCGCACTAAGCTTCGCAAGAATTGGGCACTATATTAATTCGTGTCTGATCTATTGGACTACATGATATGACTTTGGCCCAATGTTATCAGTGCCAAATTTGAAATAAACAACGCTGATAACCTTGCAATTGAAATGCGAGGCACGCGACGCCAAGATGGCAAACAATGAATATATATATATATTAAAAAAATTCTACTGATTGCCATGTGGTCTGTTTCTCTGTCTGACTGTTGTCAACTTACCCAGAACGATTGTCTGCCATTTGGCCGAGGTAAAGATTAGCCATGCGCCGTAGACGGCAGCCAAGTGTAAATATCCGAATGCAATTATGTTGCGCCAGACGAGCTTCAGTTTGCGTCTATCGGCCTTCTTCATGGACACAATGTCCTTGACGAGGCCGCCATCGATGGTCTCGGCATCGCACTCGAAGAGCACGCCAGTCGAGTCCTGCTGCAGTTTCGTGGGATTCTGCTCTGATTCGGCGGCAGCTGTCGCCGCGGCAGAGAGCAGCGAGTCAGTAATCGACTGGCCTCCAGCGGTTGCGTTGGGCGGCATAGTGTGTTAGTGTTGTTGGTACCAGCTGTAGTTAGGAGACAGAAAATAAAAAGACATTAAATTTTAAATGAATGCATTGCGCAATTAGTTAAACAAATTGACTAAGCTGAACTTGACACGCTTTACCCACAGGTGACTAATTTTGGGTGTCGTTATAACTCTTTAATTATTACCCATTTTGTTGTCATTGTCGTTGCACGCTACTTAGCGTTAGTAGTTGTTGTTGCTGCAGTTCACAATAAAAATCAATACTTTCAAGGCTGATGTCCTTGCTGAAGGATAACGTGCAGTACAGTGAAAGCACGCCTGAATGAATATTCACTCTTTCTCTCTCACACATTTTCTCATTATATTCTGTCCAATTTGTTGCCGTGCCATGACCAATTAAATAGGGAAATTAATAAGAATATTGGGACTAAAATAAATGCTGCCGGCTAAACGGTATGTCTGTAGCTTTTACTGCTGATAATTAAAATGCCGGCACGGCAAACACACCATTCACACCTCTGTGTGTGTGTGTGTGAGCACATACACACATGTGGGTCAGTGGGCGTCTTATGTGAAGGCCAAGCTTGCAAGATTGTGTACACACTTGTTTTTGTGTGGGTCACGGAAAATTTCCCAGCTTTAAATTTGTTATACAAAATCCAACTAACACATTAGCAACAACAATTAAGAATGAAATATGTATGTATGTATGTATGTATGCATAAATAACTATTGAGACAACTCAGCAAACGGAAAGCAACATCAATTAGTAAATGCACTATTTATTTATTCTGTGCAGCTCTATATGTATGTATGTGGGAACATTTATACTATAGGTTTACCTTTGAGGACGTTTAACAAGTTTTTTTTGACAACCTGCCAATTGGACACTCAATTTTCAACTGTTGAACAGAAAATTTGCGCAAAAGCAAACAAGCGAGCAGTGCAGTGTATGTAGTATGCTAAAGCTTTTTGCTTACACAAGAGCTTTGGCAATATACATACATACAACGCATTGCTTTTCTATGCCGGCAAAGCTTTTGCAGGTGTCCATAAACAAATTAGAAGAAATATTAATAAGTAAGCGCAGACATCGAATGATGTTTAATAATTCAGGGTCAGGGTTTTATATTCTGCTGGCATTTAATCACGTTGCTTTATTGCTTCGAGGGTAAAATAGCTATTAACTATTAAATCCAAAATCATATAAAAGACCATATGTTGTTTGTATACAGAAAACATACAAATATAGAAAAACACGTCAGCTTACGCAGTTGTATTATCTTTTCCGTGTAAATTACGTTACCACCTTGCACTGCATTATTAACATTGAAATATTAACCACGTGTGTACGTATGCTTAAAGTCATACGATTCCTACGCCAGCCTCTAACAACCGTGCACGACAGAGACAGCATAATGGGAAGAGCAAGCAATTTAGTTAGTTGGGTTTGTTTGTACAGTACTATTGACCGTGTCTTTGTGTATGTGTGTGTGTACATACTTTCAATTCAAAAGAATATTTAGAAATTGACTAAAAGAGCAGATCGCCAACAAAAGCTTTGCCACATTACGCACTCTCTCACTCTTTCCTCGTCGCGTGAACGTATCAGCTGTTTACATGTGTTGCTGGTGCTGAAACATAAAATGTATCAAAACCGGCAACCCGCTGCCAACGTCGGCAAAGTAAATGTTGTTGTTTTGCTTTTAGCTTTTTGTAAATTTGTGATTATGACGGAACAAGCATTTGATAAAGCCTACCCCGCATTGATATTGAACTTGAATTTAATGTTCACGTAGCCCCATTGGCGTCAACGCGCACAGATGAGAGTGCGAGAGTAGACATAGTGAGAGAGAATGACAGTGGGAGAGTGAGAGCGCGCAAAATGAGCGAATGGGAGCTTGATTTGCCGACCGGCATCACGATGCAAAAGCGTGTTCCGCTCTGCTCAACGCATAAAATCAGGTTGTCTCGGTCATTCTCTATTGATGCGTCTAATCTACTAAATTGCGTTTTTAAATTTGCGAAAACTATAGCTTTCCGGCAGAATTTTACCATTACTGGATTTATGATAGAGTATTTTCTGCGTACTATGCACAATGTAAATAGCAACAACAACTTACGTCAATTAAGCGATTAAAAAGTTCAACTTAAAGTTCAACGTACGAAAAATTATACGACACAAATAGGAGAGCTACGCTTTAATTCAGTTCTAGTTTGAGGTAAATGTATTTCATTGGCGTTACAGTACCTAATTACACAGTCGTCCATATGTATAATTTATAAATATATGGATATATTCCGAATACGAAGAGCACATATTTATTATTCATTTAAGCTTTAGTTGAAAGGGTCAGCTTAAGTATGCTAAATACATGGTCGAGCAGCATAACGCCGCAAGCTAACTATACAAGATTTGTATAAACTAGCTGCGCCTAGGTCTCTAACCTTCAGTAAATAGACGCGTTGACCGTTAAAGTACAGCCTTCAGAAGTTAAGAGTTGGAAAAAATATACAAATTTTATGATTTGCATGCTTGATCAACAGATCGCTTTGAAGCAATAAAAAGCTCTCAAAGATTTTTTTCTTGAAAAGATTTTGTTTCTCTTTTTTTTTTTTTTTGGTAATGTATTTTGTATGTATACTCTTGGCTTGTCTCTTGGGTCACTTGGCTACAGCCGAACGTTTGCGTATTAGTTAATGGTTTACGTAAACACTTGCAAATCCTGTCGCAACAGACAAACGTCAACATAAACGAATGTACAAATGTACATATACTAACCTGTTTTGCTGACGAAGTAAATAAAGTTTACTTTTCGCGGTTTTTCTTTTGACGAATTTACAAAATAAAAACTTTAGTTTATCACTTTATTTTTGCACAGAGTATTTGTATGGGTAACTAGTAACAAAGCGGGTAACGTTGAGACACGTCCGCACGCTCTGATGTCTCAGCACACACTGAGAGTCAGTCGAGCAGAGTGGTGAAATTTAAACCATTTTATTCGCTCTCAAAACTTTGACGTTGGCAGAGACGCAAAACTTTTACTGCCCCTTTCTAAGCATTATTTTTGTTGATATGCCCAGTGCTTAGGCACTTCTAACTGTCAAATATATATACATACATCCACACATATACAAATATGCATATACATACATATAGGCGCACGCGTTCATCAGCACAGATTAGCTCGGGAGATTACGATCAACTACTGAATTTGCACGTATGCACTTCTCATAGAACTTTGCAAATTTCGCAAAATTTGATCAATTGAAAGTACGTTAATGAATGAAAATGACTTTGGAACGTAGTTTAAACCCTGCACAAACAACTTACGGACATTGTCAATAGATCAATTACAATTAAAGTTACCGCTGTAATGCAAATTAAACAATTACCTAAAGTACACAACACGAGAATCTTGTAGTAAATAGTGCACTCTGCCCTCAGTATGACAATATGTGCATAGATATCGAACAAGGAAATAAGATTACCGAATGCTAAACTTTGATAGAAGTTCAAAAATGAAAATTCATTTATAACTTATTTAAGTGGCTAAACGTGATAATGAATTTTAGAAATGTGTACGATTTAGTGCTCTACTTGTGAAAGTAACACACCTTATAGATGGGATTTGTCACACAATTCATGCCTAAATAGTAAACAAACATGTACAAAAATAAAATTTGGATACGCCAATTTTGTTAAAATATTAAATATTTCAGAAATAACAAACAATATATAATCTATTTCTGGTTTTTGATATGTTGCTTTAGGACTGGTATTTAATCAAATTGTTGTTCTTTGTCAAAGAAAAAATTTAGTCAAAGCTCCTGCTAATTTTGATTTTCTAGTTTTAAGATTATCTATTGTTATACAAATAGTTTGACTTTTATATGCAGAGGGAGGGAGACAAAGCACAAAGATTAGCTTTATGTAGTAGTGCGACTGACCATTAAATATTAGATAACAAAATTTAGTGATAAGTCCAATATGTTTTTAAAAATGTTGTTTATATGTATATATACATCTTTTATTAACTTAGAAACATGTGCGCATGAGAGCTTGAGAAAAAATATTGACAAAATTGTAATGTACATGAAAATAGTAAAAAATAAATAAAACTTCAGTCTAACTTCATAGCTCCTGGTTTATATATATGAAATAATTTTATATTATTACGGCTTGACACCTGTGTGGCATGGAATCGATGAGGTCCAGGCGTCGTTTGAGAGAAATTTGGTGCCACACTGCTTGACTTGCTTTGACGCGTTCGTTCACTGTATGTTGTGGCATTATTTGATGTACATCTCTCTAAAATCGTCAAAATCAAATAATTCTGACCTTACATAAGTAACGGAATTTTTCGCAACTCTCTTTGGATTCTATCGTAAATAAACTATGAAAATAATTTTATTGTTTAATGCAAATAGTACCATTTCATTGGGTTATATTTTATGTGCCACTACATAAACAAAACGGTACATAATTACAGTGGATATATATGTATATATTTATATTATTGCTTAAACTTGATCAAAGTATAAATAACTGCTCGGAGAATGTAAGCGATACGCACAGCTGTTGTTGGATCGTAAACGATAAAAACAGCTGTTGCTTGATCGTAAACGGCATTCACACTAGCTGTTGATGCAACTGCTTATGCATATCCAAAACTACATTCATGCAGTTCTTTCAGTTGCATGTTAATGCAATCGCGCATGGAAAAATTCGGAATGAATTTTAAAGTCAATTAGATTAGAATTGGATGCTAATCGATTAGGCGTCCGCTTAGCAAGGTGTAAGATTCGCGTATATTAATTACCCTACAAAATTGCACTAGTCTATACTAAATAAAACTCAAGGTAGGTTATTTGAAAAAACATAGGCGCAAGGCTACTACTTAAATTCTTCTTTTGTATGGAACTAAAATCCCGGCTGTGTTCACGAAAATATCAGTGCCTTTGAGCTTTGACTTCAATATTGGTAAATCATATCAAAAAGACCATAATTGTGCTAATCTTTTATAAATTTAGAATTTAAATTTATTTATAACAATATATGAGCAAGGTGGTGAACAAAGGGCATTTTCTACTGTTCATAAAAATGTGATTACAGTGATTACAAAATATAAAAATTTCTTTGGTTCTTGGATTGGATATTTTTTTCTTTTTCGGAATCTCTATTAGCATCTGCACTGCACTGCTAATTTTGTGAACACAACTGTTTTTATTTTTTATTCTGTCGGCTACATTTACGCACCTACGCAAACACATCATACCCATTTCCACAATTTTCAATTGGGTAAAAGATGTGAACGTGTAATAGTTCAAAGGAAAACGCGTGATTTCAAACAATTTCCGAGTGGAAATAAAATCCCTTATCTGCATAGAATTAATCACCTTGCGTCATTGCATGCAACGTGATGTCACTCGGAGACTGTGTGCTGCGCAACAAAATATTGTTTAGTACATAATTCTAATCTGTTAAGAAATAAGTTCTTTTTTTGCAACGTGCGAAATGCGCATTTGGTTGTTGTTGATATAAATATATATATATTTTGGCAACATATGGATTGTTTTTGATTATGATCAAGGTCAAACCAAATTGATATATACGTTTGCAACTTACTTGTACACTTATTAATCAATTTAGTTGTTTAAATCCAAAATTATACTGATGCTTGCAAAAAAGTTTCTAGTGATGAGAAATTCTGGGCTTCTCGAAAAATAAGTATCGAGCTCACAACGCGATATTTATGCCGTCATTATATCGATATTGGGTAAAAATTGGATACATAAATCGTTTTCAAATATCATTTTATTTAGAAGTTTGTAATTGTTTGCATTGTTTTATTTCTAGCATTTTTGATAATACATTTAGTGAACATTTTCGATTTATTATGTAATTTTCAATTTATATACGTTTTTGTCGAAACACAAACAAGCAGAGTGTAAACTGTCAAGGAAATAAATTTACTAGCACTGTTATCGACAGGATATTCCATAATTTTGTATCGATATCCAGCACTGGGTCCATCGCAAATTAGATTTAATCTGGAGACCAGCAACATGTCAAAACAAAGCCTTGCAGACGGAAATACAGAAAATGATCTAAATCACGTCCTAAATAGGGCAGTCGAGGAGCGGGATGAAGTTGATATTCAGGTATATAGTCACACTAAATCTGTTAATCCGAATAACAAATTATATCTTTAAAGGAACACACTGTAGACACGGCTTCAGAAGTTCTCTCAAATGGGAGTAAAAATAGTGCAAGAACGTCAAACAACGAATTCAATGAAGAATTAAATGTGGATAAAAATGTTGCACAAGACCACATAGACTTTAATCAAATGAGCAATGATGAACACAAGCCAACTGGCTGTTTCTTTAGCGCTAATCCAACTCTACGCATTGCAGTGCACGGCATGTCGGAGCTGGTCAATTCGCGGCTCTCGGCCGAAGCACTGGATATTTGTGTAGAGCTGCTAGAGGCAGGTGTGCCGCCAAGGGCGCTGTCTGATGTTGTGCTACATATTCTAGACGTCAAGGTGAAGAACTACGAAAAGGAACACGGTCCCATATTACCATAGGGTATCCAGAGATCAGCGTTAATCCCAAAAACGATTATGTTTCGAGATAACGCCTATCAACACCTGAGTGACACCTGCAAACTACAGTCGTCTAGACGCAAGCAAATGTAGAGATTAGCGGAGCAACAAAACCAATCAATTGCGATACCATTGTTAATTATATTATATATATTTTTGTTACTCTAGAAAATACAACCCGCTAAGCATAAGTGTTTAAATATATTGTACTAAAATTAAAGTATTTCTATCGACTAAGTTCTTAGTGCCTCTTCATGTCCACAAAGAGAACACGCTGCTCGTCTTCTGCGGTCATATCCTTGTCGCCCCAGCCCCATAGCTCGTGTGATCCATCGCCAGTGCGACGCACTCGTCGCTCCACCGTCTCCGGGGCCACTGACTTCAGGTCGTAGGCCCATCCAATTTTCGCGAATAGATCTATGAACGCTGTGGTCATGTTCAGCGAGTAGTTGCCCCATTCGGCGGTCTTGTAGTCCCAGGGGAAGACATGATGATAGTTGTGCCAGCCCTCGCCAAAGGTAAAGGCCGAGACATACGGACTCTGCGACGGATTAATGTTTCTATACGAAAATCATATTTGTATTATAAATATATATTATGATCATTGTAAAGCGCTATGCGTACTTGTCGTAAGGACGTCCGCCGAATTTGTGAGCTGCACTATTGACCAGCCAGGTCATGTTCAGCTGGAAGCACCAGCGGAACATGGTGGACACGAACCAGGAGCACAAGAGCGACTCGTTCCAGCACATCATGGGTATGATCGTTGGCAATATAAAGCAGGCCAGCGGCATGAGAACAAAGTAGTGTCTGTCAAGTGGAGAGATCAGAGATTATAGTTGGACTACCTCACTCTATACAATATAGAGCTAATTAGCTACTCACTTGAGCTGGAACATGAGTATGCGATCGGCGCGCAGATCGGTGAGATCCAAGCTCTTGCCCTTGGCCACCACATCGGGATGCTTCTTGCACAGCAGCCAGCCGACGTGCGAGAAGAAGAAGCCACGGGTGGCATTGTGTGGATCGGCATCTGTCTCGGAGAACTTGTGATGCACGCGATGATCGCGTGCCCAATGGAAGGCGGCATCTTGGAAGGCAATCGTATTGAAGGTGATCAGAATCAGGCGCAGCGGCCATTTAGCCTTGTAGGAACGATGCGCCCAGAGACGATGAGCGCCACCCGTGATGCCCAACATGCCCGCAACGTACAGGAAAATAGCTGAAGAGACAAAAGTTGATGAAATCAAGGGCAGACAGTGGAGCAGATCTATGCAGCTTACAGAACACAATTGTTTGCCATTTGGCTTGGGTCAAGAGCAAATAGCCGCCGTAGAGCGCAGCCATGTGCAAGTAGGCAAAGAGTATTATGTTGCGCCAGACCCATTTCAATTTGCGTTTCTCTGCCTTCTTCAGCTCTACAACATTCACGTCCAAGGCGCCATCGTTGGTCTCAGCATCGTCTTCGAAGAGTACGCCCGTCTGCTTGGAGGCTCCAGCCTTGGAGTTCCTTAGCACTGGCCCCACTTCCGAGTTACCTGCCAGGCCATTGGCTGGGCTACTCACAGCATTTGGTGGCATTCTTTACTGTAAAGCTGGAGGGAATAAAAAATATACATATATGTTAGAAATATATTAATTAAAATTCGAATAGTCTTTTTGATCAGATCTTTTGATCAGAGATGTAAGCTAAATAAATAAAACTTTTCTTGTAGTTCTTTAAGTGAAGAAAATATTTCTATAGTTAAACCATATTGTAGTCCAGCTGATCTCAGCAATTATGCAAGTTAAAACAAGGTAATTTAGTGGAGTAGTAGTATAGGTCGTTAACTTTAGATATTTATACGTGTCTTTGAAATTCGGTATGCAGTATATATTACCCAATCTATATTGAGTTTAGAAAAGCTATTACATGGCAGAAGTATTTGACTCGTACAACAAATTTATTATCTTAAAAAAGTTAATTTGCTTGGGTTAGCTTACCTATTTGCTGAGCTCAGAAGTACTATTATATGATATAAGTATTTGACTTGCAGAACAAATGTCACAGTCGTGAAAATTAGATGTTTTAAAATTTTCATTAGGGCCAATTTTTATGCAAGTTAAACCGAGCAAATTATTATTAATATTTTACTTTTTTTTTTTTTTTTTAAGTAAACTGTTCAGTGTAAAAGTCTTTAAAATCTGAGACAGCATTTTTCGCACGTAACCTATTTCATTTATAATTCTGAAAGGAGCACATATTGAATATTTAATGCTTCATAGTAAACTGCACTTTGTTTTTTACATAATCGAATTTATTAATATTCTGTCACTTCCCAGTTGAAATACTCACCAAATACTTTAGGCACTTCTGTGTAATTGAGGAATTGTTGAAAGCGGGAAAGCTGTATCGACCTGTGCCGGAAGGTTCTGGTTTCTTACTGTGCCCACGATCGGACAGGTTGAACGAATGGGATCGTGTTTCTTATTTGGCGCTCTTCTTTACCATGATATTCGCTTAGGTTTACCTTTACAAATTATCTGAATTGGTTTAAAAGGGGAACATCGACTGTTTGCAGTATTTATACTGAATGCAAAAATCAAGTCAAAATCTGATTAGAAATTAATCTCTCTAATGAGCGCAACTAACGAGACTTAATGAAAATAATGCAAGCTTAGCAAAATTTTATCTATTCCCATTGAACTGTGGTCAAACACTCTCATTGACAACAAAGTCAGCATGTTGGACAAAGTACACAATTTGCTACGTCTGGACCCCAGATGTGAATCATAAATGAAATCATTGAAATTAGGGACAGCCAGGTTATCTCTTAATTAATCATTCATTTAAAACTGATGTTCAAAGCGCCATCTACATGTGAAGGCTGCTGATAAAGCTTTCCAGAATTAACTTAAATTCTCGCCGTTGGCCGTTAAAATAGTTTTGCCAAACTAAAATTACATTAGATCTTAGTTTTATGGATTTTTTTATATTTATTATTTAAATATAAACCAAGATAAGATTTTTCATCTTACAAACAGTTTAACATAAACCAATTTAATTGTTCTTTTATGTGTGTGTATTTAAATAAGTTAACAAATTCAAAATTATTCAGTTCTGAACTGCGTATAAGAATGATGTTATGTACATAATATTTTAGTGTTTCTCAAAAATATACTGAGTTTTCTCTTATTTATCTTTGGGCTTTTCAGTTGAATCAGGTTCGTTATCGTCAGTGGTGTCTTTCTTCGATTTTTCCAACAGGTTTTGATTCGGCTGCTTTCTTAGCTTTGCTTTTGGCCTTCTCCGCCTGCTTCTGTTTCTCAGCCTCAACAATGGCTGCCTCTTCCTGCTGTTTCTTGACCTCCTTCTGAGCAGCTGCCATGGCCACATCTTCGTCATCCCAGTCAGCCATGGAACGATCACGCTTTAGCCACGAGTGTGTTGTGTCTGCCTTGAACGCTGAAATGAAACGATATAAAACATATTTAGTTGAATTTGGCTGGTTGCAGTTAACCAAGTATCCACTTACTGTTATTGAACCACTTGATGCCGTTCTGCATGTCCTCGATGATCTCGCGAGACGTATACATGACCTCGTTCTGCACCGCCTGGTGGAACGTTGATGTCTCAAACGCGGCCGAGTAGACGGAGTTACGATCATGATTGAGTGCGCGCTGCGGAAATTTGGACAAGCACGCGGCCAGCTCCAGGGCATGGCCCAGCGCTGTGCCTGTGGGCACAATGCGGTTGACTAGACCGATATCGTGCGCCTCCTGTGAACCTACAGGTCGTCCAGTGAGTATCAAATCCAGCGCGCGTGACAGTCCAATCATGGCGGGCAGACGCACAGTGCCGCCATCAAGCATGGGTACACCAAAGCGCCTATTAAAGAAGCCCAGCACAGCGGACTCCTCCATGACGCGTAAATCGCACATCAGCGCCAGCTCCAGGCCATTGGCTATGCAGTAGCCATTGATGCCGCAAATGACCGGCTTTTTAATGTGGCGACGAGTGGGTCCCACAGATCCCTCAGGGCGCATCAGAATATCAACGCTTATTTCCTCCTTCTCGTCAGTGCTGATCTCAAGTATATCAAATCCCGAGCAAAACGATCCACCCACACCGTAGAGCACCGCCACCGGCGACGTATCGTCCGCCTCGAAAGCGGAGAAGGCCTCACAGAGCTTCGAGGCGGTTGTCGAGTCGATGGCATTGCGTTGCTGTGGACGATTTATGCCGATTAAGGTTATATTTTTATCCTTCTCGATAATTATGCTAGGGGGCTGTTCCGGTTCCGTTTCGGCGTTAGTTGGGGTCTCTGAAAAGTCATAAATTTATTTCATTTACTTTGTAAACATTATGTCACGTTGGTTTCAGCTACCTTTGTACAATGCTTTTGTCGAGCTAAACATGCGGCGAGGCGCCGAACGTAAATGTCGGCCAATATGCTGGCCCACTTGTATTCCAAATTTACTGAACATGTTGAAATTGTTAAGAACTTAATTAATTTAGGACAAATGCTCGTTAAATTTTTTGTAGCAATCAAAGAACTGCAAATTAAATTCTCAAAACAAATTTCTGAATATCGTATAAAGGGCTGCCACCTATGGTGAAACAATACAGCTGTAGACTATACGATAGTTAATCGCGCAATCGATAAATAGTGGTGAAGAGCCGAAACAATCAAAGATCATTTTAGTCGTTATGGGCCTTTCAAATAAAATGCATATGACTGCCATTATTTAGTTATTTACCTAAATTTCATTATAACTCTTTTTGATAGCTATTGTAGGTATCGATAGCTTGAATTTGCATTTTTCCACATCTCTATTATGTGCGGTTTGATAAACGTAAATTTCACCATGATTCTGGTGAGAAATTCTCAATGAGAAAGCTTTCAAGGCTTGGAGCGCGCCGCAATGTACTCAGTTTGGAGCGGCGTCGAAAAGCGAGCGGTTGATTGTTAGCCAGCAGCAGCAGCAGCTAAGGAGCGGTACCAATATAGAATATTAGAATTTTGTGTGTGCGTCGTATATCGAATATAAGTCATGTATCACCTGAAGAGTTTGGCCCGACAGGGAGCCATGCGTCAGCATGAGCTGACCGCCTTGGCGAAGGCATTGCCCACTGCTGTGCTTCAGACGCGCAACTACCAAATTCCCGATCGTCTAAAGGACGTGCCAACTGCCAAAGATCCCCGTTTCTTTGACATGGTTGAGTACTTCTTCCATCGCGGTTGCCAAATATCAGAGGATCGCCTGATCGATGACATGAAGGGCAAGCTGTCGTTGGATGAGAAAAAGCAGAAGGTGAAGGGTATTCTTATGCTTATGCAACCCTGCGATCACATCATCGAGATTGCATTCCCACTGCGTCGCGATGCGGGCAACTACGAGATGATTACCGGCTATCGTGCACAGCACAGCACACACAGAATTCCCACAAAAGGAGGTAAGACATACCACACCAAGCCAAACACAAACGAATATAAGAAACATTTTTCGATACGCATTTCGGGTTTCCTTTCGCGTCTCTTTTCCTCTCCTCTCGCCGTGTCTCTTTCTATATTCTGCCTGCGCCTACATACCTTTTAGCCGGCATATTTGTTTTGGATTTTGTTTCGTACTTTCGGCGTGTGGGAAACATCTTGCCAACTGTTGGCAAAAATCGATTTTTCTCTACATCTGATGCAGTTCTTTCTCGCCTTTGGCATTATGTAACCAGCGAACTCGTGTTTCAGTCTGCTTACTAACTGTGTGTCCCCATTGGACATCTTCTCTCTCGCTCTCGCGCACTCTCCACGATTTGTTTACATTGACGCTGTTCCCGTGGTAAAGCGTCTGTATTTTCTTTACCGTTAGTCCAGTTGCATAAGCAGCTGGTAGGGCATTCCACGTGCCGCCAATTGATTTCCAAACCCTTCAAGTGTTGTTCACACGCCCCCATACGCCTGCCACGCCCCTCTAACGACGAATGTATCGTGCGAATTAACACTAATTTTGATTCACCTAGCGCCTTGGCAATAACAAATTTTCAATAATTTGTTGTTTTTGTGTTGTTTGCGCTTTGTCTGTGTTCTATTTTTAATAACGCTATTTATTCCTTTGCTTTTGCATTTTGTTTTGTTTTTCTTTTTTCCAATTGGAATAAGAGCAGTACAGCGAATATTGCACAGTGTGACAAACATGTGTTAATGGGCTAAAAAAAAAATAGGCAAAATCGAAGTTTTGTTGTCAAGCACATGCCCCGCCCCCTTTTCTATTTACTGATATACAGTGAATAATGAATATACTAAAAAATGGCGTCATTAGTTAGTTAGCTAATTGGGATATAAATTATCTTATACAAAAATTTTAATTATATTTTTAGCGTATACAAAAATCTTTATAAATTGTACGTGACACACGGTTCTTATCAGACCTTAGTCCAAAAAAAAAAAAAAGAAAAAAAAAAGTAGACTAGAAAATAACAAAAAAATACATATATAAATTTGTGTCGTATCATAGTATATAATTGTGGATGTTATTTTGCTTTTGCCTATTGCTATTGACTGGGCCGTTGATAGGAGGTGACGCCCTCGGGAGGCATGTGGAGCATAAATCGACGAATAAGTGAACAACTTTATGATTTTATTGCCGATTTCATATCATCATTGAAACTGGTTGTAAACAAGTGTGACTTGCTCTTACTGTTGCCAACCACATGAGCTTGTTAATTATGCCTTTAAATATTTTGATATTTCGATGTTTTTCTAATAGCTGCTAAAATTAAAAGCATATATACTAGATATTTACATTTATACTATTTGAATGTACTCGATATGGGTGCTAAATTGTTTAGCGGCATCTGTGAGGCCTTTTAGTGGGCACTTGAAATAGGTTCAAGTTTCATTACTCTAATTAATGTTAATTGCATTCAGTACAGTAAGCGCACGTCTCTATGTATGTGTCTGTCTAACTGTGTGTGTGTATGACTGTAATTTATTGACACAAAATGACTTCATAGCTCGGCTCGAATTCGGCAAAATACATTTTGCAGTTTATTCTCTCAACGCGTTGACGTCAAAAGCTAATCATAAAATAAAAGAAAGAACAAGAGAACGCAGTTATATGAGACAGAACGCTGTTTAAATACTCTGACAAGGCCTAAGTGAAATTTCTAACGATTTCAATCGAATACATGATATATTAATAATATGTTAATGTAATATTCTAGTATAGTAGCAGTTCTTTCCCTTTTTTTTTAAATTATTATTTAGGTTAGTATTCCTTTAATAATTATGAATAATAATCAGCAATTTAATAAGTTCAATTCTTCAGTTATACATAAATCAGCTGATTCTAAATGAACTTTCGCTCTCTGTTTCCCTTTTGTGATTTATATTACTTTAAAGAAATATAAACAATAATCCTTCCTATAAAATAAAAATAAACTATGTAAACTAGTTATATTTTATATATTTTTATTTATTTTTTCTTTCATACTTCTCTTATCAGCTACAAGCCGAATAAGAAATTGAAAGTACTCTTCGCAAGACAATAAACTAAAAGAGTATTAAAAGCCGAAAACACAAAAACCGGTTTTCGACGCACAGCATTGGGTGTGCAAAAAAAAAAAAAAAAAAAAAAAACTGTATCTCCCTCAATCAGCAAATTTAATTTTAATTTCTTGAGCGCTTCACGTGATGTGCACGTTGTGCGAATAGCATGAGTCACATGCTTCACAGTCTAGAGTCTAGACACACTGTGCAGCAAGTGAATTGGGTGCTTTGGGCTGTCTTTATATACTTACAACTTTCTATGTCGTTGAACTGTTCGACAATTGGTTTCATTTTATTTGCAATATGCGAATGTAAAAGCAGACCTATACATATAACTGTATATAGTGTTTGTAATGGATTGACAAGTAAACGAGATATTCTCATTAGGCTGATAGCAGCTGAAATATGCATAGTCCAAAGCATTAAGCATGTACATAGCACATATTTCCCCAGCTTGAGTACATTGTGTGTTTGCCTTCAATTATCGAAATTTACTTGGAAATCAAATGATGTTTCCGCTGATAATCTAAGCAATGTAATAATATAGGCGTTATCAATACACGCCCTATATACAGTAGAGGCTCGTTAAGTAAAGAGTGTGTGACAGAGAGATAGAGAGAAAGACTTGTTTGCAACAGAAAAATACCAACATTTATGTTAAAAAAAAAGTACTACATAAAATTGGAAAAATCTTTTAAAAACATATACATTAAACATTTAAAATGCCCTATGGAGAAGTATCAGAAAAAATATTTATTTTCAAAAAGCTAAACTAACTAAATTATTATATTAACTTATATGTATGTAAGTTTTTATATTTTTTTGTTTGTTTTGTTTTGTTTTCCATGAGTCGACTGTACTTGATATATCTACATACATACATATATACGATTTGTTTACAACATTTCTAATCTACATATAAGGCTACCATTCGCAATTTGTATTCAAATAAGTTGTGTCAATATTTAACTGTTGTGTGAAAACCTACTTTGTTGTTTGTTTGTTTGCTTACATGTTTCTTACTCAAGTGGCAAATATTTCAGATAAACTCTTGATATTACCAGTTCCACCTTCCCCCTACGAGATGTTCATGTATTTGTTCACTTGTTCAAATGCTTCAATTGTATTGCCCAGAATGCATTAGCGTTAGCTGTTTACAATTATTTTTGGCAGTTCACGACATGTTTTTATGTATGTAAGTAGGTACATACATACATAGCTCTCAGGCCATTTCCTGTGCTATCTGGATTTGACTATATCTTATCATATATAACTTAAGATTTCGTCAGCCTACGCTAAAATCCAACAAATATATATATCATATGGCTCAGTCAGCTAGTCAGCTGATGTGGTCGGACCCCCAGCGAGTCCAACCGGTTTTGTCTATGAATTTGCGATTGCTGTTGCCAATGGCACACAAACACACAAACACACACACACGTAATACTCATAGACGTGGCAGCATATATGAACGCCCCATACGATCGAGCCCCCAAAAAAGCAAAAGAACTTATCGCGCGCGATTGTATAACCTATATAGTATATACCGCATAAACACTTACACACTCACACACAGTTATGGGCGTATATGTATATGTATGTATATATAGCATTCTCTGTATCTTCTAGATTGGCAAGCTCTATGCATAAATAGATTTCTGCGATACGTGTGTGGTAGAACGTAGATTGTAGAAAAAAACATAAAATAGGAATCACGCGTTCGATTTTTGTTGTTTTATGTTTTTCATTTTTTTTTTCAAGAAAATATTTGGCAAAAACAAGTAAACAAGCGTCTTGCTTTTCTTCAGTGTAGAGATAAAGCCGGTTATTATTAACGTATCTTGCAAGGCCCACAACAGCAACGCAAGAATAAATAGAGCTGAAGTTTTGTATTTTTTGAGAATACAAAAAAAAAAGTATTTTTGCACTGTTGTTATGCGCACCAATTGTGGAATGAAAGAAAGAGAAAGGGCAGTGGATGAGAAATAGCAAAGAAAACCGGCAACAGCGCATTGAGCTTTTTGTTTTTGTTGCTTTGCAGAATTTTGTTCGTCAAGTTTTTGTTTGTTTACGCTGCAGTCCAGCGCCGTTACTTTAAGAAGCTGCACTGCTTGGCAGCGTAAGCAGCGCATCAATACATGTATGCATGCGTATGTGTGTGTTTGTGTGCATGTATTTACAGCTGATAAGATTCCTCAAATGCCGAAATCTGCTTTGTTGGAATGCCAAAGTTCAAATAGATTCATGGTCAAGAAATAAAATTGGACGCTTGGCAACCGCGATTAATGAGCAAAAAAATGATTTGTTTATTTTCTGCTTGTATTTTTTTTTTTGGGGGCTTGTCTATTGACAAAATAGAAAAACTGATTGATGATTTTCATTATGTTTGCATATGCTATAGAGTAAATATAATACTTATACATATGTATGTACATAGAGGGTATAGAAAAAAAATTTTAAACTTTGGTACCGGGTCATTCATATTTTATGGCTTACATCGTAAAATTGAACAATAAAATAACATTTATATATGAAACGCACGCCACTTTTGGCTTGAGGAAGTTGCTTATCTAATCGTGAAGAACTTTTTTTTTTTTTAAATCTAAAGATAAGATTTTTATCTAAAGATAAATGTGACAAACAAGATAAGCAACAAATGAAAATACTTGCTCAGCGGACACAGTTTGCCTTTAAGTATTACGCCATGGCTAAAATGCAACAGCGAAATGTGATTATGACCCAGTTGCACGTGAGCAGGGAACTGCGAAGACAAATCGTCTCTCAGAAATCAACTTTTGCTTTCAAATAGGTACAGAAAAAGAAACGAAATATCGCATATGTTTTTTTCTTAGTCTATTCTTAGCGCTGTGCAATTGGATTTAGTCCAATATAATATAAACAAGGCAAATGCAAAGCTGCTCAGACAGAAGGAATGTACTTTTCTGTTCGACATAGTATTCTTTGTTTAGTATAGAAATTGCTTTCAAGGCTTCATTGGGGTGCCCAGGCACAACACCTGTCGTATACGTAATGCTTATGCAATTCGCTTTGTTGCAGGCATTCGCTTCTCGTTGGATGTGTCACGCGATGAGGTCAAAGCCCTGTCCGCCCTGATGACCTTCAAGTGTGCCTGCGTCGATGTGCCTTTCGGCGGTGCCAAGGCTGGCCTGAAGATCAACCCCAAGGAGTACTCCGAGCATGAGCTGGAGAAGATCACGCGTCGCTTCACCCTTGAGCTGGCCAAGAAGGGATTCATTGGCCCCGGCGTCGATGTGCCCGCCCCCGATATGGGAACTGGCGAGCGTGAGATGTCCTGGATTGCCGATACCTATGCCAAGACCATCGGCCACTTGGACATCAATGCCCATGCCTGTGTCACTGGCAAACCCATCAACCAGGGCGGCATTCACGGACGCGTCTCGGCCACCGGTCGCGGCGTCTTCCACGGCCTGGAGAACTTCATCAACGAGGCCAACTACATGAGCATGATTGGTAAGTCAAACTGGCATTCCCATCGATTGAAAGACTTTCATCTAACCATGTTGTGCTTGCGCAGGCACCACGCCCGGCTGGGGCGGCAAGACCTTCATTGTGCAGGGCTTCGGTAACGTGGGCCTGCACACCACCCGCTATCTGACCCGCGCTGGCGCCACCTGCATCGGTGTGATTGAGCACGACGGCACACTCTACAACCCAGAGGGCATTGATCCCAAGCTGCTGGAGGACTACAAGAACGAGCACGGCACCGTTGTCGGCTATCCCAATGCCAAGCCATACGAGGGCGAAAACCTGATGTACGAACAGTGCGACATCTTCATTCCAGCGGCCGTCGAGAAGGTCATCAACAGCGAGAATGCGGGCAGACTTCAATGCAAAGTGCGTATCAAAGAGATACGAACAAGGCTGTAGGCAAATGATTGATGCGGGCTCGACTTTTTCCACTCTCAAAAGTCTTTATCAAAGTTCTCATTGATTGTAATGTAATCAAATGGATCCATGTCAATTCACGCAGCCAACAGTCTTGTTCATGAAGCTTTCCCAGTATTTTTCCCTTATTAAATGTTCCACTTTTCCACTCACAGATCATTGCCGAGGCTGCCAACGGACCCACCACACCCGCTGCCGACAAAATACTCATTGATCGCAACATTTTGGTCATCCCCGATCTGTACATCAATGCCGGCGGTGTCACCGTCTCCTTCTTCGAATGGCTCAAGAACCTGAACCATGTCTCATACGGTCGCCTGACCTTCAAATATGAGCGCGAATCCAACTATCATCTGCTCGGTAAGTTGTTAGGGTCTTTAACTATATAGGCTTAAGCGCACCATCTGCAGTTTCTGCACACAGTATCTATCTATATATCTATTTATCTATCTTTCTTACATATAAGAATATATCATAGGCTTGTACGATCAATCATGCCATTTCATTTAAAATTCATTTAAGGGTATATGGTTTTCTAAAATTCTATTATTATTTCTTATAATTTATATCTATTAACTCGGGCTAGTTGCCACAACCAAATCATGTAGAAAAGCAACTGCTCGACTCGGCTTGACTCTGAAGCAATTGCTCTTCCCATTTGGTTTCTATTGAAAGACACAAATCACCAAATTGAATATCTCGATTCATTTTAGTGCTCAATCCTCAATCAATATTCGTATCTCCAACTATTATGACCGTACTTTAATTATAATGCCATCTTAGTAATTTGTTGTTTATTCTATTTCTTCTTTTTTTCTGTTTCTCTATCACCAATGTAGACTCAGTCCAACAGTCAATTGAAAGAATTATTAACGACGGTACATTCTTATTATTAATTCTTCTTTTTCTATTATCCTCCTGAACCCACCATAAAAAAACCAAACAAAACAAATGCCTTTTACTGTTACTCATGATGTATACACCTACACACACACACACACACACTTACATACACAGACACACGCCCAGAACCGCCTACATTAATTCTGGTTACCCTGTATAATTTAGAAAACTTTTCTGTATGCTCTATTACACAGATATATGTATATATATGTTTGTATATACATATATATATTTGTTTTTGTAGTTTTTGTTTTGTAGCTTTTGGATTTTTACTTTTTTTTTATGTATGTTATGTTCCTTTTGTCAGCATTATCCGTACCATCAATGCATTGACACAGAGCTTGAGGATCTGTGTAGATCATACCCGGATATCTCTTCCCAGCTCCCCATCCATTTACATACAACATATAAATTAACATACACATCTTATCTGTGCTCTAACTGTGCCTCCATCCGTGCTCTAACCTAATCTGTCTAGTTAACACCTTGGCGGCTGCTGCTAATGTCACAATTATCCAGCATGAGGCATATTGAATTAATCGCTTTATTTGTTTTTTTGTATCTCTCTCCACTCTCTCTCTCTCTCCCTCGCTCTCGCTCATCTTGTGAAACGGCCATAATATAGAATCCGTACAAGAGTCCCTGGAGCGTCGCTTTGGCCGTGTCGGCGGTCGCATTCCCGTGACGCCCTCCGAGTCGTTCCAGAAGCGCATCTCTGGCGCCTCCGAGAAGGATATTGTGCACTCTGGCCTGGACTACACCATGGAGCGCTCCGCACGCGCCATCATGAAGACGGCCATGAAATACAATCTGGGTCTGGACCTGAGAACCGCTGCCTATGTCAACTCTATTGAGAAGATCTTCACCACATACCGTGACGCCGGCCTGGCCTTCTAAGCTTCGCAGCTAAAACTTAACTAGTTTATTAATCAACCGAACTCAACAAGCAAGAAGCCATTAAGCATATGGCATCGCATCAGCGCACCTCCGTTTTTAGAAAAAGTCACAAATGCAAATTAATTTATATGGATCGACAAAGGACTAGCTGAAGCTGAATTTGTTCAACTTTTTAACTTCATATTGTGTTTTACATTAAGCTAAACAAAAAAGAAAAGCGAGCTTGCTTTTACAATGATTATTGTTGATTTTCTGTAAGTTTTTAAGTTTAATGAGCGTTAAAGTGAAGCAATTGCATTTTTCAATTATGTCTCGTAACGTACGAAACGCTCCGTTGTCGCAACTTTTAAAGTAATCAAATATACACATAAACTAAACAAAACAAACATTAAACAATTTGTCGTTTTCTCTTTGCATTTAGATTTAATTAAAATTGACAATTGTCGTTGGCCACTAAATTAATCACAATATCAATTTTAGTCTTTCCATTACGTATACATTTTATAATTGATTGGAATGTATGGGAATACTACGATATGTTTAGATATACATATATATATATCGAAAAATATTGGGAGTTACACATAATACTATAAGTACACTTTTCACTTTTTTTGTTTTTGCGAACGCTACAAAACAAATTATAGGCCAATAAACCTGGCATAAATTGTGGAAGATAGTTTGTGGTCGTATATAGTAGAAAACTTTCAACTTAACTACTAAAGGATTGTTCTGTGCGTATTAACTTGGTGCTTAGTCCAAAAAGAGTCCATTGCTTCAATTTAAATGGCCAAAGATTTTGGGAAGAGCTGCTGTTTCACATAATCATCAATCATTTCCATAAGCAGGGCACGCGTCACCTTCGGGTGCTGCAGCACATAGCCAAAGTCTTTCAGTTTCGTATTGTCCAGATTGAGGTGCTTATGATGCAGTTGCTCCTCATCCAAATAGGGAGTGAGAGGTGTATTTTCGATGCCATTGTGTTGACAAATATCGGCCCAGGGCGCCATGTGCTTATCATTGATTTCACCCACAGTGTCGCTTGGATACAGCTAGAGCAATGAATATTTAGCGATTAAATAGACGATGAGTCATTGATCAAAACTGATGACATACCTTGGTCAAATTGGACATTACAATGCCAAAGTATTCAACATTGATTTCAAAAATATCCACTAGCAACTCGCTGATGCTGCCCTGCGTAGACGCTGAGTCATCCACAATGTTGTAGACTTGTCCAGCCGTTTTTGGACTCTGAGCTAATTGCCAAATCGCAGCACACACATCGTTCACATGCACCGTGTTGAGACGCATCGCATCGTTCCACAGCAGTTTCATTGTTTCGCCCAGAAATTTGTATATGGCTGCTATTATGATGCGTGGCACTGTGGAGTAGTTATAATATTTGTTATTTGTACAAATATACAAAACACATTGTGATTGTGATTACGATTACGATTGCGATTGCTGACGACGACGTTGACTTACTTAGGTAGCGCTTATCACCAATGCCGTACACAATTGGCAGCCGCACAATCGTATAGCTAAGGTTATTAATCTGCGCCAACTCCTTTTCGACTTTAAGCTTTTGTTTGGCCACGCCCGTCCAGGGCTCTAGCTTGCAGTCTTCTTTCAGAGGCGTCTTCTCGCTGCTGTTCACACAGCCCGAGCTGAGCTCCACAAAGCGTTTCACCTGCTGGTTGGCTGCTTCATTGGCACAGTTCATGCTCAGCTTGTAGATGCCCTCCTTATAGACGGCATCATCTTGGTTCGCACGCGTTTCGGCTGCACAGTTGATGACCAAATCCCAGCCTCGATTCGTTGTTGGGTGTGGTGCGAATGCCAATTTGCATGAGGCTGCAATACACAAAGGACCCCATGCAACAACAAAAATCAAATCAAATCAAAACCTGTTTTAGTCTGTGTGTGCATGTGCGTGTGCGTATGCGTATGAGTGAGTGGGTTGCATTATTACATACCGGCATTAATTAAATTCGCGCTGAAAAACTCGACTTTATCATGAGCGAAAGCCTTGGCTTGCTGTTCATTCAGCCAGGCCATTTGTGGCGGCGTCTTATCAACAATTCGTATTTCCTGCGTCAGCTCATTCTTCAGCAAGTAAGTCACCAAGTTGCGTCCAATGAAGCCGCAGCCTGCAGATACAAACAAGATAAGTCGCAGTTATCGCTCTGATTGCACTTCCCCACTTGCACTTACCGCCCAAAATTAAAACAGTCGGTTTCTCAGACATACTGCAGCGACAACAACGACGACGACGACAACACAACCAACAGCAAGACTACGCCGAATGACTAGACTCTTGCTTCTGTATCGTTTCAAAACCTTTAAATTATATGTAAACGGGACGCGAATCAAATACAAATGCAAGCGTCAGGGCTGAAGTGTTATGCTCTTCTGGTTCGATGAACCGATTGTCCAATCAAGCAGCTGCTATCACTATGTGGTTAGTGCTGCTATCGAGCTAGAGACATCGCGGTCGCCTATATCAGTGAGTGGTTCATTTCGGAGTTTTAAAATTGATTTAAAATTTGTATACTTTATACCTTTTCCATTAGCTCACGCTCTGTGAGAGTTGGACTGGAATGTAAAACTTTTTCAAAGTATAAAGAATATATATATGGTTGTATTTTTAGCTATTGGCACAACATGGTAAATTTATATTTTAAAAGTATTAGCTGGACCACAAGTCGAATTTTGGTGCCCTAAATCCATGAACTATTACATCGGCTTGCCACCACCCAGTCCTTTCTTCCGTCTCTTTAATGCAGTCTTTGGCCTTGGCATCTGTAGAATTTAAATTCAAAATGGCGATATCTTCATAAATAGTCAGTTCCTTGCAGCATTGCAGCTTAGATTTGTCCGTCTCATGCAACAAATGTAAATGAACATTTTTACAACTCCGGGGCAGCTGGCTGACAACATCCTTAGGAAACAGTTTCCAAGTCTCCACCTGTTGATCTTGCTCATTTGTCAATAGTTCCAGTTCCAGAAATACATTCGTAGTCTTCAGCTCTGTGGACCATAGCGTGTAGAGCTCCTCGCATGTGAGCAGCTGCAAAAGCGTTTGATTCATTGGCCCATCTGGCATGGAGTGTAGGTCGCCGTGGTATTTTGATATAGATGCGTGGGGTATGTGTATTGTGTACGACTCTGATGGCATAAACCTATTATTTCCAAATAGAAATCGCAAACTTTTGACGGTATTGTTGCTTCTGAACGTTCGCCGTATTAGCTGAGAAAAAAAGTTATATTGAATTTATATATTCATTTACACTTTGTTTATATTTACTTCTCGCATATTGCTGATGGCATCCTTGGTCTGCTTAGCCAAGGATCGTTGTTTTTGTAGTTGATAGTGCTTAAACGATTCCTGTTTATTTTCATCATGAGCATCCTCATCCCATTTGTTCACATAATATTTGTATGTTTTATACACGAACGGAATTTGACTACGATGGAATAAAAGGAAGTCGAGTATGCTAATTACAAACTCCGCAGCGATTCCTGTGGTTAAGACGTCAACGTCTTGGAGTTTAAGCTCAACACTTTTAGAGTTCTGTGCCATTTATTTATAGTCTCGGTAATTTCGCGGGTTTCTTTAGTAAACAAACTTGAGTTGCTTGGGTTAGAGATGAAAATGATGCACACTATCGTCACTTAAGAACTAGCTTGCTCTTGTTACAATATCGATATATGAACATGGGCGGCAATCGATATCATCAGCAAGACCTGTGTAAAAATAAAATTCATTTGAAATACATTTTTTATTTAAGATTTACATATTAAAAATATATGTATAAATTTGGCCGATATTGTAACAATTTTAAATTTTGTATTGCTTTAATTTTATATCGTGCCGTTAATATGAGTGGAAAGCAGTTTGCGGGTAATGCTAAGCTAGCTGGATTAATTTGTATGTTCGAAATGTCTTGACTGCTTATATTGTAACGCAATAAAATATTTGAAAGTAATATGAATCCAAATCCTCGAACTAAATTTTGTCCAATACATGTACGTTTCCCTATACTAAATGGCAAAAAATGTGGAAGATTTTTTCTCAATTGAAACTTTGGGCTTACAAACTGATTGTCCTCTTCGAATTCTATGCCGGAATCAGAGCCTTCAGGCATTTTTCTCTTATCATTGGATGTAGATGTTTTTTGAGTATTCTTTTTGGAGGTTTCCTCTAAAAATCTTTCTGGGCAAAAATTCTGAGGATTTTTCCAACTTTCTTCGCTCATATTGAGTACGTAGTTGTTTATAAATACGATTGTGCCCTTCGTTACTCCAAATCCAGATATAACAGAGTCCTCAGTAGCCACATGAGGAACGATTGGTGATGATGAGTAGCGTAGTACTTCGAAGATTGTAGCCATTGTGTAGGGCATTTGCTCCATGTCTTCTAAGGTAATACTTCGCCTTCCCTTATTTGACACAAGATCGGCTTCACATTGAATATGTCTGCCAACGGTTGGGTCTTTGGCTATATAGGAAAGAGACAGCATTATCAAGTTCCCAACAGCTGAATGTCCACCAATAAAGTCTTCCAGCATAAAGATGATTGTGTTCCGGCACATGTTTTCGTTCTCAATCAAACTTTTTAGCAATGCATCGGTGAAGTCGTTGTCTGGCTCCTCAGGATCAATGTTCAGCTCTCGATGCTCCAGAACGCGATCCAGAATGAACTTACGAATTGTTGTCGACCAATGTGCAATCCGATTTGTGTGCTCTTTGTAGAATGGTGACAGCCAAGGCAAAAAATCCAGTGGATGTCCTTGATTGATTTCCCAAAAGATTTCGTCAAAGAACCAAACAATTTTCTTGAATTCCTCATCATCATATTCGAATCGCATTGAGCACATATACTGACTAAACATATTCGCGCAAGCTGCATTTAAAATAGGCTTCAAATTGACGGGTTGTCCAGGTATAATAACTTTCTCCAGCTCGTCCAATAATATGTCAGCCTCTGCACATCCAATCAAGGACATTTTGCAGAAATATGAGGACGATTCTCGGGGGGAGCAATGACGTCTAGCTAAATTTCGTCGCTTCTGCTGCAATTGCGACCATTCGCACAGGGCTAAGGAGTTATTTCGGTCACCTCCAAACAGTTTATGATATCGTAGGAAATCCGGACGGCCACCAAAGAATTTTCCATTCTTATTAAGAACTTCTCGTATCAGATCCAAGTTGTTTACAACAAGGCAGCGCGTGTGACCAAGTGTCAGGGAGTAAATGTCTCCATAACACTTTGCCAATTCTCCAAATCCATTAAAGGGATTGTCGAACTGGCCAATTATATCCAAATTACCAAGTATAGGCCAAGGATGTGGGCCAGGAGCCTGCTGGAATGCACGTTTAAGTTTTTCTCCATTCGGCAAAACAATTTCCACAATTGCTTTTCTTTTGCATTTAAATAATATTAAAATATAAGACGCTACAAACAGAAGCAGGACAATTGTGATGAACAGGTAAAACACATTGAATAACATTTTGATTTGCAGGCAGATTTTGCAGGTATCTAAAACGAGTAAACAAAATCACATTAAAGGCAGGTGGATCAGCAGGTGTCTAAATAATTTTATACCTGTTGATAATTCAGCAACATATAACGAAAAAGAAACACAGACGTTATAGAAATTGCTTCTCTGTGATTGCCACTTTTTCTATCACAATATATTTATTGTAGTTACTAGCATTTTTATTAATTCTTAAATGATCTCGTTATCGGTGTCGGCATGTAATGTCCTTACTCTTCGTGGTGAATATGTTGAGTAAATTGTAACTTCTGTAACGAGACGCTATGTTAACAGCGATGCCATGTTAAATAGTGAACCTTAGCCTTAGTGGTTAGTGGCCTTAGATAACACTCAAATATATATGTAACAAAATACAAATATGCCAAATTCGCATAAATTAAATCAAAGAAAACTAATGTGACTCATTTTCCATGCAATGTTAAATTTAAAATAAATAGTAGGCGCCAAAATTTGATTCTCATGCTGTGCAACCATGTTTAACTGGGAGTGTACACACTGGCATCGAAGTCGCAGCCAACTTCAAGTCGGTTATGACTAGTAAAAATCTGTTTGTGTTGCCGACAAAATAAATTCATTTTCTTTTGAAGATATTAAAGTAAAAACGCAAAATGGTAAATTAGCTCGGGAACGTCATGGACTTTTAAGTTTATTGAGTGCTTTCTTTCTGTAGGGACAAAATCAATCGGCACAGGGAGGCACTGGAGACAAGAAGGATGACAAAGACAAAAAGAAGAAATATGAGCCACCAATTCCTACTCGCGTTGGCAAAAAGAAGCGTCGCGCCAAGGGACCAGATGCAGCAATGAAGCTGCCACAAGTGACTCCTCATACTCGCTGTCGTCTAAAGCTGCTCAAATTGGAGCGCATCAAGGATTACTTGATGATGGAGGACGAATTTATACGCAACCAGGAACGTCTCAAGCCACAAGACGAAAAGAACGAAGAAGAACGCTCGAAGGTTGATGACTTGCGTGGCACACCAATGTCTGTGGGCAATTTGGAGGAGATTATCGATGACAATCATGCAATTGTATCGACATCCGTGGGGTCTGAGCACTATGTTAGCATTCTGTCCTTCGTCGACAAGGACCAATTGGAGCCTGGCTGCTCTGTCCTATTAAATCACAAGGTTCATGCTGTAGTGGGTGTCCTCAGCGACGACACAGACCCCATGGTCACGGTCATGAAGTTAGAAAAAGCGCCACAAGAAACATATGCGGACATTGGTGGGTTGGACACTCAAATTCAGGAGATCAAAGAATCTGTCGAGCTTCCACTAACTCATCCCGAATACTACGAAGAAATGGGCATTAAACCTCCAAAGGGGGTTATTCTGTATGGTCCCCCGGGTACGGGAAAAACACTTCTCGCCAAGGCCGTTGCCAATCAGACCTCTGCGACCTTCTTACGTGTCGTCGGCTCTGAGCTTATACAAAAGTACTTGGGTGACGGCCCAAAGTTGGTGCGCGAATTGTTCCGCGTTGCAGAGGAGCACGCGCCGTCCATTGTCTTTATAGACGAAATCGATGCAGTGGGCACAAAGCGTTACGATTCCAATTCAGGCGGCGAACGTGAAATTCAGCGCACCATGTTGGAGTTGCTGAATCAGCTAGACGGTTTCGATTCTCGTGGTGATGTCAAAGTCATCATGGCAACGAATCGTATTGAAACACTTGATCCAGCGCTTATACGTCCGGGACGTATTGATCGTAAGATTGAGTTCCCGTTGCCCGATGAGAAGACCAAGCGACGCATTTTCACCATACACACATCGCGCATGACACTCGCAGAGGACGTGAACCTGAATGAGCTAATTATGGCAAAGGATGATCTTTCTGGTGCCGATATTAAGGCGATTTGCACAGAAGCAGGACTGATGGCATTGCGCGAGCGTCGCATGAAGGTAACCAACGAGGACTTTAAGAAATCAAAGGAGAGCGTTTTGTACCGCAAGAAGGAAGGCACGCCCGAAGGACTGTATTTATAAGTCAGATCAATTTTCAGTTAACATATACATATTATAATTCCTAATCACACACAAGCATTAAACCAGGTTAATCTTAATCTATCAAATCATTTTGCTTGTGATTTGAACAAATTTGTTGTTGTGTGCAGTGCATCGGCGCAGTGGTCTAATAAATTGTCTACATAGGCATTTTGTTTTTCGGATACAATGCTGAGTGGTTCACTTTGATGCTCCAAATACTTGAAGTGGATTTTGTCTGTAGCTTTTGCCAGCTTCATTTCCCTATATGCAAGGTGCTCCTTCGCCAGATTGTCGTCAACCTTTGCTTTTGTTAATGTATCGTAGAAGGCTGCAAATTTAGTTAGTTCTATGCCAGTCTTTAGTCCATCTGCATAGCCTTGGTCAAAGCTGCTCTGAAAAATTTGCTCGCGTCCATCAGCAATTCCATCCGCATAATTAATCTGCAAGCAAAATCAGTTTTATTTCAAATGGTGCGATGACAGCTGATTTTATTAACAGTGACTGGCACTTAACAGACTGCTTCTTCCTTTTATTAACAGACGCTGTTTTTAGAGTTGGCAGACAAGCAACTCAGTTTAAAGCACGCTTTTGTCTTACCTTTTCTACTTTTTCCTGGATTCGCTGGTAATTATTTCTGTTGACGGCTTTAAAATCGGTTTCATCATCAGAGCTGTGTGTTTGTGACATTTTAGATCTTTAAAACGTAAGTGCTTGTAAATATGCCGCAGCACGATTATATTTCAGCTAAAGAAAACCAAAACATTCGCGTGAATGTGGTTCTAGAGCTTAACAGTACAATAGCAGAGCTGCTCCTCATTTAACGTGACTCCACACGCCAGAAAGATTTATTAGCTACCGCAAATTATGTAAATATTCCGTTTACAGATCACAATGGCAGCCGAGGTCGCTCAACTGTTGCTCGCGGTAATCCAGGGAATACCAGGTGGAGCGACAAATGATGACCTAACTAAAGCATTGTCAGATATGCCCGCAGCCTCGCGGGTCGAGGGTTTGAATGTTTTGTTGAAGCAAGGTGGCATAGAGATATTGAAGAAAGGAGAGAAGCTCATTTACCGCGCCAAGGATCCGGAAAAGAAGAGTGCACTACCCAAAGACGCGGATAATGAAGAAAAGGTGGTCTATAGCATAGTTGAAGAAGGCGGTAACAAAGGAATTTGGATACGTGATATACGCATGAAGTCAAATTTGAATATGACCCAACTTAACAAAATTCTCAAGAATCTTGAAACCAAGAAACTTATTAAAGCGGTCAAATCTGTGAACGTAAGTAAGTTAATGATATCTATAAAGTCGAAACTAAACAATTTTAATTAACATATTTAAGGCAAGCAAAAAGAAAGTTTATATGCTGTACAACTTAGAAGCGGATCGATCTGTGACAGGTGGTGCTTGGTATCAAGACCAAGATTTTGAAGTCGAGTTCGTAGATGTGCTGAACCAACAATGCCTGCGATTCCTTCAAATGAAACGCGAGAGTGCCGAGAAGAAACGCGATGGACCACTGGCATTTAAGCAAATGTCCTGCTGTACTGTAAAGGAAGTGCACAAATTTATATCGGATTTGGGGATTAGTAAAGTAAATCTGGACGAGGATGACTTAGAGACAATATTGAAAACCGTTGTGTACGATGGTAACGCAGAACGTATTCTACAATCAGATGGCACGTACGTTTATCGTGCTGTAAATTTACCTCTGCCGGCACCTGGCTTTGTGCAAATGCCGTGTGGCATATGCCCTGTGATCAAGAATTGCTCCAATTGTGGTGATGTAACGGCTATTAATTGCCAATATATGAATGAATGGTTAGATTAAATATGAAATTAACTGAAATTTCTGTTACTGTTGTGTTCATTTAAATTTATTTAGCGCGCCTTCTGATTTTCCATAGAAGGCAACTACACCCAGCTTATCGATTAATCGTGAGTTCGATAAGCTTTGTTCTGCTTGGAAACAGTAGAAATACGTGGCTGCCGATTCTGTTGTTGTCTCGACAAAAATTCCAGCAAAAGCTAAGCACAAAATTGAAATTAATTTATATATATTCACTAAATATGCGATAAGACAAATAAACGCCACCTTTTCGAATTACGAGTGTCAACAAAATTTCTCTACATAGAAACACGACAAAGAACGACAATAACTACTTAGCCTACACAAAATGGGACTTTGCAAGTGTCCAAAACGTTTGGTGACAAACCAATTTTGCTTTGAGCATAGAGTCAATGTCTGTGAGCACTGCATGGTTCAGAGCCATCCCAAGGTGGGTTGTTGCATGTGCCCTGGTATTTTCTCTGTTAATCAATTCCTTTCAGTGCATAGTGCAATCGTATCTGCAATGGCTACGTGATAGCGACTATATATCCAATTGTACGCTCTGTGGCACCGGCCTGGAACAGGGAGAATGTGTGCGCTTAGTGTGCTACCGTAAGTAAAATGTCATTTTCTGGAAAATCAATTAATCATCAACGAGGTGGTTTGTATTTTAGATGTTTATCACTGGGACTGCTTAAACGCACGTCAATCCGGTCTGCCTGCCAATACAGCGCCTAGCGGGCACCAATGTCCGAGCTGCAGTGTGGAAATTTTTCCAACATCGAATCTGGTGTCACCAGTTGCAGATGCACTCAAACAATATCTGTCACAAGTGAACTGGGGTCGAAGTGGATTGGGCCTTGCTTTGGTAAACTTAGAAGTGAATTATTTATAACGTTCATATGTTAATAATTTGACTTCCAGCTTTCGGATGAACAAAACAATAGCTTCAAGGCAAAAGCGATTAATAGCCAATCGGCTGTTCCCAATATTACCAAAGTGCATCATCATTCCGCCGGCGAGCGTGAGCGTATCAAACCGAATGGAGGTATTGATAGCTCCAGTCCACATTCCGTGCTGCTAATGGATGCCTTTAATCCGCCTAGCTCTGGTGACCTACATGGTCTGTTCAAGTTCTTGAGTTAATATACCCTTCCCTTAAACAGACTTATTTTATCTTTAGGAACTAGCAGCAGGCGTCCGCTGCTGCCCCGACAGCCGCCGATTGGCGGTACCGATCGTGATGATAATAAATATCAACGCCGCTCGCCGGCCGAGCTATTCTCCCGTTGGACGCGTCGTTTTTATGCACCATCCTCGCGTCCGCCTTGGCGTCGCACCTGGTTCTTGGTACTCAGTGGCATTTTGGCCTTCATTCTGTTTGTATATATAATGGCAGTGCTGGGTCGCGGCGGCAATGATAGCTTGGATGACAGCTGGAATAATCCAAACCCAAAACAAAATCACTACGAATAAGCAAATATGTATATGTGTATCGCCTCATCGTATATCCGAAAAGTCCTTCCCCCTGTTAAAATCAAAACTTATTTATGTAACCCAAAATATTGCAAAAGGAAACTTAATACTAAGATTTCTAAATAACGTTTTAATCAACATGCGGCTTTTGCAAAATTTGCACGCCACTAGCTTTCGGTGAATTTGGAGTTTTACGTTTGGGCGCATCCAAGACCTCGTCGTATTCGTGCAGCTTCTTGGCCAGGAAATACATCTCGGCCAGCGCTATTACCAAGGCCACAATGACGCCCAGTAGAATGCGGAAACCAAAAGGCAGTGGACCAACCATCAAATTGACCCCAAAGAATCCAAAAGTGAATCCAGCTGCCACCGAGAATATGAACTGGGCCACAGCTATAATTTGCTTATTAATACTTTTCACTGCAAGGGAGAGAAATTTATAGCATTAATAATTAAGTGTGGAATAATAGCATTGGTCAACTCACATTGGTAGGCTACTGTGTCCTCGGGAATATGCTTGAGTGTCGCATCAACATTTTTGGTCATCTTATGATATTCGCGATTTTGTTGCTCATCGCGCAGTCGCTGGCAACGCGCCTCTAGCTCAGGATTGCGAGGTTTATACTCATTCTCCGGCAGTAGCAGCTCGCAGCTTTCAATTAACTCATGCAGGAATACATTAGTTACATTGTTCTTGCGTAGTTCGATCAGTTTTGAGTTAAGAAAGTGCAAATCGTTAAGATATAAAAAGTCGCCAGCAAGAGGTTGTTTTGGTTCCTCCTCCTCCTCTGGAAATTCATTAATTTCTTGGACGTTCGAAGGCACATCTGGTAAGTTTGCAGTCAGTTTGTTCAGCAGCTTGACATCGATTTTTGGTCGCTTACAGACTATCTCATCATCCCTTAAGATTCTAGTATTATTGGCTATGCTATATCCGTTTTTCTCTAGGATTTTAGACAAATTAGCAGGCAGCTCTTTCAAGTGTTCCTTCTGCTCGCCCAGAAAATCCAACAGTTTCTTGGATGGCCGCATTCGAACGCGAGTGTCCACAATAGTTGACTTCAGCATGTTGTAAATTTACTTATTTGTTAATGTTTAACTTTAGCTGCAAATCCGAATAAAGTTCAGCGATTTCCTCCTCTTTCTCCTCGAACGAATTATCGATGCGTTTATAGTTGTGTTGCAAATTGTTTAAAAACTCTGCTTTGCGTTGCTCACGTGCTCGTCTTGCCTCCTGTAGCTCAACGCTGGGCTGTATATGCAAAAAAGAAATATTTGAAAACAGAGTTTATTTTATAGTTGAAATATACGTACTTTTCGTTCAACTTTGGCCTTCTCTAGCAGGGTTTCAACGCCGTTTAGCAAATTGTTAACAGCTGTTGAAAGTTCGGTAAGTCTTTGGTTACCTAATGTAATGCAGCGCTCGTTGAGATCGTACTTTAGTGAACCCACAATTTCGGTGACCTGGAAAAGTGTCTCGACTTCGCTATCGTCGCGTTTCAGTTCGAAATTATCCAAGAATGTGTCGATTTCGCCGTTAACAAATACGCGATGGTCTAAAATGCGATGCGGCACTTTGTATAGCTCTGAAAGAGTCAAGTTTCACTTGAATATGTCTTATAGGTATAGCTCTGAAAAACACGTACCACTTCCAACCTGGCTTATCATTATTTTTCTTCACAAAACACCAAATTTTTTACATCTGTCACATGAGTAGGTCAACGATATACAAATCAATCATTAATCGATATATAGATACGATACGATAAATGTCATATTTAGCATTGCTGATATTCCCCATGACAGTTTCATTACAAGAATTACTATTGAATCTATACTGAGACATACTCCAAGGTAATATGACTTAAAATAAAGTAAAATTATTACAATGTAAGACTGCAATCATTAAGTGAAATTTTAATTTGCAATTGTTTCCCGCAGAAACGCGATTTCAAATGCATATCGATTGTTGCAAATGCAACCCATCACAGTAAACGCGACGTGCAGAAAGTCATCCACCATCTGCGGATAACAATTTCGTTAATTTTTCTAATATTCCCACCATGAGTGAAGAGTTTAAACTGCCAAAGCGATCACGTAAGCGTACGCGCGATGTAAAACGTAAAGCCCGCCCCGAGCTCGATGGAGAAAGCGCTTGGATGGCGATGCGGTATTTTGAGAAGTTCGAGCCATTTTGGGACTTCGTGGATAACCTGGAAAGAATCGACTATAAAACGGTAACATGTGAGGAATTCATTGAAAGGTTCGAACGCCCCTATCTGCCCGTAATAATAACTGGCTGCGCTGACGGCTGGCTGGCGCAGGAAAAATGGACGCTCTCCCGCCTAGCGAAAAAATATCGTAACCAGAAATTCAAGTGCGGCGAGGATAATGAAGGCTATAGCGTTAAAATGAAAATGAAGTACTACATCGAGTATATGCAAGCGACGCGGGACGATAGCCCCCTCTACATATTCGATAGCAGCTTTGGCGAACATCATCGTCGACGAAAGCTGCTCGAGGATTATACGGTGCCTAAATATTTTCGTGATGATCTCTTCAAGTACTGCGGCGAGGAACGGCGGCCGCCATACCGATGGTTCGTCATGGGCCCCTCTCGTTCCGGCACGGGCATTCATATAGATCCGCTGGGCACCAGCGCATGGAATACGCTAGTACGTGGCCACAAGCGCTGGTGCTTGTTTCCCACGCACACGCCTAAGGATCTGCTGAAGGTCACCAGCGCCATGGGAGGCAAGCAGCGGGACGAGGCCATCACCTGGTTTACCACCATTTATCCTCGCACTCAGCTGCCCTCGTGGCCACAAGAATACAAACCCATCGAGGTGCTCCAGTGTGCTGGCGAAACGGTATTTGTGCCTGGCGGCTGGTGGCACGTTGTGCTCAACCTGGACGACACCATTGCGATAACGCAGAATTTCTGTAGCTTTACGAACTTTCCGTGTGTGTGGCATAAGACGGTACGAGGTCGACCCAAACTGTCGAGGAAGTGGCTGCGAGTGCTGCGCGATCAGCGTCCGGAGTTGGCCCAGATTGCCGAAAGTATTAACATAAATGAGAGCACAGGCTTCGCCTCGGATAGTTCAAGCAACTCCAGCTCATCCTCGTCGTCCAGCAGCTCGTCCTCAGAGACGGAAGCCGATTCAAATACGGACAGCGGCCAGGAAAGTCTCACGGCAAAGAAAAAGAAGAAGCGGCGAATGGCCGGGACCGGGGATAGCGTCAGTGGGACGGCGCCTTCGCGCTCATGATGTCGGCACAAAGCGAAAAGAAACGGTCTCCTGCTGCGGCTGTTCCATCGTCAACTGTTTTTCTGTCGCCGTGTGCCACGTTGTCAAAGTCCGTGTGGTCAACAATCCTGCCAGAACAGTTAGCAGGGCTAATCCAGAACCCAATCAAAACCTTAATTCATGTTTTAGAAATATTTTTCTACATAGACAAGTAATAAACCGTGTTGCTGTTAAGTCAGACTTTGAATTATTAACGGCTTCGTTCGATAGCTGCTTAATGTTAGCTCCAATAGTATACTTTATGTTTATTGAAAGCCAGTTGATCCGCCAAGGATTAATTAGCCAACGACTTGAATGCGACATAAATAAATTCAATATATTTGTAAAAACTGAAATTGTGTTTCAATTATTTTTCTAGAAATGGAATTCTATAAAAATGCATTCAATTTGCTTTTATACAAAAGTTTATCATCTTTCTTTTATTATTTTATAATTTGCGATTTTATAAATTGTTTTTATTTTCTTCCATGCAACTTAAAAGATGTAGATCAACAAATTATATCGTGAGAAAGTTGATGGCCATTTGGAGAGACGAAATCAAAAATCTGACAGACAATTTCAAATGTTTAAATAATAAAATTTATTTATGGAACATAAGCAAGCACATGGTCCTTAAAAAAATCACCTTTTAATTCGCTACAATTTTTTAATCATACATAATTATTTTTAAAAGCTTTGCCCACGCATTCCTCTCAAGTTTTTCCCATTTTTATTTTGTTTGTTGATTTTTCAAGTTTCTTTTTGTAGTTTTTATTATTATTTTGGCGTCCTGCGTGTTTTGAATTTTTAGAAGTGTTTGCACTTTGTGATTTTTAAAAAATATTGTTTTGCTTTTATTTCTTATTTATGTGTTTTATTTTTATTTAATTTAGTTCCTTTTTGCTTTTATATTTACGATTTATTGTTTATCATTGTGTAAAAATTGAATATTGCGCTTGCAGCTTCGAATTGCTTACTGTTTCTGGTTTTTGTCCATTCTGAATTTAATTGATGTTTTGCTAGCCAAGTTCTCTGTTTGTGTTTTGTTGTGTGATTGGTTGTTGTTGTTGTTGTTGTTGAATTCAGTGTGTTATTGTTTGTTTATGTTAATCATGACTTAATCAATATACTGCGCTAACCAACGGAAACCCTCGCCATAACCCTGTCGCTTCAGCACAGAGCACATGAACAATTCCAACGGGCGACCAGGCAGCTCGGAGCGTGCAACTTTGCCCTGAAAAGTCAAAAATATTTATGTGAATAATTGCGATAATTATATATTTGTATATCGATGCATACCTTGCCGGTCGTTAACTGATACAGTCCAAACACATTTCTCAGCTCGTCCTCGCTGGCCGCGCCGGGCTTATCAATTTTGTTGCCCAATATGAGCACCGGGCAGTTGGACAGCGCCTCATCTGTGAGCAGCGAATCCAGTTCGTTTTTGCTCTCCTGGAAGCGACCGCGATCCCACGCATCTATCAAGAATACGATGGCATCCACGGCTGGAAAGTAATCCTTCCATACACGACGCGCTGCAAGCAACCAAACATTTACAGTTAGTAATCAATCATGGAGGGGCGTCTACTGCCATCAATCACAATCTGCATATACAATCAAACTAAGCGCATCTCAACAAAACAAACACTCTTCTAGCTGAAAATCACGCGTAATGCTGTCAGCAGTAATTTGTTTTATAGGCTTTTAATGTACATATACACACATACATATTAGTATACGTGAGCTGCGCCTCGCCCTGTTTCGCTTATCAATAAAAGTTCATATACACACACACACATATGTATATATAAATATGTATATGTATTTGCCCAGTCGCTAGACAGTTTCCGCCATCTAACGCTTACCAGCATGATTATACGGATTCATTTATATGTAGAATCTTGAACATTTCTTATATGTATGTATGTATATAGATACATACATGCAAGTGCTTTTATTCGTTGTTGATCATTTGCAGTTATTATATTTGTTTTTGCTATCTAGCCCGTGTGCTTGACATAGTGTTTTGTAACAGTTATTCAACGCACAGTGGTTAAGAGTTGATTGCTTTATAGACCAACTTTAATATAGTTGAATGTCAATTGTTAGCAAATATATAAATGAAAAATATAGACAAATTGAAATAAATCAAGCACATAACAAAACTCAGGCTATTCCGCATTCATCTCAAATCTTCTTCAACTCGCGCAATAAGCCTAGTACCAACTAGCTATTTAAAAAAAATTTGTTTAATGTATTTTTCACTTAATATGTTCCCTAAACTGCAATTACATCTTATTTTTGTGTGCACAGTAAGGAAATTGTGTTTACAGCTTTCCGATATATTCATATATATTAAGTAAATATATTAGCTTAGTTACGCATTGACAATCACGTATTTATTATGCAATGGTTGGTGTATAGTTTTGCATATATGTATATGTACATGCATGTATATTAACGATGACATATTTTTATATATCTTAGCCACTGCGACGATGACGTTGTTGTTGTTATTGTTTCAGAAGAGTGAACGCAACAAATGGCAAAATTTACAACGTGTTTTTTATTTGCATGTATATGTGTGCGTGTATGTGTGTGGGTGACCCCCTGTGCTATATTTTACGCTGATTGTTTTGTTGTTGTGCCGTCTTTGTGCTACGAATGTATGTTTGTATATGCGCTTTGTGCTATTTTTAGACAAAGAGCACGTTTTAGCATGCGCAATATTTATGATTTTAATAAGAGTACTATGATTATTGAATATTTAATATCTATCCATAGCTCTGTACTCACCTTGAGTGTGGCCACCCAAATCGAATGTAGTGAAACGCATATTGCCTATGGACAGCTCCTCAGATGCTAGGGAAGAAAGGAAAAGATACATGAGCTACTGAATGATCTGGAGTAGATGAGTTTTACACTTACTTGGATGCAGTGTTGGCACATGCTGCGCCAGCTTATCATCTTTGAGCATATGCAATAATGTGGTCTTACCAGCATTATCCAAGCCAAGGAACAATAGTTTGCCGGACTTTTTCCATAGACCTGTGCATGAAAAGTGTTGATTTTATGATTAATAAGTATTGTGTATATATATATATATATATATGTATTAATGAAAACCTTGAGCGTTTGCTGGTCAATGTTAATGTTAAGGTCGAACTGCGCTTCAGCTACGACTTAACAAAATCGACATAAATTCCGAATCAACAGCTTCACCAATTCACATACACACACAAACACACAGCTAAACGATTTCATTTGCTTTTGTTGTCTGCTTCTGTTAATGTTATTGTTGTTGCTGTTAGTGTTGCTTTTGCTGTTTCTGTTTTGTTGGCAAACGGTCAAGAAAATCGCTCATGTAGCAATGTCAAATTCCATTTGGCCCAGACACTTACCTAAGTATCCCAAAACACCCGTGAACCAGTCCCAAATGAACATCTTGGCTTGTGCTGTGGTTTCTTCTTGCGGGAGTGAGCTTCAGTAGCAAAAGGCTGAATGTGTGTTAATTGGGGGGAAGTGCGGTGCGATACTAAAAAAAACAGATACGTATATATTATAAACAAATACGTATACAATGTAAATACAAACAACAACAACACAAAGTAGAGGAATTGAATGAATATGCGTGACTAGTTCAATGTTCAGTTGCGACACTTTTTTTTTTTTTCGTTTTTATTATTAATAATCCATATTCTATCGCTCGCTCGTAACCTAAATGCTGCTATTGAAATGAATTAAATGCGAAGCAGCCTTGACATAAATACATTGGGTTAATACAGCGACAGTTGTTATTGCGTTCAGGAAGTAATGTCTGACCGATTATAATTAGGTTAAAAACCTGTTTCGGTTCTTTGTCAAGCTCTCTTCTGGGCAACACTTTCTTTCTTTACAAGTATATGTTTGTGTATATGTGCGGCTACAACTTTGGCTGCATCAGTGTGTGTGCGCGTGTACGCTGTATTATATGTACGTGGTTAATACGCATAAAACTTTGTAATTTTCACCAAAATGTATTTCAATTTCGTAATCTCGCACTTTGGAGCTAAGCATACTCTGTGCACCCCACAATCATTTCAATTTGCCGCACCCTTGACGCTCGCGCCATACCACTTATTGGACTGGGCTCATATGTATTAAAAAACAGCAGACATGACAATCTGATTTTGCACTACGTGGACACACATTATAGTTGGCTCTTATTTTAGGCATTTGAGTGCATGATGCTCTCTTGTTGCTGCCGTCTTGCTTCGCTGCACTAACTAGAATTGATCGCTGAACTATATGTAACACTATGTGGATGACTTAAATGCATTTTTCGTTTATTATTTACGAGTTATTATTATTTATTACTTTTTCTGCACACGTTGTATCGAATCGTTCGGAATAAGTTCAATCGAACGACTCACTAAACTGAACAGACGATAGGTGTTCATCTAGTTCGGTGAGTATGTACAGTAGCTGATTGCTAACAGCTTATCGGACTGTTATTAACAGAGAGTCACAAATTGTTTCTTGACGTACTGCAGTTACACAATACTCGCCTTGAATATAGCCACAATCGAACTATACGCATGTTGCCTTAATTAATTATCTTGTTTTTACATTTAAATTCACTTTAATTTAAAATCGATAGATTGTACTTATCGATGTGCTATCGATGGGTATATAAATAATAAATGCGCATGCGATAGTATTATGTTGGCTGCAGTTCAACAATGAACGTTCGTTGGAATCAGTGAAAACAATTTCTATCGATTTACAGCACTGGATATATGAACGCGGCAGCCAGTTTTTCAAAAGTTATTTTCAAATCAACTCGATGACAAAGAAAGTGTATATTAAAAACAGCAGTAAACGAATAAGCAATTGCTATTGAGCTCAGCCAAATAAAATGTTGGTTTTCTTTTCTATTAAGATAGCTATTTATTGCTCCATTATACCAAAAGGAATATCTTATATACATATATGCATGCAAATAGGGTGAATAGTGAATATTGCTTTGTAGTCCCTACAGCTTTAAATGTTTTCATTTTATTCAACATTTCGCATCTTCTGCAGAATAATATCCTCCACCTGAACACCATCGGGCGTGTCGAGGGCATATAGAACTGCCTTGGCCACATCCACTGGCTGGAGTTTGGGCAATGCGTCCACAGCCTGTGAGTAAACATTCAGAAAATCGGTGTCCACCATGCCGGGGCAGATGCTCTGTGCGGGCAAAAGAAGACAGCGTCACAGTTGTTTGCATACAACATGCGGGGCAAACCAAAGCCCATCCCGCTTATCGGTTGGGTGCAATGTATGCAGTGCATTTAACTTACCGTTAATTTAATATTTAATTTGAGAAAATGTATTTCCTGGCGCACCGTCTGGCAAAGTGCTGTAATTGCATGCTTCGTGGCCGGATAAACGCTGAATAAGGGCACAGGCACTTCCGGTATGCGATGTCCCAGCACGCTGTCGTCAATCAACGTAGCAAACGATAGAGAGAGAGGGAGAGAGGGAGAGAGACAGTGAGAGAGGGAGAGAATAAGAGTGGGCATAGGCATGCAATGGGAAAATGAATAAAGTCAACGTTGCTACGCAATGTAAGCACTTGAAATAACAACAAAGGCGATTGGCAACTGTCGAATCACTCACGAGTAAAATGATGGTCAACAGCTGTCGTTGCTTTCAGCGTGTGAATGAGGCACGCGGAGAGGACCGGGGAGTGGGCGACCTCAATCGAAAGCTGTCGCTGTGCATTTTATGCAAACACTGCGTAAACTTCTTTTAATTTAACAGTGTCTGAGACAGAGCGGAGGCTGCAGCATTAAGTGCAAGTAACGGTACCAACTTTCAACATCAACTCTTGGCCAGCCCCAGCAAGAGCAGCAGCAGCAGCAGCAGCGTGCCCTTGTCCGCGCACTTTTAATTAATTAAGTCTTAATATTGTTTCATTGACAGTAAGCGCAATGCATATTGAAGCACACCGACTCGGAGCAGGTCTCAGGCTCGATAGGCATTCATTAGCAACGCATCTGCGGCGTGCTCAATTATTATACTGCCTTCAATATATACATATATACATATATACATATACATATATATAGAGTGCGCCTACTGCCTGTCGCTGCATTATATCAATTTTCTCATTAATTAACGTTGCTGCTCGTGAGGTTTCTTTTGTTGAGCAGCACCGAGCGTCTGCACAATTGTATTTGATTACGGCTGTCATTCAATATATGCATTTGCTTTTCTTCTTGGCTCATTAAAACTGCAAATTAAGCGCGCAGCATCCGGAGACATATTTCAAATTCATGGGCAAGCAAGTGTAAAGTTCAAATTAAAGTTGACAAACGAACGAATTTGCAAAGAAAATTCTCTTGGACAGATGCTGCTTAAACCTTTGACTGACTTGAGCTGTTTGCTGATTTGTCTTGAGTTCAATTGTATTCAGTCATTTGATACAGCTTAACCTATTTGGCTTTTAAAGTTGGTTTTTACCTATATATGTTCGGCTGGCGCACCGTGCGTATGCGCAATTATTCAATTTATCTTTAATTAAGTACGTTTATGATTGCTTTTGTGTATGTGTGCGTGCGTGCGTGTGTGTGTGGGCGGGCTTCACAAATAAGTTGCATTTAAATGAGATCAATTCAATTTTAATTTAAAGCCAAAGCGCGCAGCAAACGAGGCGGCTTAATGCGCAACATTTTGATTTTAAAAGCACTGCCCATTGGAATTCATGAAATAAAAATCAGCAGACATGCACAAATACAAACACATACACAGTATAAACATATGAATGCATTTGCATGCAGGCTGCTTAATGCAAAATACTTAATTATGTTGAATAATTGAGTTGTTGTTGTTATTGTTGCTATTTGCGCAAACACTTTCGCCATCGCGCTGCAAATGCAAAGCTTTTAATGCACAGGACAACCACAAAGCAGCAGCAACAACAACGACAACGGATGGGAACAGTCGTTGTGGCGATTGCAACATTTAAATATCAATAAATGTTTGTTTGTTTTTATGCCATGGCTTTTAATTTAATTTAAATAACGCGCTATCGTCTCGCCTCCATACAATGCCCAAGCGAAGCCAATGAAAAATGCATGCGCTGCTCAACACTGGCCAGCGACGGCAATGCAGTCGCACTATTTACACTTTCATTACGTCTGTACACACACACACACATACACCTGCACAATACACTAAATACGAGCATAATTTTGGCACTCAAGGCAACTTTGGCTTGATGTTTGTCCATTACAAGCAACTGCTATAAAGCTAATACATATTCAAGTAATATGCGCGTGTGTGTGTGTGCGTGTGTTTGTATATTCGTAAGTGCATTGTGCTGATGCATGACCACCAATTTAAGCCCATTGGACCCATTTTGCTATTTTAGCTGGACAAACATCATTTCCAAAACGATAACACACTCGTCTCTTCAAACTATGCTAAGCGATAATTGTGCTAATGTTGTAGTGCAATCAGGCGATTTGAAAGCAAATTTGTTGTCATTTGTAGTCGAGTGTATTGGTTTTGTGAGCTAGCAGCCCAACGTATGCCCTATTTAATTATTAAGCTAGGCGAACAATCCAGTTGGAGTAGTCAGCCAATTCAATACAAATAATTCTAATTTAGCTTGGACACTCTACATCTCTGTTATTGAAGCTAAGCTGTTTATTGAAGTTGGGCTAATTAGATGAACTTGTTCCGATAGCAAATACGATGTATATCGAAAATATGAAAATTTGAATTGTTGCATGTTATCTCGCATTGCTCATCGCTATAAATCGAATTTAATTGAACTAACAAGTGCAATATCGTTTAGCTAGATTAATATTATGATTCAAAATATTCTATAATTGTTTTAACTCACCTATTTATCACGATAATGTGACTGCGCACCTTGACAGCGGCCATATGCTTCAGTGTCTCTCGCAAGCAGCTCGCCGTGGCCACAACATTCAAATCGAACAATTCCTTGATGTCCTTGGTGGGCGACTCTATTTATAGGAATGGATTCATATTTAATTCCGCTCGCACACTCGCTACACTTACCGCTCAGAAAGTTGGCCTTGAGTATGCCCGCATTGCAGACGAGCACATGTATGCAAAAGAAACGCTCGCGTATCCAGTTGAAGGCGCTGATCAGTTGCTCATCGTCGCTGAGGTCGCATTGACGTGCAAAGATCTTGCCCTCGCCCGTTACTTGTTCACTTAGCGCCTGCCACAAGGGGTCAGCTTTAATGATGGCATCATAACTACTTTAAGTGAGCACTCACCTCGATAAGTTCAACGCGCCTGGCCAGACCCACCACGACCATGCCCGCATTGGCCAGAGTTAGCGCTGTGCTGGCGCCAATGCCCACCGAAGCGCCCGTGATGACAGCCACCTTATTCCGCCAGTAGAAGCTCTCCATGCCGCTTGCTAGACAGATAGACAGATAGACAGAGAGAGAGAGAGAAGGAGAGACAGAGCCCGTCAGAGATAACCCAAACAGCTGCGTGCACCTCGAGCAACTGATGTGCGGAGGCTGAGCGCTATCGTCCCCCAAGCAATCGCAGCAGCTGCCTCAATCGGTCGCTGCCTTTGCCAATTGCACAGTTCAGCGTCTGCGTCCGCTTCGATTGACTTGGCGAACTTTACTATTGTCATATTGTTATGGACTTTGGGGCTGTTCTACCCCCACTCTGCCAGCGCATTGCACTCTGAACTAATCTTGCTGGATACCCTCTAAATATAGAGTGATATAGAATAATGAGTATTACATCAATTTCTGACTAAATTTGAATTGATTGATAATAATGCTTACATATAATATCAAAATGTTAATTCTATGTTAACATAATCAATGTCTGCATGATGAATATACATACTTGTATTTTTTCATATCCCGCTTGAGCCTCTTGTTGCAGGGTATTTTCAATTTAAGCATAGTTGACATTCTTACCTGTGTTCGAGCATTCTCACTCAAGTTTGTTTCATGGAAATTTGATACAAAATGAAAATCCCTTTACGCTTTGCGGTTTTGCTTTGGTTTTGTCACTAATCCCTCGTGGCTGGCACTTACAGCTTATGCATTTTCATATTTCATAACTAACCGAGTCATTGCCGAGTCACAGTAAGTACTGGCTAAAGGTTACATGCATTTTTATTACTATTTCTACATTTTGTGTTGCACCCCGTAGACGCAGCCTATGGGTATATCATTTAAGCCACATATATTCTATTTGATTGTGATAGTGTCGTCGCTTGAAGCATCTTGAAATGGTTTCGTTCATGCGTTAAACCTTATCATATTTTTGTTATTGCTCAACAACAGCTTTGGTTTCAGCTGCTTGCCGCATTCTTATGGCCTCCCGGCAAGCACAGAGCACTTGCCACGCCCGACTGAATCCGGAGCAGCAAAGCCGCTGTCAAGAAAATCAGAGATGATATTTATCAGCATGCAGTACGAAATGTGTTCAGTGAGTAGTCGAATATTAAATACCCTGTTTTGTTAAACAGGGGCAACACTGTTAATTAACTCATCAATTGATGAGTTTAACAGAATCTGTTGAACTACAGGCTGTGTGGGGATTTTTAAAATATTAATCGATAGAAAGTGAACTGGTTCTGCTAAGCTCAGCCGATAGATGATCACTAAGCAGTTTATTAATATGATGTCATAAATAAGATACCCTAACTGCACTTCGTGCGTATTGCAATGAAATGAAGCGACAATTGTAAAATGTAAAATGCAAAATGAAATTCAAAAATGCATCTAAAAATGCACTCAACTTGGGGTTTTGTCAGAGCAGCGTTGCAGATGACAGCAATAAAATGCAGGTGCAGGTATCTCAATCTCAATAGTAACCGAGACAAGTGGTCTTTTGTTTGTATATTTGCATGCACAACCACAACACACAGAGGTACAGATGCCAACGCTGTTAACTAACAGCAGTTCGTATAACATTTGTCTGTCTGCGAGTAATAGAAACTTTGATTAAACTGCTAGCAATAAACAGTTGCCGACGGCTATTTAATTTTAGCTTTTTCAGCCTGATTGCCACACACACATACATATCCTGCCGCATTTTGGTGGCAAAGTCATCAAAGTGGCAGCCATTTAAGCTAGACAAAAGCACAATTGCAAACATTTGCCTCACCCTCAAATTGATAGAAAATTGGCGGGGCCAAAGTGTATTTTATAGTTTTGCAACAAATTTATTTGCTTTCATTTAGTTTATTCTGTTGTTTTTATTTATATGTTTTTTTTTTATTTTCCATTTGATTTTGCAGTGCATAGCGGCGAAATTTATTGTTGCATACTTTTCGGCTCAGCGCGCGAGCACACGAGAAATGCAAAAAAAGAAACAAAAAGGCAAAATCGCTTGTTGCCACATGTTGGGGCATGTTGTTGGCTGATATTTTTGGTTGGCCTTGTTTATTTTTCGGTTGAGCTCAGATATGCATTTTTCATGGGTGCTGCAGCGCTTTTTGTCTGCAGCTTGGCCAGAGTTACTGCAGCTGTTGCTGTTGCTTCTGTTGTTGTTGTTGTTGTTGTTTCACTCCTTTTAATTGTAATAACATTTGTTGGGCACACGATTTAAATTGCATTTATGTTTGGCAATTGGTCTGAGCTCTGCCACTGCCACGACTCCTGCTGCTGCTGCTACTGCTGCTTGGCTTTTCATATGACTCATACGTCACGTTGGCCACGTCGCGTACTGTCGCTTTCACACAATCTAATAAAAACAAAAAATGAAAGAGAAAAAAACATTGCGCGCAAAAATAAATTGAAACAATGACAATGGCAATGGCAGCAAACGAACGAACTTCACATCGTCTGACGAAACGGGGCCAAATTAAATTACAAACTATTCTTTTAAGCAAGCAATTTAATTGAATTGCTTCATTCACACACACACACACATAGACATATGTTCAGTCACGCTTATTGCATTTGAGCGTGCACAAAAACAATAAAACTCTTTGGCATTGTTTTAACAAACATAACAAAACTAAAACAACAAAGATTTTCTTGTTCTACAATAGCAAAATAATTAAATTTAACTTGGCTTTAGGGTATCTATAACTCAAGAGGCTTAAAGAATTATGAAAAACCTTTCCATACATTCAAATTTCAAATAAATACTTAATTTTTATAAGGCTGCAATCTTAATGAACAATAAATTTAACATTGGTTTTTATTCGTTTTATCTCTTTTATCATCAACTCCTCTCTTGCTATTAAGATTTCATGAAATCATATCCTTATTTGCATTTCTAAATTTTGAAATGAAAATACATGTTTTATCCATTACGCATCTGGGTAATTATCGTTAAAGTTATAGAACACGAAATGCTTCCAACTAACAATTAATCAAACGTGTTCCAAAGAATTTAATTAAGGCCACGCCCACATTGACACCTCTATAATTGACACGTAGACAATAGACGAGTTCTAAGCAATTATTTGAGGCGTACGCATGGGGAGGCGAGGATGGGGATAGAGGGGGTATCACAGAGGAGGGCGGGCAAACCGCCAAATGTAAAAGCCCAAAAACTATGCCAACAATTTTAATGTTAAGTGCCAGCCGGTGTTATGGATTGTTGTTGTTGTTTTGGTCTTGGTTGTTGGGTACAGACAACTTTTGATTAAATTAAAATTTATTTTAATTAAACAAGCGTCGCAAATGTCTCATTTACGCTTCGATGATGTGACAGGCAACAGAGCTGGCCAACACACAGGCCTGTCCTGCCAAGGGTACACTAATGTGTGCGTGTGCGTGTGTGTGTGTGAATGACAGCAACAATGTTGCTTTTTTGTTCGCATGTTTTGCGGTCTGCTGACAATTTGTGCGTCCCTCGCATCACCCATAAAAAAAAGAGGAATTTTTGTTACCTCTGGCAATACACGCTCAGAGAGTGTGTGAAATAGACTATATAGGTTGATAGCTGAGTTTACTTGGTAAGCAATTCATGTTTTATGATTGTCTATGGGTTTTCAAATATAGTTTTATAGAAAGTTTGGCAGTCGCTAACAAAGTGTTTTCAGTTTGTTGAGTCAGAGTAGAGTCTATATTATATTAAAAATATATAATATATTTAAACATTTACAGTATTTACAGAGTTAGAGTTATTTGTCTAACAAAACACAGAACATTTTTATAATTATAATATAAAAGAGTGACCATATTTTGTGTAAATCTTAGTGAAAACCAATCGCAAGTGATTTTAATTATAGAACAAAATATTTAGGAAATAACCAAATAATCATAAATAAATAAACCATAAATAAATAACCATTTTAAATTAGAGTGACCATATTTGAGGTTAAAGCACACTGAGAACTTACCGAATCAAAGAAGATTAACGCTTAAAGTATATATTTTAAGCGAGCATTGTGCAGTCGTGAGCAACCCATTAGCTACACTTACATTCATTTTTGTACCGTAACAACAACAACTGCAATTACATCTATTTAAGAACCAAAAGTATGCGAATCATTTGTGGCTGCAGGACAAAAAAAAAATTTACACACACGCAGAAAATGAAAACAGAAGCTAAATGCCGCCGCCAGCAGGCTTTCGGGCGTGGGCGTGGCGGCAGCTACTAAGCGACGTCTAAGCATGCACGCCTAAGTGCAACTAATTAGCTTAGATTTTAGGGCAAGCTGCTGTTGCGTCTTAAGTGCGCCACGTTTGCCGCTTAGCGTACGCAAAGTTTTTGGCATTTGCTCGGCCTTGTTGCGGCACACAATTAGCTTTATCTGCGCACATTGCACGGGTTCAGCTGCAGCTGCAGCTCCTGCGGCGTGGCTATTAATTGATGTTATTTATGGCTGACAGACATTTAGACAAAACGCATAGCAAACGGCTGCTACTCCAGCAGGTGCTCTGCCAGAAGGTGTTCTATGTTATTTTCATTACGCGCAAAGTTTACGCTTAGTGCTGCCACATCTAGTTGCAAGTGGCTGGCAATTAGTTGCAAGCATGTTGAGCATTTCGGAATGCTGCAGCTGCATTCATTAGAAGTTTCCGTAGCGAAGCTCTGATGAGGTCAACACTAATATGCGTCTCCCATTCCCGCCCGCATCTGTCCATCAAAGTGGTAACTAGGCTACGCATAGTCAAGGCATAGTCAGGCCCATAGTCACTCCAGGGTATTATGATTTTGTTAGCTAATTTGTCAGACTAATCAGCAAGTAATGGGAGAGTGCAAGCAGGAAATGAAAATTGAAATTGTTGGTATGATTGCTGAGGAGGTTTACTGGAGGTTTACTACTCAAGCTGAAGAATTCGTGATGCGCTGGTCCAGAAATAGCTGAAGAGATAAGATTATTTCTTGGGATCTATATATTGTAGTCAACTCTAGAATCTGCTAATAACAGATCTAGAAAATATTGAAGATCTGTTTTTGACTTGTATCCAATTGAACTTTACCTGTGATAACTAAGCTCTGTTAGCTCTGTCTTTTGCTAAGCTGATATATACTCTATATAATATATATTTTATTTATTATAATAAATTGTTTAAATGGTTACTGATTTGTTAATATTTTATCAAATTAAAACTACTTGCCTCTATATGATAGTTTAATATAATATTTATATTGTCAAACTCTCAACATCTACAAAATGTTATCGCCGCTTTCTTAGTTCTTAATAAGTATAATAATGTTTATTTATTTATATATATTTCATATAAGTTTTAGAAACATACCTCTAAATGTCTTTTTCCCGTTTGCCCAGTGCTAGCTAGGGTATTCAATCTTCTCTGCTTCCACAGCAGTGAGAAGCCGTTCGTGCATGTCGCCGCTGATTCTGGACCAAGCTGGACTGCAGACCAATCCAGTCCAGTCTAGTATCTTCCCGTTCGGTTCCATTCCGTCCCGTCCAGTCCAGGAATGGACTGTAGGACATTTGGTCTGCTGCAGGCATAAATCACGTGCGCCGCACAAGAAACTTTTGATTTGTGAAATCAAAAGCTATTTGCAGCGCTGCAATCAGCACAAACATTGTAGCAGGCAGCAAAAAAACTTTTGCTTTTTGGCATTCGTCAGATATGGATGCCAAGCAGCAGCAGCAGCAGTTGCAGTTGCTGCAGCCAAATCTAAATCCAAGTCCATATCCAAGTTCTGCTCTGTCTGAAAGTTTTTCTCTTGTTGTAAAGTTTTTAATAGTTTGTTGGCGATTTCGCTGATTTGCTGTTGCAAACTTTTATTTTATTTGTATTTTTTTCTCTTATTTATTTATTTATTTTTGTTGTTGTTGTTGTTGTATATATTTGATAGTATTTTCTATTAGCTAGCTTAAAGTCGAAATGCATTCGTTAAATTTGAATGGAGTGGCTAATGAAACGCCCTGAAGCGAGCAGCATTAAGCCAGTTCACATTCACATTTCTCTCATGTCCCCTGCTCTCACTCCCTCTCGCTCTGCCTTTCGCTAGTCGCTGTCTTTATCACGCACGTGTCCAACATAATTTGGCTTTAGCCGCACTGCGCTGCGCCCAAAAAACTATGCTAAAAGAAACTAAAAGTGTGTCAGAGTTTGGCCGCTTGGCATTTAGCATAGAGCCAGAGCCAGCGGCGGCACGAGAATTTGTCACAATTCACGTAGGCTGCAGCAGCCATAAAAAGAGAAAGAGAGAGAGAGAGAGAGAGAGAGTGAGGAACACGAAAAACTGTGCAAAAAGTGGAAAATAATCAACTAAAGCTAAGTGCAGCGCCAACTGCGACAAGCTGTGTTCATCCCAGCTGAAGAAAGTTCCCATGTCTCTCTCCATCTGTCACTTAGTGTATATGCGTGTGTGTGTGTATGTGTGCTGCACTGTTTTTTTTAGGGTATCACGGCATCTTGAAAATTCTGAGAATTAAGTGAACAAATCTATTGTGCATGGACATAAACTCGTATGAAGTTTAAGAGGTCTACAGACCTGAAACTGAGGACTTCAAGTTCTGTTAAATAATAATACTAGGATATCTATTAGTCTGACATACTCTCGTGTGCTCTCATCTCTCGTTTTTTTTTTTATTCTTTGCTAGCATTAGGAAAAACTCGTAGAAAAGTAGTTAAACTTAAACTTTTAGCTGCTTTGGCTGACATAATTTCACTCGGTTCGCCTTCTGAATGATATATACAAAATGCAGTAATAAATTTGCACAAAGTATACTAAAAGTTTTTGGCCAACCATGACGTCACACACACACACACCCTTATATACGTATGTATGTATGCTGGAGAGGGAGGGAAGCGGTTGAAATAAGTAGCTGGCTTATGCGGCGTATGCGTATTAAAGTTGCATTTTCCCTTCTTTAGCTGGACTTAGTTGAATAAGTAATATACATTTAACTGCTCTAAATGAATTTTTATAGGAAATTATTGCAATATAATATTAAATAGAATATATAAAAATATAGAAAGACACAAATTATGCGATATACTATATATTATGTTACATATCTTATGTTATACATATTATATTATTTTTATTTATTTATTTTTTCCTTTCAAAATATAAAATTGTCAAGTCTGAACTTCTTTTAAAACATTATGTGAACTATTATGGAATAAAGAAAGATTTTTTGAAAATTCTATTGTATGCAAGCTTTTTAGTTTTAATTTAATAATAATAAATCAGTTTTTAAATAAAGATTTCAATACTTTGAATAATCTTATATATAGAAACTTATATATAAAATTTGTTACCAAAGTCCTCCGAAACGTTTCGACCGATTCTCATCAAATTTTGGGTGCAGATTGGGTCGGTTTGAGAATCGGCCAACATCTATTTTTTATGGCCCTAAGTTTAAAGAGTGGATCACCATTACTTTTTTCTTTTTTGACGCAATGACCTTACGAAATCAATTAGTGACGCAATGAAGGATTGATTGATTTTTGTTAATAATAATTTTTAAACAAAAACAAAATATTATTAAAAAAAAACAAAATTTATATAAAAAAAAAAAAAAATTAAAAAAAAATTATTACAAAACAAAAAATAATTATAAAAAAAAAATTTATTACAAAAAAAAAAATTATTACAAAAAAAAATTATTACAAAAAAAAATTATTACAAAAAAAAAATTATTACAAAAAAAGAATTATTACAAAAATAATAATAATAATAAAAAAAAAAACACACTTGACTTCACTGCTCTGCACGTACGACTGATCCCACCGAATCTGATCGACTGAATAAATGCCGCAGCTGCTGCCCTTTATATAGGGCAGCTTCCACTCAAAGCTCAAATTTTGAGCAGGGAGCCAGGTAGAGATCAATGGGAACATTCTCTGCTGCTGCAGTCGAGTTCTTCTGCATTCCTTGCTCTTCTTAGGCCGACGGACAGAGAGATAGACATGCAAGCACGGGAGGGGGAGGGGGCAAACGACAGAGAGACCGATAGAGATCAACAGACATGCGAACAGAGAGCGCTCGCACAACTTATATATTTCTATTCGCCATTTACATTATTAGCTTTATAAAATTTATAATATTTATATATAATATAATATAATTATATATATGTACATATAGCATATAGTTAATAGCCAAGCTTTCGCTTAGTTTTCTCTCACTGCAATTTGCCCTCAGTGACCTTCAGTGCGAGCCATTTATTTCCTGCATATATTTAAATTAACTATTTGCTCTGTGTTTTTGTTTTGTTGCACATCAGCCACAAATAGCTGAGCGCAGAGTTGGCGTGCATTTGCCTGCCACTCCACCCTACCCCCACCCACCACTACTCCCTCTTTGGCCTGCCTTTTGGCCAAGTTGAGGGCATGGCATGGCTGGCATCTCAGCACGTGCTGCCCAGATTCATCTCAGTCAGTGGCAGTCAGCGCACAATTTCTCCATTTAAATGAGAAAAAATTGTGAGAAATTTGTAACGCAGGCGTTTTGCTTGCCCCTGCCACAATGTTGTTTTTGTTGTTGTTGTTGTTGTTGTTGCTGCTTTGCAGGCTTTGCTAGTCAAGTCAAGTAAACATGACGTGCGATGTCTAATTTTTTGTTTTTTTTTTGTTACTATTCAACTCTGAGTTTATTTTATTTTTCTTTTATTTTACTTTTTTTTTTGGCTGCATTCTGTCTCTCTCTATCTACCTATCTTTGTCTTGCTTTCTCTCTCTCTCTCTCTGGCCAGTCGTTGACTCCATGAGCCGTTAACTCTGTCTCGATTCAACTCGCTCTCACTCTCCCTCCCTCTCTCGCTCCCTCGCTTGCTAGCTTGCAGCAACGCTATATTTTACATTTTCATGCATGACGCGTTTAATCACGTGATGCATATGATTTTCAGCCGCTGAGGGCAGACGCAACACTTTTCCCCTCACCCCATCCGCATTTTCTCAACCTTCCTTATATTCATGCATACAATTCCATCAGCATGAATTATTATGCCTTGCATACTTTTCAGCTGCCTTCGGTGGTTGTTGTTGTTGTCGTGGATGTTGTTGTTGTTGCTGTGTTTAGCTTTGGCACTGTCTGCTGTTGGCTCTCTGTGGTTTGGCGGCCCTTGGCGCCTTTACGAAATGTCGCCTTTCATGTTTTCTACTTTAGCCGTTTGCTTCTCTTTGGTTTGTTTTTAGGTTCTCTTTCATTTTGTCTGCCAGGTTGGACGGGTTGGATGGGCCCCCTCCACTCGCAAACTTGTGGATTAGAGCGTGTAATTTCACTAAAAAGAGCACTTCACATACGACGTATTTGTAAGTGTTTTTGGGTGTTCACTGTTCGGTGTTTGGCTGTTCGGTGTTTGGCTGTGGCTGCGGGGCAATGTGCTTTTCATTTCCCTCCTTTTGGCTCCAGAGTCACAAAATTTCCATAGAATTTATGTGCTTAACTTTCACAGTCCGCTGCCAGTCACACAAAATGGTCAACGTTTTCACACTTTTGCGCCTTTTGGCCAAAAACTGAAAATGAAAGCGAACACAAAGCCAAACAGTTAGCCAACCAAACGGCCAACCAACACAACAACAACAACAACAACAACAACAACAACAATGCGCTGCATATATTCAAGTGAATATTTATGAGCGACAAAAGTAGCATTTGTGCATTTTGCATTTTGGCTTGCACTTGTTATACCATCTACCCATTGCAAAAGCTCTCGAATGGGTATTTGGGTTTGGGCGTAAGATGTGACATTATGAATAGTCCAGTTAAAAATGTTCAAGGGAAATAATAATAGATATTATTCGGGGTATAACAAATAAATAAAATATCTGTCTAGCTGTTTAACTATCGATCTGTTTACCCATCTGACTATCTATCGGATTATATGTCTATCTGCCTATCGGATTATCTATTTAGTGCTCTTTCTGTCTATATCTATAAAATTTAATTTTTTTTTTTTTTTCCCCCCTTTTTTTTTTTTTTTTATGTACTGGTCTTAGTGATCTTATAATCCCAAATCTTAGTCTATATAAGTCTAGCTTAACGGGCATGTCTCTTCGTCTGTCTGTTTCTCTGGTGGCATCTGTCCTCTCTCTCTCTCTCTCTCTCTTCCTGTCTCTGCCTCTGTCTAATTACCTGTTAATTATCGCTCTGCTTATCTTTTCATTTTGATCTTATTAGTGGCATGCTTCTTTCCTTTTCTGTCTGCTTTGCCGCATCTCTGTTGTCCCTGTCTAACTGCCTGCTGAGCTGTTTCTGGACTTCCCATTGATCTGACACACTTTGATTTAGAATCTTAAAAGTATAAATATTCTTATTAAAATTGAATAGCCAAAGCAATCTACTTTGTTTGTTTGTCGTTCTGCCGGACTTTTTTTTTGGTCTTATTTTCGATTAATATGTATGACTTGAAAAACTAGATGTAGAAAAGCAGATATACAATAATATTAGTCTCTTTCTTTCTCTTTCTCACTCTTGCTCTCTATCTTTCTCATTCATTACCCTGTCGATGCATAGCCAAATTCTTAGAAGCGTTTATAGTCTTGTTAAATCCATTTCTAACTGGATGAATCATGAAGCTTGTCTTTCTCTCTTGTCCTCACAGTATTGCCTTGTCTTCCGGTTTATTTACTGCTTCGCCTTTCTCTCTTAGTCTCTCGCTATCTCTCTCGCTCTTTCACCCTGTCGATGCTTAGTTAATTTCTTAGAAGTATTTAAAGTCTTGTTAAACCCATTTCTAAGTGGATGATTCATATTGTTTGTCTTTCTCCCTTGTCTTCCCGGCTTATCTCTTTTCTCCTCTCTCTCTTTCTACTCAGTTTACTGGGTATTTTCGAGTCGTGCGTGCCTGAATTGTTGTTAGAGCTGCTGCTGTCATTATCCCAACATTATAGCTGTAAGCAACAGTCGGCCAAAAGTGACGGCCAGCGACAACAGCTTTTTGGCCAACTTCGCTTGTTGTTGTTGTTGTTGCCCGCACTCGTTTCCGACGCTGATGAGTTTATGCTTTTGGGCTATATTACTTTATTCGCCATTGCTATCCGAGTTCGTGTGTGAGTGTGAGTGTGTGTGTGTTTTGGGCCTGTAACTCTGCGGTTAGGCGCCCCCACACAAACGCCCATTCATGACTGTCATGAGTTTTCCGCAATTGATGGTCTAATTATGCCGCCAACACTAAATTTCATGACTTTGGTGGTCGGCCCAGTTGTGGGCTGAGCTATGAGCTGTGGCAGACAGGCTCTGCATGTAATTTAATGGAAAAACATTTGACACGCACACACACACACATCAGAGCGACTAAGAGCTGCGTTATCTATGTGTGAAAGATGGCCAACAGCAATTGCCCTTTTAACAGATTGACACTACATACTGAAGCAGAGCATCAAAGGATAAGACTTGTGGGCAGCTATTAACTTGTGAGTGCTTTAGACAGTTTGACATTGATTCAATGGAAATGTGAGATTATAAAATCGAAAATGGGCCAGCAAAGGGGTTAAGTTAAATGAGAGAGAGGGAAGACAATGGAGGGACTTGGACTCTTAGAGAATGCAGAGAACACAAAACTGTTGCATATAGAGTTAATGAGTGAGACTCTGAGACTCTGATTAATCTAATCGAAAGACATAGACAATGTATTAATAAATTGATCACCTTGTAGGCTTAAAGAAAATGTCGTATTAGCTGATTTAAATGCTTCATATGGCCACACCTTCTTCTGGCTGCTTATTCTAATTTCCATATATCATAAAGTTTTAAATATACTACTCATATTTTATTTTTACAGGGTATATGCAAGTCAAGTAATTTGCATAAACAAATTCTGTTTAATGTTCTCTACAGACATATTGTCTAGCTGAGCGCAGTTATTTGCCAAACACTCGCAATAATTGAATAAACCAAACAATGCAGAAGCATTTCAGATTTAAGGTATTTAAATATTTACCTATTAACAATAATAAGCCATTTAATTTATGTGAATTTGATCAGGCTTTCGGGCATTGTTGTTGCTGTAATACAGACCCTACCACAAATTCATGCAAATCAGTTTGTTCGCACTTTATAATAATTGTATGCATATTCATGAGACTCAATAATTATGTATACAAATTAATGTCCAAATAAACAAACAAACAAAAAAAAAGAGTACTAAATTTAAATGCCGAAAATATGTATGTGATTATGGGGAACTAACAAAACAAAGCACGATTTATGGTGAACAACTAGTTAGTTAGTGCTGCCCGATCAGGTTTCTACATAACTGTATGATTCGCTTGGCCCGCTGTCAGTGTGTGTCGGTGCTTGGGAGAGGCTGGTTCCGTATAGACTTTTGTTGGTACTCAGAATGTTATTCAATTCGCACACATGGCTGCTGAGCTCGGTGCTCTGCTGCTTGAGCACAATCGGTGCTCAAGAACTGTTTGAACAGCCGTCGTTGACGTTGACGGCCAGAAAGTAGGTCGCCTATGGGCTCAAGTGCTGGAAAGAGGTCAATCTATTGAGCAGTCATTTACTTGCAGCTTAGCGCCGACAACCTATAGTGTGGCAGGAGGCGCTGCAGCTGGCGCCGCACAGTTGCCAAATCAGGCGGCGGCGGCGGCCGTTCAACGTACGCCAACACAAATTATTAAGGCAACGGCGCTGCAAGAAGTCAGGGATAGCGAAGCGTTGGCGCCGTTCTTCCAGCAATTGTTGAAGCAAACTATGCCAAATTGGCAGACAGAGCACAAGCAGCGGGGGCAGCAGCAGCAGCAGCAGCAGCAGGAGCAGCAGGAGTCGCGGGGGCAGCAACAGCAACAACACTTTTTTGTGGAGCTGCCAAGTCAACAACCTCAAATATTGCACGGCTACAATGGCGTCAATGTACGCCAGCAACAGCAGCAGCAGCAGCTACAATCGACAGCTCTGCCACAGCAGCTGCAACAACAACAGCAACAACCATTCGCTCAGCTGCCAATTCAGCCGCAACAACAATCCTATACAACATATTTACAAGCAACGCCAAAAATCGCATTGGCGCCAACAACAGCAGCAGCAGCAGCGACGCCAATTGGAAGTTCGGCCAACAATTTTCAGCCTACGTAAGCAAACATCTATCAAGCATAAAAGCATTTACTTTACCGTTTTTTTGTTTTTGTATTTTTTTTCATTATTATTATTGAATTGCTGTTGAACTGCATTTTGTTTTTTAATTAGCTCACCTCAAGCGCAAAACACGACGTTGGCTAAGGAGTCGTGTGAGCTGTGCTGCGACCCGTTGGCGCCGCCGAATACGCCCTGTGGCTGCTGCAATACGAAGCCGTTGCTGAGCGCTGCGGCGCTTAGGGCGACAACTGGTTAGATGTTATTTTTAATTAAATTTCTGTGCATGTGTATGTGTGTGTGTGGGTGTGTGGGTGTGAGTGTGCTGGCCCAATTAATAAAGACGTATCAAAAAGTGTTGCATACTTTTGAGCTGTTCGTTAAAGGAGAGAAAGGGAGGGCGATAGCCAGAGAGTCTGTGTTATTTAATTGCATGAAGCAGCTGCGCCGCATGTTGTGTGTGTGTGTGTGTGTGTGTGCATGCTTGAAAAGTTTTCACAATATGTGTCTTATCTGTCATCAACGCCAGCCACGCCTACGTCTGCAGCGTCCAGTTGACTCCAGCTGCTGCTGCTGCTGCTGCCATATTTGTTCCAAACACAAAAGCGACTCATGCAACTAAAAACAATTTCTAAAAATATAAAACATGCCACACAAAAACAACAACAACAACAACAAAAAGAAAAAGAACTAAAAAACCGCAACACTTCATGTTGAGTGCGACGTTGCAAATTGTTTGCCACAGCTTCTCGCTCTTTCTCTATCTGTGTGTGTTGAGCTGTCAACACGAAAATAAATAAAAAATCTTCTAAAAGTGCGCGTTGTTCTATACATCTGTGTGCGTGTGTGTGTGTGTGCTAGCGAGTGTTTCAAACTGAAAAATGAAAGTGCTGAAGTGTTGGCCATTGTTTTGTGTCAACGCTAAGCGAAATCGCAATCCCATTCACCGCAGAACAACAACAACAACAACAACAACAACAACAACAACAACATTGACTGAAACGTAGACGATGACGAAGTCAGAAGGAAAGGTGACAGCACGATCCGCCAGACATAGTATAGATATAAAGATGTTAATCTAAAATACTTAGTAACAAGATTTGTCAACAAATATGTTTATTCATATCTCTATCTATATAATGTTTAAGCATACTCAATTATTGTATTATTAGACCATGAGTCACTACAGTCTAGCGTCATAAACTCTCTTCTCGTTTGCTATAGAAACCAGTCGCTGCGTCATAAAAAGAGCTCTTAAAATATATGTGACATATTTGGAACATAATACATTTCGTTCTATTCATCAGATATATGATGGGAACTCGTTTGCTACTTGATCTAATGATCGTATATAAGGCAATAGCTCACCAATGCGTATTCAGTTGATTTTTTATTATTATTATTATTTTTATTTGCAAATATTAAGTATTGCTTATACTTGTCAGGATCGTTGATAAAGCTATTCGATTTTACACTTTGAAATCATTCGAAATGAAATTTTTTTATATTATTATTATTATGCTATTATTCATTTGTGAAAATTTATGTTGATTTTTATATCAATAATGAATATCGTAAAAATGATCTGATATCACAGAACACATAAATCAGGATCAGTTTTAAGAGTCTGAATACTTTTCATATTGCTCGTCAGCCTGCTTGCGCTTACTTCAAATGATAATAATGATTTTCCTCTTCTAAAAACCTTACTAAGTTTCTCAGTTAGGTAACGCTAATCTATGAATAAATATATTTAAAAATATATATATATATATATATCCATCTTAAATTTATGACCAAAACTATAAAAACTCGCACTATTTGAGCATGCATTTGTATTAGAACTAAAACAAGAAATTAAATATTGAATTCAACATATCGAAACTCCAGCGATAATCAAGTTAAGTGTTTGCTGCCTCCCACTCTCCTCTCCTCGCCAGCTGAGCCACTAAAAGCTGTGTCATGTCACGCTGTTTATGTACGTGTATAAAGCTATATATTTATATATGTATTTCTCTATGTGGCAATATACATATCCTATTGCGTTAAATTTGGCCAAGAGGTAAATGTAATTTCATGCTCGCTGCCTGGAATGGACCATAATCGGATGGCGTGGCTAATTAAATTCTAAGCATTTGCCAGCAGCTCCAGCTCCAAGTGCAAACAGTAAAAAATGTTTTATATGGCAACAGAGTTGCAAAAGCCAGCTATAAAGCGGCTGGAAGCTACCAGGCATCTCTTAACCCCATCTACCACCAATCTACTCCATCCCATCCAATTGACAATTTCAATTGCAGATCCTGGACCCACACACGCCCCTATGCAAATGGCGAAGCTGCCTCCGTTTGTGCTGACAGCTTTCGAGCTGAAATCGTTTGTTGTTGTTGTTGTTGTTGTTGCTGTTCATGTTGTTGTTCGTCATGTTGTTTGTGTTGTTGTTCGAGTTGTTGCCGTTGTCATTGCCGTCTAAATTAACCGTTTCGTAACATCAGCACAGTCCTTGCCTATCTTTGTGCGTTAGCAGCTGCCACGTCTCGTCCGCCCACCCCTCCTGGTTGGCTGCCTTTGCGCTGAGATGCGAGTACTTCTCTTGTTATACCCAGTGAAATCGAGTCAAGCGGGATATATGGGTTTTGATGAAATGTTTGTGTGAAGCATATGAATGAATCGAATTCGAAATGGCAAGGAGATCAGTTTTTTTTTTTTGCTTTACACAGAAGTTTATATCAGAATTGTCAAATTATCGACCGTTAATTTTTTTTTCAATAGATAGAATTTTGGTCGATATATCGCGATTTTCAATTTAGCGGGCTACAAATTATCGAGGATCGATTGTATTGCTAACATAACGAATCTTAATATTCATCTTAAATTGATTTCAGTATATTGAGTTTATCGATATTATTTTTGTTTCAAATAGTACTACGACTAATATATTTTTTGTTTCCTTTACGTTAAGTTCATGCGAAAGCATAGTTCTTTAGCTGAAACGGCAAGTGGAGAAGAAGTTCAGGATATCTCTTAGGCATATACTTCCGCAGAGAGCACGCTCACTTGTTTAGTTTCAAGTTTGTATGAGTCAGTCGTGCGTGCCCGGGCGCTTGCCAATTGGCGCAATCAGGCAGCGACTTTAGACAACGCCACTCGACTGCGCTCGCCTCGACTCGATTCAACTCGACTCGACTCGACTCACTCGACTCGACAGTTGGCTTTGTCTTGTTCTGGAGCGGATCAGGGCGCCGCCCTGATTGCCATTTACAATTAGCGCGCGGGTAAACAGTGAAATCGCATGGCCTTAAAAGCGCGCTGTCTCTAATGAACAAACCCGCCTCAAAGTAGAAAGGGGTATACTATAGCCCACAGCCCACAGTCCCCCACCCTTCCCCGCGTCACCTTCTTTGCAGCTGTCTTATGTGCGGGCGTAAGTATGGAATTGGAATAATGTACTCGTAATTGGATATGTGATTAATGAGCCATGTACGCGTTCGCCTTTGACTCAATACACGTGCTGATTTCACGCTGTCAACGGGCGGTCTCACAAACACACACACACACACACAAACACACACACATTATGCATTTGCTTAATCATTATCCGATTAGCTGTCCGGTCTATATTATTATCGAATTTGGTTTATATTACGACTGGCTTTGTTTTTCTACTGCCGCTGTTCCGGCTGTCAGCTGCACTTGCAACGTGCAACCGAATGTTGCAAGTCGTTGCGAAAACTTGCAGTTAATTATGCTTCAATGAAGCGAGCATTTCTTGTTGTTCCTGTTGTTGCTTTTGCCTCACCTCTTGGTCGCTGGCAGCTCGAGTAAGTCATCGATGAAATAAATGTAATTAATGGCAATTAAGTGGGCGTGGCAAGTGCTGCACGTGCAACACACTCAGAGCTAATGACCCATATTATGCATTGCCTCTCACTGCAAGTGTGTTTGTGAGTGTGTGCTGTGTGTGTGTTGCAAGTGTTCTTTGTAACTGCATGAGCTTAAAATTGTCAATGAAAGATGCTCTTAATTGGGTCAGCAAGCTGATGCAAGAGCAGCAGCAAATGTGCCCCAGTCAGCCAATCGATGCTGCCTCATAAATAGCTTTCATTCTGAGGTCGTGAATTTACTTCATTAACTCCGGCGCAGGTTTTTCTTGAGCTCGAATAAATTCGTTGCAATCAGCATTTTTTTTTGTTGTTGTCCTTTGAACTGAAGTATTTAATGAAAGCTGAATTGTATTTATATAAACGAGTCACGACAAGTTGTCTCCCGCTAAGTTGAGAATCTCAATAATTCATAAATATTGCTGTCCCCATTTGAAGTTAACTCATTAATTCGTTAAATATCCATACATTGTGGGGGACCTCAAGTTGAATACCCTAAAGTCGAAAAATATGAAAACCCCTTAAGTTCAAAGTTTGATTTGAGAGTCGTTTAAGGAATATATCGATAAATCGCTCAACTATATCGATTTTAAATAGGAATTATATTCTAGAATATTTTTTATTTATATTCATTTTAAAGTATTTATATATACTATTATTATATATTATTATATTATATATTATTATATTTTTGTTTGTTAAATATTATTATACATTTTCTGACAATTAAAAATTTATGTTTAAGTTTTAGCTTCAATAATCATTTACAGGCGCGTATACAGGGGGGGGTTTTGGGGGTTCAAACCCCCCCCGAAATAGTCGGAAGCTCAACATCCACTCTAAAATTGAAGTCACTCCAGAGGATATTTTGAACGAAATGGCGAAAACAAGTCGGAAAATAGACATTCTTTTGTAGAAAAAAAAATTTGAAATAAAGGTCATCCATTATATTATTAAATACGAATATGTGTATTTAATATTTGCTGAAAACCCCCCCCGAAAAAATTTTCTGGCTACGCGCCTGATCATTTATCATTTATCTTAAAATCTCATTTTTAAGTCTTCGGTATATTATATCTAAGGTTCCATTCTGACATCTATATAACCAAGAGTATCTATCTATCTATCTAGCCAAAGTCTTTAACTTTAACATTCACCACAGGCATAAAAGCCAATGAGCTTAAATTATTAATTTTAATTGAGCCAACTTAATAGCTTATTCTAATAAGTCACAGTTATTAAGCTAAATAGTTGATTTGAAATTAAATTAAATTATTAAATGCATTTCAAAGGCTTCGAAATTTAAATGCAATTCAATGAAAACTTTGAGGTTTTCGGCCAAAGACACTTGGCTCCTGTTAGGAGCAGCAGCAGGAGGAGGACGAGGAGCAGGAGGTGGAGCACACATTATATGCACAGTTTGTTGTGGTTAAAATGCATATTAAATCTAATTCGATTTGCATTTACTCTGGCCACCGTCATTGAATGGATAATGATGTGTGTGCAGACTCGTAGTGTGTGTGTCCGACACTCTTCCTCTCTCTTTCTACTCTGTTACCGTCTCCCTCTAAGAGTCGAGGTTTGTATTGAGGTTTTGGGTAAGCTTTAGGTGCAGACCGAGGCGCACCGCAGGGCAACTTGCAGCTGGGCGTTGATGCGTCTGGCAAGTTGATGTAATGTTGTGGTCGAGTTTTGAGGCACGTTGCTTTGAGGCTTTGGCACTGCACGAAGCAGACCAGAGCCGAGCCGAGCCGAGCTGAGCTGAGCTGAGCTGAGCAAATAGTTCTAGCCAGACTATGTCTATCATCAAATGTTCAAATTCCCTACAAATAATTGAAATTTTATTATTGCTAAATGAAAAAAAAAGAAAGCAGAAAGAAGAAGAATTAAAAGCGCAAATACTTGTTTGTTTTTCGGCATTGTTGTTTTTGTTCTGTTTTATATTCTGTTCGGCTGTCGGGCGTAAATTCCCAACAAAATATTTTTACATATTTTTGTTTTTTTTTTGTTACTCGCGGCTGCTCAGCTTTTAAAAAACATGTCTTTGATCTCAAAACGAAAGAAAACAAAACAGAAAACAAAAAAAAAAAAAAAGAAGAAGAGAATACATTTACATACAACGTCAAGTGCGATTAAAAAGAAATTACTAAAATTAAACAAATACGTAAATAATGTAAGTGCAAAATAAACCTCAGAGTTTGCTGCGTTTGCCGCTGGAATTATTTGCGGAATTCATTATATTCGTGAGCAGTCCGAATGCCAATAAAGCCATCACAGCAGGAGGCGTTCCCCTTGAGGTTTTTCCAAAAAGAGAGAGAGAGAGAGGGGTAGGGAGAGAGAGAGAGAGAGGGGTAGGGAGAGAGAGAGAGAGAGATAGGGCAGCCCACACACGCAACGCACATTAATTAATGGAAAGCGGCTTTGATTGACAGTCAAGTGAAGGTAATTTATTTATTTATATTTATTTTATTTATTGTCACATTTTACACGGAAGGCAAGACATGCGAATGTATTAACAAACAGTTAATCATTTCTTGGAAGATTATTTGAGTAGTCTTGCTAGACTATAAATCTATCAATGCTTATAAGTTTATATAAATTCTTTGCTCTTCGTAAGGCTCAGAATCAATTTATCTTTATAAAATATTTTAATCTCTTTGTATTCAATATATTCCATTTTTTGTTCTCTAAAAATTCATCTATCTAGAATAAATAAATTTAATATTTATGTTATTTTCGCATTTTTTTTAAATTTACTTTTTTTTTATGTAAGTTTATAAATTCTAAATGCTTCTGCATTCTTTTGTAGTTCTTTTTCAAAGTGTATTTGTTTTTTTTTTGTTTATTTCCTTTTGCATTGCTTCTTTCATTTCTAAAATAAATAGCTTTGTGAAAGTTCTCTCTATCAGTCAGCCCAACTCTAATTCCTATCATTTAATTGAAATCAGTTTAGTTATCTTTAAACACAATTTTATGGTGGCAAATAATTTGTGAATCTGCGCTAGTTCTTTTAGTTTGTGGTCTATATGCCTGTATATATGTATGTATGTAACTATATACAATATAAATATATATGTATACAAGCGACAATTAGTCTAAAGGCAATGCACAGCAAGCAAATAAATTCGTAATTAAATATCAATATTAAAATGTCACATTATAAAACCTTTTGATCGATATGCCAATTTTCAATCATGTGTATTTGTATGTGTGTGTGTGTGTGTGTGTGCGTAAATCAAGTGCTTAAACTGCATTAAAGTTCAGTGGTACAAAGCGTGTGTAATTAATAATTTCATTTATTAACATTTAATTTGTGCGTATTAATTAGCCAATAAACTCATTGAAGACAGTTGAACAAAGGTGTTTATGTTGTTGTTGTTGTAGCTTGTAAAACACAATCGAATTGAAATGAATCAGACGTAGTCACAAATGTATGCCACAATAAGCTGCACAGTCGCTTTCGATTTGTTCTTGTTGTTGTTGTAACTTTTTTATTTTGTGAGCTTGACATGCAACATGATGCATGACGCGACTTGTCGCTGGAATCATCCGGGCTCCATCCAGCTGCTGCCTGACCTGCCCTGACGTTTGCTGCGTGTGTCAGTCACACCAATTGTCAGTCAAAGGCAGCAGCAGCATCAGCAGCAGCAGCAGCAGCAGCAGCAACCGGCAGCTGAAGTGGTCATCGCACAGTTTGAAATCGGAGCTTGCGAACCGGATTTACCCAAAACAAACAACAAAATGATTAAGAACATTTGAATGGCATGCTAACGACTGCTAAATACACTGCATGTAGATTGAAATAGTGAACTGTTTGACTGAAAAAAAAAAAATAAATAATAATAGTAAATAAATAAATACAAAAAAAAAAAAAAATATAATAAAATAAAAAAAAAAATAAAAAAAAAACAATAAAAAAAAATAAATAAATAAATAAATATGTAAATAAAAAAAAAAAATTAAAAATAAATTCATCTTTCTGTTTGACTGCACAAAAAAAAAAGAAAAATAATAAAAAAAAAATAAATAAATAAAAACAAATAAATAAATACAAAATTTTAAATAAATTCTTTTTCGGTTTGACTGCACAAAAAAAATAAATAAATGTAAAAAAAAAAAAATAATAATAAATATGTAAATAAAAATAAATGAAAAATTGGAAATAAATTCTTCTTTCTGTTTGAGTGCACAAAAAAAAAAGAAATAAATAAATATTTATGTAAATAAAAAAAAAAAAAAAATTAATAAAAAATTTGAAATAAATTCTTTTAAGAGTAATCTCTCAATTAGTTCATATAGTTAAATGTAGCTCCTTATCATTTGAGTTGTATTTTATTTATCTATAGAAAATTTAAGCATTGTACTTCTACTTCATATTATGATATATTTCACATACATATATATTCAAAGCATATTACCATATCGTGCCAATATACCCCTTTGCACTTTCTGTACAAGGTAGCCGAAAGAAACAAAAACAAAAGAAACAGCAGTGAAATGTTTTTTCTCTCCACTTGAACTTGATGCGCGCCTTAAATATAAAAACACCCAGCCTCAGAACATTAGACGTGTTTAAGAGCTCGATCAAAACGTAGCGCGCATCAAATCGACTTGAATTGAATTGAATCGAAAAGAAATTTCTGTTTGTTTATACATAAAAAGAAAACATAATTAGAAAGTCGATTTCATTCACATCAACAGAAATGTGTTTACGGAATATGGTAAGCATTCGCCTTGCCTCAACTATATACGATCTATATTCATATAAATATTTTGTTCAACTGCAGTTGCTTAGCTGGTGTCTGATTTTGCTGCTGGCCACAAGTCAAGCGCGGCCACGCTACAGTAAAAACTCACACAAGAAGAACTTTGATCTCAGCACCGCCGGCAGCGAAACCATCCTGGCCTACGCAGCCAGACCCCAGCCGCCCATGGCTCTGACGGGCAACTACAATTTGATAATGCCCGATTACTATGATCATCATCCAGCAGAGTCGATGCAGCTGCAGAACTTTGCCGAATTCTACGATGTCGAGATGAGTCCGGGTAACGACCTGGGCATGGATGAGTCACAGTTCCTGGCCAGCAGCACGCCCGTACGTCCGCCAAGGCCCATCAATGCCGAGGAGCAGCGCATACGCCAGCGGCTGCATCCCGTCGACATCACCCGGGAGAAGAAGGCCCTGCAGAAGCTGAAGAAGGGCAACACAAAGCCCAAGGGTGATGGCTACGCTGAATGGGATCAGTTCGATTATGATCTCTATAGCGTAAATCCCGGAGATAGCAAGAAGTACTATAACGACTACTAAATGTTTGTTCAACTTTCTAGCTAATCCCGTTTTTGTTTTTGTTTATTGTTTATTGAATAAATTATTTATTTATTTGTATGTATATTGCATTTCGAAAAATGTCACTGGAATGTGGTTTTTGTATTTTTGGAAAGCTTTTGCGACTGTCGCAATAACTTTGCTTAATATCTTCCCTCTCCATTTTATTATTTATTTATTTTTGTATTTTTTTGTTGTCAAATTTGTCTGGCGAAAATAATTATTAGTTGCCTAATTTGTTTAATTGCGCGAGTCATTAGCATTTGGCGCGTCGTTTGAATTATAATTATGGTGAAGATTTTTCTACTCTTTTCTTTTGCGATTTTCTGCCAAGTCGTTGCGATCTTTCGTACAGCATTCACTCAGCTGTTAGCTGGAGTGTCTGGGCATCTGGATGCCTTGGAGAGTGGCGACCGGACAGAAGCTTCATCATAAACGTGCCTGTTGACACCTTGTTTACTTATGCACCTCTTGTGGCGCCTCGACGCTGCACAGCTAGTGACACTTCCGCTGGACTTGGACTTGATGAATCGCCCAGCAGCTGTTGGCTGTTTGTTGTTATTTTTCAAGCACACACATACACACACACACACGCGCAGTGTGACGTCAGGGCCAGAAACGTGTTTCCATTTGGTAACTAACTAAGAGATAAAACAAAACAACAACAAGTACGTACGTAAAAACTAGAAATGAAGCTATTTCTTGGTATGTCCCACTCGAATGCTAAACAAATGACTCAACAAGAACTCGGATTGAATTTCGAGCAGGTTTCGATTTGTTTGGGTTTTACAATAATTTAATATCGAATATTTCCCAATTAAGACGAAATGAAGAATTCTTTGTGGCCCAAAAAAGCATTTCCAATTGCCTTTTATGGCTGCTGCTTGAGTGGTCGAGTCAATTATTAAACTCCAGCAGCAAATCTAATGTGAGTTTCTAGTTAGAATTTTAATAATTGAAACTTTGCTTTGTAACTGTATATGCTGCTCGTATTTATGCAGGCCAAACCGAATTGCTACTAGATTGATATACATATATGTGTGTACAGCTCCATTTCTTTCAATTACCCTTTAGCTTTTATTAACTATTGCCAGCATAGTAACTGTGAAACGCGCTTTCAGATTTTGGCTTTAAAATGTTTGTCTGAGGCCTGACAACCAGCATATAAAAAATCAATTGAAATAACAAAATTGAAAATTATTGCAAACTTTTAGGCTTGTCGAGAAATATATTTGAATTGTTTATATTTGAACTTTTGAAGTAGTAGAAAGTCTCCAGCGCGTCTTAAGCTTTTTTTTAATTTGAAATACACATTTATGAAGCATAAGGGGCATATTGGTTTTGTGAAATGCACCCCTTGCTGTGCGTCCATCTGTTGTTTTTTGTTCCTTGCCTTACGACTTAGGGTCGTCAGTAAATATGAAATATTTTTCTTCTTATGTTTTTATTTACTTTATTTTATTTTATTTTTGGCGAGGTGCTCCAGTAAAAAAGTAATTTATGTAGCTCCTCATAAACGTCAGACAGTCCGACATCAACAGAATCTATGAAGTGCTTAGAAATAATGCTGCCAAGATTTGTGTATGGATATATCGCCTGCTTTTGGAGTAAGAACCGTATGAAAATAAAGCCTAATGAAATATTGAGGATAAAAGGACTTTAATGGCGATATAATAGAAGGGCTTAACAAAATGTCAATATAATATATAAAATATTCCTCTTAAATGTAATTTAGGCAATAATTTTGATTTAGTTATAGGGATACACATCCAGCTGCTCATGCAAGAGCTGATAAGCGCGTCTGTCGTGCGGTGTTCGCTGAGCATTGGCGGTCGTCGCTGCGCCCTGCGACAGTTGGTTGCCCTGGGAGTTATCCTTAAGGCTGACCGTTTTGGCTCGAGCCTTCTTCAGCACTTCAAAGTGGTTGGCATCGATCTGACCCGGCTCCAGCTGCAGCTGCTGGCACTGTCCGTTGGGTTCGCAGTTGGTCACCAGGCGCTTATAGCCGCGCGATTCACCTGCCACCGACTGCTTGTAGTCGTAGGCATCCAGCATGGCGCTCTGCGACTGGCCGCTGTAGTCGCCAGCGCGTTTTGGCAGCCGCCTGCTGCTCAATCACGGCCAGCACTGGGCCGTTGCCATGGCCGGCATCCTGCACTTGCTGGCCATTGGGCAGTGTGACAACAGCATACGGCAGTGGATTGCTGTCGGACTGCTCCGGCTGCATCTGGTGGCGGCGGCGGTGGCTGCACATAAGTGGCCACTGGCTGCACCTGAGCTCTGGTCACTGTCACGGTCTGCGGCTGTCTGTAGTAGCTGGCAACTAACGGTTGTTGCGGCTGCGGCTGCAACTGCGGCTGAGGCGGAAGGTAATTGTAGTTGACTTCCTGGACTGTGGCGGGCTGCGGTGGTGCGAGAGCCAACAACTGGGGCTGGCGGTTAACCAGCAAAGGATTGTTATGAGCTGAGCTTAACACACGCTGCTGCTGCTGCTGTTGCTGGCGTTGCTGTTGCTGGTACTGCAACTGTCGCTGCTGCTGTTGCTGTTGCTGCTGCTGACGGTTGGGCACCGTGTACGTTTGATGCGCAGTGTAGACCGCTTGCGACTTTTGCGATTGCAGCTCATAGGTGCGTCCAAGGGTTTGCACCACATACTTGGTGGCCGGCTCGGGGCTCGGTGCAGGCGGGCGGAAGGGTATTTTCGGGTGCGGATAGCTGTAGCTGATCTGTGACTCGGCGCAGCGCAGTAGCGCCAACTAATACAATTTTTCAAAACATTTACACATTAATATTAATGAGGCTTGGATGGCTCATTAGGTCGGCACGCCGCTTACCGTCACGACGAGCAGCATCAGGTTGGCCATCGAAGTGTCAGCTCGGAAATTGTGGAACTGCCTCTATATCGTGTTGTGCACGCGTCGCCGTCTGGCAAATGATTGAGACGGTTGCCGCGCAGATCAAAATGTTAGACTTCTTCGAAAGAAGAGCCAAACGAGAGCTGCGTCAGCGGCAGCAAAACTTGTTTTGTCTATCATTATTGAGTTGTAATTGTGGCATCGCTTGCCTTTGGATTCGCTGTAACATTTAAATTTCATAATTTTTCTTTCTCCCTCTCTATCGCTCTCTCGATCTCTGTCTTCCTCTTTGTATTTATATGCATATGTTTGTGGAGATATCTGCCTGCATATGTTATTGTTGCTCGCCTCTTCAGCGTTCATTTGCCTGTGTCATCGCTAAGGAGCCAACTTTTACGTAGCCCCGTATACAGAAATCTTTCCGCGGGGGCCGTGATAATCTTTTCCGCTCATTTGGATGCGCTTTTTAGAGAGTACGAAGATTAGCTTATGATTTATGTGCTCTCTTGATAGATGAGTATATAAATGCTATCAACAGCTGTGTTATTAGTTCAGCTGTTTGCTTGATTCTTTAGTTGATTGATCTCTCTCTCTTGTTGGGCTCTTTAGTTGATTGATCTAGTAGTAGCAATCTCTCTCCCCTCTCTCTCTCTCTCTCTCTCTCTTGCTAGGTTCTTTAGATGATTTATTTATTTAGTAGCTATCTCTCTCTCTCACTCTCTCTCTCTCTTTCTCTTTCTCTCACTCTCTCTCTCTCTCTCTCTCCTACTCTCTCTCCCCCCTCTCTCTTTCCTACTCTCTCTCCCTCTCCCTCTCTCTCTCTCTCTCTCTCTCTCTCTCTCTCTCTCTCTCTCTATTTATCTGTCACTCTCTGTATGCTTAGTCAATGGAATTGTTTTTATTTCCTTCTCTTCTTTTCGCTCAGCATTTATTGAATATCTTTCACTCATCCCACGCATAAATATTCTCCGATATTCCAACCTTAACTCAAATCTCTTGAACAAAGAGCATTAGTTGTTCGTTTGGCAGCACCTCCTTCATTTTTTTTTTCTAGTTTCTTATTTTTCATTGTCTTTCCGCACTTAAGCACTTTTAATTTACCAACTCAGCCAACAACATTATCGTAGATTTCTGCGTATTGAAGATCATGTTGATCTCGTCAAAAGTAAAAGTGCGGTTCCGCCGGGTTCAATAATTTCGTTTTCATAGCAATCTTTGTTAACGTTGTTGTTGTTGTTGTTTTTGGTTTATAAATAAATTTGCATCAATTTCATATGGGATTTGTTGTTTCTGTTTTGGCTCCATCCGTTGAAACTGTGTAAATTGGTAAACAATAAAGTTTAATTCGATTTCAATCCAGTGGGCAGACCTGATTGATATTTACAACATATAGCCAAGAGTCGAGTTAAGTTTAAATTTATGATTTTAAAATGCTGAACTTGATTCAATTCACTGTTTCGGGCCTATTTATGGGCCACATTTAAAACCGCTACTGCTATAAAGCGTGTTTGAAGATGACAAATTATTTCTGTTTTTCTCTTTTCTTCGGATCAAAGTCTGATTTCATATAAGAAACATGTATGAAGGAAGTGATGCGATCTGCAGATGTGTTAATTATTGGCATATAAATATATGTTACTCTCTTAATGACGAATCATTTTGCTCATTTGATTGTGAATCTACAAAAATTATCATAGCCAACATAATGAGAGTTTATATTTTAAGAGCTTAAGTTTAATCAAAAATCTTGGGTTCTAATTGTGTTATTGCTAACTATTAGAGGCTAGTTGTCAAAGTTTACAGTCAGATCATAATTAAACAATATGTTTATGATTAAACTGTGACCGCCGCAGCTCATTTGCTGACAAACTTGTAAAACAATATTGAATTCGAAATGGGAAATCTAATTTAGTAAAGAAATATCATGGCAAAAAAGCTACGGAAAATTCGCATTTTAAATTAATATATTTAAATTTACAGCAACAGATTTTATCAATTTAATTTTTGGGTCTTGTGACTACATGCTAAGAATTTGTTTTTCCCTTCATTTTTTATTTCCTCGTGGGAATGTGTAAAAATTTAATTTAATATTTGTCGATCGCTGTTAGAACAGAACTGGTTTGCAATGGCCTTTAAATTGCTATACTAATTATTTAACAAAAATAGCTGAGATATAAAGCATGAATTTCAATATAAAAGTGCCAATAGGTAAACAAAAATATTATGTTTACTTTGTTTGCCTTGGTGTGGTCAAGCTCGTCAATGAATAGATATTCTTGGGATTGTACATTAAATAATCGAATAGGCTTGGCTTGGGTTGGCTCTGTGGAAGGTTCAAGCGAATGCAAATGATATTCTCAAACTGGTCCAATAAAAACTCGGAGCTCAGCATACAAATAAAATGTTTATATACCAAGAGCTAGATGATGCTGTTGCTGTAGAAAAAGCTCTAAGATTATTATGAATGACAGTTATTGGAAGAGAGACAAGTGAAATTGTGAATATATAACATGCAATTCACAATGTATTTGTGTACGACTTCATAACCGGTAGTGGTCAGACTTTCTGGTACTTTTGCTCAAGAGATCTCAGTGGTTTGGAGTTCATGAAAAGTTTCGAGCGCAGTCAATTGACTGGCTGACAAAGAGGGCCAGACGTTGAGACGTTGCGCAATATGTTAATGTCAAATCAAAGACACGGCATTTGAATGCCACTTACGGAGGCAGAAGTCGATGACGATGCAACGTTGCAACGTTCCGACGTTGCGGGTGGAGTTACGCACGTGCTCGGGCTGAAAACAAAGCGCAAGGCAACTGCCAGCACTTGACATTCACAATGAAAATGCAAGGCAAATGAAAGAGACTTACACACACACACACTCACACAGAGACATACAGTCGCACGCACTCGCGACAGCTTATCAGAGCGTTGGAGTAGCGCTTAATAATGCAAGTGGCCAATGCTGCGTATACGCAATGCGCCTTAACTGCAGCCAGCCTGACTGGGCTCAGTGTGAGTCCGCAGGCGTGACTGTGGGCGTGCCGCATCCGCCGGAGTGTGGGCTAGTCTGTGCGTTGTCTGTGCCACGCCAGCGTTGCATTCATAACGTGCATTCAGGGTTAAAAGTCGAGTTACGTCGCGTCGCGTTGCATGCAACGCCGAATGAGATAGCGCACGTGATGGGGTCGCCATAGAAATGCAGTTTGCAGTTTGCACTTGCATGTGTGTATGTCTGTGAGTGTGTGTGTGTGTTGCATCTTTTCGCATAGGCAGATGAAGGGACGTGCAGTTTGTTTTAGCTATTTTCCACATGAAGCGTCACTTTAGACACCTCGCTGGCTTTGCTGGGCTTTCAGTAGCTTTGCTTTAGTTGCGGCGCCTAATTAGACACACCTGAGCCCACGGCGTAACTGGCTGGCCGTGCAAATTGGTTAGTCGCCTGCCACCTGGGTTGAATGACCCAGCTGAACTCCATAATCCCGCAAAAAAACAAAAAATGAAGGAGAAAAACTGAAAAAGTGCTTTAAGCAGCTTCGCCTACAACAATGCACAAAAAAAGTAGCTTGAGCGCCGCAAAAAAAAAAAGGAAGAAAATCAATTGCATAATGGCGCATGTGTTGCGCTCAGCAGCAGCAGCAGCAGCAGCAACAACAATAATAACAGGACTAAATTGCAACTCTTTTTTTTATTTATTATTGTTGTTGTTGTATTTCCATTTGTAGCGGCAGAGAAAACAACAACAACAAAATCAACCACCAGGCGACGCCACTCGACTTGCAGCCAGAGTCAGTCAGAGATTTTTGTTGGTGCTGCCATATTTTTTTGTTGCTGTCGGAGACAAATACACACACACACACACCACACTCACACATTCAGAGATACTTGGGTCGACACATGTGTGTGACTGGCTGGCAGTCAGCTTTTGTTTGCGCCCGCACAGGAAGCCATTTAAGTGCGGCTTCTTGAGAAAATTGCCGGCGCGACGGGCAGAGAGAAAGAGAGAGAGAGAGAGCCGAGACAAAAAGAGCCAAATAGATGGAGAGAGAGAGAGAGAACGATAGTCACATAGATAACGACAAGGAGTGTGAGAGAGTTACATAGGATGGATGTGCCTAACGAGCGCGCTGCAGCCTTAATTATTAACAGCAGCAGCTGCAGCTGCAGGGCTGGGCAGGGCAGTCGGGGTAGCAGGCTGAAAGAAACAGAGATGGAGCGACAGAGAGAGAGAGAGAGTGTGAGAGATGGGCATAGAGAAGCTAATGCCTGGCCAGAGCTTAACTTTGTTGTTGGCTATCATGCACCGGGGGCTGCTTGGAAACCCGCTCAGTGCTAAGCCGCTCAATTGTTGAGCGACTCGGGCGCCTTAATAGGCTTAGAATCGAGTCAACTATCAAAACAAGTCTGATAAAAGCACAAATACGCATGCACACATGCACACTCACACACACACACATGCACACTCGCATTTGATATGCTTGCGCTCCAGTTGCAGCGCAAACAGCTTTGTCAACGCATTCCAGATTCGCGTGTGTGTAGATGTGTCCCTGTTCTGTCTCAACTGCGTCTGCACTCGTACTGTATAGTAATACACACACATACACACACACACATTGTACACATTTGCATATGTGCGCCCGTCTGTCTGCTGCAGCGCCTCTTAGTATGCAATGCCCATCGCCGTCGTCGTCGTCGCCGTTGCCGGCTCTTGACTTGCCCTCGGAGTCGTCCTCATTGCCTTTGTTTTATAATTTTGCTTTGATTAATTTTTTTTGTATTTTTATTTTCGGTCACATGCGCTAAACAATGCCTACGAGCAGCGCAGTCTGCAGAGTGTAAATAAACAGGGTGTGCCAGTTAAACAGATTTCTTATGGGTATTACTGTTATTATTTATCTTTGGGCTTTGAATTATTTAATAATATCGTTCACGCTCATTTCTGTAATATTATTGTAATATTATTGAAGTGAGCACAGAAAATCAAAAGTTGTAAAAAAGTAGAAAAGGTAAAAAAAAAAAAAATTAAAATAAATAAAAAAAAAAAAACAAATTAATAAAACATAAATAAATACAAATAAAATAAAAATATATAAATAAAAAATAAAAATAATAAATCAAGAAATAAATAAATAAAATAAAATTATAAATTTAAAATTTAAATTAAAAAATTCTAGTATATTAAAACAATATATACAGAAATATATTTACTCTTATTATTATATAAAATTAAATATAAATAAAAAAAACATAAGAGTATATTAACTGAAGATTTTTATTCGAACTTAGTTTTTTTTTTTTTTTTTTTTTTTAAAGTTATATACATACATATATTTGTTGTGTATGATTTGTATTTATATATTTTTTATTTTTTATTGTATTGCATAAAATTAAATTGTTTAGGTGATATGGATATTTATGAGTCGAATATATAAAAAATGTCTTAAATATTTAAAAATCATATTTAAATATGTGTATAAATTCATAATTGAAAATTTAATAAAATACCAACTGAATAAAGTGATTATGTGAAAGTAATATGACAAATGAATCAACAATAAATGGAAATTATGACCCTATATCATAGCTTGATGCCGGCTAGCTTCCCTTGCTGCGAATGCTGCAAATATAGCAACAATATCAAAAGGCAACAACAACAATTGCCGCTGCTGGATATGGACTCCTCTGATGTTTATTTGCAGTCACTCCCATGTGTCGCCACCAGCGGCTGAGCGACACCGATGATGAGGCACAAAATGTGGCCAGGCGAAGTCAAAACTAAACTGCCTGCCCAACTGTCCCTCTGTCTGTCCGTCCGTCTGTCTGCCTAACTGCTTGTCTGTCTGTCTGCAACACAAAAAAAGAGAATTAAAAAAAAAAAAAAACAAGCAGAAATGTTTGCAACAAACAGACAAATGAGGACGGCGGCGTTGACATGATAGCCGCCCGGGAGCCTGCGAGCGGCATCTGTCGGCGTCGCTGCCTGCTGCCTGCTGCCGCGTTGCATGTTGCAGACGATGTCGTCATAGCCGCGCTGCATGCGTTGCATTTTTACGCTTTTTTCCATATACACATTTATATATATATTTTCAGCTTCAGTACTTTTTTTTTGCTGTTTTTTTTTTTTTCTTCCTCTTTTAGCTATATTTAAATACGCTGCGGGTTGCACTGTGCACAGCACTTCATTTGCTTCACAGCTCATTCATGTTTTGTGTCGAGCCTACGCCAGGCAGCGAGGCTGCCAGCCAGCCTGCCAGCCAGCCAGACGTAGCTCTAAGCCGAGGTAAACACTGCTCGACAGTTGCCCGTCTCGCTTTGGCACATGCGACTGATATGGCAGCTGCCTCACCTACATTCTGCACTTAGACATGCTGCCACATTGGCGGCGGTGGTGGCTGCTTCGCAAAAAAAAAAAAGCAAAAAGGTGGAAAAAAAACCTCCCCAGCTGCGACGCCGTCGCTGACGCTGCTGCTGTTGCAGCTCCCTCGCGGCCTGCGTCTGGGCTCGGGATATCGCTTACAACAAACACTTGCAACGTTTGCAAAGCTTCTGCTCCGCCGCACGGTCGTTGGCCATGGCGGAGACGGGCACGGTGGCAGAGACAGAGGCAGAGGCGCTGGCGGCGACGTTAACGTTAACATTAACGTTAACGGCAACGGCAACGGCGACGGCGGCCTTCCTTTCTCGAGAAGTTTGCCGAGCTCTACACTCGGTTGCATTTGCTGCATGTGGCATGGCCGTTGCCAGTACGTTCGCGTGCTTTGCATACTTTGGTTGCGTTTTTTGTTGCGCCACAGCCGCTGCTGCAGTCGCCGCGCGCGTGATTTAACGGCATCGAGAACGTTGCGGCCTGGCTTTGCCTGGCTTTATTTTGCAATTTCGGTTCTCATTCGCAATCAACGCGCTTTTTTCTACACCAATTGCCGATTGCCGATTCTCGATTCACGATTCTCGATCCCCTATCCACGATTGGCCGTTTGTGTGGCGCCCCCGATTTCCGCCGGTGTTTTGGCCATTTGCGCGCCATTTTTTTGCACGGCCATTTCAGGTGCGTTGAGGTGGCCAAAGCTAGCGCCATAAATCACATGGCATAATTGTGCATGGTGAACCAACAGTTTGGCTCACAGCTTGGCCAGCTAGTTAGCCACAGACAGACGGACAACAAGTGGATGCCTTTGATATAGGCGCAGGTCAAAAAAAAAAAAAAAAAAATAAAAAAAAAATACAAAAATAAATAAATAAAACTAAACAAAAGCTGCTTATAGCTAATGCGTCAATTGTGCAGGGATTAGAGAGCCCATCCAGAGCTGGCAATAGGATTTATTTATATATAAATATCTATATATATATATATTTGGCGGCGCAAATTGATTTCCCAACTAAATTGTAAGTATGGTGGAAGTGCGAGAGTATATATAAAAATAAATAATTACAATTAAAATGGGATAAATGAAATGTAAACTTTATTTGGTATGGTGGATATTATAATTTATTGATATAGAAAATACTGCTGCTTAAATTTATACAGAAATCAATTATTTTACACAGAATTTATAAACAGCAAATGACACATACATACATACATAAACACACATAGACACGCATGCATACATTACTGGAGTAAAAGTAAAAGCAAGGAGAGAAGAAGTGCAGAAGATCAGTAAAGTTTTCTATGTGTATGCAGCAGCTCTCATTTGGTATTTGTATTTAGGTAAAACAAAGCTAGAATGCTCACAGCAGCAGAGAGCGTTCCCATTGCTCACTTCAAGCTCGACTGCAACGAGCTCTACTTGCCGTCGGGCTATTTAGAGAGACAATGCTTGCGTAAAAGTGGCCCTATATAAAGGGCAGCAGCTGCAGCATTTCTTCAGTCAGTCTTCAGTCGTCCAGGCCTGGTGGGGGTCAGCGCAATAAAGTGAAACAGAGTGTGAGAATTATAAGCATTAAAGACGTAGGGGGACTACGTAGAGGAATTACGTATAAGAAATACGTAAAGTAAATACGTAGAGGAATTACGTAAAGGAAATACGTAGAGGGAATACTTAGAAGAAATAGACAGATGAATAATACTAAATCGACTCAACTCGACACCCTGATCAAGAATATATATACTTTGTGGGGTCTGCCACGCCTCCTTCTGCCTGTTACATACCCTGATTTCCCATTTTCAATGGGTTATGGGTTTAAAAAGAACGATTAACTTTGCTAAAATGAATTTATCATAACAAAATGCCAGCAGTGAGAATAGATAATAGCTAAAGTATATCTATGATATATAATTGATCTTCACCTTGCCACATAAGATATTTATAGTTAATATTTGCATACCCTGAACCCAGTTTATTATAAATATTATTTTTTAATTGATATCTTTATTTATCACAAGAGATTTAAAAGTATTTAAAAATTAATCTGATATATGTATGTATGTTTATTGTCAATTGTATTCGATCTGCTCCTTTCACTTTGAGTGGATTTGGGTGCAGCTTAAGGCCGAAAAATTCAATAAAGGGTTATTTGCATTGTGGGTTTTACGAAGGGTTTCGAATGCATAATGAAAGCTCGTTAACCGCAGAATTGTCTGACAACTTGTCGCATATTTACATGGGAAGTGAGACGCGTCTCGGATGCCCTGTTATAATTCAGAACTTGTAATTGTGTGCAAACAAACGCAGCAAATGCAATTTCAATTAAGCAGCTACAACAACATGGGAACACGACATCAAAGCACGGAATGAGAGCGAGCGAGATGGAGAGATAGAGAGAGAGACTGATGTACAGGGAAAAAAGTGAAATCGAATCCGTTAACATCACACGCTTTGTTAAGCAGTGTCCCCATACAGGAAAGATGCCACTCGAAGCGCTTGTAAGGCTTCCCCTTACCCTCCACCCCTTCCCCGCAGGCAACAAACGCAACCGCAAGTGCGTAGCCCGTCAGAGGCTGTGTTGCCAGGCCAGGTCTCGCTGAGTGCCGTGCTGCATGTAGCATGTAGCAAGTGGCAAGTGCAGCGTCAGGTGCACTGACATTGACGCGCACGACTGCAGCAGCAGAAGCAGCAGGCGGGGACTTGCCACACAGCCAGCTGTTCCGCAGCGAACCTTGAGCCCAAAACAAACTCGTCTGCTTTTTGCTGAACGCCTGCTGGCCGACCGGCGCGTCTGCAAGGGCGTTCCCGAGTTGCATTTCGAGCCCCTTTCACTCTGCATTGTATGCGATTGTTTTTTACTCTACTCTCTAGCTCTCCTTCCTGTTTCTGTTTCTGTATTTTTTTATTTTTATTTTTTAGCATGCAGTTCAGCTGTGTGTTTTGTCAACATGGCAGCCAAGCAAATCCAGTTACGATTCCCAGTGCCGACTCCTGCACCAGCTCTAGCTCCAGCTCCTGCATTGTGCGCCTTTTTGTGTGCATTGTTTTTGTTAGCTCTGTGTGGGAGCTGTGCTGGGGCAAGACGGGCGCGGCGCGGCGCGGCGAGTTGCCGTTGCAGTTAATTGAAAATACTAAATTTTCACTGTCTAGACGGCAAATTATATGACAATTGTTAGAGCGCATGTTTGACTTTCATATTAAAATTAATTACTTGGGCTGCTTGCCATAAAAATGGGCACTGGTTAAATATTAGAGATATGCAAATACAAATATATATAGTTACAATATACATATGTATATATGTATGCTATATGTAGCTAAAATTAAAGCTCATTTAGTTAATTATTTGTTGGTGCATTAGCTGAGCTGGTAGCTTAAAATAGTTTATATATAAAATAGAGTGGAATTCTATCCGGTTTTGCACGGTTTCTGTTATATGAAGCTTCTTTTGGTCTCATATATAATTCCGTTCTTCAGCTATATAAATCAAGGTCTAAGTGAGAATGTTCAAAGCTTGCGGCTATGTTTATAAAATATTTTTGGCACTAAACCAGTTTCATGTATCCGTAGTTGGCTAAACGTAAAGCCAAGTTTTTGTGTGATTTCATATCACAAAAGGTAAGCCTAGTCTATGCCATAACCAGTTTATCATTAATCTTTCAGTCAACTAAAACAAGTCTGTTCTTACATTGATAGTTGGCTGGCCTAGTCAAGATCTGCTCTAAGATGTAAAGTTCGATAACCCATAGATCTATCTAGAATTTATAATAACTAAGTCTGAAGCCTCTCTGTATAGACTTGGATAACGATTATTGGGAGAGCGAGAGAGAGAGTGAGAGAAACTGAGAGAGAGACCTAATCACAAGCTGCCTATGATCATAATTAATGGCGTAATTGCAAATGCATTAAAATTAAGGAAATCTCATAAATGCCGAGCTCAACCGTACAGGAAATTGAACGAAATTTACACAATAAGCAATTACAAACGGAAATCGTGCGAAAGCAAAACACCTTTGACGATTACCACACACGCACACACATACACACACACATACATATGTACAGTGCAGCATCCCTTTGGCATTTAATAAACAATGAAATTGAAAATTTCAGGTGCTTAGCCAACGAGTCGTAGGCCAACTCATATGTCAATTTTGGCATTACAGTCATGCAAGTAATTACACTGACCGCCTCACTAAGTCAGAAATTTTATGCATTCTGTAAATTGCAACAGTAATCTATATATGTATGTGTGTGCGTGTGTGTGTTTGCTATTTGTCTATTGCAAATTCATTAACTGCAACTCCTTGTTGCTGTCGTTGTTGTGGCCCTTTTGGGCAGCATCTTGAAAATCCAAATTTGCATCTACTTCAACATTGACTTTACCGATTTTGCTTTACGCATTTTATTACGTGTTTATTATGCTAACAATGCGAGAAAACTTTGCTGCATGTCTGTGCATGTGTGTGTGTGTGTGTGTGTGGTGGTGCAAACAGTGGCGCAGTTCTTCAAGGAATGAAAGTTAAACATAACTAAAATTCATGTAGATAAACACGTGTTAATGAATATGCAAAATAGTCGAGCCTTGCGAAAGATAAACGAGCTGTAGATACATATTCGGTATTGAAGATATGAATTATATATATAAATCAGTAGTTACACTAGTAGTACAAACTAAAAAGATTGTAGAAGATCCAAAATTTGAGCAACTTTATTGAAGTTTGAGGTGTGGATGGAAATATTCTCAATTGTTAAATATTATAAATACTTTTTGGGCATAAGTTGACTCGAAATTGTCTTCTATTTATATTTGATTTGAATATGTTTTACAATATTTATTATTAAAATACATATAATTATTATAGCTAATAACACACAGTCCTCGACTGATTCCTGGCCCAAACTGTTACAGTAATATAAATTAATAAATATAAGAATATATATTCCTACAGAAATATTTAAATATTCAATTGTGATTCCCAATCATTTCCCAATCTTTAATTGAATATCAATTTTTCATGTGATATTTATTAAAATGCTGTCGCTCAATATGCAAAAGGTATGGAGGCAACGCTTGGAATATCTAATATTATATCTAATATCACTTATTGTACAACAATTTCCACATTTAATTACCAAGGGCTGTTCAATCAGCTGCCGTAGAGCAAGCATTGTTTATTGTGGTATTGGGCTGTTACGTTCTGATCAATAAGTCGGTTGGGCAAAACTCAAGTGCCTGAATGTGGCTCCCAAGTGGCACCAAACAACAAATGAAATATCTTATAAATATGTATACCTATTTGATTGTGTGTGTGTGTTTGTGTGTGTGTGTAAATAAATCAACACACAGACGATGTCACTGGACCACCCTACTTAATGACAGCTGCAGGAGCAGCGCAACCAAAAACTGTAGCCACATAACATCTTTTCATTAGAGCATTGTTTCCTAGAATTCGCTGTATGTGTGTGTGTGTGTGTGTGTGTGTGTGTGTGTGCACTCGCACGACTGGACACCTGAGCTAAGCCAGACGAATGTATTGTGGAAATGGCAGCACATATTTCTAGTGGCAACAGCCATTTGCATTTCATTTTTCGACAAGCAGAAATATTTTTCAGACGCAGGACGAACTGTCTGCCAGGACATTATAAATAGTTGGACGACTTCCTTTTGTCTTTTGTTCAAGTGCCATGATTGTGTGTGTGTGTGTGTGTCTTTAGTCCATCTGTCATTTTAAGTGGCTTATTCATATGCAAGTGGCTTCCGGGGTTAAACATATTCGAGTGTTTTAGTGGCCCGTGTACATGACCGAGCATTATCATTAAGTGCTTATAGGCTGGCTGGCCAAACAAGTCTGTCTCTCTGTCTGTCTGTCTGTGAACAATGATGGCTATTAACACAAAATTGATATACGTACGTGTATAACTGCCTATTGCATACTTTTGCGGGCACCGGAAGTGACGAGCCATTATTAAGCATACGCACTGTTGCACACTGTAACATAAGTTGGCTTTCGCTTTTCATTGACGCTGAGGTGGATTTGGTGTTTCTTTGCAGGCGTTGCTATGAAGGCAACGGTCAACAGCAGCAGCAGCAGCGCCGCCAGCAGCATCAACCACTTGGAGCCACTGGCGGCCCCCAGCAGCAGCAGCAACAGCAACAGCAATAGCAACAGCAACAGCAATAGCAGCAACAGCTGTAAGCCGCGGCAGCCCAAAGTCTCTTTCGCACCGCTGGACATTCCGGCTCCATCGGCCGCTACGTGATACGCGAACATGCCGCACCACAACATCGTTTGCGAGTGGCTGCGCACTATCGGGCTGCCGCAGTACGGCGAGAGCTTCCTCGAGAACGGCTACGACGAGCTGGAGATCTGCAAGCAGATTGGCGAAATCGATCTGGATGCCATCGGCGTGGACAACACCTCGCATCGCGGCAAGCTGCTCAAGAGCGTGCGGGCGCTGCGCGAGAAGGGCGCTGCGATTGTCTATGTGCTCATCAACGATCCGAAGGCGCTCAGCAACAGCAACGAGATACTGGCCTCCGACTGCGACACGCCCATTACCATGAAGGAGCTCGAGGGCGTGATGAAGCGCCACCTGGAGGCCGATGGCATACGTCTCACAGCCCATCCCTACTCCTCGCCGGTGAGTGCTTCACTTAGCTTTAGTTTCCGCTTTAGTTTTCTCTTCAGTTTCAGTTTCAGTTTCAGTTTCATTGTCGGCTTATCTTGGCCATTTTATTTACCGCTTGCAATTTGCATGCCTCGCCATGGGGGACTTGTTGTTCGGTTGTTGCTGCCGCAGCGTGTGACAGTCGCCGCTAGTTTTGTAATGGTCGCCATTCGGGAACGGCCAAGCGGACAGCCATGTTGGCTGTTGCGCTGTGTGCGCTCTAATGTGAAATTAACACGATTTTAATTTAGTTAAACCGAGTGGCCAACCGCGTGTCTGGTCTGGACTGAAGCGGTCGACACTGTTGGCCCCGGCGCAGCGACCGCCCACAGAGCCGTGCAGCGCCGGGCAGCCATTTGTACACATTTCGCTAGAAAGTTTATTTTATAATATGTCGGGTTTGGCTTAGCCGTGGGAAATGCTTTTTGCATTGCGTTAATTTTGTTTATTTTAGGCAGCAACTGCTGCCATGCTCTGCCTCCGGCCTCGGCTTCAACAAATTGGGCCATAAACGCCACCGGGGACTGGCAAACTACAATAGCAACAGAGCAACAGCAGCAACAGTCGTCCCCCTAATGATCGCTGCCAATGTAGAAATTTGTGCAGCGCTTGCAACACGGGCAAATTGCTGCTGCTAGACACGCACGATAAAGCAGCGTTGGCAACAATGTGGCCATAATGCAACTGATGCAGCAAGCGAACAAAGCAGCAAAAGAATTCAAACAGATTCCATTAACAGTGGGCATGGTTCGATAGAAAACTGGGCATAAAATTGAGCACATGTGAAATTTGAAAAAACACTGATACTGATCCAGTACTTTCTGTGTTTTATGTATTTTTATTGTTTAAAAAAATTAGTTTCTATTATGAATGTGTATAAGATAAAGTGTAATATTTTATATACATTAATAATGGGAACTAATTTCTTTAAACAATAAAAATTATTTTTATGCAGAATATTTAAAACATGATGTAACAGTAATTATATCAAATAATATAAATTAATACTTATAAACAATTAAAACAATTTCCATATACCAGGACAAAATGAAAATCTCGACTTTCGTTCTGTTTTTTGAGGATGCAAAAACTCCCAAGAAATAACACAAATCAGCATAAGAGCTTCGAGTTTCGATGTTCCTGGATAATAGAAACATTTGCAATCCTCATCCCCGATTTTTGCATAATCATTTCAAATGCATATTTATGAATCGATTTGAGCACAATGTAAATCGATTGCGTCCCACTGTGCCACATGCATAAAAAGTGCGCATTTAAGGAAACAAACACCAGAGCTCCTCGCACTGATAGAGCTCTGCAGACGTGTTCGCATTGTTGGGTCTGATGCGATGAGTTCTGCGAGCGTGTCTAGCGGCAGCTTAGCACCCAGCAGCTCAGCAGCAGCCCTTTATCCATGGCTCTCATGCACTTTTGCTGAGCAAATAGAAACATGTCACTGGTTCAGGGCCGCATGCACATTCGAAGAAAAGAGCGATGCAAATAAATGCGAAATGAGCGGCCGCTGCTGCTGCTGCTGCTTTTGATTTAAAGTTGGATATTTAGAGCAGTCGGGGGTGGGGTGGGCGTGGCCAGGCGGGCCATTAAGCACGCATATCGCAGCCGACATATTATGCACTGGCCATGCCCAACACCTGCCCAAGTGCCAAACTGTGCCGCTTGACGATGGAGCACGCAACGGAGCGACTCTTGTGGCGTGCTCTGTCTGCCTGGCAGCAGCTGCCTTGCATTATAATTAGCAGTTTGGGATGCTCTTTCTTTTTTGGGGCACTTAACATAGTTTGCCTGTTCGCATGTAGACAAATAAACAAACAAACATTTTGTGCAACGCGTCGTATGCGCAATATCACGTCTCGGCTGCAAATTGAAATGCAACTTAAATGCGGCAATAAAATTATATGAAATGGAAATGCAGTCAAGTAAGAATACATGTGTGGCTGTGTGTGTGCATGTGTGTGTGTGTGTGACAGGTGTCTGCGCTCGTGCGAGACTACAAAAGCTTGGAGAAGGAAGCTGGGCCAGGGGCTAGACTTGTTAGCTTCTGGCTGCTTGGCTCTGTCTGGGCCATGTTGATGCGCGCAACTTCAACTAATTGCACTTTGCGCTGATGAGGCAGACACGAGTGTGTGTGTGCGAGTATGTGTGTGTGTGTGTTTGTGCATCAGTGACTGACTGACAGTTGCAGACAAGTTGCATTTCAGCACAAATGTTTGCATGGCTGCGACTCTAAATGAATTTGCCTGGCAGCAACAGTAGCAGACAACAGTTACGCACACACACACATACAGAGAGAGAGAGAGAGAGAGAGAGAGATAGACATTTGGAATGCCTTAAGAGGATGCACTGATGCTTCAGTGGACACTTTGAATGTCAAGCAGGACACATTTAAGTGGCAGCCTTACGCTAATTACCGGAAGATATTAACACTTGTGTTTCTGGGCCACAAAGCGTCTAAGCAGTTGACCCTGGTCAACATTAGCATCAGCATCAAAGCGACGATTGCGGCTGGCGGCTACAGGTGGAATGTGGGGATTAAAGATATGTGCACATACATACATAGCGATGTGAATGAGTTCCGACTGAGCGAGCTCCAGCTCTCGATTTATATACGATCAAACTGGGTGTGTGGCTAGGGAATCTTTAGCTACTGCTATAACTAAATAATACCTCAATAAACTCAAATACCCAAACTCTGATGCTAACTTTAACTCACGATCAGGTTGATTAGCTTGCCTATCTACACTAATTTCTAACATTTCCATCTCTTTTCGCCCCTTCAAATGCAGGAGGGGAAGCGCGGCTACTTGGAGGGACTCGCGGCACATTATAGCAAGCAGATTAATATGCCCTACGAGGACGTACTGGATGCCATTGAGCAGGTGCGCGTGTCCAAATGGAAGGAGCGCCATGTGCGCATCTCAACGGGACATACGTTGACGCGACGCAGCGCTGGCGCCGGCAGCGGCAGTGGCAGCGGCAGCGGCGGCAGTGGCAGCAGCAGCGCAACGGGCGGACTGGTGGGCTCCTCGGTGCTGCCCACCAGCCACAGTCAGCCGCTTTATGTGCCCGGAAAGTATTTGGTAAGCAGAGAGCACATTGACTTTTACGGCTGACTGTTTTTACGAGCCGGGCTAATCAGGCCGCACGAGCCGCATGGCGAATGAGTTCTAATTCATTTCGTTTATTATGCATGTATGCAGCCATCGAGCTGCCTGTCGAATCGCGAGGAGAACGAGATCTACAGCTATACACAGAACGATTTGGCCAATCGGATGGCCCGCAACGCCATCGACTCGAAGTCGGCGCTCAATTTGAATGGCATGCAGCACAGCTATCCCGGAGCGCGCACCAACTTCTTTTACGACTTTTCGGCAACAGGTAAGGTACGGCCAGGTGAGAAGGTGGCCAGGTGGTGCATGTGCTGCATGTGGCCCGCCAGTTTGCCAGTTTGCCGTGGCTGTTTGACTTTTTATGGCTTTTAATTCAATTACATTGGTTTCGACTCGCCCGCTACTCAATCGTTAGCTGTATGTTTAGCGTACGGCTTGTGGCTTTTAATATCGGTTTGATTTCTGTCTCTCTTTTTCCGGCAGAGGGGCGCAACAAGAACAAACAGCGACGCACGGTATTCGCCCGTTTCCTGCAGGGCCTGCGGCAGAGCGGAGACGAGCTCAATGCCAACGAGGGCATGCAACTGAAGGTGAGTGTGCGGAAGAGGGCGGGGATCGGCATACTTAACGGCTGTTTAATATATGGAATATTGATTTGAACGAAATGTCGAATCGAGCAAATGGGGACAGTTTGTATAAAGAGGTTTTAATGGCGGTAATTAAAATAAAACAATAAAAAGAGGCGAGATGGTTAAGTAAAGGCATTCCATATTAAGTGTTTCTCGCTCTCTCTCTCTCTCTCTCTCTCTCTCTATCTCTTTCTATATATTTCCTTAGCCTAAAGCAAACTTGCATTTATTACTTTCATATTCAAGTCATTTAGTAGGGGTAAATTCTTTGTAAATGTTTCTTATTAGAGATATTATAATGAATACGAGGAATTTACTAAATAGAGATATTAATGACGATATATATACTAGTGATATTATTATATATAATAGAGATAGAGAGAAAAGTATAAACTGAGACTTAGTTATCTAATTCCTGGATTTTAGTCTATATTAGAAACTTGTTCTGTTAAAATTAACTTTGTATATAGCATCCACATTAGTTGGGATTTTTATTTTCCATATGTTCTATGATATTTTTGGGAGGAAATTAAATGAACCATAAGCTTAAGAATTCTTCAACTGCTATGCTCTATTTGCTTATCAAATAGATTATTTTTATTCGAGGCAAATTTAATTATCAAATTATTATTTCCCAAGCATTTAACTGCAACAAGTAAATTTTGTTCAGGGCTCGTTACATTATCTATCGATAGAGCACAACGTTAAGTCGACTTATAATTATTTCTGCTGTATTTGACCTTTCTTTTGTTTTCGTTTAATTTTTTTTGTTCTCTTCTATTTGTGTATTATGGCATGTATAGAGCGTTGTTTAGCATATTTAACTGCTATGTAATATACTTCAAAGCATTTTGGGCCCTCGACCAATGAGAGAAACTTTTTGAACGCTCTTTTTATGTCTAATTTTTGCAAAGACAAACTTTTGACCTCGGGCACCGCCTCCCGTGTGCTACTTATAAAATTAAATTAAAATATAAAAACCGCGTTAACCTACAAATAACAACAACGACAACAAAAAGAGCCACTGCCAAGTTGACAGAGTCAGAGTGAGAGAGACAGGGAGTGCGAGATTAAGGGGATGAGGAAGTGGAAGGCAAACAAAGGGAAAAAACTTATCAGGACTAAGCCGATAAAAGGCAATTACCGTTAATTGCGTTGCCTTGTGCGAAGGGCGTTGCACGAGATGACAAAACAGAAATGTAAGAGTACGCAAAAGGCAGATGGAGAGTGTGGGAGAGTGAGAGAGAGAGAGAGATAAAGACGGGGTGCAGCTGGTATATGTGCAGCATGCAAATGGTGGACCGACAACGAGCAAAGAGATATGAACTGTGCAGGTGAGGTGCAAGGATGTGCCACGAACAGGCAAAGGATTTGTCCAGTCTAGCTTAACGGCTTGCAGTACATTGCTGCACTTCTTGGGGAATGGCCGGAAGCTGAAACAGAGAGAGAGAGTGAGAGGGAGATAGAGAGGGAGATAGAGAGTTAAAGGTACGCTGCTGGTCGCCCACTCATTTGCACCTTTGCGCGTTTGCTTTCTGCGGTTGGCATCCGTTGATTCCCAACACACGAATGTCCTTTTCCTTTTGTACTTTTTGTATTTTTATTTGTATTTTCTTTTTTTTTCTTTTTTTTTGGTGAGGGGGAACAACATTCAACGACAGCATCGCATTTGTTTTTATTATTTCAGGCGTGCCAAAAAGTGTTTTGTTTTGCGAGTCTCTTTTTGTGCTCCTGAGAGAGTTTATAACTTTTCGTGTTTTACGGTTGTTGTCCGGCATTTCTTTGCCGTATTTGTGTAGCTTCTTTTCTCTGTTGTTCTTTTTTTCCGACCACTTTTTTGTTGTTGCTGTTCATTTAATATTTAAGCGCAATTTGCTGTCGCCCAGCGCAACAGAGTCCCGACTCTCGGCTTTTTGTGCGGCGTGGTCAATTTTCAAAATGACTTGGGCTAAGCACTGGCGACAATTGTGGCCCGCAGTCTGTGTGTTTGTGTGTGTGTGTGTGTGAGTGTGTGTTTGTCCTTTGGCACTCATTACCTTTTTTGTGGGCTGGCATGAGTCGGGGTCGCGGTAACAGCTGCCATGGCCATGGTTAGCCAACAACAAGAGCTCACAGAGACGCGTATGTACGATTCTAAACTTGGCTGCGCTCTCTCATTATGCGGTCTGTTGCGGAAATGTTGCTTTAGGGAAATTCTCCGTTTGGCCTTTCATTAATTTTTCGTTGCTCGCCGCTTTTCATTTGACATTTTCATTTTCATTTTCAGCTTCGTTCCAGTCAGTTTTCAGTTGTTTGAGTTCTCTTTTTTGTGGTTTTTGTTGTGAGGTGTCGATTTGTTTTATGCCGTCTGGCAGCCAGAGCAGCGCTCTGCTTAGTTTGATAAAGTAATCATGGGCTACAAACCAACATACTTATTTATATCATGAATTTATGTTTGCATTTAACAGACGAACGAGCGCTTGAAAAGCTGCGGTACCATGAAACGACCCGAGCCGCCGCAGGACTTTGAGAAGACCATACAGCGTGTAAATATAGCAACCCCTGCCCAAACCCAACCCCAGACCCGAGCACAATGCAAACCGACTAATGCACACCCTCTCTTTTGCAATCTCCATCTAATTTCGCCATTCTTCCTCGTCGTGCAGCTGAAGACGCAGAAGGCGGCGCAGAAGAAACCAGCCAGCGCTCCCCTGGACATGGCCCTGCACGAGCGCAACAAGGAGGTGGCCCACAGCCTGGCCACGGAGATGCCATTGAACAATTACACGAAGCATCCCTAGGACATGGTCATCAGCATCGATGCTGCATAAGATTTACATATTTAAGAGACATGCATTCATACAGGAGGAGTGGAATACGAGTCGGGCCCGGGTGATACACACGTTAAGCGAGCAATACGAATTTATAATAAGCTTAGGCTAGTTGATAGTTCAGTGTAAAGGTGATATGGAACAGTTTAAGAGCTAGTTGTATAACAATTGATAGACAGTTCGCAGCAAATAGACAGTTGAAGCCATTATAATAATTACAAAAGCAATCCAATAGATTATTCACTTACGACTCGAGACCCAAAGCCAGTTGAACTGAATTTCAAGTTTTTTGTTTAACATATGCATCGCAAGGACTTAATTACATTTATTTTTGGGCACACCCAGACACAAACACACACACTCACATACATACAGTTAGCTAAAAGCTAAAAGCATTCACAAATCAATCAAAAGTTCTTCTAACATGCCAGAGCATATGCCATACTTGATATTCCATGAGCTGCATTCAGGCACTGAAATAACTAGCGGCAAACGCATCCGAAAACTTGGCAAGGAATGTTGACAAAACGCGAAATTCCAACAAGATTAACGCTGAATCAACACGACCACACACACACACACACACACTTACACATAGACGAATGCACACGCACAGCAAACTTGCGCTAACCGCAGACGTTGCATAGACAATCCAGCAACTGCTGCTGGTTGCGGTCCTCGCTGCTCTGCCCGGATGCTGCTGCAGCTCCTGCTCCTGCTCTTGCTGCTGGCTGACTGGGATGGGTACATCTCGCATTGGAGTGCATCGATTTTGGTCTTTGGCTTATTGGGTGGGGGCGCTCGCTGCCGTTGGCTTTTTTGCATTTTAATTGCATGTCGCGCAGAAAAGTATGCAACGAAGTTGACACTGGCCAGAGCCAGGCTTACCCTCACTCCCCCCTCCCACTCTCTTTAACTGTCATTCTCCCTCATCCTCTTGTTGAATGGAATTTGCATTTTGCAATGAAAGCGGGCAAAAGCATTTGAAATTCGCTTATAATTTGATTTGCTTTTTGGCCGAGAGGCAGCAAAAATGCTCGATAAGAGAGAGAGAGAGAGGGAGAGAGACAGAGAGGGGGAGACAGGCACGCTGTTGTTCTCGCCATTCGCGAACTCACAAATGTTTCAGTTCCTGTTGCTGGCGACTGCATTTATTATTAAATGTCTGCTGGCGCCTTATGGAGCTGCCAAAATTGAAACATTTAGCGGATACGTGAGTGCAAAACAGAACGCTCCAAAAACTATGGCCATTTAATGGGGCTTGCGTGCCTGCGTTTCCGCATCCGCATCCGTTTGTTGGCAGCCCTCACCGTGATTAGCCAAAGTACTTTGCTGGCAGCCGAAAAGGCAGTTTTTGTCGCCGTTTTGCCAAAGATATCGACAGAGCCGTTCCGGGCAACGCTTTCGCCTCAATCTAGCCAATTAACAATTCTGGCAAATTGTTGCATATGTGGAATCTGATGTGTGTAACGTGCTCAATTATGCCGGACTTGAAATCTGATTGAGAATCGCTTGCTTTATGAAATATCCTTTATTTCTCTTGCTGTTGTCCCATGTGTGTGTGTGTGTGTATTATTTGCTTTTAATTTTTGTTAACGTGCAATTAAGCTAGCGCTTGTGCTTGTGCTTGCGATGCAGGCCTCGTTTGGCATTTTATCATTTCATCATTGAAATTTAATTAAATGCAATGAAAGCTCATTCGTAAATTCAACCAGCCATAGTGAAATAGTATAGAGACAAACAAAATGCAAACAGTGAAAAAAGGTGAAATTAAATATAGGCAATATAGGCAGTCATGTATTAAATTGTGCGCCATTTTAAAAATACATACAGTACAGTTACATGCACACATACATATCGTTGAGTGCGTGTGTGTGTGCATGCAAAACACAAGCAGGATTACAATAGCAATACAACGAATCAGTTTATACATATACATACATACATACATACATAAATACATATATAAATCTATATTTATGTACGAGCATAAGGTTTACCAATTTGTTGCAGGCTCAATTTTATCATTTGGTATATAGGCAAATATTAAGTATACGCAGCAGCATATATATTGTATAATCGAATGCATGCATATATATCTTTGTTAATATTTCTCTATATATAATACGAAATACACACGATCATACATATATGCAAAGTGCCAGTTGAAATAACGAATGTGAACACGTCTAATTGTAAGCCAGCAGAATGTAATGAAAGTAATTAGAGATATAGTATATAGAGTCAAGTAGTCGAGTATTCATAGCTAGGATTAAGGCAATGCAAAAGCAATAACATTTAGTGCTCGCCAATCAAAATATTAAAAACAAAACCAATTTTGCAATGACCAATCGAAGTTTGTTGAGCCATTGAGGAATAAATCAATATTTAAAGAGACAGCCATATACATACATACATATGGGCATGGGCATGCATATTTATTGGCAGCGCATAAATATTGATGGGATACAAAATATTTACAATCATAAATACTAGAGCAAAAACTCAAATAAATATATACAGATATACATTTATATAAATAATATATATATACATATATAAATATGTATACATTTGCAATTTACATTTTTAAGTGTTTAAGCAAAATGCCAAAATGCATTTTAAATGCCTGGCTCAAGCGAAAAACTTGTTTACACAATTCAAAACAAATATTTATGAATGTAAGCGGAAAAATACAAAAAAAAAAAAAAAAAAAAATATGACATTTCCACATATTTATACATATTGATTACAGGCATACATATATCAAGTTAGCATATGTATTTTGAATAAGCATTTGGAAAACATCCGACAAATAGCACCAGACAAACGGCGAAACGAATTTAATGTATGCCACTTGGTTTATGGCACACGGCACATTTTGCATTAAAATATATAGAAAATTTGCATTTAGTGCGGTGCACGTTTGCATCATCAAATCGAAAAATAAATATTCAATAACAAGTGCATATGAAAATGAAAATGAAAATGAAATGAATAAAGTGTTTTACCATTGTAAATTGCATTTTCTCTTAGATTTAAACTTCTCTTAGATATATCGATATATCGATATATCGATGTATGCTGTATGCTGTATGCTGTATGATGTATGCTGTATGCTGTATGCTGTATGCTGTATGCTGTATGCTGTATGCTGTATGCTGTATGCTGTATGCTGTATGCTGTATGCTGTATGCTGTATGCTGTATGCTGTATGCTGTATGCTGTATGCTGTATGCTGTATGCTGTATGCTGTATGCTGTATGCTGTATGCTGTATGCTGTATGCTGTATGCTGTATGCTGTATAATGTATGCTGTATGCTGTATGCTGTATGCTGTATGCTGTATATGCGGCATGCAGGGCTTTGATCTCTTATAGGCATTCAGTTAACAAGAAATAGATAAAGAAAAATAAATAGAAATATTTGATTCCTCGTTCAATTAAATAAAGCTTAAAAGTATGTAAATCATGTGCAAATTGAGTCAGAATATTTAAATTATCTCTGGGAATTCCAACACTGAGTCTTTAACCCCAGTGAGCTGAGCTCTGCTTCAGCCAAGGAATTTGGCCAGAAGATGATTTTTGCAAATATGAAAGTGCTTAGAAATGCAGAAGTGAGTCGTCCGCTTACAAATATCATCCAACAGGCAGCTCCATTAAAACTAATGAAAGCAATTTGTAAAGCCGAAAGCAGAGAAAGAGTATAAATAAATGGAATGCATCTGCACATTTATTGCCGACAAATATGCAGAGCTCACACGGTTCGAACATGTCATTGTAAGTTCAAGTGTAGCCAGGACGTCAGCAACAGCACTTGGCCGGGGATTGCGAGTGGGCGTGGGCGTGGGCGCAGACAGTGAAGTTGGCAGGCTTACAGCTGACTCTGCCTGATGTTTGGCATTGCAATGGCTGCTGCTGCTGCTGCGGTGCCTGGACTGGGACTGAAGCTGATGATTGTGATGGGCACAAAAGCCGACACCTTATGAAAAATGCATGGACTCTCATATGTTTTATGGCTTGTTGAATTTCGTTGCTGTTGTAGTTCAAGTTGTAGTCAAAGGCGCAGCAGTGGCAGCCTGTTAAATTAATAAAGGACATCAGTGCCAGTGCCTGGCTGCCGAGCATCCAGCTTCAGCCTGACAGAAATTTCGTATGCGGCCAAAAAGTTGAGGTTTGTTTTTCAACAGCTGTGCAGGAGACAACGGCCGGTCGAGCCGCCTGTCAAAACTGGCTCGACCCTCGCCTCGCCTTGCCTCGACTCGGCTCAGCTATAATATATTAAATTTTCTTTGCATTGTTTTTTTTTTTTTTTTGGTTTGTTTTGTTTGATTTTATGCGCTCAGCCAGCGCATTTGTTTAACGAACTGTAAATTTTGTTTTAGCTTAGCAGACAGTATATGGGTATGCGTGTGAGTGTGTGTGTGTGTGGCTCATATGTGAGTATGTGTGTGTGTGTGTGAAGGATTTCGCTTACTTTTTTTTTTACGATAGATTTTAATTTCCGTTTGCATTTTGCACGTTTTTCATAATTCATGCGCTCAAGTAGCGAGATTGATGAGGGCTCTCACAGCAGGTTTTAGGGCGCTTCGTATATTGCTGAAACTGGCTTAGCTCACAGCCAAAGCACACACACAGACACACATACAGACTTTCTCACAGGGCATAATCGTGCGGAAATGCCAGGCACACTAAGCTGACCTGGGCCAGTCGCTTGGGCATTACTTATACATATATAAAGTTATATATACATACATATATATATATATCGTACATGTATATATGTTTATATAAGTAAATCACAATGAGTGCAGCAGCAGGAATCGGCCAACCCCGCCCCGCCCCCGCTAGCCCGGTCAACCCTTTAGACATTGTCGAACAGCTGCCGTGACTAGCGCAGCTCGTTGCATCCCCAAAGGGCCATTGACTAATAGGATTTGAAGAGCGTAAAATTGGTTCGTTGTGAACATGAAATATGCAGTAAATCCTTCTGCCTGCATCCAGAACAATCTCACTTCGTATAGCGCCTCGCTGTCCCCGTCTCTCTCTTCTCTCTCTCTCTTTCATTCTCAGCTTGGCATTCTTATTTTCACATGTTTTTCTTTAATATTTGCTGCAACGTCGCAGCTTAAATATTCTTTGCAGCTTGCCATATTTTGCGCCCAGCCAGTGCCAGTGCCACCGGATCCTTGTTGGCGCTCGCATTCACTGCTGCCGCATCCTGTTGTGTGTCCGGGTCCGCTCGCCTTGTGCCTTGGCTCTGGGTTCTGACTTTTGCTATTACCGCTGCCATGGGCCAGGCCAATGTACGCGCAGTTTGTTACAATTTCGCGGTTCGATTTCGCCCAAAGTCGCCATCGTCCTTGTTGTTGTCCTCGAGGGCGCGATGGTGTGTTTTATTATCGCAAATAAAGCGCAATCATTGCTGCTGCACCCGTAGTCAGGCAAACGTGTAACTCACTGCCTTATCCCCCACCAAATCTGTACCGTCTCGATTTTGTTCATCTGCTGCAGCAGTTGGCTGCATGAAATATTGCAAATAGTTTTATTCATACCCGGATTGAGTGAAATATGAAAATCTCGTCGCCTTCACCCACTCCTGCTGCAAAACTAAGCAGCTCGCTCGAATTAAATAGTATGGCAACTGGTTAAAATTGAACTGGAATTAAACTGTTTGCCAATGGCTTTGGCTAAGCAATCCAATTTGTTTTGTCTTGCAGATGGCTGTAATCCATCTGCAAGGGTGCTGATTGGAAAAGTGTTTGCACGGGCTGACATAAAAAAAAATTAAATATTATGGAATGACGTCTACTGATTGGCCAGCGCTTAATAAATAGTTAAAAATAGAGTTTTGATTTCCAATAGCATAAATAAGCGTAAAGTCTCCAATCGCGTATTTAAAAAAGTGTTGCATACTTTTGTGCTGCATGAAATATACAAAGGCAAAAATTTCATTGCATACTTTTGTGCTGACGAGTTAAAGAGTTTGGAATTTTTATTGGAATATTGTTTGCTGCTTGTATTTAATACACAAAAATATTTAAATTAGTCTCGTTAGTTTAAGGAGTGTATATAATTAAGTTTTAATTAGACTAATTGATTGTCAAAACTATTAATGAGAGTCGCATATAAATTGACTGCAGTCTGCCAGACAAACTCGTGATAATTGTGAATAATGTCTTTGCAGTTGCAGTTGTTGCGCTGTTGTTTAAAGTGTCATTGATGCTTGAAATATCTCAAATCTCTTGTAAATCTATAGAGTCAGTGCCAAGGACTTTGGCTGTCGTCTTAAGGCAAAGCTGGCTGAGGATATTCTCTCGCTTGTCGTTCATTCAACTGCAGCTTGGCTGACTTCCGGCGTTGCCTTTTATGATAAATTGAAACAAATAGCCAGCAACACTAGCCCACACACACACACATTGAGTGGAAGTGCAGCCAGTAGCAAAGCTTATCAGAAAATTGCGCTCAGCTGTTTATGAAAGCATAACAATGTTAGCTGCTGCTGCTGCTGTTGCTGCTTCTGTTGCTTCTGTTGCTGTTGCTGCCGGGGCCATTACTGTACGGGGCATCAAGCTGATCATCAAGCTGAATGGCTGCCCCGGCTGGCCGTAGCGTCGCAGCACATAACTCACAAGTAGGATAAACAATTTACTTATCGCTGCTGCAGGCCAGCAGCAGCAAGGAAAGCCTTTGGAGCAGTCTTGCTCCACCACTCAGCGCTGAGACGCTGCCACATTGGCAAATAAATCATAATAAATAACTTGAAAAACGAAACACCTTGCCGCATAAAACTTGCACGTCGTTGCCTGACTGCCTCTCGCCTGCCTGGTTGCCGCCTGTTGGCAAACAAGTTTTGTTGCCGCTGAAACTTGTCCGATTTCTGTAGGGTATTCCAGCTTGGCAATAGCATTTGCAACATGCCTAGTTACTGCATGGATTACAGCGTCTCAATAAATGGCAAACCTAAATGCAAACTGAGTTGGTGATATGAAATGATGCTGATAACAAATCAATCTATAACAAAATATAAGTAAGTCATATATCATTTTCAATTTATACTTTAAATTGTTTTCGAATATTTTCAATTCAATTCCTCAAGTTGTAGGCGAGGCATATGCTGCAGCTGCTCATAGAGTATCTAGATTCTCAGTTTATTAAACTTCTTGCATTACTTTTCATTGCTGTTACTTTTATTGTTGCTGGTGGTGTTAGTGTCTTCTTACAGTTTAACACTTTGCCAACTCTTGGCGCCGCTGGGAGTGGGCGTAGGTGGGCGCTCGTTTTTGCAGCCGGTGATAAAAATTGATACATAACTGGCATAAATCAGGCGAGTGGAGCGCATTACGCATACGACGCGTGTGTATGCCGGGCCATTTATTAAATTAGCCACAGTAGCATCAGCATAAGCAGCAGCAGCACACACACACACCCACACCACGGCTTTTACGCCAAGGGCAACGGCAATGGTATCGCAGGTAATTTGTAAATATCTGACAGATGCGCTGATAAACTCATTGCAGAGATTTCATTCATTCACGACGGCGGCTCTCCTGTGATTTATATAGGGCTTATTACAGCTACCAACACACACACACACGCACTCAAACACACAGTCACACAGTCACATGTAAATACACAGAATTAAGTATAACAACACTTTATTCGTAATACTTGGGGCGTACTTAATGTAACATCACAACGGGCCACAGCAAATCAATTGCCTTTCTGCGTCAGCTCCTGGCTCGACTTCAGATTCCGCTTGAGCTATAGCTACTGATTCATGGCGCAAATGAAGGCTGATTCAGCTTGGTTAGCTCCGGCTCGTCATCTGGCTTCTTGCTCAGCACCGGCGGCGCTTTTGGCAGACTGAAGAATTTCTGTAAATTAAATTTATGAAAAATGAAATTAGGCTACGGCTGCTTTGCATAATTTAAATTATAAATTAGATGCCGTCGATGCCTGATGCTTGATGTCTGGTGGCGTAGGGCTGATGGCTTCTACTTACATCGTGCCTGCCAAAGTTCTTTGCCTCCTCGATGGTGTCTGGCAGCTTCTTGTGCAGCGTCTCGGGCAGGAACATCGCACCGATTCCGCCCAGCAGAAACAGGGTGCCCAGAATGTAGTACGGCGCACGTATATTCACCGTGGTGCCCAGGTACACCAGGTACGGAGCCAGCACACCGATCGCATTCGCCAAAATGGTGCCCAGTGCGATGCCCGTCTGCCGCATGCACGTGGGGTAGATCTCCAGGCACTGCAGATTGGCCGTGAAGAAGGTGAGCGCGTTGAGGAACTTGATGAAGGTGGCCAGGTAGATCATCAGCCACTCGAAGCGCTCGTCCGTCGCATAGGCGATGATGGGCAGGCAGGTGAGGAACGAGATGAGGAAGGACACCGAATTGGTAAAGCGCCGCCCGTACTTGTCGCCTGTCGGATGGAAAAGCCAATGCCAAAGAGCCAATGAGAGGAGAATAAGGATGATTGGCAATCAGTGGCCGCATTGGAGCACGCACAGCGCGCACACACACTCACCCATGTACTTGCCCACCATGTACGCGGGTATTTCCACAATGCTCTGGTACAAAAAGTTCAAAAACGGATTGCCGGCCATGCGCGAGCTGAAGAGCACCAGCGTGAAGTAGGAAACGGCAACAACGCACCTGGCGGAGGATAAAAAGCGGCAATTGGACAGGTGGATAGAGAGGCGAGCTCGGCCAAAGCGGACCGCAGTTAGGAATGCAAATTGGTTTTTTGATACGCACCAGCTAAAGCCCATGATTGTGGTGTTGCGGGCCAGCCGCCAGCCGGCGAAGAGCGAGGCCATGCCATAGGTGACCTCGTGCTTGTCCTGGCTATAGATTTCGGTCAGCTCCTTCTCGGTCACATCGAATGTGCGTCCATTAATTTTGGCAATCTTCTTGAACTGGACAATGGCCTCGCGAAAGCGTCGCTTGCTAATCAACCAGCGCGGCGATTCGATGACATATCTGAAAAAAAAGAAAGGAAAGCAAATCCCCACCAAAAAAAAAAAAACAACAAAATGTCAGAGCCATAGACAAATAACAAATGCTGGGAATGAACTGGGATTTGGACAATAGTTGAGAGCATTCAATTGAATTGACTGCGTGACTTACTTGGAGAACAGCAGGACCATCGCCGTGGGCAGCGATGTCAGCCACATAAAGGATTCCCAGTGGCGCAGCCACCAGAACAGAAGCGGCATCAGCGTCGTGCCCACGGACCAGCCCACGCTCTGGAAGAGGGCGATGCGACTGCGATCCTCCCTGGCCAGTGCGACATGGACAAGACAAAGAAAGTTCTAGTTAGTTTCGGCAAACTTTTCCAGCTGGCTTATTCAATATCTGTCAAACTTACTCTCGGGAGATTTCCATGCCAATGATTTGCGGCGATTGGAAGAGACTGTTTACGGTGAGGCCCACAATGCCGGACATGATGAGGAACCACGTGTAGGAGGACGTGCACAGCACAGAGCCCAGGCGCCCCACCGAGCAGAAGATGACGCTAATGTAGTAGACGACGCTGCGTCCGAAGCTGCGACCAATAGGAGAAGCCGGAATTCAATTACCAATTTGCCAATTGCCAATGCGGGCAGGCACATAATTTAGTTTCGGCCAACTTACGAATCGCCCATTTGGCCAAATATAAATGAGCCGACCACCTCGGTCACGCGGCCGACGACAAACACATTTGTCACGAACAAATCCTTGGCGCAGACCCAGTCCTGGTCCGTGGGTATTGTGCTGTCATACCAGGTCTGGTCGTAGGTCCATCCGTGCTGGCAAGCTGGCAAATCGTCGGAGAGGCGGCCCAATTAAATGAATTCAAGTGCAAAGTTGTACAAATTTATAAGATGGCCAGCTACTGTTGGCCAAGTTTTTCCATGCGCTCCAATTGCCAAGCAAAGCCAGGCAATATATACAGCCATATTAATGGTTATGTGAGCGTGTGCGTATGTGTGTGTGTGTGTGTAGCTCACCTGTCGTTTGATTCTTGCTGCGGCTGCTACGCCAGGACGAAAAATCCGTTAACTCTGTAAAGTTTGCATCGTACATTTCGCAGTTGCTGTGCGTCTCCTTGCCTCGATTGTCAGTCTGCCTGGGGAGTGGGGGAAATGGAAAAGCTTAGCATGGGATTGGAGCCAGTGCACGGCATTTGGCAGCCAACTCACTTGGGCAGCGTCAAATCGAGCCACTGATTCATCGTGAGATTGGTGTGCTCTCTGCCCGGCACGGTGCACCAGTGATCCGGTATGTTGAGCGCCAGAATGATGTTCATGTAGACCATGGCGCCGGCGAACGCCAGCCCGGCGACGAACACATAGTTGTAGAGTGTCTGGTAGCGACCGTGGTTGCCCGCCTTCTCCATAAGCGCCTGGAACGGATCGTTCAGCTCGGACTCATCCAGGTCCATTTCACTGACGCTGTTTGCTGCCGTCGATTGCTTTCTACTGTTGGCTATCACCTCCTCCAGTTTATCTTTCATTGTCTGTTTCTATTTGTGTGCTGCCCTGCCCGACTGACTATTCTGGGTATTCGAGTAAATCATTTGCAGATTAGTTTCGCTCTTATCTTTATGAGACGCCAAGTAACATGTGTAAATAAACTCTACTAATTTCTTGGGTTTGCATGCCTAAACATGTGTCGATGCTCGAGAGGCGTTTGCATATTTTTACGGACAGTTCAGCCAATCTAGTTTGGGGGCAATAACTGCGCAGCAATTGTGGATGATTGTGAATGTTTTATGGGAACTTTTCCACTTGGCTGATTGTCAACTGGGCTTAATTGAGCTATAAACTAGCTACTATAAATGGTAAAACTATTTTTTATGACAAACTAGTTTAAAATGATGCAACAAACAAATTGGTGAATATTTCATCGTAATGAATTTCATCATTTCTTGTTCAATTTTATTTCATTTTATCTATAAATTATAAATTGTTATCTTTAAACAGTTTTACAGAAATTTAGTCCAAGAAATTATTTGTATTTTACTTTTTTATTTTTCATAATCACAATTTCTCCTTAAATTTAATTTAAGATTTTTTTTATATATTTTTTAATGATTTCCTGTTGAGTTTCAATTCTGAACTCTATTTAAAATTATACATATTTTATTTATACTTTTTCACAATTCTTTGTTGAATTTAATTTCATAAATTTATCGAAAATTTCGTAATTGAGGTTAATAATTTCTTTTTTCACAATTTCTTGTTAAATTTTGTTGGAAAACTTTATACAAAGTTTCATCATTGAATTTATAATTTATATACTTACAACTTTGAACAATTGCGTCTTGTAGTTTTAAGGGCAATTAACGGTAAGATTTCACAATCGACGGGGTTTGTTTACACACTCTTGAACACTAATTAACTTTCTAGGCGCGTACACTAAAAGAAAATTAATAGAAGTTGTTGTGCGATATTGCAGTTGAAAATCAAATTGAAATTTGTGATTATGGCTTGAAACTCGGCTCTGCCATTGGCTCGATCACAGCTATCGTGTTGGAATATTTTCCGTTTACACTTTTCACATGTCGCATGCAAATGATATGCTCGGTTAAGATCGCGTTGAGGTGTAGAGCGAAGCATGCACCGTCCGGAACACACGCGGGTGTTGCTGTGAGTGACGGCCCAGCTGACTGCCGGCGTTAAAAGGGGCTCTCTGGAGGAGGCGGCGGCTTATCAGCAGAGACAGAGCGCGAAAGCATTATAAAATAATTGCTGATAAGCGTGGGTCTTTAGTTTACAACGTTATTTATATGCGCACGCCCAACGATTAACTAAAAGTAAACCAAGCATTTGTCAAACAATTAGCCAAAGCCTAGGGTGCAGCCCATTCTCAGATGCATTGTCCAAGTAGCTGCAAGTTGCAAGTCATATGCCAACTACGATGCAACTGAAAAGGTTTTGTATTAGACAAGAAACACTGATAAGTTTAATAGAATAACGATGACTTGATTTATTATTAGGCTACAGTGTTTTCTTCTCTAATCATTGGGCAATATCAACAAGAATCCAACTCATCCTGTCAAATGTTATTGGCAGTTGTATTAAATAGTTATATTTTTCAATTATATTAGTCATTTTCCTGTTTATATTACTATTTATATACTAATAGTTGCTCAGAGTACTATCTAGTCTAGTTATACTGAACGTAAATGCTTCTTTACTTAAGTTTTTTTTTCTTGATTTCTTTTATGGGATATTTTCTCATATTATTCAAAGGTGCAATTTTCTTTTAGAGCTATAAGCAAAGGCTTTTAACACTCAGATGTCAAGTTCTGCCAGCAACTGCATAGAAAATCTGCCCCGATTAGGTAGTCTGCAGTTATATCGGCCTGAAGTGATGCTGTTAACCGAATAAGCCGTCATTTAAGCCAGTTAATTTAGTGACATTGCTAGGCAGATGCCTTAAGCTCTTGCTGTCAATTCGCTGGGCAAAAGTATTTAGAATATTTTCACTCCACGTTTACTTCTTTTTTTTACCCTCTGGACTATACAAGTATTTACTCATTTATATGTAAAAGTATAATATTTATATTTATATATATATATATGTATATAGTCTGGTTATCTCTGGTATTTCTTTATTGGATTATAGAATTTATTATTTATGCGCTTTGGTTCTGCGTTGGCTCCGACTCGGAACGCACAGCCACTGGAACTGAAACTGAGACTGAGCGCAAAATGTGGCAGAAAATGAGATAAAGTCTACATAGTTTGTGCAATGCAATAATATCAATTTTCATATTTTCATTTACTTATCCGCTGGTAGAAAGACAAAAGCAATTTAACAATCTACTAAACCACTTAAGCGCAATTTTACTTCCCGCCCGAGCAGGCGGCATCAAAAACAATGTGGACAGAGAGTGATAAAAAAAAAACGCAAAAAAAAATCGTGTAAATACATATGTATATGCCAAATTCCAGCATAAAGTTCGTTAGTTCGCGTTCTCAGATCGTTTACAAGTGCTCTATGAATAAACATCAGAATGCATTATGCATGTGCGAGTGCGAGTGTGTGTGTGTGTGCGTGTGTGTGTGTGTAGGTTAGAGATAGATCCATTTCACAAGTATAGTAAATTTAATCAGCATCAGCACAGATTACGACTGACGCCGCTTCGCCTCATCGACAACAGGGGCCGAAACGTCAACAACCATCCAACCGCTCAACCACTGAACCACCTCCGCCATACCCCCTCCCCACTACCGGGTGAGCGAAACAGCTGCCTGGCCGGTTACTAGAGCTTTATGAATTGTTTACATACTCATTTCGGGTAGGCGCGACACCTTAAATGATAAGATTACCCGATCATATACATATGTATGTATATGCCCATGCCCATGCATATATCACATATGCACGTGTATGTATGTATGTGTGCATGTATATTAATTTAAATTTTGCTCACGTGTAGCTGAATCGTAAGCGTAATCAGCATTAATGCGAACTAAAGCGCTCATTCAATGTCATTGAAATCTAACACTTGTAGGCAAATAGGTTTGAGCGCTCTCTGAGTGGCGATTGAAGTCATTTAGGCGGTTTCTTTTGATCAAGGCTGCATCTCAAGCCATTCAAATAAATACATAGCAGCAATTTGCATATTAACTGCAAGACTTGAGTTTAAGCGAAACTAATTAGCAGATCAGATGTATATGGAATAAAAGACAATAAATAAATAGTCCATGTTAGATAATTATTTATATGATATATGATAATTCTTGTAGGGCGCAACATGCTCAAGTGGTCTATACAATATTGAGTGGTCTATATTTAGATAAATAGTTATATAGACTGCTGCTGCTAATCAGTCTCAATCAAGCTATTCAGCCTTGCTCTTACCTGTTTGCTCGACTCGATGCAGTTAAATAAATAAGACGTTTGGTTACTTTTTAGATATGTTCAATTTTATTTAAGACTTTTATTTGATTTATGCATAAACTTTCATCGCTCAGCTAGCTGCGTTTCATTCTTTTGTTTCATTTTATTAGAGTTTTAATTTACTTGAGTTTCGCTTGAAATTTCTTCTAAAATGTTGGGAGCTCTGGAGAGTTAAAGTTCGCTGACTGCCTTCGTTTGTGTGTGCTAATGAATTCTAAGATTGTTTTTAGTTTGTTTCATTTCATTTTTGTATATTTTTTTATATTTATTTGTTAGCTTGCCTGAAACTGCGTTGTGATGCCTTAGGTATTCGATTTTGTTTGTTTGTTTTTACTTTAAACTTTAATATTGCTTACATATTCGAATTTAATTACATAATTTTACAGTGATAAATGGAAAGTTTTCGCACATGCTGCATGTGGCTCTTGTGCATTCTGCATTGATTTTGCTTTCTCTCTAATTTAATTTACAGTTGAAACACTTACATTTATGTTTTTAGATAAATAAAAATTCAAAATGCCTACATAAGAATATTTTTGTTTACTCTCTGGCTTTAACACGTGCGCAATTAATAATTTTGTTTTCGTTTTGTTTGGACTAATTATTAAATTTTATTTAAGTTTTTGGGATTATTTAATTTTAGTTGTTTAGTTTTATGATTATTTTTATTTGTGTATATATATATATATATATTTATAATTTTGCTTAATTATGATTAAAAGCATTTCGGAATTGGATTTTCGTTTCTGTGTCAAATGTACATAAAGTCAATTTGTATTCGATATTTATATGCGCTATGATATAGTTTAAATATATATATATATATTTTTTCTCTTTTTTTTTGTGCTCACTTTGAAGTATTTATATTGATTTATTTAACTAATTGTTTCATGTGAAATCAATAAAATCTGCCATCCAATTCGTTTCATTGTCCTTTTCCTTTTGATTATCGCTAAATAGCTGGCAATTGCTAATAGTTTATAAATATATATATATATATAAATATGTATATGTGTATGTATCTATGCACTTAGTATTATTACATATTTGTATTTATAACTGTCGTAAATGGCATTCATGAACACTCCAGTGACAAGAATACCCTAACTATATACAGCTCGCTTGTCCGGAGTCTACGTTTACCGATTTATATTGCTTAGCATACAATTTTCCCTTAGCTGAATTTCTCCAAATATACAACTTTGACGGATACATCATGATGTGAGTGTGAGTGTGTGTATGTGTGTGTTTTTCATACTTAAAATTCAATCGAGTTTTTCTTTATAGAATTATATAAATATTGGCAAATTCGTTTGCTTCGTGTAAATATTTTGGTTTTAAAATGTAATTGGTCTATTGCCGGCAGTCTTTGTGCCATAATATAGGAATCAACTTGAGTTATTTATAGATAGATAGATATCTTCGGCCCGTATCCTCGTGTTAATTAAAATGTGGTTTCATCGATTAAAAACTGCAATTCAAGTTGGACGTTTGACAATATCACGTTGCGAAATATACATAGAAAGCAATTGGCAAAAAATGGCAAATGAGAAAATGTTTCGTTTTTACATCAGGCTAACTAAAAATAGTTAAACGATTTGATTACATTACAAGTACTAAGTATATAGCTCTGTCTGTTTACATATATATATATAGGTAAATATTTATAAGAGTATATATATATATATATAAATGCCAACATTATCGGAGGAAGGATTGACTGACTAACTGACTTTGCTTAATGTGCTCACTCTCTCGCTCTCTCTCTCTCTCTCTCTTACTCTCTCGCTCTCTCTGTTGCTATCTATCTGCCTCTATACACTATACATTTGAACTGAAAGACGCGTCTTGGCCTTTTTTTCACTATCGAATCACAGCAATTGAAATACATACATATGTCTAACTGAAATATCGAGAACCTAAACTAAAATCTGTATGTAATAAATGGGTTGTTATTGATCCTTGTCGTCCTGCAGTGCGGCTGATGCATTTCCACCCGTATTTTTGCGCAAATGATTGCGCAACATCACCAGATTGCGGTTCAGCGGCAGATTGCTGGAGAGGCCCATCGTGCTGCTGCCACCGGACGGGGCATGCGGCAGAGTGTTGCAGATGTTGCCAAGCGGCGCCGTGGCATTCAGGCTGCCACTGCTAGGACAGCCCAGCATGCCAGCCGAGGCGACCGAGGTGGTGGGCGAGGTGGCGCCCACGCTGCTGCCGCCGCCGCCGCTGCCCACTTGGCCCACGCCCAGCAGCAGCTCGTGGGCGAGTATGGTTGGCATATGTTAAGTGCTGCTCTTCAGCGGACCCGACGATAGCGAACTGCTGCTGACGCCCGAGTCGCTCGACTTCTCGCTGAGGCCGCCACGCGTGAGCGTATCGTCGCCCATAAGACTGCCGCCGCCAAGAAAGGACTTCTTGCCGACTCGCGCCGGCAGCGTCGCCTTGAACGGATTCTCCTTGCAGCGCCGCGCGCTCTCCACGCGCTTCATTATCTCGCTGGAGCACTTGGACACGACATCGTCCAGGCTGTTCGAGTCGTCCGTCGAGTTCACCGTCTGCGTGGGCGTCTGGGAGCTGGGCAGCGGCGAGCCCTCGTAGCAGCCGGAGTCCCGTGGAAAGTGTCGTCGGCCAAAGGGCGAGGCGCCGTGCTTCTTGTTGATGTTGTTCAGGCGCGCCTCGTCGTTCTCTGAGCTGGAGCCGGCGATGTCCATGTCGGAGCCTGTGCGTGCGAAATTTGTAGCTGTGTGTGAGTACGTGTGTGTGTGAGAGAGTGGGCGTGGTTGTGGGTGTGGATGTGGGTTGCATTGTGTGATGATTCACAGATTTTGCTTTAGGCATGGGGCAAGGCAGGAGCAGGACACTAATACTCACATTCAATGTCGTGCAACAGCTGCACGGCCGTCAGCAGCTTGGCGCGATGCTCCTGGTTGAGTATGCCCAGATAGTCCAGGTCAGCCGGTTCGAGTTCCTTGAACAGCTCCAGGTCCTCGTAGCTGCAAATGGAACGATAGGTGAAACAATCCAACAAAAAATTGTTGAGAAATTTGTTTCATCTACACCACTTACCCGTTGAGCACAAAGACGGAGGTGTACTCCTTGAGCCCGATGCGTATCAGCAGATCATCCACAGAGCTGGGCCCCGCGTTGCCGCTGCCGTTGTTGCTGTTGGCCAGTCGAGAGGCGGGCGCCAGGGTCTTGCTGCTCGAGTTCTTCATGCGCTGCTCGGGCAGCACCTCCACGTTGATGAACTTGAAGTGGCCCACACGGCCATGACAGCGACCCTTCCAAATGCCTGACGCATTCATGGACAGCACATCGATCAGGTCGCCCTTCTGCAAAGAGCAAGCAGCACATTATATAAGAGTGAAAGAGCGAGAGAGAGAGAGGGAGAGCGCCTGCTTACCTTGAATTTGAGTGCCTCCTTGTCATAGGGATTGGGCAGACTGTCGACAAGTGCCTTGGCCTTGCAAATGGACGCCAGGGAGGCGCGATCCTCGGCTGAAATGGAGCTGTGTGGGCTGCCGGGACGCACCAAAGCTTGAGTGCCTGCCAAAAAATAGAATGGTTTTACGTTTAAATATTTGTCTCGACAACATTTCGATGGAAGTTTGCCCAGAAAATTTTCCAATTAATGCGCCCACAGCCAATTAGCCAAGGGCTAAAGAATTTGGCAGAGCACGAAATACAAACACACACACACACACACACGCACGCACACAAACAGTTCGTTTGGTTAATTAAAAACTTTTCAAATATTTTTACACACTTTCTCTGTGTGTGTGTGAGGGAGATAGGGAGAGGGTCTCAGACACAAAGCTCGTTTCGCCCAAAAAATATTCAAATAAGCACTTGAAGTTTTTGGCCAAAGCTTTGGCTAATCCTTGCTTTGTGTCCTGGCCACATGAAAATAAAGTATTTTTTCTTGCACTTTTCAAAGTTGCTCCTGCAGCCCTGCCGGCCGCCTCCTGCTACAGCTGCTCTGGCTTTTTGTTTTGTTTTCTTCTTCTTTATTTAGAGTAGAAATTTGCGCATATAGCGAAAACTTTTGTTCATTAAAAACTGAGCAGCAGCAGAGGCAGCAGCCCTTTATTTAACCACGCCCTAGACATTGCATCGGGCTGCATGGCTTGGCCAATGCACTTGCCACATTGCCACTCGCCACTTGCCACTTGCCACTCGACTGTGCGCAAGTGCATTAAAAATTCATTAAGTTTGCAGAATTTCAAGTTATTGTGCAGCGGTGGCAAAACAACCGCAGCAACAACTACAACTGTTAATAGACCAATATGCAACACGAGCCCAGCACGGGCGTGGCACTGGGCGGCAGTCTGGGAATTTTTATAAACCCAAGCCAAGGCAAAGCAAACGCTTCCACTCCAGCTCGAAAAGGCCACAGCAAAAGGAAAGCCAAAAATGCAAAGGCAAAATCAAAAATCTAAATTGTAAGCACACACACGCACACCCACACACACACACACATGTAGTTATCTAAACACATAGATACAAGTTTTGTACTCACTCGAACCGGATGCACTGGGCAAACTTTCAACGGAGCTGGCGGAACATGCAAACGCCTGATCGCTCATGCTGCCACGGTCGGTATTATCTTGGGAATTGCTGAAATCCCTTGATGTATCCTTTGTGGCAACAAAGTTTCGTCCATTCTCATTAAATGCGCCAATTTCCTTTGGCGAGCTACGCATTTCGCCCGACTGTGCAGCCAGAGTGAAAGTTGTTTCGTCGCCCATCGTCGTCGTCGTCGTCGTCGTCATCGAGTTGTGCAATAAATTGCATGTTAAGCCGGACGGGGGGTGTGGCAGGCGGAGGGCGCATGGAATAGAGCAAAAGTTTTGTTAGTTAAATCATTAAAAAGTTTAATGCTACCACACAAATTCCCACACACACAAACACCCACACACACACACACACACACCCATAGATACAGCTGCAGACATAGCCTTTGGGTTGTTCTTTTTTTTTTTTTGGGGTCTTGAATTTGGCTGCAGTGCTTCCGTTTGGGCTTTAGCTTCGCTTTGGTCTTCTTCTTCCCTTTTGTGTTTGGCTTGACAGTGAATATTGAGCCGCTGCCTGCCACAAAGTTTTGCTCATATCTCGGCCTAGGCGCCGATTCCAAGCATTTGTTTTCCATTTTTTTCAAAGTAACCAAAGACATGGTTATGACTAATAAATACCCTGTATTTTTATCATTATCACTTTCTTTTGTTTGCTTAGCTAGCCTTGCGATTTCCAGCAAGTTCCAGGCTTTTCCACAGAACTTAAAAATGATCTCAAAATTTGTGGTTTGTTTCGTTTCTTTTTAAGTTTTTTTTTTTTTTTTTTTGTCCTTGAGGGTCCCGTAACGGATTCAAATGGCCACCGTCCATTCGTGTGAATTTGAAGTGTTTGGCAAAGTGCAAGGCGTCTATTTTCGTCGACATGCCGAGATGAAGGCCAAGACGCTGGGACTGCGTGGCTGGTGCATGAATACGGCGGATGGCACGGTCAAGGGCTACATCGAGGGACCACGCACCGAGCTCAACCTGATGAAGGAGTGGCTCCGCAACACCGGCAGTCCCGCCAGCAACATTGTGAAGGCCGAGTTCTCTGAGGATCAGGAGAAGCGAGACTACGGCTTCAAGAACTTTCACATCCGGCCCGATGAGCCCAAGGAGAAGAATCGCCGATCGTCCAGCAAACAGAACAGATTCGAGAAGTACGAAGGCAATCCATAGGGACCCAAATATGGAATCAAATATATCACAATTTTGATCTCAACAAATATTTTCAAATATTTTCATTCATTGACGGAGTTTTAAACTAAATGTCAATTGAGAGACATTTGGAGAATTATCAAAGAATCTCCGTAATGAGAATTTCAGATTTTCTCATATATTTATAAGCCAGCTGAAGCTCTGCCAACTGCAGCGCAAAGTAATCATGGCCAAAACTGAAAATGAGCTTTCACTTTATTCTTTCTCTCTTTTTTTTTTTGGGGGAACCAACCAGAGCAGGACTCGGCTGGGCTCTTCTCGGCTGTTGGGCGCGTATAAAAACTCATTTAACTGGCATTTGCATTTAGAGTGCATGTTCACGCTCTTCCTGCTCTTCCTGCTCTTCCGCCTCCTGCTGGACGCCTTTCGGCCATGTTGTTTGAGCGTTTTCTGTCTAGGCCGTAGACAAATTGCAAGTGGCTTAGAGAGAGTCGCTCACAAATTCCAATCAGGCGCATATGTAAATGGCCAAGCTAATTACATTTTGCAGCTCACGAGTCAATATGCTTGAAGCTGTTGTTGCTGTTGTTGTTGTTCGTGTAATCCAAATGCAATTGCAATCACACACACACACTCACTCACACACATACATACATACGCAATGCTGATTAATTAACTTACGTGATGCACCATGGCCTTCTGGCAAATCGTATTCGCCTTGTGCGGCAGCCCGTTCTTTTTGGCCTTCGCTGCAAAACTGGGCGGCAGTCCGTGCCTTGTGGCGCCGATGTCCTCGTAGTCGGAGGAGGGGCTCGGCGATAGCGACGGCGACTCGCCGATGCCGCCACTCAGCGTCCGGTATCTGGCGGTGCAATTGTTGGTGCCAATCTATTGCAATGGAGCCACAAAGGCAACGAGAACCAGAAGAAGAAGATGGAGAAGAAGAAGAAGTGGAAAGTTAAACGCGTTTCGTATTAACCAAAAAGCCAAGTCGACTTTGCAAATGAAATGGCCAACAGGCACAGTCAGCATCGACATCGACATGGACATCGTTTAGCTGGCTTAAGTGGCTGCCGCCTGTTGGCTAAAAAGAAAACTTTTCGCTTTTTGGCCAGCTCTTCTCTGTTGGCCAAAAAGCTTTTTCAGTTTTTATGTGTCTCGCACACAGACTACATGCATTTTGTTATTCTTCCTGTTCGTTCAGGTCGTTGCGAACTTTGTTTGTCACTAAGTGCACTTAATCAATTTAGACGACGCATTGAGACGCAAACACACAGACACAGAGATGTGTGTGTGTGTGTGTCTGCAAGCTAAATGAGCTGCTGCGTCTAATGGCTTTTTGGCTTACTCACCGAAACTGTGCTCAGTCTGGAGGTAACGCTCTGTAAATCCGAAATGGAACCAGCATAGTCGCCGCTCTCACGATCATGCGATCTGTAAAGGTAAAAATTTAGTGTTGAAATTAGTTTTCTTTTAAGTAAAAAATGCAGTTAAGGTTAATAATAACTACAAACTTGGCCATCAGCCAAGAAAGTTGTTAGTGAATGCAGTTTGCTCGACCAAGCTTTTAGCTTAATGCAGAGAAAGACTTGCTCTCATTAGCTGTTTAGTTAGAATTTTTGATAGAATAATTATGTTAAAATATATATTTTTATTCAGCTTTAGTTCCTTGCAGAAGAGAATACTTTTCATATATAAAACCTGATATCTTATAAAATCTTTTCTTTAGTTTTCATCTGCCAAGTTTTTCAGGTTGCTTTTACCTATCCGAAGATACAATTTATATGCACATTCATGTATCCAACTCTCTCTCTCTCTTTCGCTCTCTCGCTCTCTCTCTCCAGTTGAGCTACACCAAATCGCTGCTTGACTTGCAGCAGCTGTCAGCTTGTTCTTATCTAAGCAAACTATTTAAATTATATACCAAATATTTGCTCATCTTCACCTTGAATGGCCAGCAAGGAGAGGGTGTGTGTGAGAGAGAGAGAGAGAGAGAGAAAAAAAAACACTGTAGGGTTATGCTCGAGTCCTGTAATCTAGCTTACACTTGAGGAGCTGTTCGGTAACCGTTTTGATTTCAAACCAGAATTTGTTGCTGCTAAACAAATATGTATACACAAGGGCAACAGCAACACAAACAGTAACAGACAGCAACAACAACAACAACAGCAATAATAACACTTGGCACAAAGGTCTTGGGTCCACGAGCAAGCAAAAGCTCATATAAATAAATATTTTATACCTTTTTCTTCAGTTTCTGTTTCGCTTGTGTTTTTCTTTCCTTCTTTTTTGTAGCTTTGCTTTATTTGTTGTTGTTGTTGTTGTGCCTGGGCATTTGACTTTAACACTGTTGAGATTTTCACTTTTGGCTCTTTTTTTCTCATTTCCATTTCCATTTTCATTTTCATTTATTTTATTCCAGTTGTTTTCTGTTTTCGGTTTCTCGTTTTTCTTTTATTTGGCAAAGAAAGTTTTTTGTTTTGGCCCTGAGGGCGCACAGGGCGTATAAGTTATTTCAGCACGTCTTTTGTATAGTTGGCCGATGCGTACGTGTGGAAAACGTTTCAGCGCTGCCAATTGCCAGCCGGGCAACTGTCGACCGACTGTCGACTGTCGATATGCTGACTCTGGGGCCCGGTCTGGTCTGGTCTGTTCTCCGGCTGATTGACGAGCCGTGCGGCGCGCTGCGTCCAGGCGCCGCGTTGAAGTAGCAATAATGCCATTTCATTCAAGTGTCTTCGCTGTCTCTGCACTGCTGGCCAATATTGCAGACGTCGGTGTGCTTGTCTTCTTATTAGTTTTGGCCCAACTCTGACTGACAAGCCAACCCAGTCCAACCCACACAGCAACCAGTCAGCCCACCAACCTGGCAGAGTCCATGTTTTATTCTTTGTGGCATGCGTAACAATATGAAATTGATGACTTTCGCTTCAATGCGTTACGATATGTTGCAAGCACTCAGTCAGGCCGGACAGAGACGGAACGAGAGAGAACGAGAGAGGGAGAGAGACAGACAGGACATTCAAAGAGTCAGTTTGTCATTCATTCACTAGTTCGTCCTTTGGCTCATTCATTCATGTGGCTGCAAAATGTTGATAACGGCACTAATGAAGTGAGGCTACCTTTTCACTTCTACTTTCTTTTTTTCTGCTTTTTGTGTGTGTGTGTATGTGCGGGTCAATCCTTTTGCGCACCTTTTCGCATTGACAAATAAATTCAAGCATTCAGTGTGCGGGGGAGGGGGCGGTGGGTGTGTTTGGAATGGTGCGTCAATTGAGCTGCTTGATTGCTTTGCTTTGCTTTGCTTTGCAGCGATTCCATTCGATTCGATTCGATTTTGGCTTGGATCGGTCTGGGGCTCAGCTCAGTTCGGTTCGGTTTGGTTTGGTCAGCTATTACTGTTGGGTTGTTTGCCAGGCTAAATGCTTGGCCTTTTCATGCCACAGTGCACACATTTGTGGCACATTTTGTACTTGAGTGGGTTTGCCCCCCTCCGCCTTCGGCGCTTTGAAGTGGTCAAAGGGTTGCCGGCGGGTCACCCAGCAATTGCCAGATATACATTAACAGATAAATGCCCCGCCATTCATCTTCACATACTTATATACTAAAAAGATAAATATATACATACATATATATTTTTATTCTCTATATATGTATATATATATTTATTTATTTTCTGCCTTGTTGCTGCCTGCCTGCCTGCTGTATTATTAATGCTTTGCCCTTGGCTCCACAAATAATAATGGCAATTGACCCCTCCCCTTATTCACAATTCGCCCACTTTGGACACTCACCTGGCATGCGTTAACGGTATTATTGTCGGCGGATTTGGCGGCTGCTGTGGCACGATAAGCCCTCGACGCGGCGGTCCGCGCTGCGGCAGTGAAATATCTCCGGCGGATCTTAATGAAATTACGCCCGTGCTCTCGCGGTTGTTGGAGAAGCGCACACGGCCACCCTAAAAACAGAAAGACAGAAAGAAAGAGAGTTGTAAGTGAGCGAGTGAGATAGAGTTATGGTTAAGGTAAGCAAAACATTTGGATTAGCGCTCAAGTAGAATTTGTTGCAGCAACAGCCGCCGCAGCAGCAACAACAACAACAGCAACGACAACAACAAATTATGAAAAATTAACAAAGTTATAAAAGTTTATGCGCCGCGTGTTGCGTGTTCCGAAAGTAGAGTTTACTTTGGGCCCTGGTGGCTGATGTTGTTGCTGTTGTTGTTGTTGTTGCTATTGTTGTTTTAGCTGTGATTTGCTGTAGTTGTTGCTGTTTGCTTTTTATTCAGCTTGGAATTTTAAATTTAGTTTATTCGAACGCAGCGGAAATTGCAAAGTTGTTGCTTTACATTTGGGGCAAAAACCAACATAGGGAGAGAGCGAGAGAGAGAGAGAGAGAGAGAGAGAGAGGCATGCTCTTCTCAATTACAGCAACTTTCAGTTTGGACATGTAAATTGCAAAGTTTTGTAGCATGTAGATTTGCTGTTGCTGCATACTTCATGAAGGGCAGCAGCTCATCAAACAGCAAAGTTGCAAGCTGGCATTGGCGAGGGGCATAGATAATGAATTTGTTGCATACTTTTTGGTATGGCCGGCCTTGGAGCGGGTGGATGGGGCAGAGAGTCAAAGCGTATGTTCGAATGCTAATGCCCTGTATTGGCCAGCTGAGATTCAGCTTTTATTTTCTTTTTTTTCTTTTGAGTATCCATTAGCATTGGCCAAAGTTGCGGTTCGCTGCCCCAATAGAGCAACAACAACAACAACAACGAATAGGGACAATTCACATTTTTGCAGAGAGGCTCGTCTAAAGTGCTGCGCAAACCGCAAAAAAACTTTTTTACTAAACAAATTTTGTGGCTCGCTGATGTTGTTGCTGTTGTTGTTGTTATTGTAGCCGCTTTACGTATTGCCACATCAAAGCGAAAACTGAAATTGAAAGGGCACAAAGGGCGGCGGCTCAAGCATATCGACAACCTCCTCGCCACTGAGTGATTTTCAATTGACTAAGAAAACAAAATTTCTGCCCCCAAAAGCGAGCGCCCTCCTCCCCTCCCCCACTCTCTTAGGCGCAGCAATAAAAGCGCAACTACCACTGTGCATAACACAAGGCAAATAGAAGAAGAAGGAGCAGAGAAAAAAAGTGGGTAAAAAGTAAATTTTATGCAAAGCCCGAGGAAAAGTCTCAAGACGTCGTCGCCGGGTTGAACAAGTCAACAAGAATTATGCACTTTTTGACTGTCAATAAAAAATAAAGTAAGTTGAAGTTCAACTTGCACTGGCGCTGCCTTCGAGTGGAGGCAAAAAATGCCAAAGGACATACAAATCGAAGTTGGAAATCAATGCGCAGGCAAAATATATTCAGCGTATAATTTAATAAAGCAAATAAAAAGAAGAAAGGATAAAAGAGAGAAGAGGGGGAGCGAGGGCATACGGAAGTGCTTGGCATCCGCTGAGAAATCAAAGCAGCCAACGAGGCGTGTGCTGCGTCTCAGCCAGGATTAACAGCAGAGACGAATGTGCTGCATAAATCGAGAGTTGCAAAAACCGATTGCATTGCTCCGGCGACATTGTTGAAGCCAGAGAATTGCCCCGAGTTATCCCCCCCAGCCAATCTGTGCCGCACTCTGCTTTAAGTGGGCGCGCGCAAGTGTTTGGTAAACCGCGCTCATAAATCACAGCTCAAGCAGCTGCACACACACACACACACACATACACACACACACAGTCTGATAGATAGACTTACCTGTATGGTAGCAGCTGGTCCACAATTAAGTCCGGCCATAAGAAAATCATCGGGATCGCTCTCGTAGGGCGGCTCGTCGTACCAATGACCTTGGTGGTGCAGCGCACTGACCGCATAATGTGCACCACCCTGGCCAACGGCGCCGGGGCCATTGCGCAGCGCCTCGTCGTACATGTACGTATCATCTGCAAAGGCATAGACGGCAAGGTGTTAGAGTGCCATCAAGATAGAGAGGGAGAGAGGGATAGAGAGAGAGGGCGAGGCAGAGGCACAGTCTGGGATATATAAATGGCCTTTGGAGGCGTTGCTCTAAACTTTTGCCAGGCCGAAATGATGTGCAACGGCTACATGATATCATATTATACGCAACGTTGCACACACTCGCACACACACACACACACTCGCACACTTGAATGCCATTTTCCACATGTGCTGCACACAGAAAGTTGCACAGTTGCAAGTTGCGCAGGAAACGGACATAAGATTTTATGCTCGCTTATGCATGTGACGCTCGCCAGACGCTGCCACGCCCACTCAGCTAACAAGATTGTCGAGTGCCAGTTGTCCGGCGCCCGAAATTGCGATATTTATTTCACAGCAGCCGGATGAAAACTTACCCGCGCGTCCCTCGCCGCGACTCATCTGCAGCAGGCCCTGCCGTATGTCCCGCAAGATCTGCAAAACAAATACATAGATAATTAATACGAAATAAGTATATATATATAAATGTAAATTTAAATATCCGAGACTCTACTCCGCCTTGCGACTTATTTTTAGCGAATGCTCCAGAGCCTTCGCCTAAGCCCAGTTTAGGCACAAATGAGTGCACTCCATGAGCCAAGTAAATTATATATACTATATATATGCTCAGAGTGGAGCTCTGTCTGTCTGTCTGCTGTATGCCGGCACGTGACTGCGACTCGGCGACTATAAAAGAGATGCGAGACGTACTCAGCAGAAGTTTCAGCTTATTCGTCAGCCTGGCTGACTTTAGCCACTTCTTTTGCTCAGCAGAGCTGCAGAGGCGTTAAAATTACAAAATTCCATTTGAAAACTAAAACAATTTTACAGAGCGAGAGAGAGAGAGAGCACAACTGAGTTGCTGCCGTTCGTTTGGCTGAATGTCCTGCAACATAATAGCGCAATATGTGCTGCATACTAATTTAAGAACAAGATATGTCTATATATGTGTGTGTGTGTGTTAGTGTTAGTGCGAGAAGGATGCCAGGGCCAGGCCAGAGCAGCTAGAAATGGATACAGCGCAACATCAGAGAACTAGTGTAAAAATTAGCTAAAAGCTTTTTCGGGGCAGCTACATTAAAAATGCATTTAAATGGCAGCAACAGAAGCAGCAGGAGTAGCAACAGCAGCAGCAGGAGCAGGAGCAGGAGTAGCTGTGGCAGCAACAATTGCCTTGCAGAGCTCGGCTGCCACAGCAATTTGCAAATTTATGTGGCCGAACTTGTGCATGTTGCTTCGGGCTAATCACATTGGTCTAGAGCCGTGCTTAATTGACTGCCCGATTGTTGGCACAAATTATTGGCCAGCAAACATTTGCTTTTGGTCGGTCGACTACGTTCGGCTATCTCTGCTGTTTTATTATAAATATTTCATAAGCAGGGGACAATTTCTTTTATTTTCTCTTTCACATTGCTCGCTCGCTCGCTGTCGCTCTTTCTTTTTGTTGTGCCAGCTCTTGGCGCTTGAGAAGGCCGAAATGGAAAATAAGCAGCTCTAGCTGAGGCAGAGATGAAGGACCAGGCACAGGCACAGGCACTGGCAACAAAAACAGCAATTACAATTAGACAAACAGCAAGTTGTTTGCACAAGTTAAGCAGCAACTACAACAGCAGCAGCAGCACCAGCAGCAACCACTCTGCCTGTGTGCGTGTGTGTGCGTGAGTGTGTGTGCTTTTCATTTATGCACAAAAATTATTGCCTTTGCTTAGGCGGACACGTCGTCGACATGCAAACAGACAAATTGTCGTGCAGCAACGCATGCCACATGCTATCTACCTCTCCCTCTCTCACTTCTCTCTCTTTCTCTCTCACTCAGCCTGCTAGAATTATGCATTTTCAGTTGAAATAGCTAGAGCAACAGCATTCCAGGCGACTTTTTCAGCTTAGCCAAACGAAATGGAATATCTGCTGCCGATAACTGAGCTCTCTATAATTAACTGGGTTTCCTGCTGCTCTGTGCCGGGCCAAGTTTCGATTGGCAAATCACATAAAGGCAAATGGCTCGCACTGCAGCAGCCAGCAAATGTTTTCATCAGGCACAAATCTGAGCGACTAAACCAGTGTGAACTGATTCGAAATGTAGCAGCTGATGCAGGTGATACACAGGTGATTCAGGTGATTCAAAGTGCTTTGACCATTTCCGTTGATAAAAGTTTGCTTAATGTGTAGCAATGCCTAATAATGATAGAGTTCTTTTGAATTATGAATTTCTATTGCTACTCTAACTCTCTCACTCTCTATCCTCCTCTCTCTCTCTCTCTCTCTGCATCCCTTATGCCTGATTAGCTCAGATCAGTATAGCTAGACTCTTCAATATCTTATAAGAAACATTCTCTACATTCTCTTATTCCCTTTAACGTTCTATATGCCTATCTGTCGCTCTATCTATACTATCGTTAGTCTCTTCCATTGATATATCTTCGTCTTCTTCTCCTTCACTCTTCTCCTATTCTATTCAGTCTCTAACTGATATCTTTACATATATATTCTGGTCTATTTTAAATCTTCCTTTTTTGCTTATTCTATTCGATATTTAATTTTCTTATATTCTCCTCTATTCTCTGGCATTTAATTTCTGTCCATTTGACTCTGTTTTATTCTACTTAATTTGATTTTAGTCTATTCTATTTTTTGATATAATTACAGCTCATTTTTCACCCAATTATTTCTGTTCTAAAGTCAAAGCAGCTTTTCGTATATTTTATTTATATTGTTTGGCCAGGCACCTTTTGGCATGTCAAACAGTGTTTTCCCAACTTTTGCCACGCCCATTTATTACACGCATTACACATACACACACACACGCAGACAATTAGAATGCTACCTTGTGGAGCTGTGTAAAATTTGGGAAAATGTGGAAAAATAATTTTTATGACAGACAAAAAGTTTATCATTTGCCACGTTACAGTTCATTGTTTTTGTTGTTGTTGTTGTTTTCTGTGAGCTTGTACTTAAGTGTGAATACGTATGTGTATGTGTGTGCGTGTGTGTGTGCAACTAAATGAACATTTGCGTCTGCTCTGCATGTTTTCTAACATTTGTTTTGCTAAACGCCAAGCGCCTCGCCTCCTCCCATCATCCCCCCCCCCGCTCCTTCTGCTTCTGCAAAATAATTGCTTTTTATACCCTGAACCCATTGAAAATGGGAAAACAGGGTATATTGGTTTTGTTGAACTGTATGTAACAGGCAGAAGAAGGCGTGGCAGACCCAACAAAGTATATATATTCTTGATCAGGGTGACGAGCTGAGTTGATTTAGCACAATTCGTCTGTCTATTTCTTCTAAATATTCCCCTTACGTATTTCGAAGTATTTCGTCCAAGTATTTCCTCTACCTTTTTCCTTTACGTATTTCCTCTACGTAATTCCTTTACGTAATTTCTCTACGTATTTCCTCTACGTAATTCCTGATCGATCACACACTCTGCTTCACTTCATTGCGTTGACCCCCAGCAGGCTTGGACGACTGAAGACTGACTGAAGAAATGCTGCAGCTGCTGCCCTTTATATAGGGCCACTTTTACTCAAGCACTGTCTCTCAAAATAGCCCGACGACAGTAGTGCTCGTTGCAGTCGAGCTTCAAGTGAGCAATGGGAACGCTCTCTACTGCTGTGAGCATTCTAGCTTTGTTATACTTAAATATAAATACCAAATGAGAACTGCTGCATACACATAGACAGCTTTAATGATCTTCTGCACTTATTCTCTCCTTGCTTTTATTTTACGGCAGGTAAAGCTCGTTACAGTCGAGCTCTCTGCTGCTTCAAGCACTCTGTGTGTGTGTGTGTGTTAGAATGACGCGAAGAATTATTGACATATCAGTTCTCCGAAGGGTTCAGGGATCTCGTAGTCGAGCAGTCTCGACTAGAACTTTCGTACTTGTTTTTTTTTTTAGAGCGAAGAATATGTTTTGCCAGCTTTTCGAAAATTACGACTACAAATTTAAGAGATTGTCCGGCATTTAAATATGCATGATACGTTGAGCGGTGGGCGTGGCAACTAAACTGTTTTGTGGGATGGTAAATAGTCGAGTAAATGGCATGGATATGGATTTTAATTTTCCAGCAGCTGCTGATGTTTTATTTAGGCAAACAAATTGTTGTTAGGCCTAAGCACAAACAGCAACAGCAACAACAACAATCAGGATTGCCTTATGTTTTTGTTTATTTATTTATTTTACGTAAACTCTCTCTCTCTCTATATATTTATATATAATTTTATGTGTATGTGTGTAGTCTCTCGCTTATGCTTGATTTATTTTTGGTTTACAATTGCAATTTTATTGTTTGCAATTGCAACAAATTGAAATTCGGCTAGCAAATTGATTGACAATATTTCAGCATGATTCATGCAATTTTAATCAAACGACATGGAAACCCTACGCATGTATGTATAAGCATTGCAAAAATATTTTCATTTACATCAATTTGCGAATAACAATTTTGGAAATTTGCAATTTCCATTAGCAGTTCGCTTACCTCTTCGTGCTCACGTTGAAACTTCTCCTTCTTGCGCATGGCCTCTTGCACTTTGAGCTGGAGAAAGAAACCGAGAAAAGAGTTGAGAACATTATTGAAATAACTATATATTTATTTATTCTTAAGTGCACTACAGTTTATTCAAAAGACAACAACTTCATAGCAACAAGAGCAACAACATTGCAAAACTTTAATGTTTGCTTTTGGGCTCTGGCCTAAAGTTTCCTGCGGCGGGTGCGAAAAACATGCGTGCAGTGCCACACGGCATACGGCTGGGCGTGGCAGTGGTAGGCGTTGCCGCATGCATTATGCAGTGCTTGCCGCTGCAACTGTCATGTTGCCGTTGCCGCTGTTGCTGCAGCTGCAACTGTTGCCGTTGCTGTTGCTGCTGTCTGTTTGTTGTCGTCGTTGATTGCATTTTGCTGCTTGTTTTTGGTTGCTGCTCGCGCTGTCATTAATAATGAATGTTGACGGCAATGAACTTTTAAATGTTGCATGCATCTACTTGCCGAGCGGCAAGGTAAACGGGAACGTAAACGTGCTCGCCAGCAACGGTTGCAGCTTTCGTGTTGCAAATGCAATGCCAGCAAGTGGGCAACTTTGGGCACTGGGTGGGTGTGGCATAAGTAGGTGATGCAACTTTCTTATTGTTGTTGTTGTTGTTGCAAACAGTTTTTGAAGTAATTTTGTTTGCTGTGGCAGCTGCTGCCAAATGCGTTGCACTGCATAAATATTTATGCAATGGCAGCTGCTGCTGCGGCAGCTCCATACATATTTATTAAGTATACGCGCCGTTGCCGGCTCCACACTCACTCGTTTACTTACCCTATGGATTGTCTCCTCGAAGCTCTGCTGCGGCGCACCAGCTCCGCCGTTTATCATCTGGAAGTGTCTCAGCCGATCGTTGGCTGCCTGCAATGGAACGCAAAGGTTATCGATATCAATTACTTTTATTTTTTTTTTTGGGAATTTCTTTTTTGCTAAATTTCAATTTACAATTAAGAATTTTCAATTTAGAATTTTCTTTGAAAGTTTTCCACTCTCGGCTTATTGACTCTAACTCAAGTTGGCCTTAAAATATGCACAAGGCTCGCGGGGCCAGAGCTCGGGATGACCCGGGCAAAGAGACTCATAAATCAGTGTGCGGGCGCCACGTGCTTTATCGCCATAACGACGCCATTTTGTATTTCACACCTTTCAGCCGGGCTTTAATTTTTAATTAATAACGAGTCAGGGCAACGAGGGTCGCGACCCAAGTGTTGAGAGCCCTCTCGCTTTGTATCTGTGTGTGCCTGTATGTGTGTGTGTGTGTGTGTGTGTGTGTGTGTGTGACCCCTACACGGCCAATTCAAGGCAGCAGCATGTAGCAGCTCGTCCACCTCTGCTCTTGGCCATCTAATGCGTTTGTTTTCTTATCATAAATACCAAATCAGCTGGGCGGGGCCTTGCCGGCTAAAACACATGGGCCATGGCCAGGTGAGTGCTGTTTAATTATATTTTGAAAGGCAGCTCTTTGTGTGGAAGGATGCTGCTACTTAGGCGCATATCCTTAGTCATTTCCTGCGCTTATCTGCTGCAGCACTCCCACACTGCCCGCCCTTGGCTGCCATTTGGGATCGTTCACTTCTTCACTTCTTCACCTTTTCACTCATTCGCTTTATTATTTATTTTCAGCTGGCAGCTTCTTTTATTTATTCCGTTTTCTCCTTTTCTTTTCTTTTTCATTTTTTTTTATATTTATATATTTTTTTTCTGTTGCGCTCGTTGCTTTTGAAAAATTTATGCATGTCCTTGCTTATTTATGAGCGACGACGAGCACGAGTCCTGCTACGGCTGCGTTATCTTTGGCCACAGTTTCATTGCCAGGCCGAGCCGGCGTCGACGTCGGCGTCGGCGTCGGGCTCCCCTTTCTGTGCGAATAGTGGCAGCCGCGTGTCTACTGCCATCTAAGGTGGCTGGGCTCTAATCAAAGGCGCTCGGCGTCTGAATATGTCCTTTGTGGAGAGGACGCGCGCTGATAAACCGACTACATGCCAGCACAGCAGAGCACGGCACATTATGCCATAGTCAAGAAAGAAGTGCCAATGTAGACATACCCGGCAGGCATAACAGCAGGAGTAGCAGCAGCAGCAGGAGCCGTGGGAGCAGCTGTAGCAACTGGAGCCGTCAAACGGGAGCAGCAGCAGCAGCAACAGCAGCAACGGCGGGCACATTTTTAACCTTTTCGGCTGGCGCGGGATTTCTCGGCGCGCATAAAAATTTACATGTCCCCAGGGCCAAGATTAAGTACAGCAGCATCAGCCAAGACGCAGTCATAAAAACGACAAGCGCTGTCGATGTGGCTGGGGCACTGGTGCTGGTGGGCGGGGGCGCGCAAAGGAATTGTTACAAAGCGAAATATTATGAAATGTACGAAGGACTACAACGAGCCAGCAGCAAACTCGGGGCAAATAAATTGAAAGAATTACCGCAGTTGATTTAAATGAAAGGCAAAAGGACAAACAATTTGCTTGCGGTCATAAAACCGAGCTACGAAAATGACTTTCACTTGCACAAGTTTTACATAGCTGAGCACGGCTTATACATATAAATGTATATATTTGTGTGTATGTGTGTGTGTGTGTGTTTGTGTATTGTTAACTTACCCTGGCTTGTGCGCCATTTTGTTGATTGTTGCGATCCCTTCGATTGACAGTTTTTAAGCCTTTCAGCAGCCGCGCCAAAGTCGTGCGCTTCTTTGTCTCGCGTCCCTCTGTGCAGGAGCAGAAATTGAATAGGGAGTTGGCAAATTGTTAATCCTAACTGTAAATGTAAGTGTAACTGTAGCTGAACTCACCTGCTGTCGGTGGGAACTCGTAGAAGTATGCGGAGCGTGGACTCAGGCAGCTGTAAGCATAAAGAGAGAGCAAAGGCATTAAACAAACTGTTCTCCCTCTCTCCCTATCCCTCTCCCCCTCTTCCTCTTACTCACTTTTGCTGCACAAAGTTGAGGTGCGCTACATTTGGCGGGAGTGTCTGATGCTGTTGTGGTCCAACGCCGGGCTGTCCTGCCGCCTGTTGGCCTGGCACAATTGGTAGTTGTTGCTGTTGCTGCTGCTGTTGCTGCAACTGTTGCTGCTGTATGCTATGCTGCGTTTGCAGTGTCTGCTGCTGCAACAGCTGTTGCTGCTGTGTCAAGCCGCCGCGTGCCACTCGCGGCGCAAAGACGCCATAGCCAAAGCCGTAGATCTCGTCCTCCTCCTTGTCCGACAAGCAGCTGGAGGGCTATAGAAGGCAGTGAGAGAAAGAGAGCGAGAGAGCGAGAGAGAGCGAGTTGGTTAATCAAATGCAAAAGTATTCCATTCGTGTGCGCGTGCAGCATGCGGCAAAGGCAAAGCAAAACGTAAAACAACACAAATTCACAAATATTTACAAAAATCATTTAACAAATTTTTCTATTTTTTTTCTTTCTTTCAGTTTGCATAATTTATTTGAAACATAATTTCATTTTGCTCATATTTATTTATTTTTTTATTATTATTTTTTTTAACTATTTGCCAAATCAACGCCAACATCAATAAAATGTTTATAGATTTATTTATGTTTGTTTTTGTTTTTCTTTATTTTTTTTTTGTGAGCCTTTTCTGTAAATATTTTAAGCAAATAATTTGTTGTCTGTCAATGCTGACCCAGTCTTGTGTTGTTGTTGTTGTTGTTGTTGGCATACATACCGAGTACTTTCCTGGCACATAAATGGGCTGACTATGACTATTTGGCAGGCCGGCGCCGTGCGCTGAATGACCGCGATGGCCGTGCTGCTGGCGATGGTGCATGCCGCCGGCTGTAGCGCTGAGGCCGCTGCCACCGGCGCTGCCGCTGAGGCCGCTGCCACCGCTGCCGCTGGCGCCGCCGCTGCTGCCGCCGGCGGGATGGAGCGGACTGCGCTCCGCCCATGCTGCTTGTCTAGCATTTTCTAAAGCACTTAAAATATCCCCAAAGGGAGCCATTAACAATTCACAATAGACGGATGCAAGACCCTCTAAATGGCCGCGTTGTCCATCCTGCAAGCAAACAGCAAAACAGCACCAAAATGAAAGTTACATAAACCAACGTGGCCAACATGGGTTGGTGGACGAGTGGACGTGTGGACGAGTGGGCGTTGGACATTGGAGGTGGGTGTGGCAGCTAAACATGATCAGCATAATCATATATGTATGTATATATTTCGTATGTGGAGTATAAAATGCAAAATTTTGGTGCAGCTCGAGTCGGGTTGATGCGATTAGCGATTAGCGATTAACGATTAACGATATACGATTTACGATTAGCTATTATTATGAGCTGGTTAATGATGGTTATTGATGTTGGCGCTGGGTGCGATGGGCATGGTCTAGGGCAGTGCTAGCTGCTTAATAATAATGCTAAATAACTGTTAGGCTCGGTTAGTGGACCAGGCTGGGGTTAGTGGGTAAATATTTATATGTGTTGAATGAATGGTTTAGCTCTCGGCCAGAGCTTATAGCAAACAATATACATGTGCGTGTGTGTATGGGTGTGTGTGTGTGTGTGAGTGTATGTACAATGCGCTTAACTCAAATTAGTTTGCCGCTTGACGCCAATTCGCGCAAATTATTAAGTCGGCGTTCCCCTTACGGCACTAAAAGCGTTCGCCTAATGCACTTACGCTCCCTGCAACTCCTGCCGCCAGACACGCATCGTTTGTCTTGGCATAAATTATGGCACACACTTACGTGTGTGTGCGTGTGTGTGTGTGTTAGTCTCGACACAGCTGTAAAAAGCACCCCCGGCCTGCTGCTGTGCGTGTGTCTGTGTGTGTGTGTGTGTGCAAATATTTACAGCTTGGCAGGCAGTTGCCTAGTGGCAGTAAATTGCGTAGCCCAAACTTCCTTCAGCCAGTCAGAGAGAGGGAGACAGAGTGAAACCAATAAAATTGTTAAGCAAGAAGCGACGTTAAATTACGCAACATGCACACAATAAACAGCCACGCACACACACCTACACACACACACACAGAGAGCAAGTCGCAGTGACAAGCAAATGATTTTTATCCAAGTAGATGAAATTGGCCCCACGCACAGTTGACACGCCCATTGCATACCTGCAGGGGGCGGCCGCTGGCTCTGGCAGCTGGCAGCTGAACTCTTGACATTGTTGCCAGAGCTCTAGAGCCAGAGTTGGCTGGCATCAATCAAATATGACACGCATTAAAATTCTCACGCTGCCTCTCATATGCGTGCGCGGCTGCTGCTGCTGCTGCTGCAGGAAATTGACAGGCTGTCTGCCACGCCCCCACCGCCCACCTACTCAGTTTGAGCCAGCGACACGCTGCGCATTATAAAATGTTTGCGCCTCTGTGTTTTATGCCTTATTTATAGTTGCTTGAATTTTATGCCGCTGCCAGCACACCTGGCCATATCCCTGGCAAGTGTATGTGTGCGTGTGTGTGTGTGTGTGTGTTGTGCAATTTACCAGGAAATTGCTGCGTTTAGCGTAATTTTTGCTACTTATTGCCTGTTGGCGTCCCGCGTCAAAGCCTTTTTCATTTCTAGCCTGGCAGTTGCTTTCCATTTTCCTTCTTCTTTTTTTTTCTTTTCCTTCGCATTTTCCTTTGTGTCCCCTGCCCAGGTAATTTGAACATTAAGCGCTTTAGGCGCCAAAGGTGTTGTCGTCTGTCGTCTGTCGTCTGTCGGCTGTCGTCTATTGCCGCTTGACTGTTTGACTTTTTTATTAAGGACGCCAGCAAAGTGTCAAGTTTTGATGGGCTAACCAAGTGCTTCATTCATTTTATACCGGGTGGCGGGTGCCACAGTTAACATTGTTGTTGCACGGATTCTTAAAGTCGAACATTACGTAAATTGGGGCGGAGCCTGGGCGGGGGTTTACTGCCTGCTCGGATTTAAGTGCTCGGTTATAGACTCTCGAGCATCCTAAATGCGTATTCATTGCGATAGACACATCATTTCTATATGGGCGAGTAAATGTAATGTTCATTATGCATTCTGCACAAATTTATTATGCAATTCCAAGTTGATGCGGGGCAGAGAATCAATTTCATAGCTTATTATACAGTGCATATATATATATATGTAGAATATGTATGTATTTTATATGTGTGTATTGCCTTTTCTCGGCTTGTCGGTTCATCATCGAGTGGCAGAGGAAAAAATTCATAAAGTCATTTGCAATTTGTTGCCAAAGCAAGCCAATGCGAAATGACAGCAGATATAGCTACAAAAAGCAACAAGGATATATATATGTATGTGTATGTGTGTGTGTGGGTGTGCGAGTACGTTCAACAACATCTTCTGGGGAAGCAAAATAACTGTCGCAATAAAATAATTTATTGAAGTTCTGCAATGCCAGCGACAAATGCAATAAACTGCAAAACTGCGCGAAGCCCACATGTCGTATACGTTATAAATTTATTTTCAATGCTTCGACAGCAACAGCGCGTTGCTGCTCTTAGCAACTCTTGACACACATCCCACAAAGACGCACTCAGCCAGAGAAAAAGAAGAAGAAGACAAAAAAAAAGAAAGAAATGTGCGAAATTGTGACGGAGCAGGACACACACACACACACATACACTCACATGTATACCAGTTAGTTAAGCATAGCAGCGGATGTGATAAAGGCTAAAGTGATGCATGAGTTTAACGCCCTCACGTATCTGACAGGACAGCTGCAAAAGTTGTCTACTTATGAGGCAAGAATATGTTGCCAACAGCGCTGAGATATCGACAAGAAATCGAAGCAGGAACTCCATACATATATATAGATAGATAGACATATACATATCTCTATATATATATATATATATACGTATTGAACGCCCTGCTCGTGCTAGGATTTGGCAATGACAGCAGCAGCAGGAGGAGCCGGAGCAGCAAGAGCAGCCAAAACTTTTTTTTGGCAACGAATTTTGTTATTGCAAGGAGCTCCATTGAGCTGGCCAAAATGACTTTGTTTATGCGTTGTAGCATGTATGTATTTAGTAATCAGCTTTCTTGGCACAACACAAATTATTTGAGCTGAGGCTAATAACTTTTGACATGCGCTTGTAAGTGCCACTAAGCAGTGGGTGTGTGGGTGGGCGTGTCATATGTATGTATGTATGTGTATGTGGGAGAGCTGCTTCACATTTGCTCATTAGGTACCGCAATGCCAGAAGATTCGCTCAAGCCTGTCAATTTTTTGCGCAAACTTGGCATTCGACGGCCAACTGCTAATTGATGACATTGCTTTTCTTGTTCTTCTTCATCTACTTGCTGTTGCTGTTGTTGTTGTTGTTGCTTTGGTTGTTTCGGTTGTTGGCTGCAAGCGTTTAATGAGCAAACAGAACGCACGCAAAATTACAAAGAAGCAACGTCTGTCTGTCTGGTCAGCCCGTATTTACACAAGACTTCAAGCCGCATGCAAACACCAATTAGAGTGACCGCAATGCAAACAAAGGTATCAATTAAGGGCCAGTCAGTGTGTAGCTGGCCCCCTCTCACTCTCCCTCTCCCTCTCACTCTCACTCCTTTCCTCTCACTGTCTCACACTTGGGGACTGTCAGCCAAGGCAAGCTCTTTAAACGGCTTAAAGCATTAAGGCCTTTGAGTGTGCCAGCCAAATGGAATGCAAGTCCATTTACGCTCAGCCCCACTCTTGTAGTCTAGTGTATTCATAACAATCAGTGGCACTGCATCCTGTTTCCGTTACTGCTGGCGCGTAATCAGCTAAAAGAAATCAACTTCAACTGAAGCATTCACTGAAATGTTGATGTCTCTGTCAGGAAATCAACAGCAGCAGAGGCAGCAGCAGAGGCAGCAGAGGCAGCAGCAGCAGTCGGCAGGCACCACTTAAGGGTTAATTTCATAAATTGTAGATCAAAGCATTTGCCAGCGGCTGGGCTGGTTGGGCGAGCGCTGGCATTTGCCCTGCAGTTGACAATTTTTGAAAGTCAGTGATTTGTAAATAATCCTTTTATAAGCACAATAGCTGCTCGTTAACGGCAAATGAGTTTTGACATGCCCAGTGGACAACTACCATCGCCTAACCACCTAACCACCCGCACCAGCTAGCCACCCACACTCATCACCCACTGCTTATCCCTCTGACAATCTGAGAACGAGACTTTGAATAATGCGTGGCCATTAGCACAGTTGTTGTTTTTCACTTGTTGTTGTTGTTGTTGTCGACAATTTAAGGCAACACATTTCTGCCGTCTGCCTCACTCCATGGCTCACACTCACACTCGCAGTTTCGTTCCAGGTTGTCGTAGTTGGCGCTAGTTTGCCTGTTCGCTGCTAATATGCGGCATACATGCAAAGTTTTCAGCTGTTGCGCGTCGTCGCGATGTTCCCGCTTCGACGTGCTCCCCCTCCCTGCCCCGCCCAGCCATGCGCGCTTCAGCATTTTCCGCTTTGCGCTCTAAGGAAAAAGGTATTTTGTACAACATATGCGACTATGTTAAGTTGTTAAAAAGCACAAGCTTGTGCACTGGCGAAATTCATTAGCACCACACACACACACGCGCACACACACATCGACAGGCAGAGAGAGAGAGCGAGGTTTGCTGAGAGGAAACTGTGCAGGTCCTGGCTGCCGTCAGCCTGAAAGTATTTTCTAATTAAATACTCATGTTTTACAATATGACGCTGACATTTTGCGGAAATGCCTTTTAATTTTACATTTGAGATGCGAACGCTGTGAACTCTACGCTCTACGCTTCAAGCTCCACGCACACATGTGCCCGAGCGTTTCGCTTTTAGCTCATATTTGTAGCTGGGGCATATTTCAGTTTAATTTGGCAGAAATGAGTTTTAGTTTTCATTTCAGCTTTTTGGCCAAGCAGGCGTGTGCCGGCTGCCGGCTGCTGCTGCTGCTTTGCTCTTTTGCTGTATCATTTCCGTTGAAAGCAGCCCCAACCCCAACTCCAACCCCAACCCCACCTTCAACCTCAGCCACATTCACAACCCTTACACGCGCTTTTCTAGACATTAGCAGCAAATAATTTAATTTCTCATTTTCGAGCTGAAAGTGCTCAGGCAAAATCATTTAAAAAGTGCACACACACACGCTCACTCGAGTGGGGGCTGAATGAGAAATTACGCATACGCCACGTTTGACATAAAATTGCGCATGATGCGCGAATCAACGAAGCAAACATGAAGTCAACATGGGCAGCAGCCGAGACAGCAGCCAGATAAAGACCAACGCGCAACGTGCAACGTGCAACGTGCAACATCTGACAGCAAACGTTGCAGAGCAGCGCCGCTGGCAACTGCGACGCGACTGCATTACATTTCAATTTCCACTTTTTCCTTCTTTTTATGGCTTTTAATTTGTATTTTTCTTCTACTTTTTGCTGTTGCTGTTCTTGTGTTGTTGTTGTTGTTGTTGTTGTTGCTGCCATTTAATTTTAATTCATTTGCATTGTCTTTTATGATATTGCGCGACGCGTCCTTTGTCTGCTTTGAGCGCAGCAAATGGAATGAAATCAGCCATAATTAGCATAATATTTCATGCTTAATGTAATTTAAGTTGGCAAAAAATAGCAGAGCGAGCGAGACAGATGGAACGTGAGAGAGAGCAATGGGGGGGGGGGAGGGGAGGGGAGTTATATAGAAGGAAAATAAAATGATGTGCAATGCATGACAAGCTTCGAGTGACAGGCATGCAACGGGCAGCAGCAGCAGGAGCAGCGGCGGCGGCGGCAATGTGAACATGCAACACCTCGGTTCATGCCACGGCACATAGCACAATGCAGGGTTGCACCGGGTTGCCGCCATTTGACATTTGCATCGTTTGATTGTTGCAGCACCACCCAACCACTTGCCCAACCACTCGCCCAACCACCCACTCGAGCGATCAGTGCTATATGCCTGTCACTGCGACTGGATGGATGGCCAACATGCTACACGTGCAACATGCCACATGCCACACGCTGTGACGCCCCAAGGGCAGCTGTCTTTGGCAATTTATGCGTTTGCTGACGCAATTATGCGAAATTTTCGCACAGCATGAAAAGCGCGGGGCGTGGCAAAGCGTTTTAAGTTTTTTGTTCTCTCTGCTGCCGCCGCTGCTGCGAGCAGCTGCGGCAGGGCATTGTTTTTCAGCGTAATTTAATTACATTTCTGTGGCCAGAGGCTGGCGTCGCGCACCCGCCCATCCGCCCCCGCCCTTGTTGGCCATTTGTGCGGCAATTTGAGTTTTGCGGGCGAGCTGCTTGAGGTCATATTAGAAGCAAATTAATGTTGTTTTAATTGTAAATGAGTTTGCAATGGCCAGGAGAGCGGCCTGCCACATGCCACATGCCACAGCCAACCGCAACTGCCATGAAATATTGTTGCAACGAGCTAGAGATTTGTTTTTTATTTATTATTACTTTTTAGTTTCGAACCAAAGTGAAACTATATTAATTACAACTTCTGTCTGCTCCGTTCCGATTCGAAATAAATAATATGTTCAACGAGCTGGCCAGGGGGCGGCTAATTGCGCCTTGTAATTGGCGTGCTTCACCCACTTTCAACGCCTCTGACTAATGATTTATATTTCAGCTCGGCTCTGCGCAAACATTTGCCTTGCCATCTCCGCAAATTGACATTGAATGCACAATCGAATCGATGCCAAGACAGGACTGGACAGACCCAGGCAAAGGCAAAAGGGGCTCGAAATACTAATCTGCCACAGCAGCAGCAGCAGCAGCAGCAAAAAAAGTAGGCGTTACTCTGTAAGCTGACAGCATGAGAAAGTGCCAAAATGACTAACGCACGAGCTCTGTGTGTGTGTGTGTGTGTTTGGCCGAGCGCAGAACGTCAATGCGCTGCCCCTGCTGGCTGCCCCTGTCCCTGCCTCTGACTGGCAGACAGACAGATTGGGTTTCATTCATTCGACTGTAACCGACATAGCCAAAACACAGACACACACAGCCAAACATACGCACAACGCCAACAATTTTTGCCAAATTACATTTCAGCACAGCCTTTCGCTTGTACAGTTACAATGTGTTCGATACTCTATTCGATGGGGAAGTTGCGCTAGCTATACATGAGAGTATGTGTTTATTTGTAAATAAATGTATATTATTTACCATGCAATTGTTAAAATATAATAGACCAAAAGTTAAAGTTAAAGTTCAAATTTATAGAAAAATTTTAAACAAAAAAAAAAAAAAAAAAAAAATTGTTTTTATATTATAATAAAAAGAAGACTAAGTGTTGAGTAAAAATATATAAAGATTTTTAAATTAATGTTTAATAATGATATAATTAATGTACAATTAATAAAGAAGAACTTTAAATATGTCTACATTAATATTTAATATCGATATAATTAATAATCATTGAAGTATTGATAAATTAATATCCTCTATTCATTACTACAAACAACATTTATAATATATTTTTATTTAATATTCTTTTTTTCAACTTCAATTTTTTTTTCAATTTTATATAAATTATATGTATTTTTAGTATTTTTAAAAAATATTTTTTCTTTTTTTTTTTTTTTTAAATATATTTTCATATATTGTATACATTCTGTCAAATAAGTACCCGGAAATTCTCATTTTAAATTTTTCCTTTGAGAATATTTCTAAACAATTTTTTTCCCAGGTTGGTATTACTATCACCCACTATCTTGTAAATTTTGATTGCTATATGTCATTTAGTTTGGTTACAGCGTCATTTGGAACAAGTCAACCTTATGTGTGCGTTGCGATTTTTACTATGGATAAAAATATCGAACAAAGAGTTTGTGTGAAATTTTGTGTTTCAAAACGAAATTTTTTAAACCAAAACGTTGGAAATGTTGAAACAAACATTTGGTGATCCAACCATGTCGAAAACTCAAGTTTACGATTATTATAAATCGTTCAAAGAGGGGCGAGAAGAAGTGAAGTGATTTACCACGTTCAGGACGCTCTTCGACCTCTTCAACTGAAGAAAACGTTGACAAAATAAAAGAAATGCTGCTCAAAAATTGTCATTATAGTTAATATTATCTAATAATAATATTATCTTGGCGGTATTAGGCGTTTGAGAGAGAATGTTCGTCGCAAAAGATCAGATTTGCGGCGGAACAACAGTTTGGTTTTGCACCACGATAATGCACCAGCACACAAAGCGATCATTGTGAATGCGTTTTTGAAGAAAAATTCAACAAATATCATCAAACTGCCACCGTATCCTTCAGATATGGTCCCGTGTGACTTTTCCGTTTCCACAAGTCAAATTACCACTTCGTGGAGCCCGTTTTGAGAGCATAGAAGCATCAAAACTAAAAATCGCAAGCACACATAAGGTTGACTTGTTCCAAATGACGCTGTGACCAAACTAATTGACACATAGCAATAAAAATTTACAGGATAGTGGGTGACAGTAGTACCAACCTGGGAAAAAAATTGTTTAGAAATATTCTCAAAGGAAAAATTTAAAATGAGAATTTCCGGGTACTTATTTGACAGAATGTACATTCAGCTATCACAAGACCTAAGCTTGTGTAGATCAGATCATATATGAATATATATATGTATATAGCAAGAGTATTTATTCTTCGGCTTTAATATAGTGAATATAGTGAACTAAACTTTCTTATTTCATTTTAGTTTTTGCACTTTTTGCTTCAGTTGAGGAAGGAGACCAAGATACAGCAGAGTGAGCGGGTGTGAGGGAGATGGCGAATTTTCACATTTGGCACATCAATGTCAAATTGAGGCATCGCAACGACAGGCTGAGTCCAACGAATGAGCTGCCAGGAAATTGCCAAAAATATGCGTTAGTGTGTGTGTGTGTGTCTCCACCTCTCTCTCTCTCTCTCTGCGTGTGTGTGCGGCAAAGTAGACATAAAATGAAATGAACAAAAAGATTTCTATCGCTGCTCGGACACTCGGCTTCTTCAGCTGGGCAACGGAATGGCCAAAGTTGCTTAATATGACAGGCTCGCGCTGCAAGGCTACTCCATGGAGTAGGTGGTCCAGAAACAAATGAGTGAGTAATAAACGTGACCAGCGTGGCCGGGGCCAGGACTAAACTTTGAGCATAAACTGCAATTGCCAGCAAACTAAGAAGCGAGCGAGCAACGCTAATGGCGAAATGGCAGTGCGGGTGGTTGGGCTAGCTGGGTGGTTGGGTGGTGCCGGCTGCTTGGGTGAAGACTTTTGCTTGTTAAGCCGCCAAGTTCTTTGTCATTCGGTGCGGCATAGCATGGCTCGTGTGCGTTAGCTATCAGATTTTACCCCACTCAACGCTTGGCTGACTGCCTGAACTTTTGGCCAAAGCGTAAGCAGATGCTAATCGCAGCTCTTCGCTCTGAACGCTTAAAACAATTTTCTTTGATGCGACTCTAAGCCCCGAGTCCAGACACGGCACAATCCAATTGACTTCATTTGTCCAGCTAAAGAGCAAAAGACTAAATGATAAAGCGCTCGAGGCTTTTGCTTTTGCTATTGCCTCGACTTTGGCTCGGACAGAGTCCATTTTCTATATAATGGCCTGTCGCACCCTCGAGTCATATTTGCAGTTAACCGCACACAACAATGGGCAGCGTTTTGATGAATTCATCTCTACCCCACCATCAGCAGCAGCACCACCACCACCACCACCGTCAGCCTTAGCACGCACCACATGTGGGTGGGCGGGATTATAATACTGCGTGTCTCTCCCTCCCCCCGTGTATGGCTAGGCATATGAATTGATTTGCTGTCAGCGTTGCGGCTGTGCCTGTGCCTGCATGCACGACTTGCCTCGGCGACGTCCTCATTATGCCGCACATATGGCCAGGCCAAGCTGAGGCAGGCGAATGTTGCCACCACGTGCCACTTAATATGCGCAGGCATGTGGCAAGATTTGGCTGCAACCACCAATGAACCCGCCAGCGGTTAAGCTCCAAGTCTTTGTCTTCTTCATGTTTAGTATTTGTCATAGCCTGCCCTCTCCTCTTGCTCCCGCTCTCGCTCCTGCTCCTCCTATTGCTCTATTCTTTTCGATATTTGCCAGACGAGTAGACAATGGGGCTGTCAAGTTCTTTGCTTAATGCACAAATTATGAATAATAAAACTTACCAAAGCAAATATAACATTTAGGGGCGTGAAATCAAATAAATTCCCTGATTGTTGTCTTACTTATGGATAATGCGCGCATAATGCGCAAAATACAAAGGCATCTCATCTGACTTGGCTTCAGTTATTGAACGTAACTATGGGCATATGAGAGACTATTGCAAGAATATATTTAGCATAAATTGAATTGGTTATTCAATATGTTGCTAAAGACAGGGCTGGCAAAAATTTATTGAATATGGGAGCTCAAGAAAAGTAAATGAAAAAATAAGTTTTATTAAAAAATATATAATATTTTTAAAGTAAAAATAGACTTGCAATAACGGCATTCAGCTACTTCAAAAAAAAAAAAAAATAAATAAAAAAAAAAAAATAAATAAATAAAATAAAAATAAATAAATAAAATTAAAAAAAAAATTAATAAATAAAAACAAGTAAGAAAGCTCTAGTCGAGACTGCTCGACTAGGAAATCCCCTGAACCCTTCGGAGAACTGATATTTCAATAATTCTCCGCGTCTTTTTGCTTACAAAAGGAACACACACACACATACATAGGCACATATAGGCACGCACGCATAAACACGCATGGGCTGCAGTGTGGGCTTCTCATGGAAACTTAATTGTTTAATAACTTTTTTTGTAGACGTACGTTCTTCATGAAACTTTTAGATTGTGATTATATCATTACTATGCGTGTATATGCCGAAACTCAAGTCTCTAGTATTTGAAATACGCCTTTTACAAAGGTGAGGGTGAGGGGGTGGATATAGAGGTGGGGGGTAAATTATAACAAAAACCGAAATTCTATAAAGTCCATATAAGTCTACATTTAAAATTTGGAGACTCTAGCTCAAAAGATGTAGGAGATATAATTTTATAACTGGCTTTCGATAAGGTTTTTCATCGATAAAAAAATAATCGGACGAATTATCGAAATTATGTGATAAACTCGATATGCGCGTGCTATATACGGACATTTTAAAAAAAAGTTGAAGTCTCTAGCTATTGTATCTTCGGAAATCGACGCGTTCAAACATACGGACAGACGGACAGACGGACAGACGGACAGACGGACAGACGGACAGACGGACATGGCTAGATCATCTTATCTCGTCGCCCTGATCAAGAATATATATACTTTGTGGGGTCTGCCACGCCTCCTTCTCCCTGTTACATACTTTTAACAAAACCATTATACCCTGATTTCCCATTTTCAATGGGTTCAGGGTATAAAAATAAAAAAAAACTTTATTAAGAATATAAAAACGAAAGAATAAGGATTTTGCAAGCTGGTCAAACGCTAAGGACGAAACTTCTATTATAACTCGCCTCCTTTATATATATGTATATCTACTATATATATTTATATCTACTCTATTTTCAGAGTTTTCGCTGGCTTTGTCATCAGGAAAGTTTTGCGTGAGCCAAACAAGCTGTCAACATTTTAATAAAACTCCGACAAGCGCAGCGAAATATGAAGTAAATGCTTAAAAAATTGCGACCAAAATATTTGTGTAAAATTAAAAAGGCAAATGAAATAACAGCAAGGGCAGGTGGTGGGTGGGAGGTGGCAGGTGGTAGCTGGAAGGTTAGCTGAAGCAGAGGCAGTTGGCCAATAAAACTTTCTTCATCAAGTCAACAGCACTTGGACAAGCGCCGCCTGGAACTATGCTTAATTTTTTTTTTCATTCTCTAGCCTAGATAAGCCAGAGAATCTCTCTCTCCTCTATTCTCTCTGTCGCTGCGCTTTAACCCAAAGACCAAGTTTGCGAGCTGGCATTAAGCCAAATTGCGTAGCACCGGCTTTGGGGAGCCGGGCTAAAAAGGCTGCTGAAAGACAAGAGAAATTGCCTGCCAAATGCTACATTTAGCCTACAAAACTGTGTAGGCAAAACAAAAGCGCGTGCATTGAACTTTCGAGAGTGTCGCGCACAAAAACAGACAACAGCCGGCAACAAGAGCGACAGCCCCCAAGGCGCAGCAGAAGCAAAAGAGAAAATAAGGCAGAAAAGTGGGCGTGTGTGGCAACGTAAATAGTTTGTGCAGCAAGTGCAGTCAGACAGAGCGAGAGAGTGAGATGGACAGGCAGACAGCCGACAAGTGCACATGGCTTGGTTCCTAATGAAGCCAGCCAAAGGCGTACATCAGCCTCTGCCCCGCCCACCTAGGCACAACGGCGACCGCCGCCAAAAAGTGCAGAGACTCCGCATGTCGAGGTCTGTCTCGGCGGCCAGCTGTGAGGCGTGCACACTTGTCAGCTGCCGTTAGACACATTGTTGACAGCCATTGCCACGCCCACTGGCAAATACCTGGGCGCACTATTGCAGTGTTGACAAGACAGTCACTCACTCACTCACTCACTCGCTCTCCCTCTCTCTCTCCCTCTCTGCTTGCTTTTTGGCTCATGTCAGTTGTTTGGCTTTTAGTGCACTTGCCAATTGCCTGACCCACAAAACTATGCCCACTCTGCCACGCCCAACGTCTGAAAGGACACAATCAATTGTCAGTTGTTGTTGTTGTTTATGGCCCTGCTCTTTGTTGTGCAGCGCAAATCTGTTAAGCTCTTGAGTGCTGCTAGTCGAGGGTTTTGGAAATTAATAAAATTTTATGTGGCATTCGCGTTTATTATGCTAATCAACCAATTGCCAACAATTGGCAACAGCTCCCCTGGCTGGCCAAAGCTGATTGCAGCTAAAACAAAAGCCCTTCAATATTGGCCCTCTACATACATATGTACATACATACATACATATATATATTTTTTGTGTTTTGCAATTTCAATGCAAAAGTGATTATCTCTTATCGCAATAAACAGAGTTCTACCGTCACTCTCTCTCTCTCTCTCTCTCTCTCTCTCTCTCTCTCTCTCTCTGATTGTATTTATAATGATTTTGGCTTGGCTCTGGCTGCGATTAGCTATTTCCCTTGGCAATAGCAAACTCGCTCGACTTGCCGCTGCACAGTTAATTAAACTGTAAATTTCGATATGGCTATTGACAATGCCGTTAGCAGCTGTTGGCCGTTTGAGACTGGCAACGCTTTAGCTTTAGCCGCAGACAGACAAAGCCGTCATTAAATGTGCACAATGCAAATTAATATAGCATACTTAGCAGCGCGCAGCTCACATTCTGCGGTTTGGCAATGCCATTTGAATTTTACTCGCTTTTTTTTTTTTATTTCCGCTAAAGCACGGCTTTTTATCAAAGCAACAACAGCCGCAACACACTTGCACATTTGGCCATTTGTGGGTGTTGCCGGCGCGGGGGCGTGGCAACGTTGTGACGCCGGCTTTGTTGTTTATCAGCGCTGACAAATCTTTATGCGTTCATTTCATTTGTCGCTCGCCTTTTTGCCACTTTTTGAGATACCCTTTAAATCATAAAAAGTGACTAAGGGGTAGTTTAAAAATTAAAATTTTATCATATTTATATCTCTTAAAATTCCTACTATAATATACTAATTTTTACCTTTATTTAAACTAAGCACACTTCACACTTGTCATGTGTCTGCTCTACAGGGTATTTGTCACTTTCATCAATATGCCAGCGAGCTGCTGTTTATATGCGGCACTCGTGCTATTTTTCATTAGAGCGCGCGTGTGGTTAGCTGCATTGTTGACATGCGTGCAGGCGAGACAGCGAGAGAGAGAGAGGGAGAGAGCGAGAGGAGAGGGAGAGCATAATAGTCGAGAAAGGGTATGCATCTGTGCACCTAAGCTACAATGGCCCAGCCGCGTTCCGGCGCGGGGGACTTTAATTTATTTAAATGCTTATCACGAAAGGCTTAAATGTTGTTTTGCTTGTTGCGGCGGCGGTTTAAAGCGGCTTAAAAAAAATAAAATTAAACAAAAATGCCACACAGTGGGCAGTGGGCAAACAGTGACGGCCTGCACACAACTGTGAGAATTGCCTTTACCTTTGCGTATTTACGTTTGTTATTTGCTCGGCTTCTATATTCCCTTTCTTTCACAATTTTTGCTTTCTCCATTTGCCATTTCAGATTGGACTTCCGGTCGGGTCAGTTGAATTGTATTGCTTAATTAAACGCAGCCAAGATGGAGGCCAAGACTACGGCAGCTGGGACAGGAAACGGCAATTGGCGGGGTGGGGTGGGGTGGTGCATGGTGGGCAGGTGCCCCAAATGCCAACCGCAACAAGACAAAATCAACAAGGACATGCCGCATGCTTCATGTTTGGGTCGTCTGGCTGCCCCATTGCCCATTGCCATCCGCCCTCTGCCCCCCGCCAACTGCCTGTTCAATTAATTATTCAAGTGAAAATTTTCATATCCTGCGATACATACAAAATAAGTCAGGTCCTCGCTGCTGTGGCCTGGCCTCCCCAATTCGACAGCTGTTGACCTTACCTCAAATGACTGCCCCAAAATGGCCTGAGAAATGACTGGGAGTGGGAGTGGCAGGGGGCTGGGGGTTGGGTAGGTGTTGCGCCTTGTTTGCTGTGGCAAATTTATGGTTGCAAATTGTTTTGCACCCGGCAACAGGCCAAAAAGGTTAACACGCGGCGAATGAGTAACATATTTTGAGGCTCGTTGAAAAGTCAACATTGGGCAGCAGGAGCAGCAGGAGTAGCAGGAGTAGCAGGAGCAGCTCAAGTACGCACTGCTTCAGTCAGACATTTCTCTCTTTCTGTTTGGTCAATGGTCGCCATTTGCTGCGGCTGCTACTTTGCATGCGCAGCGGGTCGGGCTTTAAGCAGGAGGCGGCATGGATGTAGAAAAGGTTCAAGGCGCTCGCAGCTGCTGCTGCTGCTGTTGTTGTTGTTGTTTTTGCTGTTGTTGATGATGATTGTAATCCGGTTTGTAAGTTATGTGCTGCTTAATTGAGTTCACATGCACATGACCTGAATTCTTGATTGCGAGAGCCTGCGCCGGCAGCGCAAGGATGCCCCAGGATGCCCAAGGATACTAAAAATTCAGATTAAACCTAAACCTTTGCCCATATTCGAGCTTCAATGTGTGGCAGGGAGCGCGCCAGGTGTGCTGACTGCTGATGAGCTTTTAGCACAGACAAACACACACGCGCACACACACACACACACACACACAGTTACACTCACGTGTGTATCAGGTTGAACACGTGCTGCTGCCATTTGCAGCGCAGCGGGAGCGACGCTTAACCTGAAAGTTGATTTCACTTGTGCTTTATCTTTAGCCTGGCTCTTATTATGCAATTCTTTAGTGTACGTGCGCGTGTGTGTGTGTGTGTGTGTGTAGGTGTAGTTGGAAAAACAATCTCTTAATTTTCGTAAATCTGCACCTCATAATTTATTTTAATTGCCCCGAAAGACCCGAGCTCAGACGCTTTGATGCTGCCATAAAAAATGACCCCGGACCAAAGCAATTTATGATAGGTTGCACGTGTGTGTGTGTGTGTGTGTGTGTGTGTGTGTGTGTGTGTGGAGTCGGCCATTGTTTATGTTGTCTAGCCATAGAATTTACGTGAGTTTTTCTCAAAATTTAGACATCCGCCAACCGACATCCGACATCCGACATCCGCACAGGCAATTCAAACTTGCCAAACACACGGACCGAACTTTGCCCGTCCAACGGGCAGGTTTTGCGAAAAACTAATGAAACTAATTTAGTGCACAGCTCAAAATCTAAATAGGGATGCTGGCTTCAATCATTTAGCCACAAAGCCCGCAAAAAGACAAAACCCGCACGACCTCAGGAAACGGCTAAAAAATTGCACATATAAAAATATGTAAATATGCACCTGCTGCTGCTGTTGCTGCTGCTGCTAACCAAAATACACTTTAACTTTTTCAAAGCACACACACACACGCACACACATACACGTGTACATATGTGAGTAGCTGTGTCTGCAAGTGTGGGCGTGGCCGCAACAATGTTGTACAACTTTTTGGCCCGAGAAACTGTTGCTATTTTGCCTGCCAGCAGCCAGCCAAGAGAGAGTGAGAGAGAGAGGGAGAATAACATTTGACAAATGCCGGCAGAGCTGAGCACGGCGCAGCAGCAGGCTCTGCTTGTGGGGTTAGTTGCTCGCTGCGATGCCCTGGAGGCCTCTGCAGGACGAGGCTTTTAATAGTTTGATGTATGAGCCGCATATATGTCAGCCACACATATGCAAATTTCACAAGGTCCTTGCGAGGGTTGGCGGCAGCGACTTGAGCGAGTCGAGTGCCGCCACTAAGCCTTTTTATTACGCATTTGTGTGATGTGCGTGCACGTGTGTGTGTGTGTGTGCGTGTGTTCGAAAATTAACACAAATGTATTTAGTTTGGCCCGGGAATGTTGGCCAAACTAATAGTCTGCTGGCCTAAAGGGGGTTGACAGGCGCACATTTAAAGGTGCCCAATGTATGTGTGTGTTTGTGTGTGGGTATGTGTGTGTGGGTATTTGCTTCTCTATCTGTGTGTGACTAATAGCTTTAGAGCCAGAACTTTTAAGCTAATTTCATGTGAAATGTGTTTTAAAGCCATACAAAAGTGCTCGACTTCCCCTGCCCTATCTCCCTCTCTCTCTCTCTCTCCCTTTCTCTCTTTGTCTCGCTGAAATTATGCAACAATTCGCTTTGTTTGTGTTTTGCCTTTGCTCGCTTTCTCTCGCATTCTCCTAGGGTTTCTCGCTTTGTCTCCTGTCTCTCTGTGTGCAAATAATGAGCGCAAGTTCAAAGCCAACATAAATAAAATTGTTAACATTTTGCGCTGTGCCACGCCCATATGCGAAACACACATACACGCCCCAACAATTGAATTTGCCTCACAAAAAATGTGAGTGACTGTAGTGCAGACAGTTGAATACCCTGTAAATAAATATCTTTGTCTATCTGTCTCTGCCTTTGTCTTTATGTCAATTTTAATGTCTATTTATTTATCTATACTTAGTGTATATACCATATATGTGTATATATATTTACAGGGTATACGCGCAAGCAAATAAATAAAATAAAATAGATGCTGAACTGAGTTAAGAACGAGCTAAGCTGAAACTTTTTCCTTTTCGCTGACGCTCGGGCGCTGCAAATGGAATTCGTCGTTTGATGTGCTCGCATTTTATTTTGGGTTTTTATTTCTCTCTTTCACTCCCTCTCACTCTTCAGTTCTCTCTGCGCTTGGCTCGACTTTCACTTGGGCGTCGCCTTGTGCAATTGTTTGAATACTTTTTGCAGCGCATTAAATTAGTTTCGTTTGAGTTAACGTGCCGAGCGATACGGACAGGCGGACAGACGGACAGACATTCTGGCAGACATCGAGCAACATGCTATGCACAGAAACAGAAACTGAACAGAACAGAGTTGAACAGAGCGAAAGACACATACAACTTATAATCATGTCAGTCAAAGGCAACAACAATTTTTGGCTAACAAGAAAATGTAACACACACAGACACACACACTCGTTTCGAAAGGATGTTGTCTGTGCTGACAGTCAAAAGAAAGTTTTCTGCAGCCCAGACAGTTGGCGGCGTGGGGCGGGCGGGTGTGCCGCAATGAAGAAGCCAAAATGCCCGGGCAATTGACTTTAATCTGAAGCCAAGCGTAGCTCGCTCAATAAAACTGTTTAAAAGCAGACAGCACAAATGTCAAAATGCAAAGCGAACAGAGATGTGTCGAAATATGCCATAGAGTTACGTTGATTCGCTTACAACACTGTTTTCAACACTGGCCAGTGCTGACGTGTACTTAAGCTGCCTTGATCTCGGCAAGCCGTGTCACACAGTTCTCTTCTCTTCTCTTCTGTTTATTTACATTTTGCGTTTTATTTACACAACTCTAATTGAAGTGCCATTCGGCATTTGGGGTTGGGGTTGCACAACCCTTACGCTCATTGTAGAGAATTATGCAATTTTCATAATGCGCAACATGATTGAGAGATCGTACGCCAAAGATAACAAACAAGCAGCAGCAGCAGCAGCAGTAGAGCACCCTTCTTTGTGGTTGGGCCAGCTTGGGAATGGAGGGGGTTGAAGATGATATAATAAGGATGCAGACGCCCTTCGTTGCGGAACTTCATTTGCATAAAGTTTTCCATTTTTTAGCTGGGACAACTGTAATGACAAAATTGAGCGCAATTTCTATTTGAATCTTGTATCTGTTTTTACTTATTTGGTATTTTTATGGGAGCTCATCCTGGGTTGGGGCGCTGGTTGATCCTCTGTCATGACAACGACGCATGTCAACATGAAATAAATCACTAAACGCTGTGACAGTGTCAAATGTCAGGCGAGTCGAGCGGCTGTTGTCTCGCCTCGACTCCATGCGACGCCACTTGCCACAGGACGCAGCAACGTCTATAGGCAGTTCAGGGCAGAGCGGCAGCCGGCAGGACAATGACCGTTGCCACCGCCGCCGCCGCTGCGTCACTTCATTGTTGACATTTAACGTGTTCGTGTTTGGCGTGACAAGTGACATGCTGTGCGCGACCTGACGGCGGGCGCGACCAACTGTTGAGATGGAGTTGGAGTCGCTTTTGCCAAAGCCAGTCAAAAATACAAAAATGAAAAGGCCGAAGGGGTTGAGACTGCTAAGAGTCGAGAGCACAAAAACCCATGCACAAAAGGTAGCGTATAATTGCATAAATATGCAAATTAGTGAATGCGCGCGGTGTGTGTGTGTGTGTATGGATGACTATATCTGTGTGTGAGTGGGAGTGTGGGTGCCTGTGTGAGTGTGTGTGCGAATGTGTTAAAGGGGTGCGTCAGCTTGACGCATTGTCGCCCCAATGTCAACGAGTGTCGCTGTCACACACACACGCATACACACGCACACGCACAGGATGTGCGAGGTGCTCGAGCAAAAATCTATAGCATACTTTGCAGCGCTACCCAAGCACCTGTCTGTCTGTCTGTCTGTTCGCCAGTCAGCACACCTGCTCAGCCCAACCGTGTGCATTGGCATATCAATGCGCAAAATGGCAAAGTGGAAGTCCTTGCAGCCGTTGGCATTTTGCATGCACGGAAATGTGTCTAATTTCAATACAAAGTAACTTTGACAACGAGAAAGAGAAAATGCGAAGAAGACAAAAGCTGCATTTGTCTATGTGCAATTGCACTAACAAGCACACACACACACACACATATGCATCTACACATGCACGCATGTACGCATGCAGAGACATGTGCACAGCTTCCAAGCCAATGCACAACATTTTCATTGAACATTTCACAGTTGCTTTTGCTGCATTTTCCTTTGAAAGTATATATGTATGTACCTATCTATAATTTTTTTTTTTTTTTTTTTTTTTTGCATACCCTGTTTCCATTTAAATATTGTTACAAAAACCTTATGCCAATGGGCAACAGCAGCTGTCTGACGTGGGATAATTGGAAATGTGGCTGATTGCATGAGAAACTCAGCGTTCTAGTGCATTTGATATTCACAGAGTATCTGCTAGTCAATCAGTCTGCGTGCTGGCCCTGGGGCGCTCTCCTGTGCATATTTTCATGGCTCGCCTCTTTGGAAAATCAACAAAATGTTATTTATTGAAAATTGTTATGGACTTGTGCCGCAGCCAAGAATCTTAATTTGGCTCAGAGTTCCTTTAGCTTTTTTTCTCTTTTTTTTTTTTTTTGCAGTTGGGAATTCCTTTGGCGCATTATGACAAAATGTGCATTTAAGTACAGCATTTATGTAAAATGTGCGTCTGGCAAGTTTCGACTAGCAGCGAGGCTTTAAAATATGCTCCAAGCACTCAGCCCGCAGTCAGGGCACCCATCATACCCGTTCGAGCAGCTTTATAAGAAGACGTTGAATAAGCGCCCAAGTTGGTGACGAGCATTTTGCCAGCGTCGATTGGGGGCGGGACGGGGCGGGGCGGTGAGGACCTGGAGCTGTATGCCATTTGCTTTGGCTGGCAACGAAAAAGTTCAGAAATTAAGTTTGCTGACAAACGTTTGTACAGGACGCCAAAGGAGTGGGGGGCGGAGGAGGCGTGGTCTTTGGCTCAGGGTAGTGGCAACTTTAGCAAGACATTTCTAAACTTAAATAAGCGCAAGTTTGGCGCACCGAGTTGCCAGTTGCCGCCTGCCACATGTGCGACTTCGTGCAACTTTTCTAATGCAATTAATTTCTGCACTCAACAACGAGCAGGAGGCGCACGGCAGCAGGGAGCCGCAGGAGGTCGCAGATGAGGACTAGGACGAGGGCAAAGTTTTCAAGCCTGCAACTTGGCGGCGGCAGCAGCGTTTTGTTTTTCGCACTTGCAACTTGGGAATGCACAAATTAGTGTGGCAGCATGTGGCCGGGCCTCTGCGGCAGGCAGCGGCAAGCGGAGGCAGGGCGCTGCCACGCTTCCTCTGGCCATAATGCATGTCATACTTGTAATGGCAGTGCAGGGCACATTATTTCGGGCTTGCCGTAAATTTGTCACACGCACAAATTGTTGCTCGGTAGCCACCCAATGCCTGTGCTTGTGCCTGTGCCATTGCCATTGCCACGCCCAACTATTTGATGTAATTTAAATTTTTAATTAAGCACACAAATTGTTTTCGGCGGTTTCGCAAATCTCTGACAGATTTCTGCTCTCCGCGCTGGCATCAAACAAAATGATAATGAAAACGTTTAAATATTTACCACAATTTGCAACAACACACACACACACACACATACACGTACCCACACTACGACAATAAGAGAAAGAGATGAAACACATATAGAGCACGCATACATATACCAGAGTAAATTTAGTTGTTGTGATTAGTTTTTAAAGCGAACACAAACTACGTGAAAAATTAAAAGACTCTCGTTAGTTAGTTAGTATAAATGATAGGGGTGTTCTGGGTGATGAGTGTTGTGAAGAGTGCAGAGAAATATCTACATTGATGAAACATCGAGTGAGAGCTGTACAAGGAACTGGCATTTGCTTCCAGTTGACATACCTGCAAAGATAAGAGCAATAAATATAGAACAATTAGTGATTGTGATTCGATTTTAATGCATACATATATATATATATATCTTAAAATGCATATTTAAATATGAATTGTTATATTGCTAAATGAACAGGCATGGGCTTAGCATTTGAGAGAGGCTGTACTTGAGTAAAAGTAAAAGCAAGGAGAGAAGAAGTGCAGAGGATCATTAAAGTTGTCTATGTGTATGCAGCAGTTCTCATTTGGTATTTGTATTTAGGTAAAACAAAGCTAGAATGCTCACAACAGCAGAGAGCGTTCCAATTGCTCACTTGAAGCTCGACTGCAACGATCACTACCTGCCGTCGGGCTCAACCAGTGAGAGAGATAGTGCTTGAGTAAAAGTGGCCCTATATAAAGGGCAGCAGCTGCAGCATTTCTTCAGTCAGTCTTCAGTCGTCCAGGCCTGGTGGGGGTCAGCGCAATGAAGTGAAGCAGAGTGTGTGATCGATCAGGAATTACGTAGAGGAAATACGTAAAGGAAATACGTAGAGGAATTACGTAGAGAGAATACCTAGATGAAATAGACAGACAAATAGTGCTAAATCGACTCAGCTCGTCACCCTGATCGATAATATATATACTTTGTGGGGTCTGCCACGCCTCGTTCTACATGTTACATACATTTTAACAAAGCCATTATACCCTGATTTTCCATTTTCAATGGGTTCAGGGTATAAAAAGGAAATAATTTTAGATATATATGTATGTATATATATATTTAAATATATTAAAAATATATTCATACTTAGATATAAATAATGATAAATAAATAAATATATAAAAAGTAAACGTAAATTAATAAAACGTTCATTTTTATTTAAAAGAAAAATGTAGTATTAATTAAATGTATTAAATAAAACAAAAGAAATTATTATATTATAATATTAAAATATATTAAAAATATATGCATACTTCAATATTGTATAAATTATGATAAATAAATGAATATTTTTGAAAAATAAATAAAAGTAAATTAATCCATCCTTTTGTATTTTATGCAAAAAAAGTATTTACTTTTAATTAAATTAAGGAAACTATTTTCTTTTTCCATTACAAAATCAAGTCGAGTTTATTCCCTTTATTCCCTTTTCAAACAACAATTTCAAACAATTTATTTTTATTTAATCAAGTGAAATTCCATTGCAAATTTTATGAAATAAAAATGCAAATTTATTTGGAATTATCAAATTAATTAAATCGCTCAGCAATTGCTTTTTAACGGCGACAACAAATATCTTTGGCCGTCTGACAGCGCCGCATATCAGCAAATGCTATCTCTGATATTTGCTTAAAATTATAAAACAAAACTTGTGCACGCCACAAAATGTGGTTGTTAAATGAAAAACAAGCAAATCACGACAACAAATGCGCGTTGCACGCAAGAGTTGAATGTGTGTGTGTGTGTGCATGTGTGTGTGTGTGTGTATGGGTTATGGGGCGTATGTTTGATGTATGTATAAGCAGCTGTCCAGCTGACTGATCTCGGCTAGACGAAAATATTTGCCTTGCATTTCACAGTATAATTTAAATTTACCCACTTTTTTTTTATATATTTTATTTACCTTTTTTTTCGCCTGAATATTGTTTGAAAATGTTGTTGCATGTGTTGTCATGCATGTGTGTGTGTGTGTGTCTATGTCTGTCTGGTATTTGTTTGGTTTGCGGCTTGTGCGGCGGCATTTATATCATTTTTGCACACTGTCACTAAAGTGGTTTGGGTTGAGAGGGCATTGAGCACTCGGATTGGAGATTGGGAATACGGATTGGTTTGGAGATTGGGGTTAGGGCTACGGGTTTCAGGAAATGCGCTCACGGCGATACAATTTCAGTTTCAATTCATGAATGTTAATATTTATGTTTTGATTTCAAACAACGCCACCTCTGCAATATTAATGAAATACAAACAAAATGTTAGCGCGCGCCACAAATACATGCACACACACACACACACACACACACACACATACATCCATATGGAGAGCAGCTGGCGTGCAGGCAAACACAGACATAGTTGATATGCAAATAAAGTTGACTGCGAGGCAAACGAAGAAACGCAAAACGAAGCACCTGGCCAAAAAGAAGCCCCAAAAAATCAAACACAAATTGAGTGAGCCATACAGGCAGGCAGGCACAGAGAGACAGAGAGAGAGAGAGAGAGAGAGAGGGAGAGGGAGAGAGAGACAGAGAGGGCAGGCAATGTGAAGTTCTTTGTCAATTTGCCAGAGCTTAGAAGTGTGTAGGTAAGTAAAAGATACCAAGAAAAAAAGAAATACATGTGCAAACACACACACACACACACACACACACATAGAGCAATTGTGAAGGCTTTTTTTTTTTTTTGCTTTGCCAAAATTTATGCAAAGTCTATGGAAAGTCGCTTTGCGTCAAAGATAATCAAAACGCCGCAAAGAGCGCGCAGGCCTTTGCACTGTAAAGTATGCAACACATTTTGGTGGTTGAATCCCGTTTTAAGCGATTTGCCTGCTGCTGCTGCGACTCCTGATACTCCTGCTGCTGCTGCTGCTGCTTCAATTGCTGCTTCAAAACAAATACATATTTTATTTCAAAGATTAACGCTTCACTCTGTCTGTCGCTGCCTGCCTGGCTGTCCAAGCAACTCAAGTGCGAGGCTTTCTTGAAAAAAAAAAAAATGAAAAAAATGCAAAACACGCCCCCTCCCCCCGCCCACCTTTAACACACACGCACGCAAGACAATTTCAATTCGGTTTGTTGCACTTTGTAGCCCCGGCTGAGGGGCAACAGCTGCCATGTGCCACACCTAAGCCAACGAGAGCAACTCTCTCTCTCTCTTTCTCTCTCTCTCTATATGTATGTGTGTGTATGTGTATCTACGGCGACAAAGAGACAGGCTGGCAGACAGGCGATTTTAGCTGCAGGCTAAGCAAATGACAAAGCGGCGACGTCGGCAGCGGAAGCTGCTTGTCCTGGCAGCCGTTGCCGTTGCCGTCGCCGTTGTTGTTGCTGCTGTTGTTGCTGTTGCCATTGCCATTGCCCGTGTCGCATCTTGCGCTGGCAATGGCAAAAAGTAAAAGTGGCGGCAACACCAGCCAGCCGCCTCGCACGTTTTATTGATTTTCCTTTCAACGTCGCCTGCCAGTTGCACATGCGTTGCCCGCTGCCCGCTGCTCTGCCCGCTGCTCTGCCCGCCTCATCTTCATTTCTTTTTTCTTGCTCTGCTCGGGTATTTCCGGCGATTAAGGCGAATGTTGCGCCGTTTGTTTGTAAATTATTTAATGTTGCGCTTAAATTTTCCGGCCCAGGCACAGTTTAGTTTAGCGCATGGGGCATGGGGCATGGAACTGCGCCCGTGTGGCCATTGCAACAGTTTTTTTGGGGGCCGTTCGGGCGAGTCTTTGAACTTTTGGTGGGCTGTCTGTACTGGAGCGAACAGTCGAGCTTTCGGTTTCATTTTTCCCATTTTTCCCATTTTGGCCATTTCGCATTTCGCATTTACGCCGGCCATGTCCTTTGCTGGTGTCCTTTTAGCTGCTGTTGGCTCTCTCGCTTATGTCTTTTGTTGTTACATGGATTTGCTGCTTCCTTTTGCTGCTGTTACTGCTGCTGCTGCTGCTGCTCGAGTGGTATTTAACATTATCTGCTTGAGTACATGTTGCGGTATTTGCAGCAGACAACAGGCGCTGCCCGACCACAGCGCAGCGCAGGACAACAAGGACACACACTTACACCCATTCCCCCCCTTGCAATTGGATTGTGTTCGTGTTTTCTTTCTTTCGAGCTGCCATTTTTTTCCATGTCTGCGTTTCCGTTTACAACAATGTTGTCATCGTTGTTGTTGTTGTTGTTGTCGTTGTCGCCATCTTTTTTGCTTGAGCGCTGCAAGCCGCTTATCTTTGGTTATGTTTTCCTACATTTTTGTTCATTGTTTGCTTTTGATTTGATTGTTGGCAGTGCTTTGCTTCAGATACAGCTCCGACTCCTGCTCCTGCTCCTGCTCCAGCTACAGCTACTAGCAAGAGCTATAGCTATGTGCCGCCTGCTAACTTTTAACGAAATGTCTACAAAGGATCAAGCATTATGTGCCCAGCCACCCAACTCCCGCCCACTCATCTGCTTCTTTTGCACTTGAATGGATGTGCGATGCGTATGCGCTTGTGTATGTGTGTGTCTGTCTGTATGTGTGTGTGTGTGTCTGTCTGGCTTGTCAGAATCACAACTCGGCGCTTGAGGATTTTCTTTGGCATTCGCCTTGGCATTCCTTGGCATCATTTTCCGTTTGACTAAATGCACTCAAACTGCCAACCTTTCATGTCCAATGCGACGCGACGGCAGCATTAAAAGCTAATTAATTATGGAGCTCAGCTAGCCGCCGACAGCAGTTAGTCAGCGCTTCGGGACGTCTTGTGATTTATCTATTGCTGCTGCTGCCATTGCTGTCTGCTGCTGTTGTTGGGCAGCAGCAACAGTTTGCTGCACGCTGATTGAAAAGTCTGCGCTCAGATTTGCTGTCAAAGTATCAGTTTCAATAAAACATAATTTATGCTACATCTCTGCACAGCAGCAGCACTTGACACCTCACAGACCAAGAGAGAGAGACAGAGAGGGAGAGATTGAGCGGAGGTGAGTCAGACTCGGATTGCGGACAATAAATCTTCTTCGGTTTCATTTAAAATGCAGACAGATTGCTGGCATATTTGATATCAAAGCACAGCCGGAGCAAATCAAATAAAAATAGATATCAAAATAAAAATAAAAATAAAAATATATACAAATTTGATGCAGTGTTGCGTGAAACTGCAAATATAATCCCCGATTTGCAGGGTATTTGTCTTTTCTTACTGCGCACTGCATAAATGCTGAGCTGCGTGTGAAATGCTGCAAACTCTTTAAAGCGTGGCATTTGCATTGCAGTTGAGCAGCGTCTTAAGAGGAAAATATTTAAGCTTAAGTAACTAAACAATGAGCATTATAAGTATTCGTATTAAAGGAAGCATAATGGAGAGAGAGCGAGAGAGAGAGAGAGAGAAAGAGAGAGAAAATGAAGGCTTTGAACTACTTTATTTAACATTCAGTTTACATTTATATATATACATTTATTTACATACCTATATATTAAGGAAAGGATAAGAGAGAGAGAGAGAGGGAGAGAGACCGAGAGCAAGTAGAGGCTTCGGACTACATCATGTAACATTCATTTTAAGCTAGTTCTAGTTTGCTTTTTATTCACATTTATAGCACTCACATACATACAAACATATTTATCATCCTCATTCCTTTTCCAACACATTCAAATTTAGTTCCAACTCCCTCTGCCCACCCCTAATTTAAGATATCTACACTTGCTATAGATCATAATGTTGGCAAACTTTTCAAAGTCTCCTGTAAGCCGCATGAAATGGCAAAATATATATAGAGCTAATAAAGGAACATTTTGTTATATAATAACATTCGCGCATGTAACGACAACCCAATGACATTGCACATTTCTACAATGAGAAACGAAAAAAAAGAAATATAAAAGAAAGGCAGCCATAAATGTTTTTTTATGTTGAAGGCACGCAATGCAAACTGAATATGCATTAAAAATATTTGATAAAGTTATGTATGCTTTGCTTTCTTGCTGTTGTTGTTGTTGTCGAGTTTGTTGTTGTTGCGGAAAATGAGTGAAAAAGCAAATGTCAGCAGCTTAAACAATTTGAGATATTTTTGCTGGCAAACTTGTTGTATGTAGCATAATGTTGTTGTGTCGTAGCTGGTTTTTATTTTGTTGTGTTGTGTTTTTGTTTTTATTACTTTATTTGCAGTCGCATAACAAAAGCATAAAAACGGAAGAGCAGAACAGAGCAGAGCAGACTCAGAGTGGAGTGGAGTCCCCCACTCCACCCCATTTTCATGTCAATTGTCAATAAGCTGCAAATGAAATGAAAATATTATTTCTTCTGCCTGGCTGTAGCCTTGTTCCAGTTCGTCGCAAAGCATTTGCACTTCCGCAGCTCAGCAAATTCGCCGGCTTCCTGCCTGCACTTTTCTTATTTATTTCATTTTTTTCTCTCTCTCTCTTTTTTTGTTACCCTCTTTTACGACAGTCAAGACAGCGGCAGGCAGAAAAGTCGCGTCGGCAGTCAGCATGTTGGCATTTATGCATATTTTATGTTTTTGGCAAGTACAAAAAGAAGTCACGTAACACGCATACGACATGTGCGCCGCCAACAATGACGAAGTTGTCAAGTGCGCCTAAGTGAAAGGTGTAACGGTGACTGCGACTGCGACTGCGACGCTGGCAGCTCAGCTGAAGTGCGTGCGCAAATATCAACAATAAACTGTTCGAGTGGCATTTAGTGATGAAAGTTGTTCGTGTTGTTGTTGTTGTTGTAGCTGTAGTTGCTTCAGCTGTTGTTGCTTTAGTTTAAATAAAAATCAAAACACGCCACACTTGAAGCTCAAGACAAACACTTCATTTAAACCTGAACAGAAAAGGAGTTATAAAAAACACTTGACTCACTCAAGTGCCAGACAGCGGCTATAAGAGAGTTGGCGTTGCTGTTGTTGTTGCTGCTGTTGCTGCTTCATGCGCCATTTGGTAGACAACAACAGCAGCAACAGCAGCTCTTGAGTCGCGCACATGTTCCAGACGCGCGCTCAAACCAAAAACCGAAAAGCCCCAAACCTAAACGCAGCAAAGTTCCAGTTGCTGCTGCTGCTGCCACTCCTGCTGCTTCAGCTGCTGCTGCTGCTGCTGCAGTTGCTTTTAGCCATTCATATTGCGTTTCTCTGGGTTCTTTGCACTAATGAAGTCTCAAAGGCGCGATTAAAAATGTAACTTGTGCACAAGAAAAACTACGCTGAGCGGCAACTGAGATGAGTTTCCTACCGCCAGCCGCATGCAAAGCGTAGATAAAAAGCAAATATGCCGAGGGACAGGACGGGAACAGGAACAGGAGAGGACAGCGCAGAGTATAGCTCGTTGGCGTTGATGCGCTGCCAAAGTGCTGCTTCAACACTTTCCGAGCTAAGAGCTGGAAAGAGAATGTGCAGATACATATAAATGTATATGTATGTATATGTATATGTATGTATATAGATAGCTACTAGCTAGCTAGCCAAGTGCCACAGCCCAAGCCAGGCGAAGGCGAACAACTTCAAATGAAGTAAGAGACAAAAAGCTGTAGCACATTTATCACAAAGTCAGCCAGCAGTCGAGGCAGCAACTGTAGCTATTGCTGGAGCCTGGCTTGGGTCTGATTGGAAGTTTGTTTTGCTGTTGGGTGCTTAGCGGTCGCCAGATTGGCAACAGTCAGGGTATGTTGCGGGTGTTGTTGCTGCTGTCTGGCTGCCATGTGCGATTGCTTTGTAGTTGTTGCTGTTGCTATTGCTGTTGTTGTTTTATATAGATTGCGCGCACGAGACGCATGACATTGAAAAATTTATTGCACGCTTGTGAGTTGCAAGCCAAACCGCTTGGCTTAGCTAAGCAGGAGAGATCGTTTTGAGTCGAGGCGGGGCGGGGCTGTAGGTAAGCATAGAGGGTTGTTCAATGCCTAGGGGTTGTGTCAATGTCATTGCAAGCCCTAAGACTAACACCAATGCACACCCACACACCCACACACACATACACTCGCTATCAGTCTAGTGCTGTCCAGAGTCTGCTTTCGTTGCGTTACGTTTCATTTAACACCTCAACATTGGCCCTACTCGACACTAGGTGGCGCTAAAGCCAAGCGGCTTGCTAGCTTTTTGAGTGGTCCAAGCACTTGGCTGTCATTTGAAATGCAATTAAAAAGCATTTTGAGCACTTGCTCGACTTGACATTCGCGTGATAAATGACTCCAGCGTCCAATGAGACGCCAGTTGCTTTCATCTCAAGTTTTTTTTTTAATTCGTCTTTATTTTTTTTTGTACACTCTTTAGCTGGAGGGTATTATAATTATGTTGAAATATTAGAGTAGTGTGTATTTAAAGAATATAATGATTAAATAAATGTTTGATAAAATCATATAAATTTATTCGATTCCTTTATAAATCAACTTTCCTTTTATATACTCATTTTATAGACTATTTTATAGCCTTTACTCTACTCCAAGATTCAAGCACTCTAACTTTAGGGTATTTTATGTTCGCTCTGGCAATCTGTCTTGTTTATTTCTGCTGTTGCTAGCAAATGAAACATTTATTTTCTTTTCTTGTTTTTTGCTGCTCTTATTATAATGGTAAATGCATTGCCTCGGCATATTCGCAATCCTTTCGCTGCCCTCTCATACAGATATTTCACGCGCCAACGCAATTCGAAAGCGAAATTCCAGGCCAGCAGCAGCAGCAGCAGGAGGAGCAGCAGCAGGAGGAGCAGCTGCCCTTGTGCGAAGCCGTAGAGTACCCAACTACCGTCTCCTGCCACCATCCATCTTCACTCGGCTTACAGCTCTGGCACTTTTGGTTGCCTTGTCTATTCGGCATTTAAATGTTTTACGGTGTCGTTTCATTCTGTTTCTGTTGGCAGCCACTGTTGTCTGTTGTTTGCGCCTCTTGAGTGTGTTTTAATTGCGTTTGTATTACACGCACACCCTCACACCTCACACACACACACACTCACTCGCTCACTCAGATAGCTAGCGATGGAAATTTAAAGCCCTTTTTCAGCAACCCCTTTACAGCTTGGCAGCTCGTTTCATCCCCCCTCTCTCTCTCTCTCTCTCTCTCTCTCACACTCTCTGCAAAGTTTATTATATTTCATTTGCCTGATTTTTGTGCCTGTGCTGCGCTTTTTGGCTGCCTCTCCTGCCCGTCTGTGCTGCCTTTTGCTAAATTAACTTAATTGTTTTTGCATGAAATTAATTTCGGCGCATAAATTTCACCTTCGGCCATTCACTGGCATTCCGCCCACCGCTTGCCGCCCTCCGCCCACTCGCTCGGCTGTCAGCTTTAAGTGTGAATTGCGTCGCCAGCTTCGCATAATTTACGCATTTTTGTAGCCACTTGAGGCGCCTGGCAATTAATTATGTGCCACTGTGTAAATATTTAAATGCTCAAATTAATGAAAAATACTCGTAGAATTCTTAAATTGCGAATGCGAGTGCCTAAGACGCAGCATAAATATTGTCTCTTGGCCCACTGTCCAGGGTTTTATAATAATGAGTTCATTTATATGCCGCATTGGGAGAGAGACTTTCATTTGCTATGCCAATTGCATTTGCCAGTGGCCAACAGAAAGATAAAGAAACAAATGAAGAAAGAGCAGGAGAGAGAGAGAGAGAGAGAGAGAGAGAGAGCGAGAGCGAGAGAGCACTGCATTTCATTTGGCCTGACATCTATTTAATCTCTATATTGTGGTTGCCTGCTCCGCTTTGTTCGGGCTACTTTATTTGATTTTAATTATGATTGAACTAGAAAAAAAAAGCCGGGGTATGCGCCAGTCCATCAGCGCTGGCTTCCGCGCTTAAGCCGCTGCTAATTTGCATAGCGAAATCAGTTGAGATCTATAAGCTGCTTACAGCTCGCATGCGAATATCCTTGCATGTGGCTGCTTCCGTTTTCTGCATATTTTCCCCATTCGAGACATGCAGAACAATCAGCATAATTTCAGTTTATTTCTGTGTGCGAACACTTTTCAATTTATTTGCTGCTTAGCTGCTGATGACATCAAGCGCCCAGCAGCAAAGGACTAGATAAAAAATGTATTTATAATAAAAAAAAGCGCGAATGCTCCGAGGGCTCCACTCCCGCACACACACACACACACACATACAGAAATATGTGCATGCAGACATTCATCCGTTTAAATGAATGGGTGCCAAAAACCTGCGCATTTAGACAAGTTAACAAGGATCTAAAAGGTTTTGCCTGTCAAGCACACACACGCATTAAAAAACGCGGCTTTGCCGTTGACAATGAATCAAATATATGAAAAAATATATATGTGTATATAAATATATGTATGTATGTATGTACATATATGCTGATGTGTATATAATGCTTATAGAATTTTATATATAGAATATGCTCTTGGGCAAATTTGTATATCATTTGATATTTATATTTTATATTGCCAAATACTTTTATAGAATTTCAGTTTTCATTTGGTATTTATATTTAAATTAAATTTCATTATTTATTAGAAATTAGTAATAGAATTACAGTCTCGTTCCGATAAATCGAAATGCCAAATGGATCCAGTTTTTTACGATTTACACAGAAATTCAAATTATCGAGAATTATCGAAAAGGAATTTTTGGTTCAAAGGGCATCGAAATTTTTTCGATTTATCGGTATTCTCAAAAAAAATATCGAGACTCGACTGTAGTTGATATTTACTTATTTTAAAACTGTAGACAGCAGAAACAGCAGTACAACTATAAGTGCTTCTTCTACTTTAGCATATCAAAGCGTAAATTTCTTCATTTGAATTCCTTGGTTCAGACTCTATGATCTCTGGAGTAGACACTCCATCTGACAACTTTACCATTCCATTACGTTTATATATTCACGATTGTTTAAAAAACCAATATTTTCAAGTAAAACCGAAACTTAGGCCCCGCATGCATTTAGGTAATGTAAAAAGCACTCTATATGCCTATATGAATTAATATATGTATGTGGGCATGTGCCTAGGCTTATAAAGAAATATGTTTATCACCTACTTTTGCCTGGCTCACTCCCATTTTGTTGTCTGTTTTGGCAGCTGCCTCTTCATATTCTGCTTCTTCTTCATTTTTTATGCGGCATTTAGTAAATTTTCATTTTCCAAATGAAATTTTATCGCCCCAGCTTCAGTGCGCGCCCCTCAAGCGTTGCTTTCTAGTTTATCTTTCGCTGCTGCTGCTGTTGTTGTTGTTGTTGTTGTCTGCACATGTCTCTGGCAGCTGTTAGACACAACCAACACACACAGACACACATGCGCTACAGTTATATGGCTGACAAAGGCAGTTTAATTTCATTTCAATCATGCTAAAAGCAAAACATAATAATTTATATAACTGTCAGAGGCATCAGCAGCAGCAGCAGGAGGAGCAGGGGGAGCAGCAACACCAGCTCAAAGTGTAAATTAATAAAGCCTCGCATCGTGGGCCTCAATAAGCACATAAATCAGTTGCTCGACTAAACGTGTTTTTTTTTTTTTTTTTGTAGCCAACTTTAATGCACTCGAAACCAACATATGGATCTCTAGATATATGCAAGGATTTCGTTTTATTTTGATTTTTTATACTTTTATTCCCTGCTATTCGTGAATTATTAATGAAGGCGGCGCACAGTGTGAAATCAGACGCTACAACAACAAAAGCAACAACAACAACAACAGCAGCAGCTTAAGCCACACACATTGTTGCTTCTCTGCTTGAAATTTGACACAGGGGATCAGTGGCAAAATGGCCGACAGACGACAGCCAACAGCCAACAGCCAGGCTGCCATATTTTTACACACACGTACACACTCACACACACACTCGTACAGCAAAGATGCTGCGACTTTAATCTGACCTTGAGCGAGCGCCAACAAAGTGTTACCCGAGCGGCGTCAGTTTCAATTATGTTAATGTTGTGTCTGCGCTTCATTTTTGTTTTTGCCAGCAGACGCTATTGTGCAGTCAAATGGCTAGCAATTTGGCACTTTATAACAGGCATATTTTACAGCACACACACACACACACACATGCACAAACAGGCTTTAATTAAATTAACACAACAAACCACACACACACACACACACACACACGTTTGAGTCGCGCAAAGTAAGCAAAAAATTTTATTTAAATTTTTTACGCGAACGTTTTCTGATTTTTATATAATTGCATATGATTGTTGTTGTTGTTGTCGGCTGTTGTTGTTGTTGTTGTTGTTGCTGCAATGTCCTGGTTCGGCCAGATCCTGCTGTGTGCATTAAAAAGCCACTTTGCGGCTTCCTGTGAACACCGCCCCTTGGCGTGCCAACATGCCTGTGTGTAAATTTGTGGGCAACAGCAGCGGCAGCGGCAGCAGCGGTGTGGGCGTGGCCGCACTTTAATCGTCGACTGGGCTTAAAGCGCAGGTAAGCAGTGGGAGTTGTGCTTAATGCGTCCATAACTACAAGTGCATAGGCATAAAAGCCAAGTTGGGTTCGTGTTTGGATTTTGGGTACGGCTAAGGGTAAGGGTACGGGTGTGGGTACGGGTGTGGGCTATGGCTATGGCTTTGGGTTTGGGTTTAATGCCAGCCCAAGTCTCGGCTTATCTAATCCTTTACAGCAACTCTGTACCTGAGCACTTTGTGGGCTTAGCCAAGAACACAAGACAAAGAGAGCGGGAGAGAGAGAGAGCGAGGGGGAGAGCGAGAACGTGGGGTAGTGCAGGTGGGTCACTTGCCGGACGCTTTTATGAGGCATCGTAAAAACTTTTGTGGCAGTCAGTCGAACGTGCGCCTAGAAATATGCTATGCATACAATTTTAATGCCACTGCCAGAAGACGACGAGGGCCGAAAAAGCCAAACTTAAGTTTATATTGTCGACGTTTTTATTGATATCGTAAAATTGCGACGACCAGCACGAAATACCCGTACCGCTCGAACCGTCCGCCCGACCGCCCTTCCGACCATCCGTCCGTCTGCCTACCACACAATTTGCATAGTAAATTTATGAGACAATTACTGAGCATTTTTGATTTAATGACAATTATTGTCATAATTTTCATAAAATTGCCTGCCGTGCGCTCTTTTTTCGCCGAGTCTCTCTCTCTCCCACTCGCTACCTCTGCCCCTATCTCTTTCTCTCTCTCTCTCTCTCTGTTGTGCTTAGCTAATGCCATGCTTTTTGCCACATTCGTGTCACACACACACTCGCACACACACACCGAAGGAGAGAAAGAAACGCGATTGGGGAAAAACAAAAACGAAGCAAAGTTTTGGATATTTATGCGTTTTCGTGGCTCATGAATTTCGAAGCATACTTCACTCAGCTCTCTCCGCCCGACTGTATGGGCTTTGCATGCGCTCGTAAAAAGTCTACGCCGAATTCTCGAGTCTACTTTGTGGGTCTGCTTTAAGTGGCCGCCTTGACAGCGTCTCCCATTTCAGAGTTTTTCTTTTCTCTTTTGGCTTTTCCTTTTCTTTCCTTTTTTGGCTTTTACTCAGTTATAGCCTTGGGCTATGTGGAACTGTCTGGCAGAGTTACTTGGCTAGTTAGAGCTTATTGATTAATAATAGAACTGCAAAAATGTTCTCATTAATCTTGAAGTATATCAATTTTAGAATGACCATGATTAAAATGTAGTGCAAATTTTATTTTGTATTTAGTTTTATATATTTTTTTTTCTATTTCAATGACTTTTGTTTAAAAACTCATGTCTTAAAAGTGTTATACATTTATAAATATATATATAAAATTTATTAAAAATATATATTTTTTTAATATCTATTATCTATTTCAAACAATTCTCTTCAGTCCAGCCTGATTACTGTACAAGCCTTAATTTCTTTGGCTTCTTTTGCACATATACATACATATATACACCTATACACCCATACATATATTGCCTTCAAGTTGTCATTCACCTTTTGCTGTGTATCCTTGTCTCTATCAGTCGCTGCTTTTGCTTTTATTTCTCTTCCATTTAGTTCGCCCACGTTTCCTACTCATTTCTTACTCATTTCAATTAGCCAGTCACGCAATTTCCTTATACAGTTGTCTGCCAACATCGCATAAATCAACATTGCCCCAAACAATCTAATTTTATCCAATTTTTTTATTTTTATATATAACTTGGCTGCGCGTTAAATAACTCTGTTAGTGCTGCATTCTGAGCTCTTTTTATATCATTTAACTGCAACTGTTGCAAAGCAATTGATCAATGAATTGAATTTAGGTTCTTAAAAGTGTTAAAAATATATATCAACTTATATGTATTTAGGATAACTGATTGACTGTCATATAGAGTAGAGTACAAAATGAATTAACTAAGCCTTATATTCAAATCATATTTTCAAATGAAACACTTCTAAAACACAGTTAAAGCTCAAATAATGAAAATATTGTGAGTGCTATTCAAAGGCTGCTATAACTCTCTCTACACATACATATTTGTATATGTGTGTGTGTGTTTATGTATATATGTTTACCGTTTTGCGGTTCTACGTTTTAGATCTGGCTGACGGTGAATGTGCCCACTTGTCTGGCATCAATAACCCGACGATGCTTATAAAAATGCAAACAAATTTTGCGCGCTGGCACACAGAGAGAGAGAGAGAGATATAGAGAGAGAGAGAGAGAGAGAGAGAGAGAGAGAGAGAGAGAGAGCGAGAGAGTGAGATATACACAGAGATATGCAGGTGTTGTTTGTCCAGGCTTTGGGGCACTCAATTTGTCACATTTGAAATACGACGACAAACAAATAAACCAAGCACTACACTGCACAACACAACACAACACACGGCAAAGCCGAGCGACTCGAGCGCTTCACAACAAAACAAAATCGAATTGCATTTTTATTTACAAACGCTTTGCACTTCAGCCAAAACGCAAATGCGAATGCGAATGGCGTTCGTTGTTTTTAGAAAAAACACTCGACTGGCAATTGGGGTTGACTATGTGTTGGCTGTGGGCGTGGCTGCATTGGGGGTTGCCATCACATGTGCAGCACTCAGCTGCATAAAACCGTTGAAATGTTAAATATCCGAGTGAGCTGAACATCAAGTGTGCGGGCAAATATATTCGAGAAGCTTTTCGCAGCTCAAATCAATGGCATATTATTTGGCAACACTCACGCCCAACCAACAGCTACAGCTTCCCTCCCCCTTCCCGCTGCCTCATTCAACACCCTTGCGACAAACAAGAAAATCAACTTAGAAATGATGGCTCCTTGGTGGGCGCAGAACAAAAATTAAACATAAGAAACAAAAGCGCAAAATCATAAAAAACATAAAATAAATTTAATAAAAAAAAAAACAATGGCAGAGAGAGAGAGAGAGAGAGAGAGAGCTGAAAAAAGAGGCGAACAATGCAATTTTCGGGGCGTATGTGTAACAGGCCACAAAGGTCATAAAACCATATCAACGCCATTAAATGTACAACGGGGGGTAAGCCGAAACACACACACACTCACATTCGAGTATGTATGTGTCTGTGTGGGTGGATATATGTATAAACACCTTTGGGCGGAGAGCGAGAGCTTTGCTGGCGCAGCTCAACAAAATGCTATAAAAAAGTGCGCAACAAAAAGTTGCTAGCGAAATGGGTAGCGGGGAGTGGGTCGGTTAGTTGCCAAGTGAGACAGCTATGGCGGGGCTGCTGCTGGCAAATGAGATCCCGTGCGCTTGTTGGCCGTGCCCGGGCGTTTAGACAATGTAAACGCCGGATAACCGCAAAAAACTAAACAAACTGAGGCGAACTTCGACTCTGGGGCGAGGGTTGATGCTGTGCCCTGCCAGCCGGTGTGACTCAAGTGTGAGCACAGACGAATTTTTTACGATGCTCAAACGTTTCACGTAACACGGAATGCACACACACAAAAAAACAAATGAAGAAGAAGCAAGAGAAGGGGAAGGAACAGCGGGCAGCCATATAAGGGCGTCGATGAAATTAGGACGGCAGCGTAAGGTGAATGCTAGGATGCTAGACAAACACAACAGAAAAAGAGAGTGAGAGACAGAGAGTGAGAGGGAGACAGACAGACAGTCAGTCTCTCTGTTTTAATGAATGCTAACAGGTGTTGTTGCAGCACCTTTGCTACGCGCTCGATCATCGTAAACTACACAATTAGTGCCACGCCCAGCACTTACGTTTTTGGCCAGTGCTCAGCATTAGTCGCGTTAAGTGTTGCGCAACGTAATCGACATTGCTTGGCGTTACGTAACATTAACGTTACGTTAACAACAATGGGCAGCAATTATCCTTATTTTTTCTGTTTTGTTTTTTTGGTAATGCCGTCTCGCTCTGGCATTTGCAACTCAATTAAGCAGCGGCCCCTTCAAATTGCCCCTAAACTACCCCTAAAACTAGTCAAATAGCTGAAGCATTTTGTAATGCAGCCAGCATTTAATGAAACTCACGTGCTGCTAAATGCCAGGCACACACACACACGCACACCACACACACGCACACATTCACTTAGGCTAAACAAGCTGCATTTACATTTAGTTTTTATATCCTTTCAGCTTTATCACTCTAATGAAGGCAATTAAATAAAATGCATTGAAAATTTCATTTAGCAACATGCAAGTATTTAATTAAATCGCTTTCAAAGCAGCTAAACAGTTGTACAAGTTGAAGAAGAAGCAGGAGCAGCAGGATATTGTGCTTGCCAGACAGCTTAAATAATTGACAGAAGAATTCGAGTGAATTAACAAAGAGAACCCAAAGTGATTCAAAGCAGTTTTACTAATTGCTCTAATCGAGTGAGAATTCAGTTCAATTTAAAGCAAAGTAACTAAATGAAAATTATTAAACAATAATTATTAAAGCCTAAGCTGATTTGACAACTTAAATAGCCTCTGCTAGCAATAACAAAGCGTATTAATGCGCATTAACAATAAATATTATAATTTATGAGCAAAACAAAGTTTCAAAAACTCCACACAAAAAAAGCTGTCAAATGAGGCCATTTTATTTTGCACTTAATAAACGGCAACTTTAATGGCCAAAACACATGCAGAACAAGCTGCAAATGGCCAAGAGAGAGAGGGTGGGAGAGCGAGTGAGTAAACAGCGCTTTGCTTTGATCGATAAGCGCCGCGGAATACGAGCTTAAAGTAGGGATAAACGCTCGCCCAATCCCCCCTCCCCCCACCCGACAGATCGAAAGCCATAAATACAAAAACCAATTTTATGAGACAAAAAGCATAAAAAGTTGAACAAAAAACAAATACATGTACAAAGGAAAAGGCACAAGGCCTAAACTTGAGCCGAGCACCGCAAACAGGAAGCATAAAAGCAAAGCGTGAAATATGTCAAAATGGCCAACAACAACAGTTGCCAGTCATAAAACTGTTGCCAGCAGCAGCAGCAGGAGCAGGAGCGAAACGCGATAAAAAACCACACAAAACAGGCAAAACAAAAACAAAAAGCAAGCAGAGCTAAAGCAACAGCCGCCGCGAGCCGCAACTATAGAAAAAGCGAGCACAACAACAAAACCATAAAATACGCAGAACTAAAAAATAAGAGAGGAGGGAGAGAGGAAAAGGGACAGAAATATGTTTTGCAAAGTTTATAAACAATATGTTAAATCAAAGTGGCCAAAAGCGAGCCACGCCCACGGTGCTTAAGCGTTTATTGAAGGCGTCGACTGACAGATTACAGGTGTGTGCATTAGCTCGGGCCAACAGGGCGTATGCGCAAAAAGCCGCAGAGCGCACAGTTAAGATGTATACAGAGAAATATATATGTATGTATGTGTGTGTGTGTGTGTGTATAATGTGCAGACAGTTTGGGGCAATGTCAACAAATTGACACATTAAAACAAATGAGGCCACTGCGACCGATGCGAACCCAGGCAGCTGTCGAATCCTGCCAGAGGCCGAGGGGGCAAGCCAACTAATGGCGCTTGTTAGACGACTTATGCGTAGTTTTTCACACACACAGAGAGAGAGGGAGGGAGAGGGAGCGTGGCTGGAACTTGAGTTAAAGTGTGGCAATATATAGAGAATCGAGTTAGTGCCAGCCGAGGAAATTAACGCCATTGCAGGCGTGTGAATGTGTGTCTGTGTGTGTCTGTCCGTGTTTTTTCCGTTCTTTATGCGACATCTAAACACATATTTCTGTTGACTTTGCAAGCCAAAAAAGAGAAAAGAGAAAAGAGAAGCAGCGCCAGCAGCAAAACAACCTTGGCAACACCTGCCACCAAGGGGCGTGGCAGTGCGAAAGTTTTCTTTTCTTTTTTTTTGCCGTCGCCGCACGCATAAATCAAGTTAATCATTTGGCACCAAAGTTGCGCAGACGCTGCGCAAATTGGACATTTATATTTTACGCTCAGAGCAGCAGCAACAACAACAACAGCAGCAACAACAATAGCTGTGGCATGTTCTGCTGTGTTAAATTATGACGCCGTCCAACAGCATTTGCTGTGTATTTCGTTGTGTTGTGCGAGCCAAGATTTATGATCCAGCGACTTGTACTTGACATTTTCAGCTTTACGCCACTGCCTGATGGGTGAATTAGTGTAAATTACTGGCCAAGTCAACTTGAAAGTTAGATCATCAACTTATTTCACACACACACACACACTCACTCTACTCACTCTACCTACCGGCTTCATTCTTGCGTATATTTAAAGGAATCTCGGCTTACCTGAAATGAGCAGAAATCGAGAGAAATGTCAAATATTATTCAGAGTTAATTGCATTTCAAATAGAAGCAGCTGAGCATACACGAAAATTATGCAATATGCAAATCAAATGACAGCAACAACAACAACAACAACAATAACAAATAGAATGTCAGCTCATAAGCAATCGAAACCGAATTTGATTATGCGCAAAAACTAAACAAAAATTGATTATTTCTCTAGAGACTGCCTGGTCTGGGCGAGCAGGGGGTTGGGGCAACAACTTTGGTCATAAAAATGCGTTGAAACAGAGCTGAGAGCTGAGAGCTGGCTACAGCTCCATGCATAGATAAATAACTGGAAAAAGCCAATGCCAAAAGGCAAATCAATAAAAGAGCAATAGTCAAAAAGGGGGAGCGGGCACTCAATAGATTCAATATATATATATATATAAACATATATACAAATATATAGAGAAGTTCTCGAAAGTTTTACTGTAGCTTAGCTAAAGTCAAGCTACAAAATAAAATCGAAATGTAAAAGAGTTACCTGACTTTAGACAACAAATGCAACAGCAGCAGCAGTTGCTGCAGGAGTCGGGGGGAGGGAGGGGACTGCTGTTGGTCAAACACAAAGCAAGCATCAGGCAATTGCATTTTTAACAAAGGTTCGAGTCGAGTCTAGGCAGGTGCAACTGTCGCATTGATGGGCAAACGAGCTCGCAAGTGCGTGACACCAGAAGCAGGAAACGGCAGCAGTACCAAAACAGGGGGCGTGCCTGGCAGCTGACACTCTGACTGACTGTGTGACAGGAACAAGCACAAGTCCAGGTAATCCTTTGGGTACGACAAGCGCCCGCCCGGTCACGCCCCAAATGCTCAGACTGAAGTGGCAGGTAGGGAGGGAGGTGGCGCAGTGGCCAAACAAATTCAGCAAAAATTCTCAACTAGTCAAGTGTGTGTGCGTGAGTGTGTGTGTAAAGAGGGTTGCCTTTACTTTTCGGTTAGCATTATATGCAAAACTCCACATTGAGCTCCATTTTGGCCCGCAGCAGCCCAGTGAGCCAGAGCAAGACTCTCTGCATGGTTATTTTTTGTGGTCAGGTGGATTGGTTCTCCTCCTTGTTGTTGTTGTTGTTGTTGCTGTTGCTGTTGTGGGCTTGTTTGCTTTGGCTGTGTGCAATTTGCGTGCATGCAACGTTTTGTTTGTGCGCCTCAAGGTATGCTTCATTATTTTTGCAAACTTTTTGCACAAACATTCGCATATGCGTGTGTGTGTGTGTGTGTGTGTGTGTGTGTGTGTTTGGCCTTAAATTTCATGCATGTGTTTCAGCCTCGTACAGTTTATTGATAAATTAGTCTTGGACACTTGTGGACAGTCTGGTTTTTGGCATATGAAATGCAATTATTGTTAATAAATGTTCTGTGCACAGAATTCAATTAAAATGCACACGCACACAGAGACACTGAAAGACAATGGCCTGTCAATTGCCGTGCCACACACAGACGCACACACACACACACATACACACACGCACGCACTTAATGACAATGATTGCATGCATAAAGCGCCACTTAAAGCCGTGCCAGGTATTGTATGACAAACTGTCACGCCCACAAAGCCAAAACAATATTGAAATCCGCTTAAGTTAGCTTTTCTAGCAATTTTACTAAGTGCCAGCGGCGTAAAAGAATTACCACAAAGCCTGTCTTCATGTGTGTATGCGTATGTGTGTGTGTGTGTGTGCTCAGCTTAAACTAATTTAGCCCTATGTCTATTGAGTGGCAGGCGGTGGCGTGGGCGTGGCTGGGTTAAATGAAAGGCTTTAGTTATGCTTGCGTGTTGCAGCACTTTTCCAAACGATAGAAAAGCAATTCACTTTGAAATTTGCACCTGTAAACATTGTCAAGCAGGCAGCGGCGACAGGACAATGCGCCGGACAATGGAGAATGGCATAACAGCACTTGAGTGCATCCAGTAGCCACACCTGATGTGCCAGTGCAGCAGCTTATTGCTGTTGTTGTCGTTGCTGATGTTGTTGTTGCTGTTGCTGCCTTGCAAATCGCCTTAGCTGGTAATTGTGTATATGAGCAAACAACAGGACAACACAGAGAGCCAGAGCCAGACCAAGACGCAGGACAAGACAGCAACCAGAGCCAAGCAAACGGGCAAACGGACAGCCAGCCATCGACAGGCAACAAGACAAGACAGCCAAGGTAAGGCAGACGACATAGACAACAGAGAGGGGAGCAGGGGAGCAGGGGAGCAACAACAACAATAAGCACTGCCTTCATTGGTTGCTCGTTAGCAACGCCTTATGCCACAATTTGCTGACTCTGCTCGGTGCTCGAGGCCAGTACACCTCCAACTACCACACCCCTCCCCCTGCCCACTCACCCACTTGAGCATTCTTTTAATGCCATCAGCTCTACGTGAGTTTGACCAGCTGCACTGGCTGCTTGATGTATATGTATGTGTGTGTGTGTGTGTGTGTATGGGTGGGCGTGTGCCCAGCAAGCAAATGCAATCATAAAATGTGTCATTATATTAAATTCACTATTAGCGAGCGAGTTCTCTCTTCTCTCCTCCCACCCCTCCCCCTCCACAGGTATGCAGTAGCAGGAGCATTTGCAAAGTGCACTTGACTGGCTGAAAGCATAGCTTTAAATGGCTGGGCGTTGCTTCCATTTGCCAGCTAGCACAAAGAGACGCGGCCAACACAATTAAAGTTCAGTTAACTTGGCCGCATCAGCTGCAGCAGACAAGAAAACAACAATAAAAAAGAATACAAATACAAACACAAATACAAATACAAATAAAATGAAAGGTGCTCACAGTGCGTGGCAGAAAATAAATTGAAAATCGAAAGTTGTTAAATTTAACGAGCAATTCCGTTTGCTATCTATAGAAGCGTATACATATATATATATACAGTTATATACATATATATCTGTATATACATATATATATATATGTATCAGCTCTCTTAGTTGTTGTCCTTCCATTGAGAGTTTTGAATTGTCAACGGAAATCGCCAGGGCTAACAGCTAGCTTCATCATCATCATCATCATCATCATCATCATCATCGTTTTATATACATTTAGCATATTTACATTTTTATTTCAATTTCTTTGCCTTTTTCGCTGTGGCTCACTTTGTAATTGATTTCGAGCATTCATTAGCCTTAGCTCTGCTCTGCTCTCTCTCTCTCTTTCTCTCTCGTTGTTTCGTTCGTCGTTTGTATTTGATTTTGCAGCGTGGCAAAAATCATTAAAGTGCCACCCTAGCCCAGTGGGGCATGCTCCATGCTAAATGTTGCAGAATTACGCTTTAAACATGTTGCGCTGTTGCTTTCTCCCTCTCTCTCTCTCTCTCGCTCCCTCTATTTATCAATTTCTTGTTGCTTTTGGTATTCAGAAAATGTTTGAATTTTTACTTTCGCATGTGCGAGTTGATTTCCGTTGCAAATGGCTGCATGTCGGCGGAGGGGGGCGTGGCATTATAAGTGATATTGAAAGCGTTGCGTTTATGGGCCATTGTATTGGCTAACGACAGGGACGGATGGGCAATACCCGAATGCCTTTTATTGTTAAATGGTGCGTATGATTTATATTTGATTTCATTTTTATATTCAACACAATTTCATGTGCTTAATGTTGATTCATTCACTCATTCACTCGCTGTATTCGTGCCTCACAATTAAAATGCCGCACAGTGAAGTACATAAATTGATGTCAGAGCTGCAATCACAGCGAACAAGGACATGAGATAATCCACGTAAAATATGCCAGAAATGCCTAAGCCAAAAATGGAATAAAAATAAAATGACCAGAAGCAAGAAATGTGAGTGGGCGGGGCAAATGCTTGCATGTTTTGGCCAAATAAACTGAATGAATTTAAATAGATCCGCTAGCTGGCCAACAAAAAAAATGGCAGACAAGTAATAAACCCAAAAAGAATGCGGCAGCTGATATACGAAGCAGAAAAGGACAATATTTATGCATGTGTGTGAGTGTGTGTGTTTGTGTGTGTGTGTGTGGGGAAAATCAAGACACAAACTGCAAAATGCCTCCAAAGCAAAACGTAGCCAAGCAAAAAGGGAACAAATTGTTTTGCAACCAAATGGCATGCCAAGAGTAACAACAAGAAGAACAAGAGAGAGAGAGAGAGAGAGAGAGAGAGAGAGAGAGAGGGAGAAGTACACAGCGAGTAGACACGAAAAAAGAGGCGGAACTGTCGCCGTTGCAAAAATAATAATAAAATCTACAAATAGATTTTAAGCAATTTCACTTGTGAGCGAACGCAATAAAAATCAAGAATATTTGCCATGAGTTTTGCGGCAAAAAAGGAAGCCACTTATACACACACACACACACACACAGAGACACAGTGAGCAGCAGGCTCTGCTGAACGGAACAGTAAATCGGCGGCGTCGATGGCGTCTGCTGATAAAGCGCAGCCATTGAAAGGCGCACCAAGGATAACGGCAGCACGAAAGAAAGCGTAGAAAGCAGAAAGCGATTAAACTACATTTGTTTTGGCTTCTCGCACTGCTCTCCCTCACTCTCTCCCTCTCTCCCTCACTCCTCTCTCTCTCTAGTGGCACGCCTTTTCAATACATGTGCATGCAAAAAGGTTGCAGGATATCTCAATAGAGTCACGACTATTTACACGCCAGCCATCAACTCACACGCTGTGTGAGTGTGTGTGGGTGGCAAATGGGAAATTGAATTTCATGCAGAGCAAAAACAAACCCAATCGAAAAAAGAAATATATATATATATATACATGTATATACATATATATACATATGTATTTATATAATAAAATCATGCCATGGGAAATTTACGCCGCCCAATGTCGAAAAGTTTAGTGGAGCATCCTCGTCTTAGTGTCGCACGTGCGCGCTGTCGAAATGAAAATCGAAAGCAATAAAAGAAGAAAAAAAAGTGAAATAAAATAAGAGCTCAAGCACAACACGGCGTATACGTAATGCTGCGCCCGACTTGACAATCGGCTTGGCCAAATGTTGAGCGGCACAAAGAAAAGTGATGCATACTTATTGGGCCATGCAGCCGCACCCACTGCGCGGCACTAAAACGCCAATTTCGTTGCCGTCACAGAAACGAAAATCAAGTGAAAATATCAAGCATATATGAGAAGCCAACTGCAGGCATTTCACAATATTATTCACATTTTATTTTTCATTTCGTTTCATTTTTTTCTTCTTTTTGCTCTGCTCTACCTCAACAATGAAATGCAGGCAACCAAAAAATATACATATATAATATATATAATAAGCAAACAAATAAGCAACTGAAGACGCATCAAAAGCCTTAGAAAGTAAAGTAGCTTTCAGAGTCGCAATATGAGTTCCTTCTGCCAGCAGCAGGCAGCGGCGCTGACATTCATATTGCGAGTCCTGAATGCGTCCTGCTGTCTGCAATCAGAGACGACGCCACAAAAAAAGTCAACAGATTTTTATTTAGAATGAGAATTTTGTGCGTCACTTGTGCAGATTATAAAGAAGAGAGCTCTATAGAGAGAGCTTAACTATATACTCAATAAATTTATACTTTATGGTGCACCATTAAATGCAATGAATTTGATTTAGCAATAGTAATTTCAATAAATTGCCTCAGCTCAACTCATTTGATGGCTGGCATTAAAGTGCGTAGTTGCTTTATTATGGTTTTTTAATGAACTGTAGCATAAACATTGCCGAGCCACTCGTAACATGGGAAACGTCTGCTGGGAGCTGCTGCTTAGCCACGGCCAGAGACAGAGAGAGAAAGAGAGAGAGAGCCGGCCGTGACAACTGTTTGTTGGACAACAGTCGCTGTCAAATTGGGGGTGCGAGCTGCTTGGCTGCTTGGCTGGCTCTGGCTAGGTGAAAACCAAATGCCATTCGAATGGCTCACAAAATTTGCATTTTTAATTCGGCTTTTTGCCAGTTTTGCATAATGCCGTCGTCGACGCGACGTGTGTCAGTTGTTGTGGCTGCTGATGTCAGCTGCCAGTTGCCCGTTTGCCCGCTTTGCCAGCTGCAAAGGGTCCGCAGAACTTTGTTAGAGTAAGCCCCGAGAATAGCAAAATTGGCTTGTCAGTTAGCATTTGTCGCTGTCTCAGCTCTCAACTTTGCCCCACAGCGAGTGGAAGAAAGAGAGACACAGAGCGAGAGAGAGAGAGAGTGAGAGAGAGAGAGAGAGAGGGGGAGTTGGGTGCCCCCGCCCTGTCAAGTTCGTGTCGTTCAAGTTGCGACTGAATTAATATACAATTGCATAGCTGAAGGCGCATTTAAATAAACAAACTAAACTCGTAGAGGGTGGTGGGGGGAGGGAGGGTTTGTCCTACCCAACCAAGAAGTTGCGAAGGGGCAACTTTTGTTCGCATTCATAAATATTCATAAATAAACACTAAGTAAAACATATTTTCCGTTTGATAGCCAGGGCCAAGTTTTGTTTACAGCTCGCGGCCCAACAAATGGCAGTCAATTTTTGTCAAAACTGTCGCCTAGATAAAACTCATTAAAGCCCAACTGCCAAAGTACGATATGAGCCGAGAACAGGGGGCAGCAGATGAGGAACAACAACAACAAAAAATGAGGAAAATTGACTCGAAAAAAAGAAAAGAAAATAACAGCAAGGCAAATACTTTGCGCTTCATTACAAGTCACTTCCGTTTCCTCCTCCTGCTCCGCCTCCTGCTCATGCTTTTGTTGTTGTTAATGAAGGCGCAAACCCCGATCTGATCTCTATCGAAAGTTTTTGGCTTTGATGATGCGGCCCACCACTGCCAGCCACGCCCAGTCGAACCGCCACACAGCTGTGCCCGAGCAACAACTAAATTAAAATTTACAGCACTTAAAATGAAAACGTGCCAGTTTTATTAAATACATTTTATGTTGCCCAAGTAGAAAGAGCTAACGAAAGAAAGAGAAAGAGACAGAGAGAGAGAGAGAGAGAGAGAGGGAGTGGGAAATGGGCAAAACTGTGAAATGGAAAAGCTTGTTGTAATAACGAATTTTCTCGCTTGCTCAGTTGCTGCTGCAACAGTTGCTGTTGCTCTCGTTGTTGTTGTTGTTGTTCTTTGGAAATAAATTAGACATTTAATGATGACCGCAGGCTGTTTGCTGATTGCTCCACAGCTGAGCCGAAACTAGACTCTAGCCGAGATTTATTTAATTTAATTGAAGTATTTATTGAAGAGGCTAGAGACTTAAAGCAGCTGCTGAAATGGAAAGCAGCTAAACAAAATATACTCTTAAGAGGCTTGGCACTAGAAAGAAAGAGTAAAGCAAAGTCTTAGAGAGAGAGATAGCCGAACGGCCGTGGAATGGCAAAATAAAAAAAATCCTTTTTTAAATGCATTTCATTTTAAATGGCTGCAAAGTTTTGCCATCGTCTAAGCTTCGTTCTCACTCATTACTTAACAGTTTGGTAATTGAATTAGACAACATAGAAGGCTAAGGAATGCATAGAGAAGAAGGATGAGGAAGCAGGAAACTTTGTGCCTGGTCGTTGCAGGATTACTTTCACTTGAGCGCTTGCAAGGCACTTGACACTTGTCTGCAGCAAGGATATGCAAGTAGATGCAGCCGGCCATCAGCCATCAGCTGGGGACATCAAACGGCCATTGTCGGCTAATGAAAATTAGAAGCAAACGGCGTCCCTAATGCGCAGCAAAGCAGGCAGACAGAGAGAGAGAGAGAGAGGAAGAGAGATAGTGAGAGGCAAGACACATTTTGAATATGAATTTCAATTTATACTTGAAGCTCGCCTGCGACGCACATGTCTAAGAGTCGCACCCCAAGGACAAAAGCCCAACAGACACCCATGGAAAGAGAGGGAGAGAGAGAGAGAGAGGCAGCACTGTTTTAGGGGTCGTCTGTGCAGCAGTCAACAACCTCAGCCAAGTTTAAGGTAATAAGCCCGGCAAAAAGAAAAGTTCCCAAGAAGCTGGCAGCAGAAAACTAAACATTAAGCATGCACACACATGTGTGGGGGCGTGGTGGGCGTGGTGGGCCCTGTCGGGCAACGTTCTTACAGCGTGTATGCATAAGTTATGCTTGGCAAAGTTCATGCAACTGCCACGCACTGCTGCAGGTGCTCGTCGACTGACTTTAATGTGGCACTTTAATTAAGGCGGCTTCTGCTGCTGCTGCAATGTCTGCCTCAAATCATATTAAAAGTTTTTTTTTCTTCTGCTTCACTCAACTGGGAACAAAGAGAGAGGTAACAGAAAAAAAGAGAGAGAAAAAATTCAGAAACTTTGTGCGCCCGCAAAATGAACTGTACAACTGTGTCTGGATTGTCTTTGTCTTCGTTTGACTGCGTCTCGCATTAACGGCCCAGCATGTCTGCAGGACACCCTCCTAATTATTATGCTATATGCGTGCGGGCAGCAGGACTCGGCCGAAGGACACACCAGTCGAGAGTCGAGCCAAAAAGGAAAATATAATAATAACAATAATAATAAGATGTAGCAGCAACTCGCTGGGAACTCACTTGGCCAGCTAATGTCCCCACCTCCTGCTGAAACTATTTCTCGATCTGTCTGCACAAAAGTATATATATGGACCGTATTCCCCAGCCATCTACGCATTTTCGATTTCAATGCGACTAAGGCAGTCGAGCGCGTGGGCAGAGCCAGAGATAGAGATAGAGAGCCAGCCATAAATTGGCATTGGCAGCCGCAAAGCAACAATAGCCACAAAATGAAAGATGAAGGCAACAGAGAGAGAGAGAGAGAGAGAGAGAGAGAGAGGGATAACAGTAAAGAAAACTTTTCCTTTCAGCCAGTAGACGCAGCACTTAAGAGCACCACAGCAGCACAGCAGCACAGCACCACAGCAGCTCAGCACCGAGCCAGCCGGCCAACGGCTCTGGCAGGCAACTTCAAATGCAATTAAGTCCCGGGCCGAGCAAAATCTCAGCCAAAGAGTTGCCTCACGTTGCTAGCGGCCCACAACAATTTCACGCGTTCGCCAGCTCAATAAAAATGGCAAAAGGACTTGAGTTAATGCCACAGCCACAAAATGCTTTACCCTCTGCTGTCTCACACTCACACACACGCACACTTTGGCATTGCATTGTACAGTGTGCGGCATTAAAAATGGCATTAAAAATAACAAAATGAAAGAAAAAAACTCGAGAGAGAGAGAGAGAAAAAAATTGCAAAAAATAAGAGAAATTATTATTTCACATTTAGCACGTAACGCACATAAATCCTTTTAAATAAACGTTTGGCACGTTTTTTGTAATATTTTTGCCAAACGACGCGTTGGCTATCTCGCTCTCTCTCACTCTCTTTCTGCCGCATCCGGACAGCACAGGTTGCCAGGTAGACTGGACCCTTAAGTCTTATCCTTCAGCTTTTTTAATTTCTTTGGTTTCCTTAAAAAATTACTTAAAACAGCGGCCAGACTGCGCGAACTTGGTAAGGACAACGAGCTGGGGATTATCCTGTCACGACTCTCGAGGCACGAGCAGCGCATGCAAATGGGTTACAAACGATGCTGGGCGTTGAAATTAATCACAGTGCATTATGGCGTCATGGGCGTGGCTGGTCAAGGCGTTGCAATTGCTGTGCTCTTGTCTTGTCGCGCTATCTCTCTCTCTCTCTCTCTATCTCTATTTGCATCTGTATCTGTATCTGTATCTGTATCTGTATCTGTATCTGTATCTGTATCTGTATCTGTATCTGTATCTGTATCTGTATCTGTATCTGTATCTGTATCTGTATCTGTATCTGTATCTGTATCTGTATCTGTATCTGTATCTGTATCTGTATCTGTATCTGTATCTGTATCTGTATCTGTATCTGTATCTGTATCTGTATCTGTATCTGTATCTGTATCTGTATCTGTATCTGTATCTGTATCTGTATCTGTATCTGTATCTGTATCTGTATCTGTATCTGTATCTGTATCTGTATCTGTATCTGTATCTGTATCTGTATCTGTATCTGTATCTGTATCTTTCTCTCCAATATTTATGCATTTTAATTGAACGGGCCGAGTCGCAGCTATTCGGCATTAAGCGTAGCATACTTTACAGCGCCTCTAATTGCAGCCAGCGTCTTCGCATTGCAAATCATATGCAAGATGCGCGTCTTGGGCACAATCGATGCAGCTGCAGCTGCATTGCAGATGAAGCCTGTGGCCTAACGACTGACACGTGAGAAGTGCTAGACTCAAGACAAACTCGACTTATTTATTATAATACTCGCCCGCTCTCCCTCTCTCTCTCTGTCTTTGGTTGACTGTCTGCTGGCGTGTGATTTATTTGGCGAGCTGCAGCAACTGAGCTTAATTCTGCCTTGGCCAAAATCACTTGGCTGCCGCCTTTGGCCGTCGCCATTGCACCACTGTCTGTAGGTGCCACAGCGTCGCACGCGATAAGGCCGTCGCACACTTGAGGGCGGCAACCGCAAAATGGGAAAAGGAAAGCAAATGTAAAGAAAATACAGAAAAGCGCTGGTGAAAAACTGAAAGCAATGCACAAGGAAATGCAAAAAATGACACGATATCGTTAAGAGCTTCGCTTCTAACAAGCGCGTGCCCAGGCAACGGAAATGCCACGGCCCCTGCTGCAAGTTGCAAGTTGCAAGTGGAATGTGGCAAGTGGCAAGTGGCGAGTGGCAAGTGGTAGGCAACTGAATGCGGCACGGCAAGTGTCGCCCGGCGATAAGCAGCACGGGCACGCCCACACTTTTAGATCCCTTGCCCCCTTGCGCCCCGGCCAAGCAAATGATATGCAAATGTGTGAAAAGCCAAAGGACAACTACGTGGCACAGCAGCGACTAGGGGGCGGGACTGTAGGCGTTAGCCTGATCGCCGGGACTTGACGCCGGTAAGCGATATGCCACAAGTTTTGCAACCCTTCTTCTGTGCAGCACACAGGTAAGCAGAGCAGGTGGCTAGGCAGGTGGTTGGCGATGTAAACAAATGAATGCTTTGCAGCAGTTGCATGATTTATGCCTTCGTTTTTCGGTGGCTTCTTCGTGCTCTTTGTGGCAAGCTTTAAGTGCCCCGTCAGCCATTTAAATTTATGAATTCGCTCAGCACGAAAATCAATAAGTGCCAGCACGTTTATCGATGTGGCGAGTGAAGTGTCTACTAGAGATGACAGCGATACGACAGGGATCAGCACCGGATATATACATATATGCATATTGATAGCTTTCTGTAAATGTGTGTGCATGTGTGTGTGTATTTATAATATATGAAGGGACTTATGGCTATGCAGTTGCTCAATGTAGTCTCTCGACACGATGCGACGCATAAATTTCAATTTTCAATAAACCGCTTGTAAAAAATGCGGGTAATTTGCGTTTTTTATACGCTTACACACACACGCATACATACGCACGCACTGCCACAAATATATCCTGCAGCAGCTTTACTCATGTATAGACATAAAGGCTGCATTGCCAAGCATGTGCATGTGTATATGCATGTGTGTGTGTGCTTTTTATGTGGTCGCGTTTAAATGGGTCTACTTGAAGTGCTAAAAAAAAAATTAAAAATAAAAAAAAACACACACACAAAATTGTCATATGAAAAATGCATAATAAATGTGCTTGATTGCCGAACCAAGAGCTGAAAGTATGTATGTGTGTGTGTGTGTGTGGGCGACTCTGTGGCGTGTTCACATCGCCCTTAGTTTTTGGTTTTTATTGAGCATTGGCTGATTGATTTTTTGCTACTGCCATTGCTGGGGCGTTGGCCGAGTGGGCGTGGCGCCTGAAACTAAACATCTAAAGCGACAGTAGCCGAAATGAAATAGTTTGCAAAAAAAAAAAAAGCTAACTGTAAAACGCAGCCATAAAATGTCGACATATGCATAAATCGAACCGAGTGAAATAAAAACCAAGTGGAAATTGCTTTTCCACCATGAGCAAAGGAAATGTGCGAATTGCAGATGGCACAAAGAACTGCTACTAGTGATAGCTATTGCTATGTTAGCCAGTTGCTATTAAGCTGTCAAGCAAGCACTTTAATAATTAAATGGCAGAGCAAAAATTTGATGCTAAATTTTTGGTTTTTATTTATTTATTTAATTTGTTTTTATTTTTTGGTTCTTTGGCCAGCTTAGCTCGCCTGTTTACACATTTAATTAATTTCCGTGTCAGGTGTGTTTATTTTTGGTTATGTTTAATCTATGATGAAGTGGCTCAGCGCCGTTAATCAGGCCTTTTACATGGAGCTGCGGCTAAACAAACAAACAAACAAAATATTTGCCAAATGCGCTGAAAACAATGTTTATGCGTATAATTCATGACGCACGCGTATTAAATATTTAATGTGTTTCTAATTGTGCGGCAAAGTCAACACACACACGCACACACAAGCACCCACACATACACACTAATACATGCACATTCTGTGTATCTATAAATGTTGTGCGTAAATTATGCAGTTGCAAACATTTGTCAACTGATTTATTGTTTTAAAATTAAAATTTCATCTGTGCTTAGCTAAAAATTTGGCTAAGTGCACAAAAAAGTAGAGAGAGAGAGAGAGAGAGAGAGAGAGAGAGAGGGGGGGCAGGGCGGGGGTAGTGGCAGTGTTGGCATATGCATTTAATTGCATTTAAAACTAATTAAAATTGTAGACAAGCACTTACGCCAAATTGCAATTGTTGTTGTTGTAATAGTTGTTGTTGTTTTTACTGTTGCTGTGTAGTACAGTGTAATAAGCTTACCTGCAATTAGAAGAACAAACAGGAAAACAAAATTAAATGATTAGTTTGTAGTTGTGAGCTTGTTAGCGGCAACACTGCGCACCACTGTGCACCACTGCACCACAGCAGTGGCATGCCACTTTGTGCCCCTAAGGGGCCGGCACAGAGCTGTCAACGCGTTCGCCTGGCAGTTTCTCACATGTCGCAGGTAATTTGTTGCTCATGACTAATGCACAATGGGCCGAGATTGGACAAGTTGGCTTGGACTTTGTCCAGTCTAGCTAAAGACTCGCACAAAAAAAAAAAAAAGAGAGGAAAAGAGACAGAATAGAGCAACAACAACAAGCAAGCTAACAAACAAACAAACAAACAACAATATATCTCATGGCACGTCAACAAAGTCCCAAAGGCAACGCTTACACTCACACATCAACATTTACACTCACACTCACACACACACACACACACACACACATAGCCAAGCCAAAAATGGCAGACAACGAGCAATTGATTGTTGTTGTTGCTGCTGTTGCATCTTTCAATTGAACCCTTTTTTCCGTACAATTCATTTTCGTTGCGTCTATAAAAACAGAGAACTGAAGGCAGGAAAATTGAAATGACATAAAATGAAAATTCCACTACGTGCGCACAATATAACCCAACGTCCATTGGGGATCATCAGCAGCTGACTGCCCCTCTGGACAGGCGAGCACAATAAATGAACATGAAGAAGAAGAAGACAAAACGAAATTTAAGTTAACGAATATTAAATACCCTTCCGTTGATGTAAAGATGTTGCATTATATCATCATATATATGATTTAGAACTATAACTTTACTATGTATATTTTATGTGTATATTGGATTATTGTTATTTATATTAACTATATAATACTGCTCATCAATATAAATGTATTTCATTATAAGTTATATCGATATTCCAAGTAAGTTTTTTCTACAAGATAATTCCTCTACACTCTCTGCTACTGCTCTCATTAGATCTTTGCTACCTTCACTCAACTATAGAATCTTCTACCTTAACCACCTTGTCACATGTCAAGTTTCACGGACTCTGTTCAGGAGCATAGATTTACGCCCATTGTTGGGTCATATAAAATGCTTCAGCAGCACCTGCCCGGCCCGCTCTACTTCAACGACTCTGCTAAGTAATCGAGCAGCAGCCTGGCCTGGCTCTTTGGCCCCCCATTTTGCTTACTCATCGCTCACAAATAATCAAGTTAGGGCAGCAAGCAAAAATGTCACAGCCCCCCCCACACGGCCTGTGCCTTCCATTTAGCGCCCGCACGCCAATTACAATGACAATGAGTAATTATTTGCGCAAAGATCAGAGCTGGGCTGGAGTCATTGCCAGGGATTTGGCCAAAAGGAATTTTAATAGCAGCTGCAGCTGTTGCAGCAGCAGTAGCAGCAGCAGGAGGCGCCACAAATTGCTGTCAAATTAATTTTTACTCCCATCTTCATTTGAATGCATAAAGTCATTGGGGGAGAAGCAGAAGAAGACGTCCATTGGCAAACGCTTTTGTTTTGCAAATTTCCCAAATTGACAACCTCTTTTTTTTCTCTGCTTCTTCTCCGTTTCTACATCTCTCTCAATGGGCATTTCTCTAGGTGTTGAATGGGCTTATGCAAATGCCCGACGATTAACAATGGCGCGCATTAATTACATTTTCCAAATGAAAAATTGATGGCTGCATTTGCCAGCTGCTCCCCGTTTTAATTACCAAAAGAATTTCGCACATATGCACAAATTAATAACAACTGCGAACAGTTATGCTGTGATAATGATAATGATGCCAACGGCCGCCGAACAATGGTTGGACAATTGCAACGAATATTGGCATTAGAGCACGTTCTATATAGAACATATTTGGTATCGAACCCGGCACGGCCCGGCCCGGCCAACCCCCATTGTTCCGCGCATTGGTCACTAATCCCGTTGACAATTCGAACATTAAGTGGGCGACAAGGTCTGACATTATATCAATTACTCAATGGCAACCACCAACTGAAATTGAGCATTGCATTTGATGTAATCATTTTTGACGCACTCGCATATTTCGATTGATGATCTCTGTGTGTGTGTGTGTGTAGGTGTCTATGCGACAGATGTACGCTACAAATTGCCATTCATATGGTGCGCTCACTTGCCACGCCCACGCTCTCGTACAACCCCCAACCGACAGTTGCGTGCGACTGCATTTGCAGTTGTGATTTAATTTGCTGCCGCATGTGCGACAATTTCGGAACCCCAGGGAAATATTATATAAAGGCCAATTGGACGCTCATCAAACTGCTCAATTTACAGGGTATTAATCAGGGCTGCAAATCGGCGATGAATAGCAGCGCGTCGAATTAGCAACTTCATCAAGAATATTTCAATCGAGTTGGATTAAAGAAGTCTTTGGTAAAAATTTATGTTTTTTTTTACAAAAAATATGAGAGTAAATATAAAAATTTAATTATATTAATTAATCTATATTATATGTATCGCATATGCCAATACACAAATCAAGTTGTGCTTTAAGTTGTGCTTTAAGTTGTGCTTTTACATATAAATTTAGTACCAAATAATCGACTACTTAGCACATAACATGACGAATCGAGCTGAGCTTTATATAGCCTCAGCTTCGCCAGCTCAGCTTTCAAGACAATTAAAGAAATTTTCCATATATATATTTTTTTTTTTTTTACTTTTTATTCGTGTGTTTTTAATTTTTTTTTGTCTTTTCTAGCGCTGTCTATATTGAAAACGAGTTTTTTTTTTGGTCATTCCGAATGGGGTTCTGGATTGGCCGCTGTTTATCCCATATTTTGTTTAGACATTAGCGCATTTTTTACATTTTTTGATTGGTTTTCTACAAAAATGTGTGAAAGTGTTTACTGTGAGAATGTGCGTATGCTGTACTAAGAGTATAAAATGGTTAAGCTCCTACAATGACTCGCTCTACTCATCTAACGGGTATACCTAATCTCGCTATCTGGAATTGAAATCTATATGATTATTGTGCATTACATTACTAATATTAAGATTCTACGGGTTGGGAGTTTCTGTTGTTTGTTTGTTTTTTTTTTTTTTTTTTTTTTGTAATATTTTTTTTGAACATTTTTTTTATATTCTTTTCTATATCTATATCTAAATTTTTTTTTTTTTTTGTTATGGGATGCTTTTGCTCTATGTTTTTTGTTTGTATTTGTACTAGTAGTGATTTTTTTTTGGCGACCACATATACCAAAGATTAGAGTTGAATAAGTTAGTTTTTTTTTTGTTCGGGGAGACTATCGCTTGCGAAGGAATCTTTCAAGAATGTCAAGAATCTAAATTGTGAAGTGTCCAACGTAAAATTTAAAAGTGTTATTCCGGTGCAAGCTACAAGCAACTACGATCGTTTCTATCAAATATTGTACACTTTCTTATGGGACAGCTGTCTGGCATTAGCGCGCAACTAATGATTGCTGCCCAGGTCTAAAGCCGGTGCGTGAGGGCGACTCTTGGACGTTTCGATTATTCTTCTGCGTATTTCTTATCTTCTTTTTTTTTTTTTGATGATTTTTTCTTTTTTTTTTGCGAGGGTTTTTTCGTTGAGAGAAGGGGGGAAAGGTTGATTACTGTTTTTTTTAAATAAATTTTTTCTTTGCTTGTTGATGTTGGTTGCGTGGCCGCAGTTTTTCATTTCTCATGCAATTATTGAGGGGCACGTGCGTTCTTCTTTTGCTTGGCCTCTTTGGCCAAGTTAAGGACATGCTCCTCCACAATGGACACCATTTCGGACTGTTCCACCTTGCTGCGTATGTCGCTCCATAGAGCTGTGGTCGCCTTGTCCACCATGTGCCTAGGCGAGGGCTGGGCACTGTTCGATTTGGACGATGTGATGCTCGGCTGCTTGAGGCCGGACTCGTTGTCCGATTCTTCGGTGAGCGGTGCCATCTGTATAGTGGGGCCGTCGTAGTCTTCGAAAATGGAATTTAGATTGCGTGTGGAGTTCAATCGACTGTACGAGGCCAGGAAGATGGCACGAATCCGATCAAATGTATCCGGATCGTAGACCGAGCGTGCCGTATTTGTCAAATCGAACGGCTCCTCGATGCACAGCTCATTCCACTGGTGTATATCGTTTTTGGCCGCCTTCGAGGAGCGGCATGTCTCCACCGGCAGCACACCGCCGACCCGTATCGAAATCGCAAACTTGCTGTACTCAAACATACTGTAGTAGTGCAGAAAATTGATCAACAGCTCGCCCAGCGTCTGGTGGTTTTCCGACTGATACGGGGTCATCACCTCGTTCATGTCCACATAGCCAAAGTCTGTCGGCTGCAGAATGCTGAACTTCTCCGGATACATCTTGTGCAGGCAGGGCAGCACCGGCGGATTGACGCCGGACTGCAGAAAGTGTATGACCATCAGCATGAGCGAGTAGCTGGAGATGGTCATGTTCTTGGCATTGTTGATGTTGTGATACTGCGCCCACTGCTTGATGGTGAGCGCAATGGGACGCAGGCGCCACTCCAGCTGCGAGTAGCAGTAGAGCAGGTGTGTGTTCCGTATGCCCACCGAATTGTTGAAATTGATATCCACCTCCACCTTGTGGCGGCGATCCGTGAAGCGCAGGATCGGCACCCGGGCCTCAATCAAATTGAATTCCTGAAACTGTTCGGTCGCATTCAGCATTTCGCGCATGATCTGCAAATGGTAGACGGCCTCCATGCGCGGATCGATGTTGTGGTTGGTGCAGGCCAGCATACATATGTCCATGTCGGAGCACTTGGAGCCAAAGTACGATATCGACGAGCCCACCAGGTAGACGCCATAGCGTGGATAGACGGCCTAGTGAAGTAGCACGATTAGCAGGGGCCAACACCAGCCAACTCTATACTGAGTGATCTGTACCCACCATAGTCACCTTGTAGATGAAGCGCCAGAGACGCATCTTGGTCTTGAATATGTGGCGAGTCTGCTGAGCCTCGCGAAACTTTTGCCAAATGGACAGCGTCAGCGGATCCCACTTGGAGCGACTGGGCACCGAGTGCGGCGGACGTTTCATTTCCACCATCTTGGTGCGGGTCAGAAAGCGATCGGCCGGCGTATAGCCAAAGAACTCGTGCCAGTAGCGATTCTGCATGGTCAACGGCTGATCGTCCTCTAGAATGTCGTCCTAGGCAAAAGAAAAACTCAATCCCATAAGGGGAATAGAAACAAGAGAAATAATAGAAATGCCCACCTTGATGATGTTGCCCTTGGTGGAGACGGCCAGCAGGGTCTTGGTGGAGGAGATGCCCGATGCCTCGGAGCAATTGTCCTCATCCGTTTCGTTGGCTCGCACCAGGTGCGTCGCCTTTGGCTCCACCAGCATATCGCCACAGCAGTGTGAGGAGCACTTGAACCCATTCCGTGTGCCATGCTGGCCCTTGCGCTCAGACTCCCGCAAGTGATGCATATCCCCAAAGGGTATCAGATTCGGCCCCTTCAGGTCGGGCATCTGAGCGCTGGTGGCCAGCGCCAGGCAGCTTATGGTAATCTTGCGCACCATCGACTCCAGCGACGCATCGCTCTGTTCGCTCTCCGTGCTGTCGCTGGACGAGCTCGGCTCCAGGCTGACGAACGACTGGCTGTCGCAGTCACCGCAATTGGCGCGATTCGTCTGGTTGTTGGCCTGCAGATCGGCATCCGACGAGAACTCTGCATTGACCGCAACGCTGTATTCGACGGCGCTGCGCTGCTCAAAGTCCGATTCATGATGATGATCACCGTCGGAGGTGCCGCTGCTGGCGGCATTAATGCCCGGCGAGTCCTGATCGTCCAGCTCCATTGGCACCTCCGGATATGGGGCCATGGCCACTGCGTGCTCCATGTGACGCGACTGATACGAGCGCGTATGCTGGCGCTGCATCTCCGCAAACTTTGGCATGCGCCTCATCGGCGGCTGATAGCTGCCAGCCGGCTGCTGCTGCTGCTGCTGCTGTGGCTGCTGGCCGCGATGCTGCCCAGCCAGCTCCATGCCCACGTTGGCGTTCATATAGCGCGCCCGATTGCGATAGGTGCGCTGCTGGTGATTGTACGAGGCCAGCGACACAGTCGATGCCGTCTCCACGCGCTGCTCGAACTGCGTCTTTGACGACGATGGCGAGACAGAGTCCGAGGAGTGCGAGCTGCGCGCTGTTATCAACTGGCTCTTCGAGCGCTTCAGATGGCGGGCCGTTGCGCCGTGGTAGTTGCTGTTCGATTGATAGCCGCCGCGTCGGTTCATGTTGTTCGGCTCCATGGCAGCGGCATTGTGTCCATTGTGCAAGGATGCAACGGCAGCCTGCTGCTGCTGCTGCTGTTGTTGCTGCTGCTGCTGCTGGGATCCGCGCTGCAGCCCTGAGCGCGGATCAAACGGATGGCGTATGCGAGTGCCCGGTGCACCCATAGTTACGTTGCCATTGCTGTTGTAGAACGTCTTGGACTCACGGGCAAAGGACACCGGGCCGTTCGCATGGCGGCCAGGGCCGAAGCGTTCGCGTGACGGCGGTCCGGTCGGACGGCCGAAACGATCCACAGGCGGAAAACCGCCATTGAAACCATCCGGCACTGCTGCCGCCTCCTGCTGCGGCTGTGGCTGCGGCTGCTGCTGTGGCTGCGCCTGCTGTTGCTGTTGCTGTTGCTGCTGTTGTTGCGGTTGCTGCGGTTGTTGCGGCTGTTGCTGCTGCTGCTGCTGCTGCTGCTGCTGCTGATGCGGCTCTGCATTGGCCGACGGCTGCTCGGCAACGGTGGACAGATTCGGTGAGACATGGCGATAGCCGCCGCGCGGCATTGCCGTCTGATTGTAATAGCCCGGAAACATGAAACGCTGCGGCCCGTACGGATGCTGCTCGAAGCCCAGCGGCATCATTGGTATGCCGTACTGCGAGGCATAGCCCTGATTGTACGGATAATTGCGATCGAACTGCCAGACGGCATTCTCGGCATGCCACAAACGTCGCTGGGGACCGGTGTAGCCCGGGCAAAGGAATTGTGGCGGCGACAGGTTCGCATTGGCAGAAGTCGGCGAAGCTGCGGCCGCTGCTGCTGCAGCCGCTGCCGCTGCTGCGGCGGCGCCAAAGCCCGTACTTGGCGAATTGGTGCCCGATCGTGGCACCATGGGCACGGCGGGCAGCAGGGGCAGCTGCGTGGGCGGCGGCGGCGGTGAGGTGCGCAGTGTCCGCGGCGTGATGGATGTGGGCGTGGGTATATCAAGTGTGACCCCAGCCATATGGCTGCCAATGCTATAGAGGAAGCCCATCGAGTATTTGTAGCCGCCAGGAGGACGTGGATAGGTTTGTGTTAGCGTCTTGTGCACCTTTTTCTTTCGCCTAGTGCCGGGCAACGGAAACTCATTTGGATCAAGATAATCCGATTGAAACTCCGATCCAGCTTCCGAGTCGGTTTCCGCAGTCAACGCCTGCTGCTGCTGCTGCTGCTGCTCCTGATGATGATGATGAAGGTGCTGCTCCTGCTGGTCCTGCGGTGGCTGCTGCTGATGATACTGCTGTTGGTATACGGTTGGTAGTGTTGGGCAGGATTCGTCAGTGGGCAATGATTCGCATAGACTTACATTGGTGCTGTCCTCAAAATCTGCATAGGTTGTTTTCGTCGTAGATTGCTCCACAAACTGCGGCAAGGGCTCCAGCAACATGGGTCTGGTGTTCGCCGCAGCTGCTGTGGCAGCCGCTGCCGCTGCGGCCGCTGCAGTGGCTGCCGCTGCTGCTGCTGCTGTGGCAGCTGCCGCTACCGTTACCGTTGTTGCTGTTGATGCTGCTGCTGCTGCTGTGGCCGTGACTGTGGCTGTTGCTGTGGCTGTTGTTGTCGAGGACGTGGCTGTTGTGGTCGCTGCTGGCGGCGCTGTTGTGGACGTGCCGGTTGCACTTGCCGCCGCTGCCAGCGCAGTTGACATTGCTACCAGTGCGGCGCAATTACAAATTAAACGACATATAGTTCAATGTTCACGCAAATGCAGAATTTTCTAAAAATCCTATAGAATCTAATGCGCGGGCGTGTGCTTAACCAAATTGCTCTAGACTTGTGTGTTCTCAATGTGCCTCAAAATGAGCAAATATTTGACAGCAATCGACACGCCTTTCCAGCAGTCCCAAAAGCTTTCCCAGTCCCTGTCAACTCTTTCTAACTCACTCACTCCACTTCTCTCTCAATCTCCGTAACTGTCTCTGTCTCTGTCTCTCACTTTCTTTCTTTCTCTCTGTCTCTAATCGGCGTAAGTGTGTGTTCTTGAATGTCTGTGTCAGTGCGTGTTTCACAAATCACAAGAAAAACGAAAATGAAATGAAATGTTCCTCGAACCGAGTGTGTTGTGTTTTCTTTCAATCAATTCATCGTCACATTTATTGTTCGCTTTCGTTTGTTCAAACTTCGTCTTTCGATGTTTATTATTCAACTATTTTTTCACAATTCCACAAAATTTTTATGCGATTTACACAACCGTAGAAACTTAATTGTCATACGTATGACAAGTTTTGACATTTCCAGCGCACTCAACAAACAAAAACAAAAGTGTTGGAAAACGAATAGAAATAAATACTAGGGCTTCAACTGACGCCGAGAATTTGAAAATAAATTCCCTTCAACTTATCTTAACTGATTGGCCATCTCAATTAAAGCCATTTTCAGTTGCCAAGAAACGAGTGTAACTATTAACACGAATAACATTTTGTAGGTAAGTAAAATCTTGTTGGGCATAGAAATATAGGATATTATAAATATTTTATATATTTTTAATTTTAAGCACTTTAAATAATATACATATGTATGTAAGGACGACTTTAGACCAAGACACATCTGTATAATATTATAGACAGTATGATGTATAATGCCTTATATATTATATGTATATTCTAGTGGTATATAAAATTTTATATATACGAATATTAATAGACATTTCCACATACTTCAACTTCACAGTGCTCAAGATCTTAAGATAATCAGTTCGATAGGTAAAATATAAATAAAATAATAATATATATATATATTTATAATATAACAAAGATTTGTAGAAATATGTAAAAGTGCTTAAATATATGAAATGAGAACTTTTTGCCATTGCTCAAATGCTCTTGCATTATAAACAAGACACATACATACATGCATATACTCCCCCTCGCATGTCAGTTGTGTCTTAAATTACATATGAAATATGGCCACACATCGCGTCATCGTATTACTCAAATATGTTTCATTGGGAGCTCAAATGGTGAGGCAAATTGTCGCCGCAATTGTGAGCATAGAGTCTGTCTCTGGTTCGTATTCTACATACTGAAGCAAAGCATATTCATGTCTGTATGCTCCCCCTCCACCCTAATCCATGCCACGCCCCCCACTCGGAGCTCGCAAATATAAAGGGCGTCACTTGAGCCAAATTCTTTGACGCATTGACAACAAAAGACGCACAAAGCACGCAGCAACAAAGTATGAAAGAAGCTGACACAATTTGTGGCAAGGATGATGAAAATGCGAGCAAATCTACGTCAGACACTCAACATAGTTCCATTTTCATATCTCTTCTTTTTTCATTTCATTTTCAGCTGGTTTTGCTGGTGACATAAAAGAGCGAGCGCCAGCCAGAGTACGCCAGCTTTGCCTCCGCCTCCGCCTCCGTCCCGCCTCCAGTCCAAATTCCATTTACAATTTGATTTGCTTATGTAAATTATGAAAATTGCCCGCAGAGAGTAACCGCAAGTAAGATTCGATTTGGCGGCTTAACAAAATGCAGCTAGCAAAACCAGAGAGACCCGGGCTAACAACAACAACAACAACAAAAAGAATCACCAAAAATAAAGCCAAAATAAAAATTGTTCATTGCTTTTTGGCTGTAATTTGAAACAAATCAAATTTATTGCCCAGACGCACAGGCGCCGCCAATGGCAATTTTCAGTTGCGGATGCGGCCAGATGCGCTGAGCATATGAAATGAGGGCCAGGAGTGAGAAGGGATTGCTGGGCAGAGAGAGAGAGAGAGAGAGAGAGTGAGTGAAAGAGAGAGAGAGAGAGGGAGTGCTGCTGCTGCTGCTGCGGTGCGCACATATTCTAATTAGATTTATAATGCAACACAAATGTTGTGTGCCAAGAGGTTTTCGAATTTAAAATTTTTGAATTATGCTCAACCGGGACAGATGACACATAGAAAAAGAGCAAGCACCAGAATGGGAGAGAGAGAGAGAGAGAGCGGTGCAGGAAACGGGGAGGCTGTCAGCAAAAGGGGTGGCTGACTGCAGGCGAACAAAAACCGATTTGAACGCTGCAGATAAGCCAGGAGCAGCTCGGAGGTAACGAAATCTCTGAGTCATAGTCATGGCATATTAGTGTAGTATGATTTTTGGGATTTGATACCTCCTCGCTCCTCGGCTCCTCGTTCCACGCGACCGGCAATGCGTGACGCGTGTTTCAGATTTTCGATTTAGCACACACTTTTTTGCCTCCTTTTTTTTTTTTGCCTGTGAGTCATGGGCAAACTAAAAATTAGCCAGTATACAGAGAGAGAGAGAGTGAGAGAGCGAGCAAAAAAGTTTCATATTACATGCAAGCAATTTGCCAAATAAACTGTCAGCAACTGCGCCAGCCAGGGGCAGCCGCTCTAAAGAAGATGCCATTGGTTTTAGCAGCAATCGGCCTTATCGATTGAGCTCTGAATAATTCACAGAGCGAAATGGCAAAATATGTGCAGGCCAGGCAGGCAGGCAGGCGGGCAGGCGGGCTGGCCAGGAGTCAGAGCAGGAATCGGAGCAGGAGGCAGCACAGGCAGTCAGACAGGGCATCGTCCCCAGGGCACGCACAATAATAATCAGCAGCCAAGGGGCCAGCAGCACCCTCTCCATGGCGTGGGCCACAGGGTTGCAACGGTCCAGTCGACTCTACCTATGCCCATACACAAATATATATACATACACACATATATATATGTGTGTGTGTGTGCGTCTGCTAAAAGGAAACATCCGCGTCGCTAAATTATTTGAAGGCAAGTTTTTAGAATTTCGTTACGCAACGGCAGCAATAATGCATGACAGGTAATTAGATTAAGCTAATTTTTGCTTTTATTAGCAATCAGGCTCGTTAGCCACGCTCGGCGCATTTCGGTTAATAATTTGATTAGAACCTTCGCAAATGAGCCGTGCCGCCTTGCGCTCACTTATTATTGTATTTCCCACTCACTCGATGTCAAATTTGAGTGACAGTGTTGCATGCGGCTGTCAGAGCGAGCGGCTGACAGCGTTTGCCGCAATGCAACACTGGCCAGTCAAGAGTGTTGGCAGTCGAGCGTGTGTGCATGTCTCCCTCCCTCTCTCTCTCTCTCTCAGTGTGTGTGTGAAAAATCAAATAATTAATAATTCATGGGACACGATTGACAGTGCGCCCAGCTGAAACAGAACTCTTTCTCCTTTCTCCGTTCTCCCCTGCTCCTGCTTTCTGTTTGCTGTTTTCCTTTTTTTTTTGTGTATTTATTTATTTATTTTCTTCTTGTTTTCCTCTTTTTTTGGTTTCCTCATAAATTTACAATTACAGATGCGATTTCGAATGCGCTGTCGTTGCGTTGCGCCTTTTGCGCTTTGTTTTTTTAATTTAATAAATTAATAAAACAGCAACGTGACAACACTGGCGGGCGCGTTGCCATCAAAGTGGCAAAGTGTTGCCATTTGCATTTTTAATGCACTCGCTGCGTCGCGTAAAAATAATTATCAACTGAATTGATGATGAGAGTGCGCGAATGGAGCTGCCAACTGGAGCGGGCATACGGAATGCCGGAGAGACCCGCCGTGAGATGGCCACGTGTGTGTGTGTGTGTGTGTGTACCGTGTGTCAACACGACCGCTGCCACGCCCACACATAGTCACACACACACAGCGAGTGTTGCCAACAAAAAAGTTTTCCCAAATTGAATTTCACAATTTTGCGTGTCAACTTTTGCTGACTTTTAAATTAACGATTTTTTTTTGTTTTCCTTGCTGAAAAATGTTTTAGTTAAGTCACAGTAAATAAGCAAATGCTATGCCTTTTCACTCAAACATTTCACTTTCAATTCCTCATAATTGCATCGAGCGAATTAAGGAAAGAAAAGCGTGCTGCCAAGAAGCAGAGAAAAATAAAAATGGAAAATGGAAAAATGTAATAACTGCAGTCCGACAATTTATAAGTGCGGCAAAAATTTTACTTTTCCTTTTTAGCACACTTCGACACAATGGTCGGCGGCGTGCCAGGCGCTTCCTCCGTTTTCCTGGAGGCCGGAACTGGGCATGGGCTGGCGGTTGGGGCTGCCACACCTGGCCGTAGTTAACCCCAATTATGCGCACAAAGCCCAAACAGTGCAGACAGACGAGTCTCAAGCAGAGACAGCCAGCCAGACAGACAGACCTCGCAACTAGCTAGCGAATACGTGCGGTAGTTAAAATATTTAAGCAACCGAGCCGGGAAAATGCCTGGGAAAATGCCATGGTATGAAAAAAAAAATTGTTACGGTTGGAGGGTAAAAAGTAAGTAAGATGAAATGCAGCCGCAGGCATTAAAATAATAAGGATAAGGAAGCGCTTGTTAACCACGAAACCGCTCAAAAATGAATGAAAGCCAGTTGAAGTCGACGATGCCGGCGAGTTGCAATCGGAGTCAGCGAATTTGCCGTAACCATTGTCAAGAGCCGGAGTGAGTCAGTGTGCCGCTGACGGCGTTGCCAGACCGCCTGTGCAGCGTGTTCATTATGCGTTTCCTGTTTGCTTAAGCTCAGGCCCTGGCCACGCCACGGCACGCCAGTCCAATCCGCCTCAGCTGGCTAGCTTCTGCCCGAGGATTCGCTAGTTGTAATTATTCTGCTGCTTGTTGTTACTGCGGAGAGCAGCGAGAGAGAGAGAGAGAGCGCGTGGAAAAAAAAAATGGAAACAAAAAACAGAATCGCGCAGCATTGTGCAGAGCGTTAAATTTGGAAAGTTTGCATAGCCATGGCCCGCGGTCTATTGACCGAATATGAGTTGAGCTAGGACCAGCAAAAGTGAAATTGCCAAGACGAGCGTAAAAAATAGCTGGAATTTTAATTATGAAACGCAAATAGCGAGCTGCTAGAATGGAGAGCGCAGAATAGAGAGTTTAGTAAGAATAGTAGAGAGTAAAGAGCGGAGAGTAGAGGTTGCAGAGTGAGAAAGTGGGGAGGAGAAGTGCAGAGAGATTAGTGAAGCGTAAAGAGTGGAGAGTGTGAATTGTGAACAGTGGTGAGTCAAGTGTGTAGAGCTGAGAGTTTAGAGTGGATACTGGAGACTAGAGAGTGGAGAGTAGAGAGTGGAGAGTGATGAGTGGAGAGTAGAGAGTGAAGTGTGCAGAGTTGAGAATGGTGAGTGGAGATTGAGGAGTAAAGGGGAAAGTGAAGAGTAGTGCAGAGCGAGTAGTAGAAAGTAAAAAGTAGTGAGGGAAATATGACGAGCTGTTAGTAGAGAAGAAGAGAAGAGTGGAGAAAAGAGATTGGAGACTAAAAAATGAAGAGCGCAGAATGTAAGTTCGATTATTACATTGATCACTGTCAGAGAGGTACTACAGATACTGAGGAATAAAGAGGTCAGCAGAAGATTGCGAGTAGTGCATAGCAAGAAGAGAAATGGCACGATGTGGCACCTGTCAGACTTTTGCCAACACTGTCATGCTTATTTATATGCAGAGGCCAATCGCTTAATTATGTTTTCAGTGGTTACAGTCTGGCAAATTTTCCATATGAATGAATTTCGCACAATTAACCGTAGGCCGCTGAGTCTGGGGTGGCCCAGTCACAGTCAACGTCACAGTCACATGTCAGCACATAGAAGGCAACGACACGCCCAGCTCTCCCATTCACAATTAAGCTAAAAATACACCAAAGAGACTGACGTCGTCGAGGCTGTTTGTGTTGTGCGTAGAGCTACAATAAAATTTATTGTCAAGTGCAGTCAGAGTGGCTCAAGATATGTAACAGCCGGGCGCCTAGGTGTGCACAACAACAACAACAATAAAGGCCGTGACGAACTCTCTTTTGGTGTGGGAACATTGGGGCTGAGTATCACGCTGTCGCTCACGTTGCCAGCCTGTGACAACAGCAACAACAACAGCAACAACAGCAACAGGAGAGCCAACAACGACAACAGCAAAAAATCAACAACGCAATCTTAATGAAGGCAATAATTCAAACAAAATGCAAAATTCCCTTAACAAACTGTAGGAAGTCAGCCAAGACGAGTCAGTCAGTCCGTCCGTCAGTCATTTAGTCACTCAGTCAGTCACTCACTCGCACTCGCCCTTGCTGAGCTCTTGGCTCATTCATTTTTCAGCCAGACCTCCGACACAACATTGAAAAATTGCCGCCTAGTGTTGCTCTTCCTCTTCTTCTCCTGCTGCTGCTGCTTCTTCGTCTTCATGTAAAACGCTGACAAGAATTCCTTGTTGAAATTAAATTTTTACAAAATCAAATAAAATTCAACGTGGCAACGTCTCATTGTGGCATTGCGGCATTGTGTCAGGCCTCACTCTCTCATCGTTCTGCTTATATTAATTAGTTTGTATTTTTGGCACACACGCACACTCACACCGATATATAAGAGAAAATTGTTTAACATTTGCCCCGCAGCACATTAAGTGGCCACATTTGTCAATTCGCGGGTCAACATTTCAGTTCTGTTCGATCCCCAGCCAGCCATGCCCCCACTGTAGTTAATGGCTGCACATTTGCCTAAATAATGAGCCACCGGTGTATTGCCTTGAATTCGATTTGGCTTGATTAAAAATATATTTCATTGTGAAGAACGCCGTATGCCGGCCGGCTGCTGTCTGATGAGCAGTGCGGAAGGGGGGTGTAGCTGTTTATGCCGTACGGGAAGACCGATTGCAGCGGCAGCTGAGCTCAGCTAATCAGCGAAATGTGGCACAGTTGACGGGGGCCAAACTACAATATATTGATTAGCCGGCCAGACGATGAACGGTGCTATAAGTAAAGCCAGATAAATCTCTAGACTGTCCTCCGCCGAATAGACTAAGAGTTCTCTCGAGATGAAAGTCTTCAATTCCAATATAATGAAAACTTTTGGGAATGATCAAAGCTGTTTTATTCTCCTGCCCTTCATTCATTTTCTTTATATAGTATAGGTCTTACTAGGTATGCAAAACTATCGTTAGTCAAAACAATCGATACTATCGATAGTACCATCGATTGTTTTGCATCTCTAGTCCTTACAGTCTCTGCAAATTTATAATTTAAGCATCTATTGGCCTTTGCCATCAGATATTTAAAGCAAATTCGCGCATTTTCGCAGAACTCTGGCCGAGATTTAAGTCAAGCAACATTGTCCAATGGCTTTTAGCAGTTAAGCAGCTTACCAAGCATTCGCTGAAAACTTTCGCAAAAGCCCTGAATTAAACAAGCAATGCACAGAGACAAATACAGAGACAGTGCTAGAGAGCGAGAGGGAGAGGGAGTGAGAGGGTGCGACGCATTGACAGTTGGACTTGAGTACAAAGGCGCTGCCATTAAGCTACTCATAACCTAAATATTCGAGCAAAGCCGCCAACTGGTGGGAGGGGCGCTTTCGGGGGCAAGCAGGAGCCGGCACTTATGTCAAATGCGTTTGCGATTTGTGTCAATAAACGTTGTGCAGCAGATGCGGCAAACGGCGACTGAAAGAAATTTCTATTATCTGTGCAAAGTGTGCGCGAAATTGAAAATTGCAGCCGGTCGTCACTGTGTTGGCACCGCACCGGACCGCCCAGCCCTGCTCCACCACGATCTGCCCGTAGTTTAGCGCTTGCAGTTGTCCTTGCTGTAGCACTAAATTTTCATAGCGCTGCCAGTTGATAAACTCTAATATGACATTGTTTGTTGGGGGAGGGGGGAGGTGCGGGGAGGGGACAGCAGAGCTATGCTGCGCCTTGGCTTATGCAAGCATTTTGTAAAATTGCATTTAAGTTGCTTTGGCTGCTGATGCAGCGCATTATTGCACAGCTCGCAGCTACAGAAGATAGTTACATATACATATGTGTGTGTGGATATCTATATAGAGATGGCAACAAGTTTACCAACACATTGCGGTTCCGCGAAAAAGTCAATTACCATTTTAACTGAAAGAGCGCCGGCTGCTGCTGCTGCTGCTCCTCCTCCTGCTGCTACTCCCTACAAACAAGCTGCTCCTCCGCGGGCACGCCCAGCCGATCATCGGGTACATACAGTCAATCAGTTGGTAATCGATTTTGTCTGGCAACTGGGGTTCTGCTACAGCTACCGATTCGGATTCTGATTCTGATTCTGGCTCTGACTGTGGCTCCGGCTCTGTTGCTTGACGTTAACAAATATGGCAACGCTTTTTACGCACAATTTTCCTTTGGCAAGCAGCGCGCGTTTGCCAAATGGAATGTAAATATTTATTTTTATTTGCTGCCAGCCGCATGACGGGTAGAAATTTGTTTGCAACTTCGCTCGACATAATTAGACGTCTGTATTTGTATCTGTGTGTGTGTGTGTGTGTGTACGTGAGTGCAAATGATAGTCATACTCGAAATACGAATAGATTTGCAATATTTGCGCATGCAAATTGCCTTAAGCCACAGACTTGGCTTACACTCGTTGATTTCATTTGGCCAACAAGCTGTGGCGTCAGTTACTGCAGTCAGCCAGCGAGTGGTGCGAGTGGTGCGAGTGTGTGTGTGAGGTGTAAAAGGGCGTCAACCTTCTAAGTATTCATAATTGAATTTTCATGTTTGCCAGCGTTTGTGAGCTCGAGTAGTTTTCGAAAAACGAGAATGTTTAAAAGTTCAGCACGCAAACGTGTTGCGGATACGTTGCCACAGACCGTTATTTTCCAATACACTCAGAGAAAGCGGGGTAGCGTCAAATTGTCGTGCTGTGGGATAATAACTGAATTGTCTGTCGATATGCTTAAGCTTCTCGTTTCTATATCAGCTAAAAGTTTATGTTCTTTGTTAACTTTGGTGAAAAATAGCAGCAGAACTTTGACATCTGTAAAGGTGATGTTCATTTAAACAGAAAGAAGTACATATATGTACGATAAGGCTATAAGAGGTTCTTAGCTCTATAACAAACTCAACAAGCAGCTTGACTCCCAACTTTATAAGCAAATTTAAACTAAATATAAACATATGTATATACATATGTAGGAGCAAATATTAGCTAGATTATGCACTTCACTTCATACTTATTTCAAAATCAAAGAGTATCTAATCTTCGTCTTCTTTTTTACCTCTTATTTAACCCCTTGTTGCAGTTGCTTTGCTTGTTTGTTGGTGGCAGCTCCTGCGCCTTGTTTTAATAACATAATTGAAAAATGACTGAGGCCAGCCAAGGAGTGCACTGGCCACCAGTACACACACACACACACACACAATGTGTGTGCCGCACAGCTGGCTCTGATTACAGATGAGGAATGCGAAGGGTTGGTCGATCGCGTGCAATGCGTTATTAACATGCGTTTGTCCTTTTAATGGTGCCCTGTTAGGCGGCAGCGGCAAAACAATAACAAGGCCTGCTTTATTACCGTAAATCAATAAGCGACAATCACACACACACACACACACACACACACACACACACAGCTAGGCTGATAATTAAGTGCAATTTTCTTGTTGTGGAATGACCAAAGCGTTTTGCACAGGATATAATGTCTTTTTTACCGTTGTCTGTCATTTCGTCACAGCAAGAGAGCAAGAGAGGTGAATCTCCCTCTCCCTCTCTCACTCTCTCTATTTCTCTCTACCCATGGCAATGTAATGAGCATTCCGCGCTCTGGCTTCAAATTGAAACTATTTTGCATAGCATTGGAAGCATTTTAATTTGAATTTCTTTGCAAGTGATCAGCGCAAGACTCGAGTGCTGGAACTTGGCTGCTGGACTGCCCGCTGCTTGGCTGGCTGGCTGCCTGGCATCCCATTCACAATGGCAGCTTGCGCCATGGCAGTGGGCGCCACTAATGGCGTCCATAGTTGCTGGCAACATTAAGGATAATTGTTGTAGTTAGCATGTACTTTTGCATTTATAATGTGCCTCATTTATTTCCGCTGCATTCCTTTTCGCATTTTGCATTTTACTTTTCGCCTTTTTGAATTACTTCTTTGCATATTGCCCCTACTCTCTCTCCTCCTCATCATCCTCCACAAAAACGATAAAAATTATAGAAAAAAGAATGTAAGAAAATGCTGATTATGCATTTTATTGCTTTCAGCTGGTGGTGTTGATTGCGGCTGATTGCTTTAGGGCCAGGAGTAGGCGAAATAGAATATATAGCTGATGGGCAGCTAGAGCCAGCTAGGTGGAATGCTCATTTATTATGCAAAATATTTGTAAATGTTCGTTCGGGCAGGAAAACTTAAACATAAAGGAAGTTTCAATAATAAAACCCAGTTTTGCTTAAATTTCTACTCTCTATCCGTAAATATAATAATCATAGAAATTCCTTTATTAATAATTGCAAATATTCAAGCCTAAACACTTAAGTGCACTTGCAGTTGAAGCTTTTCACAATTACCTAAGCTGAATTAGGCACGCACACACACACACGCACACACAAGAGCAGTCGTATCTGTGTGTAACTAATGGCATCCAGCTATTGCTGTCCTTTAATTGGCAGCCAATGAACACTTACAGGCGCACTTTTATTAGCCACAGCCCCGATACATTCGCTAGCTATCATAATTTCAAAGCTGGGCGCCAATTGTAAGCTCATAGCCAGAGGCAAGGACAGCAGCAGCAGGAGTAGGAGCAGCAGCAGGAGCTGGAGCGGCTGTGGCAGGGAGCTGACAGGCAGACAAACAAAATTGACGTGCCGACACGTCCAGCTAAACGGGCATAAGCGGGGCTCCTGGCCAAGCCACGCCTCCGCCTGTTGGCAACCACCCGCACAACAACCAAACGAACTGGCTGACAGACAAACAACAACAACAACAGCAAGAGCAACAACTATAACAGATAGAGCAAATTGTTGGCCAAAATGATAGACAAATGCAATTTGGAGCAAGGGGCAGCGGCAGCAGGAGGCAGCAGGAGGCGGCGCTGCGAGTGTTTTTGTGTTAAAAATTGCATAAATAAATCATGTTCTAATATTGCACTTGGCCTTGCAGACAATCTGTCAAAATGCACTGCACTCCACTCTCTCCACTCCGATTGGGCTGACAGGAATCGGAGGCACACATAGATTGGATGGATGGCAGAAACAATGGCAACATGCCCGGCTACATGGCGTGAATGAGCGCGCACAAAATGGCGTTAAAGGCCGTCGGAAAACAGCTAAAAGGGCTATCGAACAATGGCACGAAAACCAATCGATGCCCGGCCATAGATAGCGGCCGGAGTCATCTAAGACCCGGACAACATGTCCGCACGGCTGGCCGGCTCTGCCGTTGCCTGGCAGCAGACCACCGCAGCCTGCACTTGACAATGCGCCGCGCCGCGCTGAACGTGAAGTGGGTCCGGCACAGGGTACGGGTCCGAGTCTGGTGCGATGCGGTTCGATTGATGCTGCGATGCTCTAGGGTGGCCTAGGGTGGCCCTGACATACTGAATCGCCTGTCTGTTTTGGCGCTTAATTCGTCACTAAATGAGATTTTTGGCTGCCTGTTTTACTTTTTTCTCTCTCGCTCTCTCTCTCTCTCTCTCTCTCTCTCTTTTGCTTTTGTGTGTGTGTGCAGTTTTTTGAAAACGCGTCTGCTGCTGCTGGCATTGTTGTGCGCCGTTTGAAATTGGTATTTTGGAAGTTGGTGCTGCGGCTTTTGGCCGGCACTGCTACTCCTGCTCCTCCTCCTGCTGCTGCTTTAGCCTGACGCTGGGGCAGTTGCAGCCACTTTGCAATAACACAGCGTGAAATTGCAACGGCAAATCGAATCAGTCCACACGGGAAATTCGATTCTCTTCCTGTTTTTTTTTTTTGTCTCTATTTTGTTCGCCTTTTTTCGTTGCTTTGCGCTGCCTTTTGCGGGCAATCAGACAGCAACAAATGCCTCGAACCCCGCACGGGCAACCAGAGCAACTGAAACAGTTGGAGCAGGCGAGCGGCATGGCTGTTGCAGATGGAGCTCTGCAATTTAGCACGCGCGAATTTTTTCAGCCAAAAAACTGTTGCCCAAATCGACACAGGAGACACACACGCACACACACTAAACTACAAAATAGGGATAAGAGCGACGTGCTGATCGTCCAGTTGCCAAGTGGCTCACCAATGCTCCAGTGCAGCAGAGCATCCCGGCATCCTGGCATCCAGGCATCCTGACATTCAGCACTCAGTCAGCCAGTTGTCCAGTTGTTCAGCTGTCCGTCCATCCATCAACAGCTACAGCTCGACTTTTGCTCGCATAATGAAATGAAATTACAAAATGTGTTGCACGAGTGTTGAGCACGCTCACACACACAGACACGCACACATACACCGCTGCTGATTGCTGGCTCTTCCTCCTCTGTTGTTCAACAAATTGCATATTTATTGTTTAATAGTGTGATTGCTAACAACATTTGAGATTCCACTGCCGCCCCTTTAGTACCTCTCCCCACCTCCTCAACTGTCATTGTGTTCGCATTGGATATTGTGATTGGAAACAGGTGTAGTACGTACGTGCATCTCCGGCGTACAGGTAACTTTAGCTTTTATACAAATATATACACATATTGTAGTTTGATTTTTGACTCTGTCTCGCCCTATCTCTCTCTCTCGCTTTCACACTGAATGGATTTTAATTTCTGTTGCGTTTTTCATGCCTTTGCATAATGTTTGCCGAGCCTGCAAATTAAGCTGCCGCATAAAGATAATTGAATCCTCTTTCAACTAGCGACTAATATGAAATTGTTGAAATTTACTTCTTTCGAAATAAATTCTCAATTAACTAAAATCATATCAGTGTCTATTATCTTTTGCTTGCTGTTTAGATAGAGTTATTATTTCGTTTTATTTTCGAATTTTTGGTAGCATAAAAAAAGGCATGAGAAATATCGGAAATTTAAGCATTTGAATAGCCATTAAATTGATTGGATTAAAATTTTATGGACAAGCAAATAAAGAGTAAGTAAGTAATAATTCTTTTTCATAACTTAAGCAACAGCAATAAAGCTTTATTCACATTTTAATCTCTTTCAGCATTTCTGTATTTCCTTAATGATTCAAATTCTCATCCCAGGATATGATCTACAGATAATTTATAAGAATAGTCTTTACTCTATTCAACCACCTTATGGACTGCAATTGACATCCTCCTGCTGGAGCTTATGGCAATTGCCATTCAAGCCTGACAAGCCTTCAAATTGATTTGCATAGTGATTGGCAGTGAAATATAATAATGACAAGACAATCGGAAATACAATGAAAGCCGTTTAGATTATCAGCTGAAAAGTGTCCCACACACTCGATTGTCGATCGCTGAATGTTGCCGATTCACTCTCTCCCTCTCTCGCTCACTCTTTTTCGTGGATTGCCAATTTTGGTCATTGCGGCTGACAACATCGCACATTGTGAGCCGTGCGACAACCATTGGCGTCCATCAGTCGGGCAGTTGCCAATCAAACAAAAGTCACAGGCAATGGACAGCAGCAGCAGCAGCAGCAGCAGGAGGAGTTTCATCCACAACAACAGCAACAACAACAACTGCATAACGATATGCAAAATATGCAACAGGCTGGCAGCTTCTGTGCTGATGCAACAGCTGCATCAGCAGCAGCAGCAGTCCCGACTCCTGCATATTGTCTGAGACGTTCGCCTGTCGCTTTGCGCCCAATTACGCCTTCAAATTGAGTGATAAATGTCTTAAGGATGGCACATAAATAAGCTGCAGTTAAATTTATTACACGACCCACACAAAGACTTCATAAAAATGCAAACTAAATGAACTATTAAGAGGCGGCGGCAAACATGAGAAACAAATAAGAAACCCAGAAACCAAAGCCAATAAACAAACTGGCAGCCGAAAAAAAGAAAAGAAAGAAAAAAACTCGGCAAACGAAATTCAAGATCAGACAATTGAATTGCATTGCGCTTAAGCAAATAAATAAAAAGCGCGAGAGCAGAAAGAAAAAAAGAAAAAAATATATATATAAGGGACAACAAACAAGTTACGACTGCTGTGTGGCAAAGGGGGCGTGGCATGGGGAGGCCAGCAACGGCAGCAGCAGCAGCAGCCACAGCAGCCGTGTGAGAAAATATGCAAATAAATGCGCAAATAAAATGTGCAATCAACTGGAGATGGCGCACTGAGATCTGGCAACTGGCAACTGTGGCAACTGTGGCAACTGGCGACTTGCAACACGCAGCTCGCCTCCATCCCCTACCCCTTCGCCATCCCCTTTCCAGTGAAATCCAAAGTGTGAATGTTGCGCATGCGCAGCGACCGCGTGGAGAACACTGCGCATCAATTAGGCCGCCAGGCGGCCAGGAACAGCAGCACGAATTGTCCAGAGAGTGCGAGATAAGCCAAAGGCCTGGACACGAAGAAGCAGAAGCCACACACACACACACACACACAAACACACACTTACAAAGCGTTTAGATAAACAAATACAGAAGAATGCTGAAATGCTGTTAAAAGCTACAAAATGAAGTGGAAGCTGGCGGCCCTCGAAATGGGATTTAGTTAAAGGGGCAACACTCTGTGGATTGGCAACTTGAGCCGGATTCACAGTGGACCCAAGCTGGCTGCAGCTACAAATTCAATGAACATGCGCGCGCACAGTTGAAGAGCAAACAAATTTATTACGCGCCGTTTGAACAGCGCATAAATTTAACAGCAGCAGCAACAGTTGCAGTCGCAGTTGCAGTCGCAGTCGCAGTTGCAGTCACAGTCAGAGAGGCAGCTAAGATTAACATACCTGGGCTAAGACGACTGTCCGACCCAATCGACTGGGCCCAATCGATCGCTGTGGCTTGCGTGCAGCGTGCGTGATTTAAAAACAGCGCCACATTTGGCGAACATTTACGTGGACTTGTCCCAAAACTACGTAAAACGATTTAAGGCCGAACACGAGCAATTTGTGGATAGGCTGCAGGCAGTCAACCGCAATGAAAGGCAGAGCAGCGCTAAGCCGAAGAGCATATGCTCTGTAATCTAGACGAACTGTGAGTAGATTTATAGAACGAGGTTCTTTCTTAGAATTTGAAAACATAATATCATATGCGGCTAGAGAGTGACGAAAAGAACGAGTGCTGGATAGAGAGAGATACAGAGAGAGAGAGAGAGAGAGAGTGCTACAAAGAAAAAGAGAAAGCAATCTTGAGACTGCTCAGTTTGATAAGGAAATCTTTATGGAAAAACGATGTTCATGAAAGTTTCTAAACAGCTGTCATATGAGGTTGTAGCTATTATAAACAGATCATATCATATATGTATATATCCCCATCTCTTGGTAGGGTTTGATTGAAAGACAAATGCAGAAGGGTTTCATTTGAAAGATAAATGCAGAGATGGAAAGATATACATAGAGAAACAGATCCTCTGTTGGGATCGAGAACGTGATACTCAAGGAATAGATGTTAGAAAGAGAGCAGCTTGAAGATGTTGATATGGACATTTTCAGTAAACCAAAAACTTTTCATAGAGAAACTCAACTTGTGATCAATTCCATCTTTGTAGGAGTGTTTAGGTTAAATTACCAAAAAAAGGTAGCGGTTCGCCAATCTTTATATTATAAATAATAATTTCGCTTAAAAAAAAGTGAGATTGAAGTAGTTGAGTTTTAGATGGAAACTTTGCTGAGCATCAAGAAACAACTCTTAAGTTAATTTCATTATGATTTCTTTAGAGCTAAATCTAATCTATATCAGCTAATATTATAATATAATAATGTATGGTATATCCTATTACAGCAATCAGAAATATTGAAACTCTATCTCTATCTCTATCAGTTTAATGTTTCCAATTGTTGCACATTTCTCGACTAGCTGTTAATACCCTTTCGCATAGCATAACATGAAAAGAAAAACTGGCAACAACTCTTGTCTGCAGTCGTCTCTGCCCACCCGCTGGCTGGGCGCGCACTGAGGCAACGGCCGCGGCTGTGTCACATTTCTCATTTTGGAATTTATGCGCACATTCAATTGATTGTTGAGCGTTTCATGTTTTTGTTTTTGTTTCATTTTTTTCTTTCGTTCGAGCCAACATTATGTAATTCAATATGTTTTAGCGTCTAATAACGTCTGCACTGAAATCAATATACTAGAAGCGAGTATGTTAATTTCGGCTCGGAGCTAGCTCAGTTCCAATGAACTGTCTGCAATGTCATTTACAGTTCCGCATCAGAATCGGAGTCGGAGTGCGAGTTGGAGCTGGAGCTGCGGGACCCCACACTTATTAAAAACATGCAGCGCTGTGACATTTCGATTTATTTTTATTGATTCTCCAGAGCACAGCGTGTGGAGCAGGAGGTGGAGGTGGATCGGAACGGGACGGGGACGTGCACGGGTCGGGGTGAGGCGAGGCCTCACTGAAATGCAAGTCAGGCGCCGCTGGCACGCAAGTGATCATCACACCTTGATAAGGTGCTCGGGACGCGAGAGCTCATGCCCCAAAACGTATCGAATTTTATTGAAATGCAGCGCTGCATGTGTGTGAGTGTGTGTGTGTGTGTGTTATCTGTGCATTTGTTACTTTTATGCTTGATTTATTGACTTTATTTTATGGTCGCTTGATTGGACACTAAATGAGTTTTTAAACTGCATACGAAGCGGGGCGGGCCTTATCAATTTTGGTTGCCTTTATATATATACTTTGTTGTTGTTGTTGTTGCTGCTGCTGCTGCTGTCCAATATGAAGTTTTGTTCTGCAGTTGTTCTGTGAGCCACTTACTTTTACATTTAAACCACGTCAGACAAAACGTTTCGATTTGATTGCGGATATGAAATTCTTCGGCTCTTTGCCTTGCTTCAAACTTACCTGGAATGAGACGGAAAAGAGAAGCGAATACAGAAAATGTTAATTAAATTGTTTTTCTTTAGGTTTGTTCGTTTTCAGTAAAAAAAAATTCAATATTATAGACTCTAAATAAAGAAGACTTTTGTGATAATAAAAGGCAAATAAATTAAGTTAATATTCCAACTGGAATTTATGGAACGATCTAATGTGATATTTATATATTCAAATATCAGCTTCAAATAACTTTAATCAGATTCTTATGCAAATGCACATAGAGATCTCCAACTCAATTCAACTACTGACGTAGATCACTCAAACATAATCGCAGTTTCCTGCTTATGATAATTTTGATCTCTCGATCCTCTTGGCGCCTGTCAAGTACTTAGAGGATCTTTAGCTCTCATGCCGTATCGCATGTCTATCGTTGCCCACTTTGATTTCTCCACTTCTCTTTCTGCTTCTCTTCCTTGCCTTGCCACAACAAGAGGCAAATTGAGGCGCGCAGTTAGCTGCAACTCATGTCAAACTGATTTGAATATGTTGCCCACGCACATAACATATTTAGTTATTACCAAAAGCGAACATCAAAGTCGTGCACGGCACAAGACATGGGCACCCCGCAACTTCAGAAATCATGTTAACTATTATTAAATCTATAAGCAAAACCAACAACAACAGCAACAACAACAATAACAGCGAGAGTCGGCGTGAATAGCAGAAATGTCCATCAAAGCAGCTCAGGCAAATGATGCAGAATACTTTTTAATTAAACATAAAATTACTTTGGCGCAGTCAGACAGACAGAGCGACAGACAGACGGAGCGACAGCATTGCGCTACACAACCCAGCTGGCAATAAATCATGAAATCTACTTGGCAAACAACTCTCGAGTGTTGGGCGAGTCGCGGAGATTCGGTAGAGGCTGGCACCGGTTCTAGTCGGCACGTAATAATCATTTACATGAACACTCGCATAAATGTCACGTTGCTACGATTATAAAAATAGCCTGAACAAAAAGAAACAAACTTTAAAACTCGAACTCGAACTAATGGAGTTGGTCCGTCAGGACAGCAGGAGTCGTTACTGAGAGATTTTTCTGCTAGACCAGCTAGGCCTGCTAGGCTGTTTGGTTCTATCGTTTGGCCGCCTCTGGCAGTCATATATTAATGAAATTTTATTTGCTTATGCAATGAGGGAAACATAACAAAGCGTCCCGCATGCCGCCGCACTAGCCCCATCTATATTAATGAAAGCATATCCTGCTTAAAAGCGCGCCCGTACCACGCCAGGTGGAAAAATTCAATTTCCAGGCCATGCGCTGCCTCCTGCCGCCTGCCGCCTCCTGTTTGCCGCCTGCCGTTTGCCATTCGCATCGAGGAGGTTGGAAAACAAGTTGCATCCGCAATTAAGTCATCAAGTTGCAATTATTGCCATAAAAACGAACAAAACGCAGCCAGCCAGCCAGCCAGCAGAAGAAAAAAAAAACAATCTCTGGCCACGCATGAACGTGATGCTGTGCGGGATGGAGGGGGAGGCAGGGACCAGCTGGCAGGGGAGCAGCTCAGGCACTGAGTGGCTCCCATAGCCGTGACTGCGACGGCGACTGTGGCTAGGGTGTTGACGCTCAGCGGGGCAGCGCTTCGTGAGAGACTTAAACAAACAAAACAAAACCAAAAAGAATCGAGAAAAAAAAAGTGTAGATACAACAGAAAATCAAGCAAGACAAGGCGCGCAGATACATATTGCAGTTACAGATACGGCTTAAGATACAGATACGGCCGCAGATACAGATACATATGCGCGGCTTACGCGCAGATAAATTATTTTCCTCTGCTTCTGCTTCGTCTGCATCGGTTTTTGTTTTTGTTTTTGTTTTTTTGTTTTGCCAAGTCCAAGACGAAATGGAGTCGGCAGTTGGCAACGTAGCTGGGGCAACCAGTTGCTCTTTGGCTTAATTAAAAGCTGCTGCACTGCTGGATTGTTACACGGATTCAATGAGATTGCTTTAGTTTGGGCTGCAGCGAGCCAGTGAAGAGTGAGACAGAGAGAGAGAGAGAGAGAGAGAGATAGAGACAACTCGCATGTTGGCTTTTTATTTGGCTTTCATGCTGCGGTCGGCTGGACAAGTCGTTGCTGAAATGACACTACAATGTCTTCAAAATGAAAATAAATACGACGCGACGACAACAGCAACAACAACAAGAGCATTGTGGCCGCCACAACACGCCGGCAACTGAACTGGGCTACATGTTACACATTAAAGCCGCGACCCGGCGCGCTCCGTTACGGCCTCGTCTTGGCTCGTCTTGGCTCGGCGCGACTCGGCCACATTCTGTGGCAGCCTTTTGTTTTGTTTGCTTTTCTGATTTCGCAGCCAAGCGCAGCGCTGACAATGACTTTGCGCTTTTTGTTTTTGATTTGTATTTTTTTTTATAAGTAGTTTTTTCCCTTACTCTCTCACTCTCTCTCTCTACCTCTCTCTTTCTATCTGTCTGGTATTTTTACTCATTTTTATGCTGCGTCTGCTCAGTGTTTTATAAATCTCATTTCAAGAGGATTTGTGTGCCTGTCAAAATGTTGATGTTTCACAAAACACTCCGCATTGAGTGCATGATGTGTGTGTGTGCGCGTGTATGTGTGTGTTAGCTCTGCTCGATTTCAATCATGATCGATTTCAGTTTGTTTGACTTTTGGTTACTTTTGATCTGCGCTGCGGCGGCTGCCTGGGAATTAAAGTGCAAGATTTATACGATTTCTCGACGCATTGAATTACTCGCGCATCCAGCTGAATGACTTGTGGTGAAGTGTATCTGTATCTGTATCTGTGTATCTGTCTTTGTATCTGTATCTGTATCTGTTTATGCCTGTCTGTTTGACTCTCACAATCAGTCGCGCTTGCGGCCAAATAACAACAATTTGTTTGCCTTATAAAGATAATGCCATAACAAAGGCATTATACACACACACACTCGTACACACACTCGCACACACAATCATCATTATCGAAATGTCATAAAAGCAAATGAGCGTTCATTATTCAATTTTAAACTGCAAACGCAGCAGCTGGCAAACAACTTAATACAAACGCAAAACAGCAGCTACACAAAGGCCCCAAAATGTTGCTGCCCAAGAATGCGATGCGCTGCGAGTCTGGCAAATATATAAAAGTAAATGTTTCAACTGCCACAAATGCCCTTTCACTGCGCCAGCAGACGCCAACAACAACAACAACAACAACAACAAACAAAAAATTAAGCATAATTACTGACAGCAATTCGGAGCCGACTCGCGTTTTGGCCACACAGGCGCGCAGCCAGAATTGGTTAAGATACGTGCAGGCTGGCCAACTGGCCAACTGGCTGACTGGCCGACTGGCTTGCCCTCCGTCTTTCTGTCCGTCCGCCTTGGATTGCAACGATTTCATTAAAATTGCCGGCCCCAAACATTCATCGGCTGCCCCCAAAAAGCTGCAATTTGCTGCGAGTGAGACAATTATAAGCATGACAAATGAATTTCGCATTTCGGATCTGCCCTGAGCTGGGCCAAAAACTGTCAGTCAATTGCGAGCATCGCAAATCGCTCTACACCTCCACCTCCACTCCGCTCCGCTCTGCTTCATTTCAGTCCATTTGGCAGCTGTTGCCGTTGGGCACACACCTTCGCCTTAGCATTTGACTGTGCGTGTGCACGATTGTCTGTGTGTGTGTGTGTGTTTGTGTGTATGAATAATTGCATCAAGATTTTCGTTGCTGAATTTCTTCTTTATTTTCTTTACTTTTTCTTCATTTTTTGCTTTTTGTTTTCTTTATTTTGGTTAAAGTGCGGTTTTTTTTTGGGCCGCAGCATCAGCTGCCAGCGGGCAGAGCTGACTGCAATTCAAGGTGAGTTTCAGCATAAACCGCAGTCAACATGACATGCGGCGACCACCAGCCGTGCAACAGCAGCAGCAGCGGCAGCAACATACTGTAGACTGCCTGCAACAAAACTCATTTAAGTTTAATTTTTAATTTCAGCGCTTTAAAGAGCAAATCAGCCAACAGCAGCAGCAGCAACAGCAACAGCAGCTTTCATTTTAATGCAATTTGCTGTATTATGCACATCAGCAATAAGAATGCCAACAAGAACAACAACACGTGCCACCGCGTTGCCTTTATGGAATTTCACAAATATGAGCTCTTTCTCTGTGTTTTTTCTGCTGCTTCTGCTTCTGCATAACTACATTTGTCTGACGCTGCGTATACTTGATTTTCTGTTTTTTATTTATTCTTTTTTTCCTGTTAGCTGGTCTGTGAAAGCTGACTTCGTGTTGCAACTCTTATAATTTGATGTTTATGTCGAATATGTGTTGTTCTCTTGGGCTGCCGTGCCTGGGCGCATTACGCAACATTCCTTGCCTTTGGCTTTGGTGGGAAACCGAAATTTGTACATATTTTTGGCATTGAATGCGTCCCTGAAAAACACACTCACACACAGGACGAGTGTGGGCGCATATTAACCTCTTTTTTTGAAGGCGTGTGTTAAATTTGCATTAGGGTGACTCAGAGAGATGTTTTTAGAATCGAAGAATTTAGCTGAATATTTAAGGCGTTAATTGTTGAAGGAAAATTATGAAATTGATTGAAAATATGAAAATAGTATTTATCATATACATATATATTTATTATATATTGATGTGAAAGTATGAATATAGTATATATATATATATATATATATTTATATATATATATATATATACATATATATTTACATTTATATACCTGATCTTTTTACGTATTTCCTCTACGTATTTACTTTACGTATTTCCTTATACGTATTTCCTCTACGTAGTCCCTCTACGTCTTTAATGCTTAGCTGATCGATCACACACTCTACTGCACTTTATTACGCTGACCCCCACCAGGCCTGGACGACTGAAGACTGACTGAAGAAATGCTGCAGCTGCTGCCCTTTATATAGGGCCACTTTTACTCAAGCACTGTCTCTCTCAAGTGTTGAGCCCGACGGCAAGATAGAGCTCGTTGCAGTCGAGCTTCAAGTGACCAGTGGGAACGCTCTCTGCTGCTGTGAGTATTCTAGCTTTGTTTTACTTAAATATAAATACCAAATGAGAACTGCTGCATACACATAGACAACTTTAATGATCTTCTGCACTTGTTCTCTCCTTGCTTTTACTTTTACTCAAGTACTGTATGCGTGCGTGCCTATGTGTGTCTATGTATGTATGTGTGTGTGTGTGCGTGTGTCAGAAATTATTTGTTTTTTTTTTATATATTCCTATTTAATTTAAAATTTATTTTCATATATATATTTTTTTAAGATTTCTATTTAATTTTTAATTTATTTTCATATTTATATATTTTTTATAACTTTTATATTTTATAAATTTTTTAAAATAGTAATAATAAAAATGATTTCATTATTATTATTATTTTAACTAATTTTTTAATATTTATTTTTTATTGATAATTTAGCTTGCCTAAAAGCTCGCATTGCATAAATTTTGATTTAATTGCCTGGCTCACCCTACTGCAGTTATCCATACATATATGTTTTACATCATTTATATATCCACTGGCACACGCATATTTTTGCCAGCCACAAAATTTTGCGCCATTACGATGGCAAAACGGCTACAAAAAAGGGCAAAGGGCAAGGCAGCGCATGAAATTGTTTTCTACATAACGACCTACAACAAACAAACGTTCAAACATAAAAAGGAATATGATGTTTGACAGCGCACAGCACGAAGAGAAAATACCCTATACGAGAGCAATGTCAGATCAGACTTAATAGAATAGAATAGAGTGAGAGAGAGAGAGATGAGAGAGTTAGAAAGAGAGAGAGAGAGAGAGAGTGAATGAGAGAGTTTTTTAATATTCTAAAATCTCATATTTATAAACCTTTTAATAACTTGGCTTAATTGCCGCTTTAATTGCCGATTCATCTATTGCCTACTTCATGACAAATCCTATACACCCTTTTTCACTCATGCGAAGTAAAGAAAACAGAAACATAACAAAATAGCTGAAATACGAAAATAAAGGCAGACACATAAAAAAAAAATGGCGCACAATTTCAGTTATGCCAGCAAAACCAACATGAAATCCACATAGATGTAAACAGCAGCTATGTACGACCCCTTGACTCAGTACTCCCCCAAACAAAGGCATCTCTTTATGCATTCGCTCGGTTTTTTTTTTTTTGTTTTTTTCCTTCTCCATTTTCGGGCATCCCCTGCTCAGCTGCACAAACAAAAGTAAAAGCCAAATTGTAGCGGCCTTTACAATTTTGTAAACCAAATTTACAGTAATGTAATGAAAACGCGGCGTTAAAAGGATTAAATTCCCATTGCATTTATGGAGTGTATCAAAAAAATTAACGAACAAAATAAGAGTAGGAAAGTCGAAAAACTCCTTTTTTTCTTGTTGGCCAAAAATTCGGGAAATTCAGGAATTTCGGAAAATTCTTGAAATTTTTGTTGAATTTTTTATACGCTGCGCACGTGTTTTTGTGTTTTAATTAACAAACGGCAGCTAAACAATAAAAATGGAATATTAAATGGAGCCATAGCCAAGTGTGCGTGTCTCTCTTTCTCTCTCTGTATGTATGTGTGTGTGTGCTTCACCTTGGCGCCCATAAAAATGTAGCAAAATGTTTACCAATTAAGTGAACAAAAAGTACGAGAAAACTCTGAATTAATTGCGTGGGAACATTTTAGTGTGTTTTTATGCATTACGACAATGAGACTTCAGATAAGCTGTGTGTGTGTGGGCGTGGCAGTTAGTGCTACTGCTACTGCACATTAAATGTTAGTTTATAGCTAGCATATAAAAACGGCCAGCAGGGATGCAAAAGTTTATTTCACTGCAGATTTGACAGGCCATGTTTATATTATTCTCACCCTCACTCACTCACTCACACTCTGTCTCTCCCTTTCACTCTCCCCTGCTGTAGTGTGTGCCGTTAGTGGCTCATAAATCAAGCGTTGTAGGTGTTGCGCTGTAGACAACTTAACGGCTGCCCATGTGCTGTGTGTGCGTGTGTAGGCAAATTAAAATTCACACAAAGTGTTGCCTACTTTTTGGTTGGCTTCGTTAAAGCTCATTAGCACAGCGGGTGGCTTGGACTAACACCTGCACAGAGCCAGGTGTTAGTGTGAGAGAGAGAGGGAGAGCGTGTGTGAGTGGGAAGAGAAGTTGGCTAAGCCGTATGCATAACATAATTTGCTCAGAGCCTTTTGTCAAAGCCAATTGATGGATGGCTTACGAGCAATACGTAGAGAATGTAGCAGAGATGAGACTAATAAATACCCTATGAATGACACATGAAAGAAAAAAGAGACAAGTGAATGGTGCCTAAACATGCATCAATGTCATATGAATGATAAAAAAAGTCAACGAAAATTTTCCCGCAGCTCATACTCTCAGCTCAAGTCGCGCATATCCCACACAACGACTATTAATGGGCATTAAAGCTTCTTCAAGCCATTTGTCTTGCTTGCGTAGCCTAAACACGACTCATTAGCAGCACATTAATGACAAACACAGGAGCCAAGCAAATCAATAAAACTAATTAATAATTACAGCGTGCTCATACGAAAGATGATATCGTATAATAGATAGCCAGAGCTCTGATAGCAGCTGACTATTTAACACGAATTTCTCAATGCGAATGCAGGCATTAGTGCATGCATTATAATTTCCAACTCAGTGGCGCAACAATTTGGCATTTCAATTATTAATTTAACGCTTAAGCGATGGAGCAAAAAAAAATAAATAAATAAATAAATACAAAAAAACGCTGCAAAAAACCGCGACTAATCCACTGTGTGATTTTCACATTTTCCATTAAGCTGCTTACAAAAAATACCGCGAGCAGCGGAATTTGGAAAAGCTGCTGCTAATAATGCAAGCAATTTTAATGCAAATTTGTGGTCATGCATGCTTAATTACAAAACATTTTCAATAATTATAATTGTTCTGTAATATTTGGCAGCAGACAAAAAAAAGAATCACACAGAAGAGAGAGAGAGAGAGAGAGAGAGAGAGAGAGAGGGAGAGCGAGAGAGAGAGAGAGAGAGAAAGAGAGCGAGAGAGAGAGAGAGAGAGAGAGAGAGCGAGAGAGAGAGAGAGCACACATTAACCAATGAAGTGCATAAAAACCAATCGATAGTTAATTAGCGTTTTTTATTTTTCCGCGTTTGGGTTAAGGCAAAGCTTTTTAATTGCAATTAAAAGGGTTTTTATTTATACATTTACATGTGCAAGTGTGCATGTGTGTGTGTGTGTGTGTGTGTGTGTGTGTGTGTGTCTGTGTGTGTGTAATTAAGTGTCATTCGCATGGTCCTAAACATTCTAGAACACTCAGTTAACATAAGCTGCAGCATTTTTCCAGCTTGACAAACGCAAATATCTATTTTCATTATAAATGCATTTTTTATACTGTATTTTTTTTTAATGCTCATTAAAATTGTAGCAGATTGGGTATATTGGTTTATGTGTAAAAGCTTACGTAAAAACTATTTTAAATTATTTATTTAATTATAATTTTATTATGGTTGCTAATATTTTTTTTTTTTCTCTTTTTATAGTTAATCGATAATCGATTATTATTTTTATTATTTTATTTATTTAATTAATTTTTTACCCTTTTTTATTGAACTAGTATTGAATCTCTGAATGTAGCCCTACGTTCATAGGAGAATATAGATGATAACATAAAACAATCCCAATTTTTGAGAAGGTCTCTCCATAAATGCCTTTGTGATTATCATGCTCACAACAGATTTAAAAATGAAAATATTCTCTAGCTTTTACACCAATCATAAATAAATAATCATAACAAATAAATATCGATTAACTTATCTATATAGTCTTATATAACAATTAAATCTCACTACTAAACATTTTCACATTTCCACAGTATCATCTAGTTGGGCACAATCGCTTGAATCGCTTTTTTATGCCATCAATAAATTGGACTTTGCTAGCAAAAACCAAATCATTTTCAATTAAGCCGCAAAAGCAACACAAAAACGGAATGAGAAAAAAAAAGAGTTCTATATTTTAATTGATTTAAAGTAGTTACTGGATATAAAGGCGAAAAGCATTTCGTGCATAAAAGTGTTATTGGTCGATTGACACTTTAAGAGCTCTTCGTCACGTTACAGCTGAGCTCTGAACTCAGTTCAGCTTTTGTCGAGTTAAACTAATTCAATTTGCAAGTTTCTCTTCAAGTTGTGTTGAACCTAACCACAGAACACTGTACTGTTGCCTGGCCTGTGGCATATGGCTTGTTCCCACCTCACAGAGTCTCATAGAGAATATTTTTGCCACTCGCTCGCTTCATTGACGCTCATCATTTTATTTGTTTAGGCCATTGACTGTGCAATTCGATATGAAATTTGTTGCCGTCCTTTGCAATTTCATTTTCGCCTCGTTTTATATTTTTTATTTGCGGCTGCCACTCATAATGAAAACGCTTTCTACAAGTGGCTGCCAGCCAAAAAATAAAAACAAGAAAAGAATTCAACAAAATTGGCTAAAAAATTGAAATAAATGTTGATATTTGCACACGTAATACGCGCCTTAACGCTCAAATACGCTTTCAATTGTCCAAATTGTTCAAATTTTTATTTAAATCTTTATTTTGCTTTGCTCGCATCTATATATGACTGAGCTTGAATTTGGGGTAGCATGATTATGTCATTAGCTATGCTTCATATGGAATTCTTTTACTATATAAGAGGAAGTTTGTTTCTTATGATGTTTGAAATTTATTTTATTTTAGTATTGGCTTGATATTGAATATTATATGTTTGCTTCCAGTTGAGGGTGCTTATTGATCGTGAAATTGATTAGAACTACTTTATAAGGATAATATTTAAAGAAAAATTGCAAATATATTTTATTTTATTTTTTTATTTATTATTTATTTAGTTGATATTTATTTATTTATTTATTATTTATTTATTTATTATTAATTTATTTATTTTTATATTATTTACTTATTATATATTTATTTATTAAATTATTATTATTTTTATTAATATTATTATTATTATTATTATTATTTATTTATTTATTTATTTTTTTTTTTTTTTTTTGTGCATCAAACCAAAGTCTTTTTCATATGATTTATATATTTTCGCTCTATCATTTTCTCTTTTTCCACTCTCTATCTGACATGTTCTTCGATTTTATCTTTCTTGGACTTAACTAGACACTTTAATATGCAACTTAAGTCATAGTGACTCGTTTTATCTAAATACATCTAAATTTATGTATATTTTTTTGTATTCATAAACTACGCCTCTGCCCTGTCTATTTGCCGTTACATATCTTAAAGTTGCTTATATAAATTAGTTAAGTTATTCACCTGCCTTAACATTAATAATAAAAGCTAGAACACTTTGAAACAGAGTATCAAATATACTATCCATATTTCATTACCTTAGACTGCGATATATGATATTCATAGGGGAACTTGACTGGAAATTAAGATAGTCAAATGTTGTTTATTTTCCCAAAATGTCAACACAGAGCTTCACACTAAGCCCACATCATTTATCATCCAGAGCTAATATTTCAATAATATTTAACAAGATGCTAATCAAATCAAGATCAAGCTCAGTTTACTAAAGACATAATTCATATAGAGTATTTCATGTTTCAAATGCCAAATATTTGGCTACAGCTGCAAGCTGTAATCAAAAAAAGAGAGAGAGAGAGGGAGGGAGACAAAGCATGAACGGGTTGCGGCACTCAAGTGCTTGACGTGCAAATAAAAATTGTTATACAATATAAATAGAAACACAATTTGTTTCGGGCGCTGCAATTTCAAGTTGTCTGCCGAAGTTCTCAAAATATTTAATTTGACTCGATGCGGCGCATGACGGGACTAATAGAGTAGCTGAAAGGTGCATTTGGCCATTGTTAAGTCATGCCATGTGGGCATCAAATAAAAGGAAGTGGAGTTGGAATTGAAGCTGAAGCTGAAATTGGGCTTTGAGCTGCCGCCGTCGCCGGTGCTGCTGCCGCTGCTGCTGTTAGTTGTTGTTGTTGTTGTTGTGTGGGAGTTTTCTTTATGCGCCATAATTATGTCATTTAAATGCAACAAGCTTTGGAATGAGCCAGTCACTCAGCCAGTCAGCCAGTCAGTGCAAGCCAAAGAGCACAACGATAATTCATAATTAAAAAAACATGCAAGGAGATGAGCACAGAGCAGCACAAAGAAAGAAAGGGGAAGACAAAAAAAAAAAAAAAAAAAGACGAGATAATAAAGGCAGAGCACAGTGAAAAAAAAAATTGGTTGCCCGCCCCAAGATGCAGCACGCCTTCTTGGCACAGCCTCCAGAGCCAGGCTGTGGCATGCAACATGCCCAAGCCTCGCCTTGCCTCGGCCGTGCTCTGGCTTGCCCTGTGACGTGGCGCGCGACTGTTAATTAAATGAGCGCGCAGGCAAACGAGCAAACGACTGATGGACATATCGCATGGAGGCACCACCAAAGCCATTTGCAGTGAGTGGGTGTGCGGCTAAATTGCTAAATGGATACGGGGGCCAGCATGCAGCTAAGGACACCCGCAAGCACACAACAGAGAGAGAGAGTGTGAGAGTGTGGTGTGTGTGCTTGTGTGTGCTTGTGAGTGGCATAAGGGGTTAATAGTGCAAACTGCATAGTGCCACTGTTGCAACTTGTCTGGGGCGTCTAACTAACTTAGGCTTCTAATTAAGCCAGTCGACGCGGGCGACAGTCGGACTGAGTCGCTTGCATGCCAAGTGTGAATGTGTCTGTCCTCCTCTGCTCCTCCTGCTGCTGCTCCTCCTGCTGCTATATCGCTCTGTGTCTCTGTGGATCTGCTGCGTCTGGGCCTTTTGCATTTTGTCGCTCATTAGTTTATTGCCGAAAAAAAAGAACACAAAAGCGTGCGCACAGCCTGACTGGCAAATGCATGCGAGCTTCGTGTTGGAGTTCAAGCACCCCAAGTGCCGACTGTCAGGATTCGCAAGTGCCATGTGGCATGTGGCATGTGGCATCCATATACACGCTCTATGACTCTCTCTCTCTCTCTCTCTCTCTCTCACTGCTGGACAAAAGGCTTTGCCAGCTAAGTAACTGAGCTGCTCTTAATTGCCAGCAGTCAACTTTTTTTTTCGCTTCCTTCTTCCTTCTCCAGCTTTTTTTTTCAGTGCTCAGCCAATTAGGCGCAACGCGGAAGCTGCCACTTGGCTACTGCGAATGAGTTTTCATTTGAAGACTTGTCAAATTACGCATACGTCGTGTTGTCTACGTATCGCCATTTGCCAATCAAATGACTCGCCTTGTCAGCAGGAATTCCAAGCAACCCCCATCGCCCCCTCCCACTCGACCTGTCTTCGCTCAGCGCCAACATGGGGCGTTGATGCACATATGTCACATGATAACAACATGGGGCCCATAGTGTAGACCTCAGCCAAACTTGTCTCTGCCACCCCTTCCACTCTCCCTCTCACTCTTGACTCCTTCTCACTCAAGTCTCTGAAGTAATATAAATTTTGCAAAAATCAGCAAGCTGTGTAGGCGGCCGGCAAGACAGTGCCTGCCAGCAGACAATGCCAACAATGGCAACAGGCAACTCACAGAAGGACAGCAGCGCAGGGCAGCAGAGGGCAGCACAGGGCATGGCTATAGCCACACACAAGCGAGCGAGTTGACTGAAAGGTGTTGCAAATGTTGCCATGTAATGCGACGAGCGGCGTTGGTCAGCTTAAAGCAACAACAATAACAGCAGCAACAACAAAAAAAGCAAGGCAGAAAAATATGCTGCCTCATACCAGTTGGGCATTGCCTGTTTTGGCATGTGTCAAGGCTTGCAACGAGGCTGCGTCTCGAACAGTCAGCAGCATGTCCATCAATTGTGCCTGTCTCCTGCCCCCTAGCACACTGCCCCCTGCCCAGTGACTGACTCTGGCGCCGTTGTCCTCCACAGTTGATGACCATGTGACTAAGCTGCCTGCCATGTGTATGAGCCCCGTGTGCTTGTGTGTGTGTGTGCGTGTATTGGTTTTCGCAATTATTTTCTAATTAAAGACGTGCCCGGCAAGCCGAAGCCACAGCCTCACAATTCCATACAGCTCACTGGCATTTAATCAAAAGCAAAAACCCATCGCTCTTTAAGGACAGTTAGCAGTTGGCAGTTGGCTGTGGAAATGGGTCAAGTGGCGGCGCTATGGCTCTACATGCTTGTGGTTTCAAAAACTGAAAATGAAAAGCTAGCAAAAAGCAACAAGCAACCGTTACAAGCACATGCTACACTCATAGCCATATATACATATATATGTATATACAGATATATGCCTAGGATATGTGCCATGATTAGCCAATTCAGTAATTCTCATCTCTTCTTTCTTTTTTCTTTTTTTTTCGTGTTTCTCTTGCAACTGTGGCACAACTGCAACACAGCACTTCATTAAATATTTAAATGAGCATCCTGTTTTCTTTTTTGTTTTTCCTCTTTTTTTTTTTTGTTGTTGTGCATCACCTACACAACATGCAAGTGGGAGGGGCACAGCGACAACAGCAGCGGCAGCAGCGACTGCATATGCAGATTCATAAGCAGTTAATTAAGGCCGAGCTGGGGTCGCCGGCAACACAACTATGTAACACACAGGCGCAAAAAAAAGTGAAATTCACACAAAAACTACAACAACAAGAAATATGAAGTGTAGGCATGCACAGCTAGCAGATGCCCAGCAGTTGACTGACTGTAAAATTTTAATATTAATAATAAATTTGAGTGTGAGTAAGGTGGCTTTATTTTATATTAATTATTTTATTGTTTTCTTTATTATTTTTATTTATTTATTTTTTATTTATTTTTACTTTTATTTTTATTTATTTATTTTTTATTATTATTATTATTTTAGTTTTATTGATTTTATTTATTATTATTTTTATTTATTTATTTATTTATTTTATTTTATTTATTTATTATTATTATTATTATTATTATTTTTTTTTTTTTTTTTTTTTTTTTGTATGATAAGATCTTTATTTTTTTATTGTTTTTATTTTAATTTATTTTATTATTATTATTATTTTTTTTAATTTATTTATTTATTTGCAATCCGTCTTATACAATACAACAATAAGCAACTGTATTTACAATTACTCAATAATCGGGGTTTCGTTTCAATAAATAACATTAAAACCTTTTAAGAAGTAAAATTTAATATTTCTATACGCAAAATTAAACTTTTTTTGTTTATTCATTAAATTATTACTTCATTTGCCTATAACTTTAATTTCCCCAACTGAAATACAAGCTTTCTTTTCCTTTTTTTGGTAACTTTTAATGGTGTAAGGTATTTAGGAAGATAAAAAAAAAATGAAACATACATACATACAAAACGACAACCCATACATAATAATAATACTTGCCAAAGCAACTGGCCAGCCGAAGTGAGGGAATGAGGTTGCAGTCGGGTCTCGGGTGGAGTTGCTGCTGCTGCACAGTCGGGGCAACATATTTTACACATTTCATTTTCGTTGCTGCACGAATTTATTTGGCAATAAGAGCAGCCAGAGTCAGTCAGGCAGCCAGCCAGACAGCCAGCCAGACAGCCAGCCAGCCATTCAGGCAGACAGACAGACGGACAGACAGATGGGAGAGAAATAGGCTGGCAGAGTCAAGAAAATGGCGCAATGAATACGAATGGTTATAGTCGTGTCTGCATGTCCCTCTTTTTCGCTCCCTCTCTCTCTATACCTCTCTTTATCTCTCTCTGTGTGTGTGTGGATGCGTGGGGCATGTTGGTAATTTCGTACAAGTGGAATTATTATTTATAATTTTTAGCGACGTCAGTTGGGTGGGCGTAACGGGCGCTGCGCTATGCCGTAAATTATGTCATTTAAGACAAGTGCAAGGGAGGAGGGCATCTGGGCGATTGGGGCGTGGCATTACAAACGGGAATACACGGCGCAATTCGCTATTCATTTTAACATACTGCGGATACGAATCCCCAACGACATAAATACATACATAAGTTCAACTATATACATATGTATACATACATATATGCATATGGAATTGGGTTGAGCAGCAGTCGCGCGCACTTGTGCACAAATGGAGCTGGCTTGCTGGCTTGCTGGCTAACTGGGGTCCAAACGAGAGCGGAAGAGCGGAGGCGGAGTAGCTGTGAGTGTTAAGTTTCAGATGCATTTTATCTGACTGTTGGGCTCCCCACTAAATGAAGTGGCCCAGCATGCGAAATTAGTTAGCGTTGAGTGCTGGGAATGCTTGACGAGAGCGAAAGGAAAAGCAACTGGCCCATAAGGGAGACAGAGAGAGAGAGCGAAACTATGTGTGAGAGTGGGCTATACGAACAGCCCACTGCTGGGAAATTGATATAAATTGCTTGGAGCTGCAGATCAGACAGAGAGACAGTGAGACGGACAAACAGATAGTCAGACACTCAGACTGTGAAGGCGACAACTCTTTGATTGGGTCAGACAGATGGAAATATTTGTGCTAGAATTGAACATGACTTTCTCTGAATTCTTGTGGCTCATTAAGCGAAATCAAAACTATTCCAAATCATAAGACAGACAAGCATATTTCTCATGTTTTGCTTTGATCAATTAGCAAAGTATTTTCATAAATGAAATGAAATTTTCTGCCTGAACTAGGAAAACATTCAACATGAACAGCTTAAGCCTCTTCAGCTTATCATCTCTTATTGCAACACCTTAAACATTTAGTTTCCAACTATTACTTAATCGATTCTTTATGCTCTAGTTTTAATTTTATCTTTGTCTGTTGAACAACTGGTTTTCCCTTTGCTGATAGTCTATATATGCATACATGTATATGTATTTCTTTTTGTGTAGCATTTTGCATTTTGCATTTAAGCCGCTCGCCTATCTTATTTCCATAACAATCCGACATATATGCCTATTAAAGGGCAGCTCAGCTGCAGCTGTTGTCTCAATTCTCACACCTTTTGCCATCATATCGCATACACGTATACGATTTCAGTTCAGTCCAGCATAGGACTGAAGTGCAATGCATAAACAACAAAGCAAAGGCAACAACGACAACAACGGCAACAACGGCGACAACGACAACAACTAATGTCAACCAATTCATTTCATTGAGTGCAGCGCGTTGGCCGGACAACGCCTGGTAGTAGTCTCAGTCCAAGTCCATCTGCTGTGAAACTGTGAGGCATTTAAGGCGCATGTTCAGTCTAAAGCTGCCTTAGCCCCAGGGTCAAGTTCAAGCGATGCGGCAAGAAGAAGCTGGCCGTAGCGCAGCGCAGCGCAGGCAAAAGGTTTGCATATCGCATATCTAAATGAGGTGATGATGCTGCACATGCACAAATATCTGACGCAGATACAAAAACACAAACAGAGAGCGAGACACAGACTTGGACACGGACACAAGCAGAAACTTTCGCAATGGCTATGGCTTAAATATATATATACATATAATATATATATTTATATATAGAAAGAGCATAAGGCTCAGATGTCCACTCGAGTGGGTAGCATGAACATGAAGTGTTTGCGCAACAACAACAACAACAACAACGTAGGTTGTTGATGAGACGAGAATGTCAGTGCTGCCAGTGCCAATTATGAAAACTGATATGCTTGCGAAAACCCGTTGATGGGCGCGCTTCAAGCTTCAAAGCGCTGACCAGCCGCCACAGCAACAGCCAGAGGCAGAGGCTGGAGCAGCAGCAGGAGTGAAACACCAACCAGAGATAAGGAAGTGTATGTGCATCCCGACGCTGTCCGTCTGGAGTGGCGCTTAAGCACATTGTGGTTGCAGTTTTGATTGCATACGGATATTGGACACTCACACGTGGCACTCGGAAATTAATTAAGCAGGCAATGGCAAAAGCACTGAGAGTTGCTGCAACTGGTTGCACCTAGAGGGAGACAGAGAGACGGATGACGAAGTCTGCCGACTAATGAAAATGTAATGCCATGGATGAGAGATAGACGAAAGAGAGAGAGAGAGGGGAGAGAGTGGGGAGTGAAATGCCCCAGGCGGGGTGTGGCAAATGCATTGCGGCTTATTTGCAAGTAATTAGATTGAAACAGAATCTTGTCATTCAATTGCTAGTCCCTCTCTCTCTCTCTCTGTTTCTGTCTGTGCTGTGGATGATGCATCATTATCATCATTAACATCATCATCATCAATTGCGGATTTGTCCAGTTCGCAAGCTGGCTGTTGGAGGCGTGTCATATGGGCGTTTTGACTTGTCTTATCTGCAAGTAATTAAGCACCGCAGGGCGGCATTACAAACCAATATCGAGGCACATCGTCTTGCTTATGCATACACACACACACATATATGTACACAGGTCGGTGTGTTTGTGTGTGTGTGTGTGCTGCATAATTCACTTGAAAAGTGCCCCAGCAGCAGAGCAACATGCTGGAAAAATGCCGAAATGTCGCCGTGGCGAAATTTATGACCCAAAACGGCAACAAGCACCAGCAGCAACAGCAGCAGCAGCGGCGGCAACAACTCTCAACTCAACTTGCAACACAAATGGGGAGCAACAGTCGCAAAACAGTCGCAAAGGACGCTGTTGTAAATGTTTTTATTGTTGTTTTAGCTGTTGCTCTCACTGTGGCTGTTGCTGCTGCTGCTGTTGTTGTTGTTGTTGTTGTCAAAGTAGGGAAAAGGCAAGAACAACTGCAACTGCAACTGCAATTTATGCGCAGAAATATTGTTGAAATTGTTCGACTTTAACAACTAAATTTCCAGTGTGTGGGTGAGCTAATGTCTGATGTGTGTGTGTGAGTGTAGACAAAAGTGCTCCAAATTGGTTTTTGGTTTAACTCCAACTCCAACTCGAACTATAACTCTAGCTCGCACAGTGGCAGTTGCTCGGGTGATAAACTGTGCAGGTGCAGATGCAGATGCAGATGCGAGTGCTGGGCGAGTTTCGTTTCACAAAGTCTGCGCAACATGATTTGTGTGCTTCTAATGGCCACAGGTATTTAGTGGCAAGGTGTGGCTGTTGCAAAGCCAGCAGCAACAACAATATGCAGACTTTTGCAACATGATTAGCCCAGCTCTCACTCAAGTGCGTATTGTCGAACAATTCCGACAGCAGCAGCAGCAGCAGCAGCAGGTTTATGGCGACACGGCGTGTCAGGAGAATGGAGCTGTCGCACCTTTTGTGGCAGCCGCTCATCTGTTAGTCTGGACCACAGAAATGGTTAAGCGCAGCACAGACGACAACACACATTATGCAAAATACCGTTTCGGGCCCCGGGCCAGCCTCAATCACTCAGCTCGCCAAGTGAGGGGACATTTATATCAAATGTCATATGCCTCGAATTGCCAAATGAATCATAAGAAGCGAGGACCACCAGCAGACAGGAAATAAACGCAAATGCGACGGGTGGGTGTACCCAAAAAAATAAAATAAATAAATAAAATAAGAATGAAAAAAATTCACACACAAAATACTCAGAGAGCGGTTGGGAGACAGCGCTACGCCTACGGCTGAAGACCCCCAAGACCTGCAGACAGACAGCTGCAGATGAGGGGCTCATGATAGACAGCAGGGTAGGCGCACAGCAGGACGATGTCTGCACATGCAAAATAAAAGTAGATATAGAAGAAGATGAAGTAAAACGAAACGTGGCCAGAGCACCCACACTGCACTCCCACTCCCACACCCGCACCCACACCCACTGCCCGTGTCGAACTCCATTGCCAACTTCAGGTCCAACTCCAGGCGGTTGACCAACATAAATGGCGCAAAGTTGAAATGCTGACAGGCGCACATTCGTTATGACGTCGCAACGTAACGTAACGTAACGTGGCATGAGCTATGTGGCATGAGGCCATGAGCCATGAGGCCATGAGACACGATGGCCATTGCAAAGCCGTGCAGTGAGTAAATCAAGTTGTAGGTAAGTGAGATTTATGCTTATGTCGTTTAGTGTAAGCCAGCAAAATCGCCAACAACTTGGCCAGACGTCGTCGTCACCGTCGTCGTCGCCGTTGCGGTTGTCGTCTAGCGCATGCAAAATATGACAACATGACTGCCGAACGGATCAGAGCTGCTCAAAATCGAAATGCAACTCAATGCAAGCAGCAAAGAAAAAGAAAAAAAAAAACTCTTTGGCCCGAGTCAGTTTTGGGTCTCTACTCCAGTTGCTGGCCATCAAATGTGACAGCTCTCGTTTCTCCATTAAACTGTCGGCAGACAGTGTCCAGATAACTTTATTAATGGATATTGCTGTGACTGCGCACTGGGTAGTTAGAATTGCCTCGAACCGAAATGCAGCTTCTTGAAAGCTGTACAAATTTCCACACAGACAGCCTTTAAATTGCTCAAGTGAGTTGTAGACCATTTATGTACAGCAAGAAATCTGTTTCTATTCGATATGCAAAGATATGTTTATCTATTTAACTTTAAACACTCAAGCTGTAAATTTGAAGATATTTGTTGAACTTAAAAGAGATTAAGGATCGTAGATCCATCTCTACTCAGCTCTTAGGCTGAGGAAAGGAAGTTTAAGGAGATTCTAACTTTGAATTTGTTTCAGTTCTATAGAATTAATATTGACTTAACATTATGTTACCGAGAAAACAACTGTTATTATCATTAAATACATAACAGAAGCTTCAATTAACAGCCTGGGGCAACATCCGTTGTTTCTAATCAATCTATAGACCACTAACAGTAACAAGTTAACAGACTTTTATTTAACATTTTTCCCTTTTCAATGTATTTAAACCAACTTTTCTTTCACTTTCTATGAAAATGACACAAAAACTGCCTCATTTAAGTTGGGCAAATCCCTAAACTTAAAGTCTCTCAACTTCTTCCAAAAGTTGAAACACTTTGCTGTATTATTCATGCATTGGCCCTTTTTTTCGGTAACCTGTTTCTAATCGTTGCTGCTGCTGCTGCTGTCGCTGTTGCCCGTTAATTACAGCAAACAAGCTACATTCTAATCAAAGCTAGCCTCGCATCATCTTTCAGTTGGCTTGATGTGTGCTCCTCTCGCCCTCCCATTGGCTGCTCTAATTAACTGCAGTTGCCCCAATCGGACTAACTGGGACAGGCCATGGTGCCGCATTTGAAAAGGCTTCAATGGTTGGCAAAATGTGTCAGCAACAGCAACAGCAGCATCAACAACATGCTGCCACAAGGCAAATGTAAACAACTTTCACTGGACGCTCGCTGTGAAAAGCGTTTAAGAATCCATTTGCACTGCGATGGCCGGGAGCGCGATGCCAAATGCTCTCGTTGCTGGGGCACAGCCAGAAGTCAAGAGCAAGCGTAGGGCGTCCACGGCGGCCGTCCCGCCCACAATCATAGACTGCGAGTGAAAAGTGGGCGTTACAGATGGTACGCCAATTAAAAGCGAAAACGTTGCAAAAATAGTTGATGACATTAATTGACATTTAGCTGCGACGGGCATATCAATGCGCCGGACAGCACAATCAGCCCCAAGGCAAAAGACCAGCTGGGGACGGCTGGCTCACTGGCTGGCTAGTGGAGGGGAAACAACTTTTAGCCATTTGCTGTAATAGGTAGTAATACTATGGACTAGGCCGCCTTTCACTTGGCCGCTGCTCCACGCAATTGTACAATTGGCAAAATGTCACAAAATCGAAAAGGCAGTTGTCAGCGTTTGCCAGTGGACGTGGGACTCCCATCATTAGCGTGGCACAATTGTGAGATGTGTAATTGCTGCAGCAACAACAACAACAAGTAGTTACAACAGCAACAACAACAACAACAACTGGCAGACATGCAGACGACACATTGACAGCGAGTTATGTCAAGTCGAGCGCGATTTGTTTAGCTCGAGCGCTGCCAATGAGAATTTTTGCAACATAAATAAATGTAAGCAACAAATTGAAAGGGAGATGGCAACAATTGAGCAAGCACTCACTCTCTCGCTCTCTCTCTCTCTCTCTCTGTCTCGCTCTTTATTTATTTGTGCAGCACTCTCTGATAATTGGTGGCACGACGCAACGCACAAGCGTTGCAGCCGCACAGCCGAAGGAGTCCTCGCGACAAGATTTATAAGCGGCTGTCAACGTAGCTGCAACGTGGTTGCAACTTTGTGGCAAGCGCTTTTTGATTTATAAGCAAAATGTTGCCGCTGCTGCTGCCGCTGCTGCGGTCCACTGTATTTATGAATCATTTCAAGCCAGCGGACACACAGCTCCTTGAACAGCGTCCGGCAACGGGTCCCGGGCTACTTGTGTAGGCAGTTGACAGAGCCGCGGCCTGGACCCGCCAGTAAGTAGCCGCCGTGGCGGCAGTAATTGCGCCGGCATGTGAAATATGAGATAAACTCCAAGTAAGGCTCCAGCAGCAGCAGCAGCAGCACCAACAGCGGCAACTGTTGCTGTGGTGCAGCGGAAACTTTCAAGCATGTGGCAAGTTGTTCAGAATCGCAACTAGCCGACAGGCGCGACAGTAGCTGACTTTGGCGAAAGAGAAAGACAGGCGACGACAGCGTTTTGGTGCCACATTGCGGCATGCGAAATAACTTCGCACAATTGAGCATGCCGACAGACAGCCCAGAGAGTCAGAGCCAAGAGTCACAGCCATTGCCGGCAGTCGGTGTCAGAGACGGTGGCAGTGCCAATGCCAGTTAGTTGCAACACCAAACTTGGACATTCTATTAAATTAATCGTCAATTATCAATGGGCCACTGAGTGCGTCGATAAATTGCATGTGAACTCTCTGAAGCAGCTCGAAGCGCACCTAACGGCCAAATCAATTTAACTGCATGTCTAATTAAGCCACAATTGCCAAACTACAAGCACTCCAATTGCACACACACACTCAGACACACAAACAAACACACACACACACATACGTACTCCCACTGTGTGTTGATTTTGTTTCGAGTGCTGCCAAAAAACTTTGCATGCAATTTACACGAACGCCTCCTTCAGCTGCCAATGTGTTTAATTAAATAGCAAGCGTAATTAAATCGCAATTAAATTAATTAAAAAGCACGCAGCCCATTGCCTGACGGCTTTGAAGAGGGTTTCTGCAGCTTGGGCGTTTAGTTTGCCTACCCTCCAACCACTCCCCTGACAGAAGTAAAAACAAAAATCGTGTAGCCGCGCCGTTGGCCGCCGGCCATGAACCTGAAAACTGTAAACTGTTAACTGTTAACGTGGCTTTGTGTACAATTAGACTTTAATTTTTTATGAGCACTGAATGCGTTTGGTGTTAAATGCCCGCTGATTGAGGCACATTCGCGTAGCTATGCAAATTTTATTGGCCAGCTAGCCAAAAACTCGGCTCGCTTTGATGTCGTACAGCGGGGCGTGGCTGAATGCTGCTCATGTTTTAATTTACGCAATGATAGGGGTCGCAGACCAACAACAAGTCCACTCAACGGAATGCAGACCAATCATAATAATAATCATAATCAGATGCGGGCCCCCAAAAGGCCAGGAATAAAATTTTTGGCCGAGCTGCTGCCATAATTTGTTTAATTAAGAAAATATATTTTCATATATGCAAAACTTTGACTTTTGGCATGCGCATATGTTGAATTATGTAGCACATGCATGCCAAATACATATTTTTGAATAATTCAAATCAATGGGAAAATGTCAAAAGCGATGTAATTAAAATGGAATGCAATATTAGGCAGCTTAGCTAGCTCAGTCAACTACGATGATAATAAATAATCAAATAGCTAAAAATCATTGCAATCATTGCAAATTATTGCAACACGGCAAACGGGGCTATAATTTGTAAGCAACAACAACAACAATACACAAGAGCCGCATGAACAAATTGAATTGCGGCAATTACTTGCCACGATACGCAGAAAATGCTCCGCACAAAAGGTGGACGCGGCCAAGAAGAAGTCTGAGCAGGAGCAGGAGCCGGCGCAGGGAGCGAGAGCGAGACTGAAATCAAAATAAAAATGCACAGAAAGTCAAGTTCATAAAAATGAAATCATGCCACAGCTCAGGCAGAAGATCAAAGAGGACAAATCAATAAAAGCCCAGCACTGAAATAACTTAAAGTCAAGCCAAAGTCGTACCGGACAACAGACCCCGGAGCAGAGCAGGGCAGAGCAGAGCAGGGACCGTGTGCAGTTCAGTTGAGTGGAGCCGAGTCGAGTCAAGTCGAGTCGAGCTAGAGCTAGCTAGAGCGCTGGCTAGGCAGTGCGACCCCAAAACAACTTGACCTGGTCAAGGCTACAAGCACATAAAATAAAATTATACAACAAATGCCACAAATAACAGACAGAGACAGAGAGAGATAGGTAGAGAGAGAGAGAGCGAAGAACTAAAGCAAACTGTCTTTTGATCTATGGCAAAAGCAAGCCTCTGTCTGCCGCTGCTGCTGATGAGATGATGATGATGATTATAATGATGATGATGATGATGATGGGTCTCAATATGGAGCAGCTCGATGCTGCGCGCGCTCTATAGTCAAGAGTAAATTGGCATAAGAAATCAGAAATCACAGAAGGTTGCTGTCCACGTTCACGTCGAGATAAATGGACGCCAAGACTGGACACACACACACACAAACAGACACACACACATACAGAGTGCACAGACCATTGCAATATTAAGTAAATATACAAAACGTTGTCGGCGCGGCGCACAAAACTAATGATGTCGATGTGGCTGCCGCTGCTGCTGCTGCTGCCGAGTCCGAGTCCAAGTCCAAGTCGGATGCTGTGGCTGTGGCACAGACGAGGCTGATAATGATGCGGCTGGCAAAAGTTTAGGACGTTCACTGTATCTGTGTGTGTGTGTGTGTGTGTGTGTGTGTGTGTGTGCTGTATGTTTCAGTTCACTCGGTCTCTTTGGCTGACTGGCACTGGCGATATACACACGCCAGGTAATAAATTTCATTTCTCAGCTGATATGGGCAATTAAGGAACAATTTTGCAGCTGAATGAGTAATAAATAAAAATTGTATGCCAGCGATACGCAGATACAAAACTGCAAGAAGTCGTCAGGCAGCCAGATAGTTTTCGGATAAAAATACACAAAACGAACGAGCGAACGAACGAACGGACAGACGAGACGTCAGCAAATGAATGAATGAGCCAACAACACAGAGAGACTTCGGGACAGGCAACTTGCTGGCAACTTGAGACTCTCTGATAGCCGCGCACTCATCAGCCAAACGAACTGTGGGTACGGCCGGCTGTGGCAACGTCTGGCAGCATAGCTGGGCCATGGATGCTGCTGCATGCTTGCCCTTTTGATGAAAACAACTCAATGACGTGATTTGTGCGGCAAGCGTCGCGTTGAACCCCCAACGAAGCAGCAGCAGGATGTTGCATGCATATACTGATATACATACATGTGTGTGTGTGTGTGCGTGTGTGTGTGTGAGTGTTTGTTGCTGTCTCTCATATATAAATCACACATTTTGCCAGCAGATTGACGTGCAAATTCCACAAGTTTCTGAGATACCTGCAGACTTTGGTCAGTTTATAATTTCAGCTTTTGCATAATAAATCACACAGGGCTTAAACCACGCATAGACATTGAGTTTGGGCCACGTTTTCAACTGCAACCCCTCCACCAAGCTCCCTCTCTCTCCTTTATACCCAAAAATATCGGCTCTTTGAGCATTACTTTAATTACACAAAGCCAACGGCAGCAAAGGGCGCCGCAACGCTGGCATTTTTTAAATGCTGCCGAAAAACAAAGAAACGAAGCAAACGATTCAACGAGTGCCTTGGCTGCCCAATGCGACGCATCGCTGCCTTTTGGTACATATAATGTCGGCACATGATATGTCGCCTCTCTACCTGAGCGGCACCAAAAAACCAACCCGCCCAGCAACGCCAGAACAATGGACCAACATCATGACACTCGAGACGGCACCAAAGCCAAAAGCTGCATACAAATGCCATTCAAGGGGCAGTGGTGGCAGGGGGGCAACAATAGTGGCCGGCCAGCGGGGCTACTGTTTAAATGTGCTCCATTTTACTGTCAAGTGTAGAGCGAGTTGACATTTGGAAAATGCTCTAACCCTAACTCTCACTCTCCCTCTCACTCTCCCTCTCTCTCTCTCTCTCTCTTGTCGTAGAATTTTAATTTAAGTATGTAAACTGACATTGAATAGTTTGTCGGGCTTTTGCTTTAGCCTGCATCACCTTTTGTTGTGGGTGGCTACAAAACTGAACTCCACTTAAAAAAAAGGAAAACCAAACTCGAACCCGAACGAAAGAGCCAAGAGCTGTTGCAAGGGCGCACCTGAGCGCAATTTAAAACAATTTGAAGTTTTTGCAATTTTGTTTGCAATTGGATTCTCTATTAAACAGTGCAAAAGCAATGCACGACTTGCAAATGCTCTAAGCAGCTGAGATGAGCTCAAGTCGATTGAATGAAATGAATAATAAATACATAAATGAATACAAAAGAGTATTCAAATAAATAATAATAAATAAACTAAATATGAAATCTAGCTCCAGCTCTTGTCTCATATCTAACTTCAGCCCTTCATGATGGCCTAACTAATATACCCCATTTGGCTAGATCTCACAGCTGCTTCAACCTGCCAGGAAATAGAGTTTGAATAGGTTTTTGCTTGAGCTGGTGTGAGCTACATTTAATGAAAACTGAGCATGGCCGCAGTCGAGCGAATTGAAGTTGTGAACTTGTTGTTAGCTTGATGAGTAGCTGTCCAAGCCAAGGGCAGCGTCTAGGCACAGCTGACAGCCATGTATAACCATGATGCAGTTGACAGCTCAGGCTGCGCCACGGGTGGTGCACAGCACAGCAGCCGGCGCTAATCAACAGCCCAAGCCCAAGCCCAGAGCTCATTTTAACTGCCAATCAGTGGCATCTTATATAATATATGTATATATATAGTATATATTTGCTATCGCTTACCGGTGTTGAATATGGATGCGCTGTCAGACGCACTCCGTCCGTCTCCAGCTGTTCGGCCAGCACCATTTCCAGTTCGTTGCTGGGCGGCGTCTCGCAGAGGATCTCCATGCTGCCCGATAGTGAATTGGGATCGTTGAGCATAAAATAGACTGAGGCAGCTCCCTTTTCGCGCAGCGAGCGTATGCTCTTGAGCAGCTTATGTCGATGGGCTGGATTATCGACGCCAATGGCATCCAGATCGGGATCACCGACTTGTTTGCAAATCTCCAAGTCATCGTAGCCATTGTCCAGGAAGCTTTCCGCGTATTGTGCCAGCCCGAGGGCGCGCAGCCATTCGCAAACAATGTTGCTAACGGCCATTTTGACACCTGGCCAGCGAGCTGTACACCTGTGTGTATATATGTGTGTGTGTGTGTGAATGATTTGATGTGCGCTCACGTGTGTGTGCCACCAATTACCGTTACAAAACGGGCTCGTCTATTAGCGCCGCGTCACGTGCCAAACGCGCTGTTGCCCTGTCTCTTCTTCTTCTTTCACTTATTGTTATTGCCGCTGCTGCTGCTTACAGCTTGCAATTTCCTTAGCCCGTTACGTTAAAGCTTTACGTATTGTTTTAAATGCTCTCGTTAAAAGTCATTGCCGCAGGCCACACACACACAGAAACGCCTCAAAGTTGATCTCACATTTTTGCAGTTTCCCATGCCTCGACGCGCTTTTCAAATTTCCTGCCTGCGCTACTGCTGCTGCTGCTTCTGCTGCTGTTGATGGTGCCACATTATGTTGCATGCTGGAATTGAGAAAGAGAAAAAACCACAATCATTTAGTTATATTCAATTATATGCATGTATATGTATGTATATCTAAAGCATTGCATCAATTTCAATTAAATCAATGTTCGCCCGCATTTGCATAAGATTCGAGCATTTTCCCACCATTTAAGTGAAACACTTCAAATCAATAGCTGCAGCGCTTCGGCTGCAAATCAAAATCCAAAATTCTCGAAAATTAATTAAACCAATGGCAGCTGATGCGGTTTCCGTTTACCACACAGATAGAGAGAGAGAGAGAGAGAGAGAGAGAGAGTGAGAGACACACACGCACACAGTCAATAATTCTCACATTCTAGCATGTGCCTTATCGAGCAGAGCGTATAATGCATGCCCCCTTCCCCTCCCCCTCTCACACACACTTACATTCACATCACTTTATCATAGACACTCTGACGTCGTCTCCCATGTGGGCTGCACAGGAGTTGCCCTTCCCTTCCCCATTCCCCCTTTCCCCTGCCCCCTTCCATTCCTTCGCACGCTGAGCTGCCTACGCCTTGGCGCTTTAGAGAATCTATGAGGCGTTAAACGCAAACTAAAAGCTTAGAGCAACCAATCAACAGCAGCAGTAGCAACAACAACAACACCACCAACAACAACAACAACATGAACTGCAGTTTTTGGGCGTGTGCCGTCGCTTATTGATAAATGATTGATTATCAGCTTGTGGGTGCGCTGCGGTTTGCTTTGCCTTAGCACAAGAGTTTAGTGTTTGCTTTTAGTTTATCTTTAATGGATTATTTTAGCGGTTGGCAGCAGCAACAATAGCGCCAACAACAACACTCATTGCCATAATCCACGCTCTGTTGCCACGCCCAGAAAAAAAGAGGGCAAACATCACACAAGTAATTTCTATGTGCTCCAGTCTCCCCCACTCAGTCTCTCCCTTCTCTCTCACTCCCTTTGACACTAGCCATTGTTGTTGTTTCATTCTGGCAGCTGTTTTTATTTCATTTTCACATTGCCATCGAATAGATCAATCATGCCTGCTCGACGTGCCTTACAAATGGTTTAATTATACACAATTATTCACCAATAAAACTGTCGAGCAGATGTCAAGAGTTGAGTTGAGCTTTCACAAAAAGACAAACAAAAGAAAAACGAGAAACGAATGAGCAGAAAAATTGAATTTGCTCATCAAGTCAAATCATAATAAAAACATTAAGTCGCAACAAGAAAAGCAGACAGGTCTGTGCATGTCTGTGTATATAATTTATATATATAAATTTACATTTAAGTGAGGAAAAGCTTTCAGACTTTAGACTTGCCTCATTTGGGAAAATCCAATTAGTAATCTGTCTTTTGCGTGTGAAGATCTTTTTCACTAATGACATAGATAACATCATACATCTATGATCTAGAATGCTCCACTGAAAACTTTATCCACATATAACATCAACGATCAAGCTATAAACAATCTCTGCTTCTTCAATAACTTTCAAAAAAACAACCAACAATTTATTCACTTTATATTTAAATGTGGGAAGCTATCTCAAGCTAAAAGAGCTTTAAAAATACATTTATCAAAGCGCTCCAAAAAAAAAATATAATTAATTACTGAGCTGTCTGTCTTGCCGTGGTTTAGCCTCAGGTGCAGCTGCCAATTATGGCTGGCAAATGTCTTTCGATTTATTGCACAATTGCACAGCTTTAATTAAAATGGACTCGCTGCAAATACGTATTTATTTATATTTGTATATTGCTGTCATAAAGGGGCGGCAACCATGCCCATGTCCATATGCCCGCTCCCTCGCTTGACATGTCTTGACATTTAAGTTGGCTTTTAGTTAATTTATTGAATACTTTCAATTTCGTGGCCCGCAATCAGTTGCAATGTGGCTGTAAAATTTTAATGTGCCCCGTTCATTATCTGAACTCGAGAATCTAATTACCAAAAGTGCCTGCACCGACGACATGTAGACCCAGTCGTTCCCCCTCCACCTCAGATACCCACAACATCAGCAGTAGCCGTTCGCTGGCATTTTGCGGAGCGAGCGATATGTGACCTGCTCGACTTGCAGCTGACGCTCTGGCTAGTCGGCTTTTTGATGTCTTTCATACATACACTTTGCTGTAGGGTATAATGACTATGTCGGACAACAGGTAGCACAAGCAGAAATATAATAGAATCCATAATATAAAGAGATGCAACCATTTGGCTATAATTGTTTGGACAATTATGGTTAGGCATAGGCTATTGAAAAGATCTTTGTAGATTGAACATATTTTCGTATAATTTTATCAGAATATTTTTAAAATTTATAGTTGCATCTTTGAGTATAAATATGGGCTACAATAAATCAACCACATACAATAGAATTATACTATATTTTATTTAATATTAGGGGGGAATATCGCAGGTTTGAATTAACGAGAGTTGACTGTATTTGTTTATTGATATAACATGTTGAAAAATAATCCAAAACTCACCAGCGGGATATAACTACTTTTTGTTTTAACTATGATCTTAAGACAGTGCAGAAATGATTCAAAAGATCTTAAATGTGACTTGGTCATATTTAACTCCACTCGCAGACAGCTAAATAATGGTATACCAAAAATTCTATCTGCGCTATATATAAACTAATACTTCCATAATATATTTAAAATTATTCTAAGAGCTCTTCTAACCCAAAAAGTATTCACTCTTCGACGCAGTTCACTCCTTAATCGTTTTTTTTTTTTTTCAATTTTCAGTTTACTCTTAACGCAATTAAAGGCGGCCAAAAACCAACAACGAACAGGAGAATAACAAAAAAGAGAGAAGAGTAGAGAAAACAACAGCAAGAAACAAAGCAAACAAACTTCGCTCGCTTGGCCTTTATTATCTTGATGAGCGGCCAAACTATTTTACGAGCTCGCCAACAAGTTAATTAGCCATTGGCATTAATGCGGCCAAGAGCTGTGCGAGCAGTTGGCTGAAACGAAAATTTTTGGTGTTGTCAAATGTATTTCACTTTTATTTGCCTGACTGACGGCGGCCTATTTCCTATCATTAATGAAGACGCCTTGTTCTTGCGTTTTGTTTTTTTCTTTTTCTCATCCGTCTCTCAATTTTTATAATTTGATTTGCTTCTCCTTAATGTTTATTGCCTGCCCTCCCAGTTGGCCAACAACAACAATTGCCCCCTACCTTTAGCTAATGACAATAATTAAATACTCAAGTGCGTGGCGTCCGAGTTATGCATATTAATTAGCCCAAGTCGCGTAGCGTGTGAACATTTTCTTGCTGCTGCTGTTGCTGTTTCCGTTGCGCACCTGCACGCCAAAAAAAAAAAATAAAAATCACCAAAAAGGAAAATTAAATAATAAAAGAGGCAAGCGCAAAAAACAAGGCAAATATTTATATATATAATGTGGCCGGGCAATTGGCGAAGCTGTGCAAACAATTTTAATTAAATGGCAATTGCGCATACGCCGCGTGTTCATGCGCCGCAGATGGCAGATAAAGCGTGGCCCAACTGCCAGCTGACAGCTGTTGGCAGTGCCGCAACGTGTTGCAATAAACGTTACCTGCAACACCACCACCGACTACAACAGCAACAACATCAATATAAATTTGCCTGCCACAAGTTATTGAGGCTCAATTTGATTTGGTCTCGCCTTGTCCACCTCTCACAATTGTTTCTGGCTCTAAGGCCAAAAGTCAACACGATCTGCATAGGGCTTGCTCTGTTGAATTGACACCGTTTAAATACAAACGGACGTGCTATAAACAAATTAAACTTGCCACAGCACACAAAGGCAAGAAAACAAAAAAACACGGAGAATAGTCGAACAAGAATTCGTATCAATTCGAACATAATGCGTTGGGATGACGCCCACGAGTAAAACGAATACGAATACGAATCTCCATTGTGAATGAAGGCAACAACTGCAGCACAAAACCAACAACCAGCAACCAAGAGGCAACAACAAGTCAACAATTTATTGTTGTTGCCTGGCTTCGATGATGTTGCATTAAATTTGGTTTGCTGCCCCTTGCCGCACGCTGCTGCGTTGGCGTTGAACATTTGGGAAGACCAAAAATGCCAACAACAAACGCTGACAAACTTTTACCCAAAAAAATAAAAACAAAATATATACAGAGTAAGAGAAGAGAGAGAGAGAGAGAGAGAGAGAGCGAGAGAGAGAGAGAGAGCGAGAGAGAGAGATAGTAAAATTCATAGGTAATAGGTCGGAAGTGAAAGGGTTTTATTTTTGAACACGCTGCGGTGCGCTTTGCCGCTGACAGCGCCACAATTTGTGGCATTTTGTTGATAGAGCATTAAGGCATTTAACCATTTACAAAAAGAGGCGCGCCCCCACAAGAGAAGAAGGAAAAAAAAAACTATATAATTATTTCATTTACGATATGGGTGTATTACAAAGCGAAGACCATCAAAATGTAGACTATGCATTGACTTTGATGGAAATTGCTTTTATATAGCTCAACTTCTTGCAAACACATAAAAAAGTTGATCTCTCAAGAGATCAGTTAAAGGTAAAACGAGTAAAAAAAAAAAACAAAATTAACATACAATTCAATTATGTTACAAATTGTATACCTTTTAGGCAAACACTTAATAAACTTTGATTCGCCCCGGTAGATAATTTATAGATATTATGATCAGCCAGTCGTAACTAATTGAAGACACGTTTTTGGCTGATATTTACTAAAATGCTGTGGGCAAACAGTAGTCGCTACTAAATGGAAGCTTTGTGGTGCATGATCGAGTATATATGATATACGATAGACATACATACATGTATATGATTTAAAGATTGTAGTGTACGTAAGTCACGGCTACATATTTGTATGTGTATAGACATAAATATCAAATTGAGCAATTAATTCCCACACTTTAGGATATAAATAAAGCAAATAAGTAAATGAAAAAATATAAAAATATATTTTTAAAAATATATATCAATATAAAATAAAATATATATATATAAAATAAAATAAAGTAAAATAAAAAGAAAGGCAAAATATATATAAAAACAAATAATAAACCTCTAGTCTAGACTGCTCGACTACAAGATCCTTGAACCCTTCGGAGAACTGATATTTCAATAATTCTTCGCGTCATTCTAACACACACATACACACACAGAATGCCTGAAGCAGCAGAGAGCTCGACTGTAACGAGCTTTACCTGCCGTAAAGTAAAAGCAAGGAGAGAATAAGTGCAGAAGATCATTAAAGTTGTCTATGTGTATGCAGCAGTTCTCATTTGGTATTTGTATTTAAGTAAAACGAAGCTAGAATGCTCACAGCAGCAGAGAGCGTTCCCACTGGTCACTTGAAGCTCGACTGTAACGAGCTCTACTTGCCGTCGGGCTCAACCTTTGAGAGAGACAGTGCTTGAGTAAAAGTGGCCCTATATAAAGGGCAGCAGCTGCAGCATTTCTTCAGTCAGTCTTCAGTCGTCCAGGCCTGGTGGGGGTCAACGCAATGAAGTGAAGCAGAGTGTGTGATCGATCAGGAATTACGTAAAGGAAATACGTAGAGGAATTACGTAAAGGAAATAAGTAGAGGAAATACTTGGAAACAATACTTAGAAATGTACAGTATTATTTCATTTATAAGTGTTATATATATAACAATAATTAAATTTAAATAAAATTGCTCATGTATATATTCAAAGTTTGTGTCCAATTTCTTGTTCTACCTCGCATTCATGTTCATTGACCAATGAACTCATTAATTTTCAACCAGGTACTGCACCTAAATATCGACATACATACACACATATATATTCATACATACATTTATACATTTATATATCCACAACTGCCAACACTTTGTCAGCTTTTGGGTGTGCATAAGACCAAACCCAAAGTGTTGCAATTTGGAACGCCTTCTCTTGCTCTCTCTCTCTGAGATGTAGCTGAGCTCTCCAAGCAAAAGTTTCACGCTGTGCACAAGCCGGACGACCTTTTGCCATACACAGACACATACATGTGAGTGTGTATGTGAATATTGGCAATGCCTAAAGCTGTGCACAAGTCCAAGTCAAAAATGTATAAATTGATATCATTTTTTGTTTGTCGCTCGTTTTCTTTTTTCTTTTTCTTTATTTTGTTGCTTTTTGTTTTTGGCGATATTTAAGCTCAGGTCAGGAGCAGCGGGTGGCCAGAGCGCAGGTGGCTTCACATACACATACACCTTTATATATTTTTATATTTATCTACACTCTTTTTTTTGTTGTTGTTGCCTTAAGCGTGTTTTCTGCTTAATGTTTAATGCCCGATAATTTAACATTTTTGTCTGCGTGTGTTTTCTACAATTTGTTATGCAAACAAACGGGGCCACAGTTTATTTAATAGTCGCTTATAAATCATCATCATCTTCATCATCATCATTATTATCTGGTTCGTCATCGGCGGTAACGACGGAACGAAACCATCGATAATATCGCCATTGTTTAAACAATGAATAATGTGCGATATGCCCTCATAATATTTATTTGGCAGTCTATAACTACGCAACAACAACATCTTCATCATCATCCACATCATCATCAATGTGGGCATTGATTTTCGACAGTTTTTCTTAACGCCTGCAGCAAGCGTCCCGTACATATGCTTCGTCTTTATTGATTGCTGCCCCCCACCCATTCCTCCATCCTCTTCAATTCTTTTCTGATATTTCTTACTTGCCGCGACTCATTATGGACAGCAGTGGCTGCTGAGCCCCAGCTCGGCCCCGGCCAGTCCAATCGCCGTGCCAATGAAATGCAATAAATTCGAATTAAGCCGCTCACATAAAACGCCTGATTGCACACGGGGCGCGCGCGCTGTTGCGGCAAAAGCTAAAGTTCGCCCGCTCTCTTGGGGAACGCGCTGATGCCAACATCCTGTTGACAGTCGACTGCAACGGCAGCAGCGGCAGCAACAGCGGCAGCTATCAATATTAAAAGCGCTTATTTGACAGAAATATGACAAATGCCTGACAGCAAAGCTGAAAATAAACGCACACAGGTTGGCACAGCTTCGCCGTTCGCCATTCGATTGGATCCTTCCTTCCTGCGCTACACCTCTCTCTGTCTCTCTCTCTCTCTCTCTCTCGATGTCCTGTTGTGTTGCGTAAAGTGCCAAGTCATTAGTAACAGGCGAGAGCAAACGTCAGATATGCTTTTTGGATTAGTCAATTCAAATTGCGTGCGAGTATTGAACCGTTGGCAGCTGCACGGCCGAAATGATTTCTGTGTCTCCTTTTGCCAGTTAACTTGCGCCTCGTCTGATTGTCTCTCTCTGTCTCTTTCTCTCAATAACCATATGAACTTGCCACATGCTGTGCCCAGGCATTCAATACGCGGCTTCGGCGCGACTGCCGTTGACAACGCACGACACGTGCAACACTCACGCAATTTCAATCACCCCCACACGCTTCCGCTCTCGCTCACTCGCCCTCTCACTATCTCTCTCTCTCGCACTTCCACTCCCTCCCACTCTCTCTGTTCACGTGTGTTAAATGAAATAAGTAAGCATCGAAAATGCGCTCAACTGTCAAAGTGGTGCAACCACTGGCCCACGGGTAACTGTAGCCAACCACCATATTCAGCCGTCTATTACCTTTATGTGGCATGCAATGAAGCGTGCCGCAGCTACAATGCAATCACGGCTAAAATGGGGCATAGCCAAATTGTAGGATAGCTTATCAGCTGTGTGTGTGTGTGTGTGTGTGAGTTTTCAATTGGAAATTGAATTGAGCCAGCGCTGCGCTAACGTCGTTTGAAAGTGTGTGGCATAATTTAACAAAGGGATTGACATCAATATGTCGCGGAATTCCTGTTCAACAGGAAGATATTTCAACTGAAGTGTATTTAAGATCCAAAAAAGTTCTATTGTAAAAGACTATTTGGGAAATAAAATGCAAATGAGGTGAAGCAAAGTCTACATCAATGCGATCGATATGCACATGAAGGAGTCAATCGAGTAATCAATCAGGGGATTGATCAATCAGTGAAAATGATTGAATATCTTATGGACTGACAGGCTACTACAGCGTCAACTGAGTGATTGATTGATTGATTGACTAAATAACAGAATAACTGATTGATGAGCTAACTAACTGTGCAGTAGGAAAGTAGGAAGCAGTTGATTGATTGATTGAATAATACCTGTAACAGTAAGTACGCATTATATTGAAATAATTGATTGATTGACGGACAACCAATAAGAAACTGATTGAATAATAACTGTAACTGTGAGTACATATGGTTGATTGACTGATGAACTGCCAGTAAGAAACTAGGAAATGATTGACTGTTTGAATCATAGCTGTAACTGAGTTGACTGATTGATTGACGAACTCAGAGAAGCAAATTCATTAAAATCAATCTATCCGATTGACCAATTCAAAAGCGCATCGCTTCAATAAAACTGTCATTAAATTGTTAAAGCCCTATAAAATAACATTAAATCAGCTACAATTGCAGCTTCTCTGCACTTTAAAGGCTCCTGGAATGCGCCTCAATCAAAGTCGAATTCAAATTGACAATCATGTTAATAGTTATGCATCTCATTATATTGGTGCATGGCACTGGTATTTGTCGCATTATCAGCTCCGATATTCGCGCATAATTTTCGCGTTATTTTAAAATGCACAACAGGCAAATAAACACGACGCTTTGCGCCAATTTCATAAATATTTTTATGGCGTTTAATAAAATTTTATTGGCAGGGGGCTGCATGTTTTATGACCGTCTGCTGTGCGGCTGCCTGCCCTGGCTGTCTGTTTCGCTGGTTGCATGGTCTTTGGCTTGTCCATGGCTACTTCAATTTGTCGCCGTGCTGCAGCAGTTGATCAAACCAAAGCCCCTGCAAGTGCCCCCTCAACTCTCTCGCCCTCTCTCCCTTACTCTCTCTTTCGCTCTCTCTATCAGCATTGGCTCTCATTCTGTCTGCCACGGCAGCATGCAATTTTTTGCGTATTTTAACGCTTCATTGTCAATGCAACTGACAGGCACTTGCAGCCTGCCGCCTGCCGCCTGCCACTGGAGATGGCAATGGAGATGGCGATGGCGATGGCGTTGCCGATGGCCATGGCGATGCAGGGCAGCTATGCAACGCGACGTTGTCATCAGTTGCAACAATTACTTAAACGCAGCTATAATTTTTATGCAGACGGACGGGCAATTTACTGGGCCAGCCAAACGGACGGACGAGCGGACGGACAGCCAGCGAGCCAGCCATCCGAGTGCTTATGGCTATTTTCACAATTTTATTTTTATTATTATGAGTGCAACTATTATTATTATTACGCCATTGACTTTAATGCTCGTGCTTCAAAATAATATTCATAAAAAAAACACACACACATTTATATATATAAAATACCAGCATAGCCGACATATTAAAATACCAACGGAGTGGCGATAAAATAATTGCATTATTGCTTTTCCAGCCCGTATCGTCGGTGTCAACCTGCAATAGTTGGCGATTCGTTAAAAATGTGATATTTGTGGTCCATTAGCTTTGGCGCATTGTTGTACAAGGCATTTTTATTAAATTCCTATAAATATATAAATAGATATATAGACATATACATATACACTCCCATATACATATTTCTATTTATAGCAAAGCATTCAATTAAAGCAAAAAGTAAACTCTGGCAGGCAGCTCGTTTGCTCATTCATTCATTCATTAATTAAGCTTTGGCTAACAAGCCTTCATTCAAGCTGCTCCATTAGGCACTCAAACTCAAATATACTCTGTACAAATTTTGCTGAGAGCAACAAATATAGAAATTCTTTGTTTAAACTTTTATCTTCAACCAGAGTTGCCACCATCTGCACTAATGAGCCAACCCTACTCATGCCACTCTTTAACACTAATGTTTCTTTAAGATCTCTAATTTCTTCACATTCATATTCCATTAGCCTAAGCCACTCTGCCGCTGCCTTTCACCTTCTACAGGGTATTCGCAGTGATTCAACTCTGGCAACTTTTATTGATCAATTTCGGGTATTTAGCATTTTGTCAATGTGTCATATTGGCCGGGGCCATCTCTTTCATTGGGTCTTCGTCATCCGCCGGGGCTCCTCCGTCCGTCTCTTTGCCCTATTCAATTTGCCGCGCGGCACATAAATCACAGCACAATTCGGCGCAGGCAAATAAAACATTTTTTACAGCATCTTTCGTCATTTTGGCAGCGACTCCGTCTCCGGCTCCGTCTGATTGTCGAACAATGGCAATTAACCCATAAATGCCCACATTTAATCGCTTCTATTCCCCTTTCGCTACACCACGCCACGCCCCTCCACTCCAGCCCCATTCGCAGTCCAATTAATTGAAATTCAAAGCTTTGGCTTTAACTTTGAATTTGAGTCAGTTTTTATGATGGTTCTTTTTTTTTTTTTTGCCGGTTTCTGTATAATTTCACTTTGTTCCATGCACCATGCCCATCATCATCGTCTCCATCTCCATCTTCATCATCGTCATTATCATCATTGTCATTGACTTGTGTTTCCAATGAATAATAAAGTAGAGTGGAGTACACCAAGCCGTCGCCGCCGTCGTCGTCGTCGTCGTCGTCGGCGTTGCCACAGATATAAATCAATTCCAGAGAAGCGACAAAATTTACATTCCGCTTTGCCTGCGCGTGGATCTGTGTGTGTGTGTGTGTAGGACTGGAAGTGGAAGCCCGGGCGGGAGCTGTAAATGGAGCTAACAGAGATAGAGAGAGCGAGAGCGAGGAGAGAGATAGCGTATTGGAAGGGGGATCTCTGGAAGAATGGGGATCAGCCATTTGGCTTATTGAGATTTCATCGGAAGTTTTGTGCGCATTGTGTCACAGGCGCATGCGTATTGAAATTTATGGGAACGGTAAAGCCAAACGGCATTGTATTAATAATACAAAATAAAGCAAAAATCAAAGAGACAGAGAGAGAGAGAGAGAGAGGAAGAGAGGGTACAGAAATCGTTATCGTTGAAATCGTGCAAGGCGATACAATTCGTAAGCGTTTAAGATTAAGTGGGCCTTGATTAATGATCACAAAGTGCGTTGCGGTCGGCCACGCACCACAGGAGGCTGGCAGCTGGTCTAAAAAGCTACAGCGGGGGGCAATACCAATCCAGTTTGAATCAAAACACTTTAACCTTGGCTAAGAATTCCGACTCGAAGCTGATCTACTTGGCATAGCCAAGCAGAAGCCATAAATTTTGAAACAGTTAAATTGTATTCCAAGTTTAGACAAAATAGTTTCCACTTGGAAATTACAGAGCGATAGCATCTACAGCTTCTTATGTGCATATTTAATTCTCACAGAGCAAATCGTGTGATCGTAAACCATATATATGCTATGATCATATATAGAAGTTCTTATAAGCATTCCTAAACTGTTGAATTCCTTTAGAGTTGAGACAAATTTGATATCCTCTTAAGGAATACGTCGTATTTATTCTGACGACCTCTTATTTTACATTAGTCCAATAGCATAAGTCTCTCAGATATCTCTATATATACCTACACTCAACTCTGTCGAGCTGCTAGCTGAACCAACATTTGATACCTTCCGCTCAGTGGACTCTCTCTCTCCCTCTCTCTATCTCTTGGCGACTCTGCACAGCATCTTTGGCCTTTAAACTATATCTATATCTATACCTGTCAGACCCTTAGCTGCAAACATGTCCAATCAATGCCACTTCCATTACTTAAAAAACCATCAACACAATGGCCACAGAGTAGCTCGAATTTCACATTAAAAATAAAACACATCTACACACATTAGGCAACGCGCACATAAAATCGAAAATCGAAATCGAGAGAGAGAGAGAGAGAGAGCGTTGGCAAGGGAGCGCGGGTTAAGATGGAAATTTCATCATTCTGATTAGCTGGTTGCGCCATCAACTTGAATTGTCGTCTAGAATTTGTGCCTGCGGCATATGCCATAAAAATAAAAGACGATCCATTAATGAAAATTACGTACCACACGGCACATACAAAATTTTCCAACTGACTGCAAACGACGCACGATCAGATAAAATATATATACCAATATAAAGGAACCATATATATTAATGTTGAGAATGTCATGTCAAAATGTGGCGCTGCTTTCGTACAACAATATGACAGGCGACAGGGAGCGACGGAGAGCGGGAGGTTAAGATTCTGGACAGGATTCAAGGTAATGCAAGCAGCCAACAAAAATTTGTGCTGATACCCACACGATTCGCTCTGTGCCCGGCTCTGACTGTAAACCGATCCTCCACGCGCGCTACACAATGAAATTTCAGTTGAAATGAAAAATTGACAAGCCAAAAGAGAGAGAGAGAAAAAAAAACAGCAGAGAAAAAGGAAAGTGAAGACGGACAACGCTGGCTAAGGATGACGACAACAATTACACAAATAAAATGCACAATATTAAACGAAATTATACTCTATATACAGATATATGTGTGTGCAAGTGTGTGTGTGTGTGAACTTCCCCTCTCAGCTCAGTTGGCAGACAAGCGACACAACAAAGGCCAACGGCGGCATAAAACAAAAGGGCCCAAAGGCATAAGGCTGACAAGGCAGCTGTCCCTATGCTGCCATCTCGCTCTAGCTACCACTCGCCCTCTCTCACGCTCTCTCGCTCTGTCTCCGTCTCTGTCCTTGTTGCGGTGCCTGTGACTGCCTTGTTGCCTGTGTGTTTTGGGTTTGCCTTGAGCCTGCAGCGCGTTTTATGTATCATTTTTCATGACAGGCAGCTACTCAAATGCACACACACACAGAGAGAGAGACTCACACACACACACACACACACTCATACACACAGGCAGCTGATATATCCGCCTCGCTTGACAGTCGCGCAGTTGACAAGCACTTCAAAGTGCAATTGCTGCAGCTAATTACATGTAAATATGTAACTACCTCCCTCTATATCTCTATATCTCTATCTCTCTCTCTCTCTCTCTCTCTCTCTCTCTCTCTCTATCTCTATCTCTATCTCTATCCCTCTGTCACTCGCTCTCGATCTATTACATTTAGTCACACACATTAATCAACACGTGGGCAATGCTAATGAAGACGCATCTTCGCATACAACTCACTTCAATTCTGATTTAAGGCAGCCACCCAAAAATGTGCCCAAATACATATATCATTATTTGGAATCTGCCAGACAGCACGAGTTCATATAGCTGCAAGTGTATGTGTGTGTGTGTGTGCTGGGGCAAAGACTTCATCATTTAACGATTATTTCTAGCAATTTTAATGCACTCACTCAAACCTCGCTCGACTCGAGCTGTTGCAGGTCTTGTCAGCTTACCTCTATCTCTCTCTTCTCTCTATCACTCACCCCGCTTTTACTAACGGCAACATTGCGAAAATTTACGATGCCTGTGACACAGTTAACTCATGCTCGACACCAAAACATATATCAAATGTGTGGCACGACTTCGGGCAACGCCAGCCTGAGGGTAAAGGCTGCTTTACCTGCCGCTGGCACCCAACACCGATCCACAACTACCTCTCTTCCACTCCCACTCCAACTCTCTCTCTCTTACCAGTCTTGCTCCTGCCCTGTTTCAGTTGCAGCCAGGCAAACAATAACGTGAAATATGTGCGGCGTTTTGCAATTCATACGCAAAAATGGATGAGCGGCGCATTTGAATCGCAATGCGGAATGGTTTGTGGGTCTGGTCTGGCCTAGGTCTGTTCTGTTCTGTTCTGGTCTGTTCAGCTAAGCTCAGCTCTGGTCTGGTCTGGTAAGGCAACGGTAGCAGCCGCCACATAGCTTTGTGGCAATGTGGGTTGCGGGCATCAAGGACACACATATTTTGCCGGGCACACAATAACACATTGTAATGGCAATGGCAAAAACATAAAATTAAAGTGTCGTACGGCCAACGCTGGAGTGGCGACTCGAGTGGGCTCCATGGAGCGGGTGGTGGTGGTTTGCATTTAATCTTCCAATTGAGTGCGTGCTAGAGCCGTGGCTACGGCTATGGCTATGGCTGCTGTCCTGACATAGATAAACTGGCATATCCTGCCTGTCTGCACCTCTCCCATCTCTCTCCCGCTCTCTCTCTCTCTCTCTCTATCTCTTTCCTCTTTTTTTTCAGACCGGCATTGCCAACATTTTTGCTTTTAAAAAACAATTAATCTTTATTAGCCGGAGCCGTTGGTAACTTTGTCGATGACTCAAAAGCCAATTAAAAGTGTTTTGCCAGTGCAACAATCAAAAAAGGCGGCGCAAACCCCCAAAAGAAACAAAAAATATGCTCGAGTGGCAATGGAAATAACGCCCTAACGGCTTTTGGCTTGTGTAATTAATCATTTTTACTGATTTTATATTACTCGCTCTCTCTCTCTCTCTCTCTGTCTATCTCTGGGCATTTAAAGAGAGCGAGCTTGAGAGAAACAGGGAATTGTGCAATATCCGTAAAATGTGCAAAAGTTGCCATCAATATGCTACGCTCGGATACGTCCATCAGAAATGCATTGAAGCGTAGATCCTTTCGTGTTACCGTGCCTCTACGACAAAGGATTCGTTACGGATTTATTGGCAACTTGATGCGTACCCTGCGCACCCGGTCCTGACCCTGATCCCCCACACATGGCCATGGTCCTTCGCCTTTTTGTGACTTTGGCTCGTGGCTATAAATTGACTTTTCCTTTTGACCTCTCTCCTTTTTTTTGCTTTGTGTCCCTCCCCCCACCTCTTGCTCTGTGGCTCTGATTTGCCGAAACTCCATTCACAGCATCGAAAAACACACAACCCTCGAAATTAACAAATATTATTGCTAAAGAAAAAGTTTTGTTGTGGTCAGTTAGGCTAAATTCCAAGCCCGAAATGAAATAAGGTATCTAAAAGTTTGCTCCGCTGCCAAATTAATCCAAAGACAAATCATTAAAAAGGCAACGAACGACATTATTACGCTGCGACTTAAAAGGACTTTGCGCGTTGGCAGCGCACTTGAATGGGATTAGTTGCCGATGCCCGAAACAATACAGTCCAACAAAGGCGACAAAGCAAAGCGCAGCTAACAAATCCGGGTATGACAAATTCGAAATACCCTTTAGAAATAGCACAAAATATTGAAGAATTTTGGTAAGGAGAGTAATAAAAATTTATAAATTCTTATTTCAATACATTGCTATTGTTATAAGATTCGTGAACATTGAACATTTGAATAATTGTATGGGAACCGATACTAGTTTATATTTCTACAGAAAATCATGAATTATTTTTAGAATTCTCAAAAATATCTAAAATATTTCTTTGAATTTTTGTTTGTTTATTTTTTTTTTAAATATTTTTTTATTTATTTATTTTATTTTTTTATTGATTTTCCCCCTTTTTTATTATACTAAACATTTAAAATGTAGAAATATTTCTTTGACAAATTTGTTTTTATTTTTTATTTATTTATTTATTTAGTTTATTTTTAATCAACTTTTTAAATTAAATTTATATTGTTTTATTCAATTTTAAATTTTTCATCATAATTATATTTTTTTAATATTTTGTCATTTTTATTTATTTATTATTTTATTTGTTTTATTATAATTATTATTTTTTTTTTTTATTATAATATTTTTTTTTTTTTTTCCTTTTAGGTTCAGGCATTTCAGATAACTTTTTAAAAAAGTGCCTGCCTCGATTGAAAATAATAAATAATAACACGATTATTAATGTCAATAAAGTAAATGAGCATGTCCTGATTTTTTTCACGCCTGACAGGCCGCATGCTAAATGCCTAATGCCCAATTGGGCAAGGGTATTGCAGCACAATAAATTGTTAATCATCCCCGCGCCTTTCTCACAACATGCATTTGGGGTGTGTGCAAAACAGGAAAATCGTGCAATAGAACAATGCATGGAAATCCCTAAATGCTGTTAAACAGAAAACAAATGAAGTCGGGGTGCAAAAGGATTTCTGCATTAGCGCCGCAGACAAGTATTGATGGCTGGACACGGCCTACAGCTGGCAAACATTTGTATATAGAAAATCAGTACTTTATACATATGTATGTATGGTATGTATATATTTAATTTTAGGGTTAGTCAGAGGGAAGTTCAATAATGTCGCCAAAATGTGAAAATACATAAAGATGCGTGTGGCAAGGGGCAACAAATGAGTGGTGGTTGCTACATGCTCAGAAATTTCTATTTGTTGTCAACATTTGCAGTTGTTGTTTATTTACATGCTCTTGCTTGCCTTTGCTTCTCCACTGTCATAGAAAATTAGCAGCAGCAGCAGCAGCAGCAGCACCCCCTCAAGAAAGACGTGACGCTTCAAATCAGTTTATCAAAAATATTTGCCCAAACGCTTAGCCCGAACATATTCCGAGCTGTTGACACTTTCCACAATGTTTATTTAGGTCTCTTGTGCGCGCCCTGCCTTGATTGGGTTAGCTGCTAATTTGAGCCACTCTCGGCGAATGCACTTTTAAATTACATTTTTGACTAAAACTCAATTTCAGATGAAAAACTTGCAACAACAACAAATTGTCTTCGTTGCAACACGCAAACGAAATCAAACAGAAATATGAAAAGTTTTTTTCTACTTTTTTTTTTTTTCGCTGCTAAAGCGCACAGCAGGAATCAGGTCAACTGGACGTATGCAAATGCCATGTACAACTATTGTAGCAACATGTAGCCCAACAATGTGCACAACTTGTTAAAAACGTTTTTCTCATTCTTCTCCGCGCTCGCTCGTTTTTTTATTGTATTGCACGCAGGCTGTGGCAATGTTGTTGCCTCTGCTACATGTGGCATTGGCCAAAAAGTCGGCTGCACCAAAAGCAACGCCAAGTGCAACTGCAACTGCTGCTGCTGCTGCGGCTGTGGTAACCGAGCAAGACAATGCCAACGAGGCAGACAGCGGCTCGGCAAAGCCAATGGCCCAAACGAGCAACAGTCAGGGCCGCGGCTCTTTGTGGCGCTGTGGGGTCTATTTTTCGTATTTCATATTTCTGCTGCAGTTTATAATTCACGTTTATTTTTGTTAAGAGAGATATTGAAAGAGAGAGAGAGAGAGAGAGAGAGGGAGAGAGAGAGAGAGAGGGAGGGGAAGAGTGAGAGAGAACTCAGCATTAACATTACAGGAGAGCTGATTAAGCTGAGCTAAACTCAAACAATTTAGAATGCCATACGTTAGACCTATCTAAGTCCTCAGCTCATTTCCAATAAATCTATACCAAATAATGCCCAGCAACTGACTGTGGCAATATAAAGCAGGTAAATGCCTTATAGTCTTTCGGGCATCATAATTACAATTCCTCAAGCACAACCAGTGAGCTCTATGAATAACAAAAAAAAGAGAAAGAAAACACATAGCTGAAGTTCTTAAGCATCAATCAAAATTTGAGCTCAGCTAAGATTACAAACTTTGCTACGTTCATTTGAACAGAGCGAATAATCTTGGTGCTTTGGAGCTCTGCAATTTTGCTTTTTTTCAGATTTTTTTTTTCGGTATATTTGGCAGCACCTAAGCCCTGAAGCCGACACAAAGCAAAGTTTGCTCTACGAATATGCAGGTTTTTTTTTGCCAGGTTTACATTTGCTTTAAGCCTTTTTTCGATTTCGAGAGAGTGCAGGCCTGCATAAAAACCAGTTACAAGGGGAGTTGCATATTCAAAAAGGGTAACAACAACAGCAACGCTGGCAACAACTACAACAAATAATAGCAACTCTCTCACCCCCTCTCACTCTCTCTCTCTCTCTCTTCGTCTCCCTCTATTTCACAGAGCAAAGTGCATTGAGGCATGCGCCTGCAAGGGATGGACGCCATTTGTTTACAAATAGCCAAATACAAAATGCGAAATGGAAAATGCAATGGCAATGGAAATGGGAAGTGGGAAATGGGAATGTGAAATGGGTATGGATATGCTAGATGTTAGATGCATAATACATAACTATGTATAACTATATTTTTCCAGATTTTTTTCATGATTTTTTCTTTCTTTATATTCGTGCCCGCCCAACTGTGAAATTGTGTCAAAATCGGATGCTGCAGGCGGCACTTTGCTGCAGTTGCAGTTGCAGTTAGCTTTAAACTCTGCAGCACAAACAAGTCGGGTTTGAGATATAACCTGTAACTCAAATGGTAAGGTGTATATTGGATTGGATTTTATATAGACCTCTTTACAGAAACCCCCTTCTATATCTATAAAGCTCCATTCAATCCCTGTATTTCAAATGAAAAGGGGTATATTGAGTTGGATTTTTGGAATAGACAGATAGCATCCCATAAATAAACACATAATATTAATCCAAGTTCTCCTAGACCTCTTTACAGGAAACCCTTCAGTATCTATGAAAACATCCTCAATTCAATCTATCCCGTTCCAGTCAGATATGCCCGTCTAGATTCACTTACTTGATTTATAGAACTTGTCGAGCAATTTCGCCAGGTACGTTAACTGGCAATTTTAACGGTACATTGTAAATTTCATTTAATATGACAGCGCGGTCCATAGCTAATAAAGCTATGCTTAGTCCAGAGTCAACTAATTAGATGCGGCCCAGATTTCGCCAAGAAACTTACCTAAAAAGAGAGAGAGATAGAGAGAGAACAAATTAAGAGGGATGAGCAAAAAAAAAAAAAAATGATTTAATAAGCAATTAAATTATTTTAATAACATTGACGGCGGCGCAGCTAAACAAACTGCACATAAAATTGCAATTTTCCAGCAAATTCATAAGAAAAACTACAACAACAACAATCTGAAAATTCTATAAAATCAGGCCGCAAGCGTTGGGCAGAAGAAAAAAAAATGAAAAAAACGGGCATTAAACAAAAATTAAGAGACGACTACGAAGAAGAGCCTAAGGAAAAATAGTACAAACAAAAAAGAGAGTAGTTCGAGCTAGGGCGAAGATGAAATACTCTTTAGGAGATGGGCTATACCTAAAGAATTTTGCATTGTTTTATAGATCTTAGCTTGAATCACATATCTAATATTATAGTATCACTTGAAATATATGATTGTTTCTGAATTCATGTATCATTCAGTTACTCAGTTATCATATGATATTATAGTAAAGATAACACAGTATGATATGCTGGTGCCATCAGGTAGACTCTATATATACGAGGCTGTCATGGGCTGGCACTCTAATGGGCATAGCTAGCCAACCAAAGAGCTTGTCTGCATAGTAAAAGACAGATGAAGCGACAGAGCAACGTCTCTGACAACTCGGCTGCTGATACCGATCAAGAGTGTAACGCATTAGGCCGAGCGTTACACATTTCACAGCGTAATATGACTAGCCACTGCAAAGGGTATACAGAACAGCTCTGGCCAACAGCTGCCGGGCCAAGTCGTCATCATCAACAGCTGAGATAGCAACAACTCAAGTGGCAGGCAGGCAGCAGGCAGCAGGCAGCAGGAGGCGGCAAGCGGCAGCATCTCAACTAATGCCATCAAGCTGATGCATATAGTGATTAGAGTGGACGCACTACTGACTCGCATCGGCTGCAGATGACGATGACGATAAGTGCAGTTTGCAGTGTAATAGAAAAGTTGCCAGCACACATACACAAACACTCACACATGTGTATGTGTGTGTTACTGATGATAATGATAGATAAGTGTGCGCCAAGTGTACTACGTAACTTTACTCGAACTTCAAAAGCTATCAGCAGTTAAATCGAAAAGCAGTAACCCAAGCTGAGACTCGAGTCGAGTCCCGGACTAAGCCAACGGGCAAGAACTGTAAATGTGGCACAGCTTAATGACAAGAGCGCCCAGGAAGCGGCTGCTGTTGCAGCTACTCGCATAGCACTACCGACTCTGCATCATTAGCAATTGGGGGCTGGCCAAGGCGGGCGTGAGCCCGAGCATGTGCAGCGAGGGCATGGGAAATATTTGCTATAAATGCATGCAACATTAAGTAGAACGCATTTTTGCCACAGCAGCAACCTGATGACTCCGCTGCTGCTGCTGCTGCTGCTGCTGTTGCCTGGTGTTGCTGCTGTTGCCACCGACGCCACAGACCACTTCACTTGACTGCAGCTCCTTGTCGCAGCTGTTGTTGTTGTTGCTGCTGCTGCTGCTGCTGTTGTTGTGCCTTTTCACAGCTCAACGCTTGCGCGCTTTTGGAGCCTGCAAAAGGGTTTTCCGTCTTGCCACGCCGCATGCTGTACATACATATATATAAACATTTTTTTTCTCAGAATCTTGACGGCTATTAAGAAAGCAGCCAAGCCAAGCAGGAAGCGCGACGCGCGAACTGGGCTGCTGCCATAAAATAAAATTATTATTTTCTTTTCGTGCTCATAATTTCAGAGAGTTTTCCTAACTGTTCATGTTTTTTGTTGCTTTTTTGTTCTTTTGTTGTTGTTGTTGTTTTTCTTCTTCTCACTCTTCGCCACCCATTTCGTTCTGCCTTTGGCCCCAATTAGTACAAGTCTTTTCCTTATTACATTTTTCGCCTTAACTTTTGCTCCGCTGATAGATTTTTTAGTCACAATTAATGTGGAGAAGAAAGAGCAAGAAAGAGTTTGGTTTTGAGCGCACAACTTTTAAGTTTCTGCAGGACTTGAAGATTCATAATTTAAAACATAATTTCTCATGGTATCATAGACTATATATAAATATATATAAAGTATAGATTAACATTTACAAACAAGTCTTTAATCTTTAACTTTAACCTTTATCTATGTCATAGAGTTGAACTAAATTGAAATTTCTTATCGTGTTCCATCCATTTCTCAGCTTTTTTTACAGCATATCTTCCAGTTGATAGCACCCTATGCAAGTCCTTCTTAATTATTCATTTATTCGTCTGCAAACCTTTAAGCACAACGTCATGTTTCAGGAATTTAAAGCTCTCTCTGGGTTTTATGGCTCATCTTGGACTTTAATTTGAATTGGCTATTTGGCTGCGCTGTTGTCCCGCAGCCAACACTCTCGCCCGCTCAGCGGTCTGTTATTTATTGACTATTTATTTTATTTAACTATAACCAAATCAAGTGCTCAGCATTTGCGGCCATTTAGCTGCGATAAAAGCGCAAAATTTATGCAGCTAAAGAATAAAACGACAGCAGCAACTAAAAAAGGGAGTGAGAGAAAAAAACAGAGAGAGAGAGGGAGAGAGAGAGGGGAAAAAATGTATAATAAAATATAAGAAAAATTCTATTTTCTCGGGCAATAAAAATGTCAACAGCGTCGCCCCAATGGACACAGTCAATTGCAACTGCGGCGACTGCTGCTGTTGCAGCTGCTGCTGCTGCTGCTGTTGCAGCTCTCTCTGTTGTTGCTGTTGCTGTGGGTCGACTACATCGGCTGATTTATGCATTTCGCATGCAAAACGCTAATCAGTCCGCTGCATGCGCCCCCCACTCAGCCCCATTCGTCCGCCTGCCCTCGCAACGGGCGGCCCAAGAAAAAAAAGAGGCGAACTGAGTCTGTAATGCAAAACTCAAATAGCGTTTAGCCAAAGATGACTAATGGCCCGTCGTTATTGTTGTTGTTGTTGCCCCCATGCGGCAAGTGGTCAAGTGGGCTAACTGCCTGGGCAGCATGTGGAGGCAGGCAGGCAGGCAGCAGTTAAATGAATGTTAACAGCAACAGGAACAATGCTGCATCGACTTGTGGCATTAAAATGTTTTGCAGCGAAATTCCATAAATTTGCATAGTGCTCTGTGGCAAGTGCTTCGATTGACATGCAGCATACACACACACACAGACACTCGCATATGTTATCTACACATACACATGTTTATGTCTATATAGTTGCATATGCAAATACATGCATGTATTGGTGCTCAATTAATTTGCCTTTTTATGCAACGGCTGATGCCCAAATTGAAGCCCATTTTTGTGGCAGTTGTTGCAAGCGGCTCTGCTCTGCCTCTGTCGCTGCTCTGCTTGCAGCTTGTTGAATATTTTGCGCTTCAATAAATTTTAACCCCAATTGAATTCAATAGCGTAAATGGGCTGACTTTTTTAACTTTTTTTGGGGTGGCTAACTATTACATCTAGTTGTTGTTGTTGTTGTTGCTGTTGCTGTTGTAAAAGTTGCTGAAATGCTCGCATATGCCTTGCATAATAACATCATTTTTTAAAACGAAATTTTTGTACAATTTTGTAACTTTCGAAGTGCTTTAATAAATAATAAGAGCCTTTGCCACTTCAAAGTTGGCCCAATGCTAATATACCCTTTGCTTGCAGCTAATTGAATAGGGTAGACATCGAATTATCTTCGAGCAGAAATCATGAATTCAATTAGACAAAATACTGTTGAATATTTCATTAAACAGCTATTAAATGAGTTAATTAAGCATTAAATATGCAGTTATGGCAAAGGCTTGATTTTGCTTTTTTTTAACTGTAAACTTTCCATTAACAAAATTTCATATCAGCATCAAGGTTAAAGGCATTGGCACTTAAATCGAACCGAAATCCATTTGCCTATAATAAGCACAATTAAAATCAAATGCACACACACATATTTAACTACAATAGATTTGCATATAATGCAGGCAATTGCCCCCGTGCCACTTGACCGGAAAATTAATTAACTAAAATATTTACATATATTTGCACAATTGAAGAGAACTCGAGTACCAAAAACTAAACAGACACACACACACGCACACAGATAGAGAGCTCAAAGGCAGACAAGTATAAGTATTATATGTATTATATAAACGGTCCGCCCACTTGAACATAGTTAGCCCAAAGGCAAGAAATATGAGTCGCACATGTGACCAAAATGGGAGGGAGGGGTGGAGAGTTGGCGGCGCCAGTGGCCAGCAAATGCGACAAATGTCACTTAAGCGGTCATGTCCTGTACTCTAGCCACTATTTGCAGTGTCTGTCTGTCTATGTGTGTGTGTGTGTACAACATATGGGCTTAGTTATTGTGCATAGGCAATGCTCATGTCCTGCTGCCACAATTAACTAAAAGCGCGCATCAAATTACAAACAAACAGAAGGAGCAGCAGGAGGAGCAGCAGCAGCAGGAATGCCCCCAAAACGGGCGGACGGACAGCGAGTGACAACGACATGAAACGGAAATAACAACTGTGTATGTTACATGACTGTGTGGGTGACTCTATATATGCTCTGTATATGTGTGCTTGTGTGTGTGTGTGTGTATTGCCTGTATTGCCTCTATTATTGTTATTTCAGTCAAACGCTTGTAGATTTGTCGCCAACAGCTGTGCAGCTTTTGTGGCTCAACTCGACGGCCATTTTGTATGTGCACCTATACAGAGACAAAACTCACTATGTATATGTATATCTGTATGTATCGAATGCGGCCTGAACACGGCTGCAATTTATGTGTATCTTTTGGCTTACAAGAATAGATGGTCATTGCGCCTTGTTGGTACGACCTCAATCAGAGTGGCCCTCTGGGGCTTACGTTCCACATATTGTAAGCTACTTAAGATTTTGCACAGATTATATTTTATATATGCTAAAATAGACGCGCAAATTGAGTGTGAGTTTTCCATAGATAATCTTTACAAGCAATTTAAAGCTAGACAAGTGCTAATATAACAAGCCAATGGCAACAGCCAGTCAGCCAGCCAGCCAGCTAGCTGGCCAGGTAGATTTACAGCAACGGCAACGGCAACATCTGCAGCAACATCTACAACAGCAACATCAACAACAGCAACAACAATGGCAAGCAAATTAAAGGCTTAAGTACTTGCTGCCGAGTTAAAAGGCCAGGCGGGTCGAACAGGTCGGCCATATCACGTGCGATCAACTAATTAAAGCAAAAACCGTAAAAACAGGAAGCCGCACATTAGGCAACAACAAAGCGAGAGAGAGAGAGAGAGAGCGGCCGGGAGTGAAGTTTTTCTTTTTGTTGATAGATTGCCACGGCTCGAAGTTGAGTTGAGTTTTGTGCCGAGCCTGTGCAACATTAATGAGGCAACAACAGCAGCAGCAGCTTCCTGGCCGCACTTGCCATATTCAATTATGAATGAGCAGCTAAAAATTACAGTTAACCAAGCAGCAAGACTTCAGCTCAAATCAGCATGGGGCGTGGCTGCTGCCAGCACAAAAGAGACGCGGCTAGTTGACAAGCTAAAGCTGACAAAGAGCTGCAGGTAGAGAGAGAGAGAGAGAGAGAGAGAGAGAGAGAGTGAGGGAGAGTGAGATAGCGCACAGCTCTGGCATGCGTAGATAAATTGAATTGAATGTCACAGGCGCCATTGATTGTTACAACAGAGCTCCTCTGCCACAGCCACAACTGCCTCTCCCTCTCGCTCTCTCTCCGTCGGGCCGCTTTCACATTTTTCAATTATGGTTAATCATGCAAATGTTTGTCGCCTGTGAAAATGTTTTACATAATGCAAAGTGAAAATGTTGCCACAGCCAATCGGGATATCGTTGGCCACACTGCAGCCGGGCTGCATATATGAATAATTGCGTCTTTTTGTGTGCCCCAATGGAGTTACAGCTGCCACTGTCACTGCCACGGCTGCCCACAGGTAGCACAAACAATTTTTGCCACTTCATTTCACACACACACACACACACACACACACACTGAGACAGATAAAAAGAATGAAACTACCTGGCCGCAATCGATGCTGCCTTTTGCTACGTTTTGGGATTAAAAACAACCCCAAAACGTGTCGCATTATGCGTGCGTCAACTGTAGTGAGCCGACAGCATTAGTTTGGCCATGTCCTGCGCCAGGCTGTCCAGGATGTCCCGCATTCAGCAAATGCAAAATACCTGCGGGCCACCAGCACCACATTGTGCTGACCCGAAAAGGAAGGTAATGAAGTTTGGCTTAAGCAGTAATTGGAATTCTCTTCAACTAAAGCCAAAAGGATGCTGCACAGATTTGTAATCGTATATCCTTTTTGCAAAAAGGAAGGAAATGTAAAGCGCATAACAATTACGACTGAAAAGTCTTTGGCCTGCTTAGAACTGGAATGAAGCAAAACATAAATAATGCCCACAACTATCATCTATCTTGTGATATTCACAACTAACAGAAAATGTAATAATTCATTAAAGATATATTGTTATTTAAAAATACATTTGTTAAATTTAGAAATTTGAAGCGCACCTATGGAACATATTTACTCAGGGAAGTCTCTCAATTGCTCTTTTATTCGTAATAAATAAAATGATATGTAGTATATTTCTTTGTAATTTATAGACATTTTTATAAGAACTATAAATAGTAAATAAATAATGTATATTAGATATTTTTATAGTCGAAAAATATGTGAATTTAGGAAAATATATATTGTAATTTATATAAATAAGTAAATCTAAAAGAAAAATCAGCTTATATGCATAAAATCTCAAATATCTTTGATTATTCAACTCAATTGAACATATATATATGCATCTATATAAATAACAAAATCTGAACGAATTCCAATATTAAAGCCTTATTCGAGTAAAATGTTAGCTCTTGTATTATTCATTATACACTCATTATAGAAATCTATTTTTGGTTCATTTCCAATTTGCTCATTTATGAAATATTATTTCGTTTAGTCATGCCAAACTGTGCAATTCATCAGCATAGTTAAAGTCCAGTTCCATTTTATAATATATGGTTTATTCTCATGGCATTATGGGCCATGTTAGCCATATAATGTGCCCGTTCCGTTACGCACCCATATATGTGTAGCTACCCACAGGCTCTTTAACATCAATTCCCATGCGTAAACCAGACTATTTATATGTCTGCGTTTAAGTCTGTGCGTGTGCATGGTGTGTGCGTGTGTGCATGATTGTGTTTGTACCATTTGGTCATAAATTCAAAAAGCTGTCCAGCTTAAATTTTGGTTTTTCAATTTTTGAATGTTAGACCTACAGCAAAAACTCCCCCACACGCACACCCAAACATCCAAACACACACACCCAACACACACACACGCATACACTCACATCGTCTGTCGCATAGTTGTGCGTGTAACTGTAAAGTGTGTAAGCAGTCAACGCACGGAGCTATGTACCAGGAGTCGAAAAGGACGAACGTCACACAAAAACCATGAGATTTCATTTAATTAAAGCATTTTTTATGGACGGGGGCTACGCAGGGGCAACCCAAGCCCAAAGCCGAAAGCCCAGATCCCAGAGCTCAATGGAAGAAAAAAACGTAAACTGAAAACTAAAATGCTCGCATGCATGTTGAATTTTTGACGCCATATGTGCGTGGAATATATTAAATATACATATAAGTATATATTCGTATATATGTATTAAATATTATATGTTTGTTTGTACATATATTTATGTGTGTACAAACAAACCTTTAAAAAGGATAAGCGAATGTTTAGGCGTTGTCGCCATCGGAATATTTGTAGCTCTAGCTTATTACTTGTTTTTTTTTTTTATACCCTTAATTGGAGAAATGGGGTATATTGATTGTGAGAAAAAGTATTCTTAGTATTAATCAGTTGCTAACTGAACGATAAAACCCAGCAGATCAACTTGAAATAATTTAAACTTAGTTGCACGATTTAATCGATAAGTATCGATATGCTAAATAGATTAAACACATTAGATCTATTGAACTTAATTGGCAGTACATCACATTTTCATATGATCGATTATTATCGATATGCTAATAAGGCAAGAGTATATCATATCTTAATATAATTATAAATTTATTGCATATTATGACCGATACAAATCTATATGATATTTAGGATAAACTACTTTAGATCTCTAATTTATAATTGGGAATTTGTTGTCATTCCTGTAATCGATAATTATCGATATTCTAGTAACTTTCTATAGTAGCATTTCAAGATTTTAAGAATCAAATAAGGCAGTTTGACTTAATTTTGCCACATTTCACAGGGTATACCCCAGTCAAGCACACCCGCCTTTAGGAACTATTAAATTCTTTGTTGTCCTGTATTTTCGTTTATGTTTTTTGCAGTTCCTAAACAAATATGTGACAGTGGCCACAAAAACGGTTTGCCTTCGGATTATGTGTTATTAGCTGGGCCCTGGCATGCAAAATATGAAATCGATGTGGGAACTGTGGGGTAGCTTGGGGCTTAAAAAAGGTTAAACAAAGGTTAAGCCTGACCCGAACAGGAAAATTGGTTAGTCACTTGGGTTGCGGCACTCATCAGAGTTATTTAGTTAAAATTAGTGCTGTCGAGGATGTCTTTTCAATAAAGCAAAGCAAACAGGCGACAGACACCAAGCCAAATTAGCTTCGGGCAATGGCAAAGGATAACAGCAAAGGATATAGTCGTGCTGCTGCTGTTACTGCTGCTGCTGCTGTTGCTGACAACTGCGACACAGCGTCAAAGGCCGCTGTTGCTTAAAGGCATCTTCCTGGCACTGTAAGACGCTCAGCTGGAAAATCAAGTTGGCCACCCAACAGCAGCAGCAGCCGCATCGGACCCCAAGCCGCAAATCATGAAATAAACTCTTTAATTACGCCTCACGACTTTGCGGCGGATAGTGAGGCACGCAACAAGCTAAATGGAAAATTATGCAAAATGCAGCAGCAGCAGCAGCAACAACAACGGCAGCAGCAGCAGCAGCAGCAGCTTCCGAAATTGTAAGTAAAAATTATAAAATCTTTGGCACGACGTCGACTTTAGCAACGACAAAACTGCAAATTACCAAATTATAAACAAAAAGCAATGCTGATGACGACCAGCAGAGCCATAAAAAGCCCGAGGATGCAGCAGCAGCAGCAGCAGCTTCAGAGAGAGAAAGAGAAGGAGAGCGAGTCGGGCAGTCAGGCAGACCGCACACAGCATGTCGTCCAGACATGCCAAACAGTGTTTGGGGGGGAACCCCTCAGACCAAACTAGCCCGAACGCCCCTTCGCCCGACCCGTTTGTAAGCGCATTTAAACAACCTGATGGTTCGCCTGCCAAACCAACTTCGACGTCTCATCCGCTCCCCAGCTCCCCTGCTCACCTGGTCCGCAACGCTTGGCACCCACTCGATTATCACCGAAAAACGATTGACCTCACGAATTCGTAATTAATTTTCACAAAAGTTTTCCATTCGAAGACAAACTTCAAACAAAAGGCTCGAGCACACAGAATGTGAAACGTGGCTGTGGATCGTTTTTGGGTTTGTATTGCTTTTCCTTTGCCCGCGCTCCACACCACTCGATGCATGTGGAGGGCAGTGTATGTGCTATGGTTACTACAATGTTTAAACATTTGAGCAGCCCGCCCGGTACATGCCGTGCCACACCGTGCCACAATCTGCCCCACACACACACTGTGGGGGGGCAGCAAGTGAGTCTCGCTCCAAAGTTGAATCTTGCTGCGATTCGTTCGTTTTGTTCGTTCATTCGCTAGTTGTGCGCATGATGTCGCTTAAGTGCTGAAACAATGTTCCAAGTTGTAAGAGCAACAACAACAACAACAACAACTGCCTGTCGTTGCACCAAAAATAAAGTGTGTAAAAATGAGCAACTTTTTCAAGTGAGAAGCAACTATGTGCCCTGGCAAGCAACACAAACACAAATACATACACACACACACATAGAGAGAGAGAAAGAGAAGCTGAGACAAGGCAACGCATAGACAACGCCAACGACAACAACCTCAACAGCCTCAGCAGCAGATACTCGCACTCCACACCACAAGCTGGCAAAAGATACAATTTCGCTGAAGCAATGCAAGTAGGTATGTGCATGTGCATGTGCATGCGCATGTGCATGTGTGTGTTTGCAGGGTGTGTGGGTGTATCTTAGCATGCACACACAATTTTCCAACTGGCAACATAAAGTGCACAAATTGCAATTGCAGCCAAAGCGCGGGAATCAGGACAAGAGCACATGTCCCATAGTAACTCCAGAGAGGCGCACTTTAAGCGCCTCTTGAACAGCCTAAAAGTATTTATATTATGGAGTCGAGATCATGGGCGCTAGATAGTAAATCATGAGTGGATCACTAGATGTTGGCTTGCATAAACTTCTTATCTGAGATGTAGTTTAGCTAAAGTATATGATTTGCTCCAATATATATTGTGTTCATTAAAATAGCAGAGATAAATAAGATAAATAGTGGTAGTAATCGTTGTAAATAATAGTAAATAAATGAAAGTTAAACTAAATGTTAATCAAATTAATTTAATGATAAAACCTCATATTTTGAAAACAATTTAAACGATAAAAATATAGTTTTATGTGGTCTACTACTATTGCTACTATTGCAACTAGTAATACTACTATTGCTACTACTAATACTACTATTACTACCATTACTACAACTATTACTACTACTATTACTACTAATATTACTACAACTATTATCTGTTACCACTACTCCTATTACTTTAGTACTACTACTACTACTACTACTATTTGATTTACCGCAGGTCTACTTCTACTACAATCTTACGAATTGCTCATTATATAATTTTCATTACATTCCATTTCAAATGCATACATATTTATAGACAATATATGCTACCTATTCCCATGCTTCATGCCACACACAAATAATCTCAGGAATTGCTCATTTTCCAGCTCACATTAAACACTCAGAGCTTTTACGGTAAGTGCTCCGGAATAGATTAACGCCATCTTAGCTATCTTTCCCCACACACACACACACACACACACATTATCTGTCATTATAATGCTACCCTTTTGTTGGGTCCCAAAATGCAAAGTGCAACTGTGGAATGCAACGTTAAGAGGCGTTGACCGCAACACAACCTGCCAAACTGATAGTCTCTCCTGGTCCTGGTCCTGGCCTGGCCTTAGATATGGCCGGAATGTTTTCGGCAAACGACTGGAACTGCAACGGCAACAAAAACGGCAATTGCAGCAGCTCCTGCACGCACATTGACACTTTGCCATGATATTGGACCACATGCCACATTCAGCATGATCTGCGGTCTATGCCTCCTGCTGCTACTCCTGCTCCTGTTCCTTTTGCTGCTGCTGCTGCTGCTGCTGCTGCTGCCAAACTTTAATTTAAGCTCCTTTTGTGTGGCATTTTTAGCATGATTGCACTACAGTTTGCAACTTCTGTGCTTGTGGCTTGTTGTTGTGGCAGACACCCAATGACGCAGCACAAACTGTTGACCCGATCCGAGACAGCAACGGACATCGATTTGTTGGCCCCGCTGCCTGCACTCAAACTTATGTCAAAATGTGGCCGGGCCAAGTGTAAATAAAAATGCTAGCCACAAGAAAGATGCAAAAACTTCAATTGGAGCAGCAACCCAAGCAACTTGCCACAGCAACTTTAGCAACAGTTTCAGGTTCTACAAATGTGAAGAGTTGACCAAACATCATCTTATACATATGCTTAAAAGATATATAAATAAATATGTATATATGTATTTACCATAAGATTATCATGCTCTGTAAAGCTCGTTGCTATGTGAGCTTGGCCCCCAACTGAATTTCATCTCAATTTAATTCCCTAAATTTCACATCAAGTATCTCAAAAGTTTTCCTCAGAAATTTCGCTCAAGTTTAACGCGTTTTTTGTTGTTTTTTTCACTTGTTTGCTGATATTGAAATTAATTTTGGAAGCTGCTGGCGACAAGAGCACAACAACAGCTGCCAAAAACCAGCCCAGCAGGCAGGCAGGCCCCGCCCCCGCGTCACATACACCCCGTCATTTTGCCTTTGTTGTGTGACTTGTAACTTTTGTAAAGCGCTTTTTTCGGCGCTCAAGTTAAATTTGAACGCTTGACTTGGACAACTTTCCGCGAGTGACAGTTGCCGCTGCCGCTGTCGCTGCACTCTCTGTCGCGACTCGCCGGATTGTAAGCAGCGTGCTGGGGCCTTTTAGACGGCGCAAATTGCTTCAAGTTTTATTTCTCTTGCCTTATTGCTGGCATTCAAGTGCTTAAATGTCTCACGAGTGTTACACGTCATTTGAGTGCGCACTCGAAAAAGGCTACAAAAACTACAAACTAGAGCCATGAATTAAACGGAAAGCAGCTGCTGCTGCTGCTCTTTTATGGCATTAAGTATCTTGTTGGTGCAGTGCGTGGGGTAGTAGAGGGGGAGTTGGGGGGTGGGTGCGCAACCGCGACGTCAAAAGCTAGAGACAAGTTCAACTTAATCAATTTAAAGTGCTCACCGCAAAGTCAACAGTTCAAACTAACCGCAAGGCTGTAAATACGCACCCACACGCGACAGAGTGCGAGAGAGAGAGGGAGAGTGGGAGAGAGAGAGAGGTGGGGGAGTGAGAGAGAGACAACTATGCTTGCTGCCTGCCTGCTCTTGCCTTGGTCTGGACTGAGTTATTAGGCAAATTGCAGCACATCGACTCTCAGCAGGTTGTCGTTCGGCTGACCAACAAGTGTCCAGCTCTTCCATGGCGCTGTGGACATTTCCTACTGTCCAATTACCTACCCCCCATTGTCCTGGCATGTTAAGTATCCTTTTGTTTTGCCCTTCGTCTCGTTTCTCTTTTTTTTTCTAGCACGCTGCGACGCTGTCAACGTGCCGCACACTTTGCCTCGGCCTCTGTCTCAGTTCCCGCTGCTTGTTTGGCTACGTGTATTTGTGTTTACTTTGTTGTCAGCATTGGAAAATTATGAAAATTAATATGAAAATTGTTATTATTATGGACACTCTACACCATTCAGTCTCTGCGTGTGTGCGTGCCTGTGTTTGCACAGCCAATTGTTAGTTTTGGATTTAATTACTTGCCTCAACTTCAACTTGAACATTAATTTGATTGAGCATTATGCGACATTGAGCCGCCCTGACTTGAAGTTGTACAATTGATACTGGGCATACTTAACCCCATTCTCCGTTCAACTCTCTGCAGCCCTTTCTCTTTCGTCAAGTCGGAAAAGGGTCTGGCATTTTCCCAGCGCATGCAAAAGGCAGAAAATAGAAACCCTAAGCAAATCAATTGAGCAGCCGCTTTGCACTCTCGACATTTGCATTGACTGCTTCGTTGCTGTTGTTGTTTTTGTTGCGGCGCTATTTGCATTGAATTATGCAATCAGCTTACTAGCAATACACCACACACACACACACACACACACACACACACACACATACACTCTCACACACATGAATGCTCTCTAATATATCCCAGTGAAAAGTTAAGCCATGCAAAAGATTTTCCAGGATATGCTAAGTAAGGCAACGAGCAAAGCAGCTAAGCAGAGCTCAATCTGCATTTATGATAAGCATAAGCATAAGCATGACATCTTGTTAACTGGGCTGCCAGCAAAAATCAGCTCAATTATGTTTATGCATAGCTGATGTGATACGATATGAGATAGACATGATGTAGGATATATGATGATATATGATATGACTATAATTAAATATCATATTGATTGATTGGGCTTGGATTGATTGGAATATGTTTAACTAAATGGAGAGTTTTGTATTGAAAGGGAAAGAGAAAGATATTCGATAGTTATTGTTGGTTAGAAAAATGGATGTTGCTTTTGCTAATAAAAGTTATATACTACTTAGGTCTATTAACTTTATCCATCTCATATATTAAATATTTTATATTTTTATTTTTTATTTTTTTATTTTATATTATGTTTTATATTTTATATTTTATATTTTATATTTTATATTTTATATTTTATATTTTATATTTTATATTTTATATTTTATATTTTATATTTTATATTTTATATTTTATATTTTATATTTTATATTTTATATTTTATATTTTATATTTTATATTTTATATTTTATATTTTATATTTTATATTTTATATTTTATATTTTATATTTTATATTTTATATTTTATATTTTATATTTTATATTTTATATTTTATATTTTATATTTTATATTTTATATTTTATATTTTATATTTTATATTTTATATTTTATATTTTATATTTTATATTTTATATTTTATATTTTATATTTTATATTTTATATTTTATATTTTATATTTTATATTTTATATTTTATATTTTATATTTTATATTTTATATTTTATATTTTATATTTTATATTTTATATTTTATATTTTATATTTTATATTTTATATTTTATATTTTATATTTTATATTTTATATTTTATATTTTATATTTTATAATTTATAATTTATATTTTATATTTTATATTTTATATTTTATATTTTATATTTTATATTTTATATTTTATATTTTATATATTATATTTTATATTTTATATTTTATTTTTCATATTTTACATTTTATATTTTATATTTTATGTTTTATATTTTATGTTTTATATTTTACATTTTATATTTTATATTTTACATTTTATATTTTATATTTTATAAATCTATGTATCGCCCATTTTTCACATATTTCTTTTAACAGTGCTTAATCAAACTGTCTATTTTATAAGTCAAAACAAAAGCTTTTAAAAATATAACACACTTTAGTGAGTCAACGTTCAATTAACGAAATTGTAAAACTATCATTTACCCAATCCATTAAAATCTGCCACCTTTAATTGGATCTCTTGATAGGCCAGAAAAATCGAATTCGAATACGGATTCGAATTCAATTAGCGAGCACTTAAGAAACGAAAGAGAAAGAGAGTGTGTGTGAGAGAGAGAGAGAGAAGGAGAAAAAAACCTATATAGTTAGCTTCGCTAATAGAATCGTCATAAAACACTCCATTATAAATGTCGAATGTCAATGAATATGAACGTTCGTTCGGCTATAAAACTCGAATTGCCCAAATTAAGCAGCTGTTTAAAAAGTACAAAATTCCCCAAATAGACCGCCTGTACCCCCTTTCGCTGTAATTCATATGCATTGAGTGGTTGGGTTGGCAGTGGGCCGGCAGCCATGACAGTTTTTTATGACACTTTTATTTCCTGCAGGCAAATAAAGCAGCAGGCAAAAGTTGTACGGTTTATGCAGTCAAACTTTCAACTTCATTATCATGATATGGGCACTGTGAATGCAGTGAATGCAGTAAATGCATTTTTATTTATTTATTATTATTATTTACAAATGCATTAAACACCATATTTAATTGCATCATAAAAACGAGTCCGACGACATTCAGCCAACAGCCCAGTCGCACTGTCTGCGGCCACCAAATGCAATTGAAAATGCTTTTCCAATGTATCTGTATCTATGGCTGTGCATCTGTATCTGTATCTGTGTCTGTGCCTGTATCTGTATCTGCTGCCTGCGCCATGTGTTTGTATTGGTATCTGTATCTGTTTATTTAGTTGCATTGCTTATCGCAAATGCCTTTTCCCTATAACGCTTATGCGTGTGATATTTTTATGGGTTTTCCAGTCAGCCAAGCTGATAGACAAGTTACATTTTTGGCCCCTGTTTCAGTTGGCTAGTCGTGTTGTTGTTGTTGTTGTTATTGCTGCTGTTGTTGTTGTTGTTGTTGTTGTTGTTGTTGTTGTTGTTGTTGTTGTTATTGCTGCTGCTGTTGTTGTTTGCTGTTCACAGTTTTTCGTTATTATTTACACAATTGACCCTTTCACACCAAAAACTCATTGAACTTCGGCAGCAACAGCAACAGCAGCTCACGTACAGCAAGTTCTTAGCAGCGAGTGTGTATAAGTATCTGTGTTTGTGTGTGTGTTTGTTGTGTGCACCTCTCGCTGAACTGTAAATAGTCATAAATGTTTTGTTTATGTTTACAATTTAGCTGCTGTTGTAGTTGCTGTTGCTGTTGCTGTTGCTGTTGCAGTTCGTGACTTCTCTAATGTTGTCGACGTGGTTGTTGCAGCTTGTTTCCTTCTCCTTGTTGTTGTTGTTGTTGTAACTGCTGCTGTTGCTGCTGTTCGAGCCAAGATTTTTGAATTGGTAATGGAGCATGTGCAGTTCAGAGAGGTGAGCGAGCTGCATTTTATTGCTATCTAAATCGCTGACCGGCCATTTACGTATGTCTTGGGCTTTTATTTGCTTTTAATTTGACTCGAAACGGGACTCGAAATGTCAGCTCTCTAATCTACATATGCCAACGGAAATAATCAGTGACTCTCGCCCGAGTCTCTTCCACCAACCGACTACATAAATCTCTACAGTATATGCATATTATTAATGCATTCAATTAAGCGATCATAACAATTAAAGTCATTATAACAAACATTAAGCCAAATTGCCGAAAGCTATGAAAATTTGTTGCTGTTGCTGTTGCTATTGTTTGGTATTATTGTTTATTTGTTAAAGTCCACACAAAATAGCGCACTAAATTATTTACGATTCCGTCGAAATAACAACAAAAAATTGTAGCTCTACTCTACTATTAACACAGGCACTTCACATAATGTAAACGAGGCCAACTAACATTATAAAACACTGTTTATTTTTGTTTTTCTAGCCGTATTTGGTTTTAATGAAGACCAGGCCCAAGCACACAACAAAAAGTGCCCATAAATAATTAACAAAGCTCGCAAAAATAAAATAAAAATAAAAAATTGTTTAGTGGATTAAGCCAAGCTGACAGTAATATCAAAATAATATAAAATATATAAATGAGCCAATTTTAATTGCATTGAAATGGGTTTTATTCGACTCTTTATTAATCTACTTTAATTTAATGGCAATTTTGTAGATTCATCTAATGATTATCAAATCGTTTTTTAAGGGCTCAGCTCTTGAAACCGGTTGGAAATGCTCAACTAACTAATCAGTTTACAATAACTAAATTAGATTAGGCCAAATTAATTGATATGCCAAAATCAGGAGAAAAAAAAGGTTGCCCCAAACAATCGGATTGAGGCCCAACAAAAATGTATTGAGCCACATTAATTAGGGCCAACAAATGACAACAACAAAGCGCGGCAAACTAAATCATTCAGTTGTCTTTCTCGCATAGCATTTTAAACTCCATTTATCATTGGCAACGATGAGCAGCGAACAATCAATTAAATGGATGGGTTTAGACAGAGAGTGACTAGCCAACAGATACCCTGTAGTTGAAGATGAACAGCGATTGCTAAATGAAGACTTTAAATTCAAATTTTCTATATATGTACAAATATTCTAGAGCATCAATAATATCTAATGCCTCCACACACCACAGTTGAGTACACCCAGCTCACACATTGCACCAATTACAGGGTATTGCAAATTGTAAACTAAAATAAAACCATATGATTAATGCCAAACATATTGTGGGCAATCAATAAAATGAAATAATACACAATTTAGCATAAATTATGCAAAGGCTATAATTAAATAATAATAAAATCGTATAGTCGTTATACATATACATACATATATGCATGGCGCTGTGTCAATGCGAAATTAACTTAAATTATTTAAACAAAAACCAGAGCAAAGCAACAACAAAGCCAAATTGGAATTTTGTGATACGAATTTGAAATTTCGGTGCTGCAATTAAAAATGCGCATAAATTACAATTGAACAACAGCAACTAAAACAACAACAACAACAACGACAACGACAACTTCACGAAATCCGACAACAATATTAGTTTATAATTGCAATATAAATTATAGATAAATGCTCGCGCCTGTCACAGCAACAACAACAACAACAGCAACAACAACTGCAAATATTTTGCATAAATTAATGAATTACGAGATGAAGAGAACAAGAAAAAAGAAAAAAGGTGAGTACACTGAGCCACAATGAAAATTAATTAAAATATTCATAAGCCAACTCGGCGTGGGCGTCACCGCAGTTGACGATTAAATGTCAACTTCAGTCGAGTAAAAATAAGAGAGAAATAAAAATTTTTTGTGCTTGAAGCAATGAAAATGCGAAGTTGACTATAAAACTATAATGGATGCTTATTAAAACTCTATGTGTGTGTATATATAATATAATATATATAATATAATAGAGTATATTGGTTTTTTGCATATGATAAATATTTTAGTTTTACATCTAGTTTTAAATTTTGTATTATTATTATTTTTTTTTTTTAGTTTTACATCTTTTGATCAGTGAAATATCAGTAGGCGTATTATATGCCTAATGAATATATCGTAAAGATTATCAAATTATCTACAACTAAAAAATAACATTAAATAACGCTCTTTTCCGCTAATAAATAAGAATTTACTTTAATTCATAGAAATTGGTATACTCTCTGTCTCTCTCTCTCTCTCTCTCTCTCTCTCTCTCTCTCTCTCTATCTATCTCTCTCTCTCTCTATCTATCTCTCTCTATCTCTCTCTCTCCCTCTCTATCTCTCTCTCGCTCTCTTCCTCTCTATCTCACTCTCTCTCTCTCTCTATCTATCTCTCTCTATCTCTCTCTCTCCCTCTCTATCTCTCTCTCTCTCTTCCTCTCTATCTCACTCTCTCTCTCTCTCTCTCTCTCTCTCTCTCTCTCCTCCCTCTCCCTCTCTCCCTCTCTCCCTCTCTCCCACTCTCGCAATTACTCTAGTTCCATAAGCAAGCTAACATTTAAGATCTGCAATTTGGATTAGCTCCATTTGAAGTAACGCCTTTTAATATTGAGCGTGGGCGCGACGTGTGAAAAGCGGTTCTTGTTTTCTAATTAATGTTGCCGTCGCACAACTACAACAGCAACAACAACAACAGCAAAGAGCCACAAAGGGTTCAGTGCTCTCAGCGCTGTTCATGTTGTTGGTGTTTGGCATTTCCTGTAATTTGTCGAGCGCGGAAATTGCTAGCTGGCCAGGCTCACAGGCTCACAGGCTCACAGGCTCTTGCATATTAATTTAAATATAATTATGATAATTTTTATTGTCAAGCCAAAGAGGCAAAGGCTGCCACATGTTGATGTTGCTGCTGCTGCTGTTGGCCCTTGGGCAACGAACCCTTTTTCGTCCTTAACCATCCGATTGGATTAGTTATTGAGTTATTTTCAAACTGAAAGCAACGATCCTTAACGCAACGCGACGGTCGCGCTCCGCTGAACGCGTTGCAGTTCGGGCCGGGCCAACAACTTGTGACTGACATTTGTGCGTCAAATTAAGTGAACTCTTTCCTTTTTTTTCTACTTCTTCATCTTCTTCTTCTTCTGCTTTGTTGTCTTTGCTTTGCTGTTGCAAGGAGTCAGCGGCCGCAGCAGCAGCAGCCGTTGGAGTTAGTGGCACATGGTCAACAAGAGGTTGGCTTCCTGCCCGGCCTGGCCCGGCCCGGCTTCACTGCCTGACTGACAGACTGTGAGTGACTGTTATTGTTGTTGTCTTCGGCCTGTCCCCTGCGTTGCGTAAACTATAATTAATAACAAAACATGTTATGGTTATGCCCGTGCTGCCGTCTCATGAAAATTGTTTCTTATTTTTTTTGCCTGCGGCCTGCGACTCACAAAAGTAAGCAACGGCGGCGACGGCGGCGGCGGCGGCTGCTGCTGCAACTCTTTGAGTCTGGAATGATGATCGGGCTTCTGCTGCCTGCTGCAACAGTTGCTGCTGCTGCCTGCTGTCTGCTGCCTATTCTGAATCTCTTGAGCCAGCCTCGCCAGGGCTGTGCAACACATGTTATTCATTTTTTAGCTGTCCTCGGCATTCGAAAAATTATGTAGCATTTAATTAGCGCATAATTGCAGCGGCCTCAGCCCCAACTCGTTAGCTCCCAAAGCTGACAGAGACAAAGCTTTGGCTTAATCCCCGCAGCTACTTAGCGGAGCGCTTCACAAAAATGTCAACGCATGTCACACAGAGAGAGAGAGAGAGAGAGAGAGAGAGATAGAGAGAGTGGGAGCTTAACTCAAATCCCTTTCATATTTTATGCATTTTCCATTTATTTATTATTTTCTTCTCTTTTTTTTTTGGTCTAAGCAAGTTCAAAGGCAGCCAACAGCTGCCGTTGGAAAAACTCTTCTGCCGCGACATCGTCATCCTTTCTAAGCGATTTTCATATGCCTTCGCTGAAGTGTTCGAGCTTTCCAGTTGCCAGTTGGCAGTTGGCAGTTGGCAGTTGCTTGTGGCTTGGCAAATACTCAACAACCCATGAAAGTAAATAAATGTTTTGCAACGTTGCAGAAATAAAATGCAATTTAAGTCGCACCAAACTGACTAACGCGACCGAAAAAAACAAAAACAAGCCCAAACAAACAAAAACAAAATGTGTAAAAAGCTGCACAACAAAATATACATATATATATGTATGTATATATATACATACTGAAATATCTAGAACGTTGCAGCAGAACGCAGCATGCCTCCTGTCTAGCCTGCCACGCTGCATGTTGCGCAGTTTTGTTTTTTATATTTTTATATAAAAAAAAAGAATAAATAAATAAATAAATACATATATATAAATGTTTGTATATATGTACATTTCTCTTCTGCATTAGAATCGTCTGTTTGGCTGGCAGTTAAAGTTGGGGGCTTCGAACTTTTGCATGCTGCACAAAGGAAAGTGAAATGCAAAATGAGTTTGCCTGCCTATGCGATGGGGAGGGGGAGGGGTGTGTTTGGGAGAGGTTATGCAAATGCAACGGCGCTAAGGGACTTGCCCGTATTCCCATACAAAATTAGCAGCAAAAAAAAAAAAAAGGTTAGGAATTACAAGTATTTAAGAACAAGCGCAAAAGCATCCAAAATTATATCATTCACAGATCAGCAGAAACTGTGCTTCAGTCTCGAATAAATATATTTAATTTATATTGGAAAAGAGCTTCAATACCAGTTTTTATCTTAACAACTTGAAAATGTTTGCAATATTAATATAAATTATTTATTTATTATTATTTTATTTATTTAATTATTTATTTTATGTACTTTATTTATTTATTATGTTGACATTAGCGAATGATTATTTTTTATTTTTTAGATACATAATATAATTTTAAAATAAAAAAAAAAAATATTTTAATTAACAATTTAAACATATATTTTTTAATAATATAAAACAAGTTTGAAAAATGGGAATATATAATATATATATACATATATATAATACAAATATTTATTTTATATTGCAATGAAAAAATCACACTATGTTCTTATTAAAGCTTATATTCATAGAAAAATTTTATTTAATATTTATTTTTGTATTTTTGCATATTTATTATACTACATTTTAATATTCACATATGTATGTATATGTACAATTAATTTTTTTTTTCGTTTTTTTATTTACTGTTGTTTTTCTTCCGATTTATTCGTTTATATTTTTAATATTTTATTAAATTTTTTACATTTTTCTTTTCCTTTCAACTGTATTTTTTTCGTTCGCCTTTTTCCCTTATTTTTGCTGTGAATGATTTCGAATTATTCGTTCGGCCTATTGTGTTTAATGTTTCTCCTGGGAAACGTTAAAGTAAAACGAATTGAAAACCGAATAAAATGGAGGAAAAAAAACAACAACAACAACAAGCGAAGTGCTGCAAATGGCAGACGAAACGGAACAATAATTAAAGCAAAATCAACAACAGGAACAAAATGAGGACACAACAACAAGAAGAAGCAGATGATGATGAAGAAGAAGAAGCAGATGAATAAGAGGAGAAGCAGTAGGAAAAGCCAATGCAGCAGCTCCTCAAACTTTGAATGGATGATGTGCGCCTGGTGGATGGATAACTGCCCCTTGCAACAAAAATCATGTCGTTCCAGTTGTCGTCTGTTGTTGTTGTTGTAGATTTTTTCTTATTTTCTTTGGTTTTTTTTATGTTGTTCTGTCATTGATGCCGCTGCGTTGATTTGTTGTTGTTTTTGCTGATGAGCCAAGAGTACGATACGAAAAAAAACATAAAGCTGCAGCTAAAAAAATGCAGTGCAAAAGTCGAGTGCAAGGCATATCTACAGCGCCAACTGGTTGGGTGTCGCCGCAGACAACTTGAAAAAGCTGAGAGCAGACAGCGGGAGGGGCATGGCAGAGCGGAGCAGCTCCCTGGCCTCCCAATGCCAAATGTTGCACTGCACAGCTGTGCCCTCTTCTCAATTCTCAATTGACAGTCACGTCATTTTTGCTAGCGGAACACACACGCAGTCGGGCCAGCAAACAGATTTCCCAGACAAGCAGGTGGCAAAGCCTGCGAGCTACAACTACAATAACAGCAGCAACAACAACAACAGCTATTGATGTGCCCCGCAGTAGCAGCGGTAATTGCTGAACGGTCTGCGTTCCATGCAAATTTTGCCTTTGCGTGTCTAGGCCTACAAACAAATACACACAAGCATACATACACACACACGCATACTCATGCACACACACACAATGCCAGCCCCGCCCATCAGTTTGAGTTTGTTTCTAGCCGAGATTATGTTGTACTTTTCGAGAATTTAGTTGTTCTCCTCGGCCCTCGCAAATGGGCATACACATTATGCCGTTAAGCGTGTTGCGTACAGTGAATACACACAAAGAAAGAAAGTGAAAAGTTGTTAATTAATTTCTGTATTACCTTGAACATATATTAGCTTTGGGTTTAAGTAATAAAGGGAATTTTACATATATAATATCTATGACAGTAAATTCCAATCTATTTTAGATTTGCTTTTAACTAATTTCCTTTAAACTTTTACTTTTCTTTCGAGTTGGTTCTACTTTAATAATATTCGACATTTTTAAAAGATATTTATATAATTACATTTATATATTTACAACAACAAACTTTAGTTAAACTTTAAATTGAATTTCATATTAAAGCTAATCACGTAAAACATTCTATATTGCACAAAACAAATCAACATCTGATTAATATACAATCAACATCGTAACTAACTCAACACACAACTACACTATGAATTTGCCAACGGCACAAATTGAGTTATTAAGACTGAAGCAATTTGCAAGTGTATTAAATCTTCGGCATGCCCTAGTAATTTCTTATGCGCCCCGTGTAGCTGTGTTTGGGGCTTGGCTTCAGTTGAGATGATTTCAATTAGTGATAAATCAGCGACTGCCAAGGGAATATAAGCACAGGCAGAGGGCGGCCAAGGAAGAGAGAGAGAGCAAGAGAGAAAGGGAGAGCAGCATAGACTGCAGTGCAACGGAATTATAGCATTAACAAATTTATTTATAACACAAATTAAATAAACCATTGCGCAGCAACCAGCGAATGCAATTTGCAGATTTACTAACTCCACACGCTCCTCTCCTCCTGCCGCTCTGAGTGTGGCGGGCAAACTCATCTGGCAAGTGGCCGTCCGCTGTTGCTGTGGCTTAGTCCAAATGGCAATTGCAATTACCAATGGCCATGGCGCAACAACGTGGCATAAAACAACTAAACAACGCAGACCCGACGACAGTTTGACTTGCAATTTTGCTGCCGCTGCCGATGCCGATGCCTCTGCTGCTGCTGCTGCTGCCTCTGTCCAAGCGGCCGGCGGTCGCATCATCATCAACATTGAGAGCGCGCGCCCGTCGTAGTGTATCCATTACTCGGAATATGGGCCGTTTACCCAGCAACAGCGAGAGGGCAGCAAAGAGACAGCGAGGGTCCGAAAAATGCGCGCGTTTCGAGCCCTGCGGCTAACTGAAGTCCAGTCCCCGCTCCAACTTCAACTCCAACTTCAGCTCCAGCTACAGCTACAGCTTCAGCGCCCTGGCTGGCCAAGTTTGCGAGAAAATCGATTTCTGCTGCTGCTACGCTTGGCCCATGTGCCGCCTTTTGCGACCAGCCGCAGTTGCATCGCCCTCTGCTGCCGCCGTCTCCTGCTGCTGCTGCTGCTCACTGGCAGGACCTGTACTTTGTTTGTTTGTTTGTCGCTTTTAATGTTCGCAACGTTCCACCGCGCGGAGGCGACTCTTGACTGATTTTTATGCTTTTGGCCCAATTGCCCCGCAGTAGCCCAGCCCGAGTCCGACTCCGAGTCCGAGGCCCATGCACAGGCATCGACTGAGGCCTGGCGACCGGTTTTTGGGCAGCGTTGATCTTTGCGTCAACACAGCATCAGGCAATGTGCACGCCCCGCCCTCAACCCTGCCCGCCCCCGCCGCGCCCCATTAGCGGCTCTTTGTTTGCGTTGCAGTTTGCAATATATAAGGTCATTCCCTTTGCTTTTGTTATTGTTGTAGTTGTTGCTCCTGCTCTCGTTGTTGTTGTTGTTGTTGTTGTCGAGCCTGCACGCTTTTCGTTTCGTTTGATGGTCGCGCGCACGCGGCCTTTTGTTAGTTTTTCCAGGCGCATTTTCATTATTATTGCCGTATATATATTTATATGTGTATATATAAATACTCTTTGCAAATGTGGCCCAATTACTTTAATAACACGTTTGCTTGATTAAGATATTTACCCCAAATGGGTGCACATCTATATGCAGAAAGTGTATTAACTGAATAGATGTCTAATTGCATTTGCTTTAAAAAAATTCTCGAAGATTCAAGATCAAAGCAATCAAGAAGCTAATTTGCATTAACATAAATGTATTATTATTTATATATTAACAAATCAAATTACTTTTAATAATTCTACATTAACAAATTATTAAATAATACATTTTGCAATTCTTCTATCTTTAATACTACTATTTCCAAATTAAAAATTTTATTCTACATACATATATGCATCAGTATAAAAAAATTATTAAAAAGTAGGAAATTTCTGATTCAACTACAACTATTTTTCTTAAGTTTCTAGTTCATCCTTATATCACTTTAGTCACATTTTAAATTTCTCAGTCATATTTGAGTTAGAGTATTCTAGATTCGTCTCTTGAATGGATCTGGCTGCAGCCTATTCACAGAATGAATATTTGAGTGTAGTATTTTATTCATTGCACTCACAATTTTGTGCTCTGCTTCGCGTAGTGCTGGCTGGGGCTTAAAGTTAAGTTGGCCATTGGCCGTTGGCCGTTGGACGTTGGCTTAAAGTGCGTCGCAGAGTTGGTCGAAAGGTAGCGGCTGCTTATCGCATAATTGGTAGCAATGTTGGCTGCCAGTTTTTGCGGCGCTGCTGCTGCGAGTCGGACGCATTCCGGAGATGCCGGCAAAACACTTGTCAGCGACTTAAATGGCGCGCAGCTGGGCAAGAAGGAGCCGCATTCACGTCCATGGTGGACACACCTCTGCCACAGACACGGCGAAGGTGTTGCCACTGATGTTGCTGTGGCTGCTGTTGGTGTTGCAGCTGAGACATTTGATGTGATTATTGAGTTATGCCCAACGGGGGCAGCTGCTTGGCATATTTCTCTTAATTTTTTGATAAAGTTATTCTTCACTCCTGCTGCCTTTTTTTGCTGAGAGCAACAAAAATAACACACGAACGTGAGAAGAGGAATCGAATGAAGCTTTTTTATCTGCCGTTCACCCACGTAGCAGAACAGCAGCAGTGGCAGTGGCAGTGGCAGCGGCAGCAACGGCAGCTGATAAAAACATGGAATGACAAAACTAGGAAAAGCCAACTCAGCAGCTGAGCAGCCGGCAGCGCAGCAGGCACAGATTTTTATAGCCGACACAACAACAACAACAACAACCCCAAATGAGTAGTGGCCAAAGAAGAACTAAAAAAAAAAGAACATTAAAAAGAGAAGAAGGAAAAAAAACACAACACGGCTTGCCAACAATAATAACAACTATACACACACACACACAGAGAGAGAGAGAGAGACTCACACAATACAAGCACACGCAATGCTGGCAGAGCACTCCAGCTGCGCTGCCTGCAATCAATAAAACGGATTAGAAATATCCTCAAATGCGTTGTTCACGGAATAACAGAGTGAGATGGAACGTGTGCGAGAGTAGGCGAGCGACTGCGAGAGCAAAGGTTTAAGCAGGAGAGCCCAGTCGTAGCTGAAGGTGACTGCAAATCATTTACAATAACAACGGCAAATGCGAATGATGCAGAAGGAGACCAAAGGGGGAAATAAGAAAGTAGCGGCACTTACCATGCGATTTGCAAGCAGCGTTGACGTTGACGTTAACGTCGACAGCGACAGCAATTGCTGCTGCTGTTTGTTTAATTTACGTTTTTATTTATTTTATCTAAATACTCGAGGCACACGCGTTTTTGAAGATTTACCGTTTTGTTTAAGCTTTTGTATTATTGTTGTTAGGGCGCTCCTGTTTTGTCACACTTGCAGCACGAAATTCGTACACTCTTTATCTCTCTTTCTCTAGATCTCGCTTCTCTCTTCAGTTGACTGTGACCTTAGCGCCAACGACCTTTGGGGCGGCGGCGGCGGCACTCGACATCGTCTGCCGGCAAAGCACACACAAATTGTAAACGTTGCTGTCGCTGATGTTATTTTTGTTGTTGTTGTAATTTATGTATGCAAAAAAACTGTGTACATTAATTGCATGCAAGAGACAGCGACGGGGACGGTGACGGCGACGGCGACGGTGACTGAAGCAGCGGAAGCTTCTGCCTGTTATGCTTGTTTTGTTGCTATTGCTGTCTACCTTTTATTTAAAACGTCGCTGCTGCTACACATAATTGCAGCAGCCGGCAGCAGCGACGTCGACGCACGAAAATTGCTCGTTTGTTTTTGTTGGTTGCTGCCGCTGCTGCTGCTGCTGGAACACACACGATGTTAACGGCGATTGAGCGTGCACAACAACAAAATGCTGATGCTGCTGCTGATGATGTTTATGTACGTTTGTGTGTGTGTCTGTGTTATCACGATTTCTTATGCTGCACGTGAAGCTCTCAAGCTTGTCATATACTCGTATTATAATTATTTGATTGTCTCTCGTGCTCACCGTTTTATTATGATGTTGATTATGATTGTTATTATTATTAGGGGCCTCACACGCGCACCGGTAATTGATTCTTATTCATGTTCAATTGTATTTTGGACAATTGCGAAAACTATACAAATTCAACATAAAACGTAACACTAAACCAAAAAGGTGTAAAATAAAATTTTATTGATAATTTTAACCGGATACTTGTTCACTTGACTTTAGCAACGATAACAAAAACGCAGCAGAGGTTTCTTCTCAGAAATGAATGTATTGTATTGTATTGGTGTATAACGTTCTTGCACTTTACAGTTTTATTTAGTTGCGTTACGGTGTTTTGTATTTGTCGCCTGTGTGTTCTTTCGTTGCGTTCGCAGTGTTTGCCGCTGCGAGAGAAAACACGTCCGTTCACGTCAAGAGTTGCTCGGCAACAGCAACGAAACAAACCAAATGAAACGCAACGAACCAACCAACGAGCCAAACAAGCAGATAAACTAAACGAAACGAATGCGAAACGATACAGCAGACAACGAAACGCGCCCAAGGGATAAAATGCCAAGCATAGCCGAACGAAATGAAACAAAGAGAGCAGCAATGGCAAGCAAAGAGAGCGATACGATATGCATAAACGCGCCAGTGCTGCCATTTTAGCCATTAAGTTGCTAGATCTAGCAATTTTGAATTTGAGTTTGCAATTTTTTTTTTAAATTGCTATTAGCCACAAATATAGCTATTTTAAAAAAAAATTATGCAACTTTTAGCAATTTTGTGATTTTTGTGATCTCACAATAACATCATCTTAAAAAGAACTCAACTTGTTCAAAATCATAACAATATCGATAAATGCACAAACTTGTGATAGTTCAATAGTTCAATAGTTGTGAACAATAAGTAGTTCACAAATTCATCGAAGGTGATCGAGTGTCATTTGTGCGCTGAGCTTTAAATTGTATGCTGTTTTGTTAGATTCATTAAAAGTTTTATAATGGCGAGTTTAAAGAGTGGATTCGCAAGGATGACACAGACTCAACAAGGGCCTATTGCAAGTGCCTATTGCAAGTGCACCACGCTGCCACAAAAAAACATATAAGTGCGATAGGTGCGTGTACACAAAAAAACAAGTTGCCTTTTGTTGTAAAATGTGACAAGACGGAGGAGCATGAGGCTGCACTGTGCCTATACATTGCAAAACACGCAGCAATAGTGACAAGCGATCATTTGTCGCAATTATGTGCGCACCAATTTGCAGCTTGCCAATCGGCAGCAAACATAATTATGTGCTGCCAAAAAAACGTTTGGCAAAAATAAGCGACAGCTCCAAATATGCTACTAATGATGAAGAAAGTATATTGGAACAATTGGACGACATTTTAACTATCATTTAAAAACTTAATCATAAATAAAAGTAATAAATTTAACATATAAAATGTTAACAAAATTTGGCAATTTCTTTTAGCAATTTTATAACTTTTTAGCAATTTTAGCAACTTTTTTTGAAATTCAGCTTCTGCCTTCAAAATTCTGGCAGCACTGAAACGCGCACTTAAGCCACAGCGAAACGGTGTGAAACGAAATTAAGAGAAAACTCAACGAAAGCATAAAGTAAGCGAAACATTTAACGAAATACGACGCTCTGCAGTCACAGGTGATTCCAATCAAATTTCGTAGTTCTTTAAAAACCCAAGATTTTAACTACCTGTTGACAGGTAAATAAAAATGCATATGTATATAAATAAATGTGTGAATTGTATATTGAAAACATTTAATTTATTTTTTTTTAGATCTTAAGCTTAGAGATATTTTAATATTAAACAAACAAATTTAAATAATATATCTTGTTTGTTTCTTGATATATACTTATAGATATAGGTATACATATATATGTGTAAGTAGAGTAATAGCTTCATTAGCTCACCTGCCTTCGCTTTGACTTTGGACACCTACTAAGGATACGTAAGTTTTTCAAGATTCCCTTTTTCGATTAAAGCCAATTAGATTAATGTATAAATTAATAGAAACTGTAAAATGTCGAAGCGAATGCTCAGTTTGTGTTCTCCGCTTGGCTCAAAATGTTGTTGGCCCTCAGCGCGTTGATGTTTGGTGTGTGGCTGCTACCTGGCCAATCGATTACTTATCGATTATTGGCGTCAGCTAAAATTTCAGATGTTGGGTATATCCTGGAACTCATAGAGAAAATGCAGAGTCAAAGACCCATTGAGACGCTGCTGTTCATGCAACGCGAAAAGAACTTCAACTCCTGCTTGGATGAGCTGAATCCAATTGGAATACCTGTGCTACGACTGGATGAATCTAACGGGATTAGGCTAGGCGAGCACTTCAATAGTGAGGCACTCGTGCTGCTCTGCATAGAGCAGCCCGAGGACGTTGTGCTGGTGCAGTGCCTGGCCGAGATTCTGGATCGGATCAGAGAGACGCGCGCTCTGATCTGGTTAAATATTGCCGAGGCTGATCCGGGGGAATATCTATCGCTAATCGCCGATCAGGCAGATAAGTACAATTTGATGAATATGCTGGTGCTGCACTCCATGCCGATGGAGCTATCGATAAACGTCTATCGATTGCAGCCATTTCCGGAGGCCACTTTCGCCCCGCTGAATGATTCAGATGGAGGTAAAATCTTCAACCGCATCTGGGGCGACTTTCAGCAGAGGACGGCCATAGCGCATCCGAGTCTACATATTCCCGGCAGTTTCCTGGCAAAGCACAGAGTGGGGGGCAGGCAATACTTGGGCGGCTACATGGATAGACTTATCAGGCAGTTCGCTCGAATATATAATATACGATTGAGATTCAGGAAACCCGTGAATGAGAGCACCTGGTTAAGTGACATGGAAATTCGGGGTCTGGTGAGGCGGAAGGAGGTGGACCTGCCCATGTATGGCCGAATATTCTCCTTCAATACGGAGTACACCACCTACCTAGACATCGCTCAGGTATTTATAGTCGTGCCGTGTGGCAAAGAGATGCGATTGGACGACATCTATAAAAGTCTACGGCCATACTTTCTCATCATACTGGGCGTCTATCTGATCTTCGCCGTGCTCGAAAAGCTCTTGGAGCTGGCGAATCAGCGGATCGCTCGACGTGAGAGCGAACTCAACTGGAACTGGAACTGGCTCCCCTGGTTCATCAATCTGCGCGTCTTCGCTGGCGCCCTGGGCCTGCCCATCGGCATCATTCGACGCTATCGCAGCCTCACGATGCGACAGTTCCTCATGATCATGTACGTCTTCAGCCTGGTTTTCAGCTGCTTCTTCAGCGCCAGCCTGAGCGCCCTGCTGACCAAGCTGCCCTGCTATCAGCACATCCAGAACTTCGAGGAGCTACAGCAGAGCGGCCTGCCCGTCATGTTCGACGAGTACGCAGCGAGCATGAGTGAGCTGCAGGTGAATCGCCAGCAGATTGGCCAGTTGACCAATAAGGTTCTGGCGCCCAACATCAAGCGCAACGATCTGATGTTCGCCCTGGACACGCACCACGCCTACCAGACCTCCAGCCGGCTCTGGCAGATCGTGAACAACTACCAGAGCCGCTACAGACGGAACGTTCTGTGCGAATCCCCCGGCTTGATCCTCTTCTATGACTATCCCATTGTGGGCCTCGTGCAGAACAACTCCGTCTTCAAGGCAACTCTGAACGAGTTTATCTATCGCGCCCACGACGTTGGCCTGGTCAGGCATTGGATCTCGGAGGCCATGCGCAGCCTGACAGCCACCCAGATCGAGCCTCACAATCAAACCCATTCGTATGCCGAGTTCACCCACGCTCCACTCACGAATCGCGATCTGCTTTGGGTGTGGAAACTTTTGGCTACATTTGATGCGGTCGCTGCTTTGGTTTTCGCTCTCGAACTGGCCCAGAAATACTGGCGGCGATGGAGGACTATGATGGAGCTTTATTAATGCTGATTAATGCTTAAAGCTAATCAGTTTATGCATATACATATATGTATGTACATATGTAAAAGATTGGAAAAATATGTATTTTCGCTTCATAAAAATAAATCTTAAATAAATGTTGCCTATTACAGAAATCGCTAAGGATATGCATATATGGAAAGTTACGCTTAGGCACTATGAAAAGTATTCGAAATGGAAAAGTCATAAATAAAAATAACAAGTACGAAAGCTCTAGTCGAGACTGCTCGACTAGGAAATCCCCTGAACCCTTCGGAGAACTGATATTTCAACAATTCTTCGCGTCTTTCTGACGCACATACACATACAGAGACACACATAGACACGAACGCATACAGTACTTGAGTAAAAGTAAAAGCAAGGAGAAAATAAGTGCAGATGATCATCAAAGTTGTCTATGTGTATACAGCAGCTCTCATTTGGTATTTATATTTAGGTAAAATGAAGCTAGAATGGTCACAGCAGCAGAGCTGCGTTTCCATTGCTCACTTGAAGCTCGACTGCAAGCGCCGTCGGGCACAACATTTGAGAGAGACAGTGCTTGAGTAAAAGTGGCCCTATATAAAGGGCAGCAGCTGCAGCATTTCTTCAGTCAGTCTTCAATCGTCCAGGCCTGGGTGAGGTCAGCGCAATAAAGTGAAGCTGAGTGTGAGAATTATAAGCATTAAAGACGTAGAGGGACTGCTTACAGGAATTACGTAAAAGAAAACGTAAAAGAAAAAGGTAGAGGAAATACTTAGATGAAATAGACAGAGGAATAGTACGTAAATCGACTCAACTCAATGAGAGAGAGAGAGAGAGAGAAAGAGAGAGAGAGACATAGAGAGGAGAGAGAGCTAGAGAGAGCGAGAGTCTACCGAATCTGGCTCAAAGCGACACACTCATCAAATAGAACCTTAAAGCCTCATTGACACCCAAAATTATACAATAAAAGTCTCATAAAAAAGTTAAGTATATACATAAGAATAAAAAGAACAAATTTAAAAAATATATTCTTATACATATATATTTTTCCCCAATTAAATCCTTTTCAATGAAAAATTAAAAACTTTGTTAAACTTGCTAAAAATATTTACATTTATTTCGTTTAAGTTTCCTTTTTTTTACTTTTAAATCTTTTTGTTTTAATGTTGGTTTTATAAACCAGTTCAGATTGTATTTTACAATTTTTATGTAGTTTAGTGTTTGTTTGTCAGTGCTCAGTGGTGCAGGGGGAGAGGACAGTGCAGGATCGATTGGTTTGTGGTTAGTGAGTGAAGGAAACTCGGCGATGTGCAATGCGGCTCGACTGCGTCTCGACTGTGCCTCGGCTGCAACGGACCCGGCGTCAGACTCAAGTTGAATCGAACGGGCGATAAGGAAATTCGTGCTCCCTTTGGTTGGGTCAGACGGCGGAGATCATGTGGGCATCGTCCTCGTTGATGCGATCCTTGCACTTGCCATTGATTTCGATGGTGTGATTGGATTCCGTGTCGCTGGGCTCCTGTTCGCCGGGCTCCTCCTCGTCGCCATCGTCCTGACTGGAGGAGTTGGCGGAGCAGCTGCCGTTCACTTCGAGCTCGGGCGATTCACGCTCCTCGTTCTCCTCGTAGATGACATCACAGCTACTGGCCAGAGTCTTTGGTGGCGGCTTCTTGACCGCATTGCCTCGCTGCTGCTGCTGCTGCTGCTGCTCGGCCATTTGATTCTGCATGTCGCGCAGTCTGTCCGTTAGAACAAATAGATCCCGTTCCTGGCTATCGCAGCGCTGGCGCAGCTCGGCGATCTCGCGCAGATCCTCGGGGCGCGGATCACGGCGCTCATAGCGCATGCGCATCTCCTCGAAGCTGCAAAAGGATTCGCGTATTGAGATTAGTGTTGCGTCTCGATCCGAGAGCAGCGACAAGACGAGACGACATGGCTAAGCGTAGATTAAGCAGGGTTCAGACTTACAGATTCGTAAGGCAGCGGCACCGACGATGCAGTTGCTCGATCTCGTTGGCATTGCTAATGTCGCGTTTATCCAGCGCCGCCTTCTCAGCATCATAGGCGGCCTTCAGGTCCTTCAGATTGCGCTGATGCCGAAGCTCTACATCGCTGTACGTTTGTCAATGTTAGAAGCAGACAGAGAGAGAGAGAGAGAGAGGGGAGACAGAGGGGGGAGTATAGAGAAGGAAAGTATGTGTGTGTGTAACAGAGGAAAAGACGAATATATAGCGAAAAAGAGAAAGTTAAAGTTATATATTCATTGACATAGACCAAAAATTATTCATAGCAAAGCAGGCACAAATTTATCGATATTATCGATTGATATGATAGATAGTTATATGTATGTATATATAGATAGATTTCGATACTTATGTGCTAGTTCTAAATGTTGTTCAAGAGATGACGATATTTGATATAGAGCACAGCAATTATATTGAACACTAAGCATGCTAAGGCAATCAATGGCGACATCGTCAGATACAGCACATAGATGCTGGGCGCATATGGACACGCCCACTTCGCAAGCAGACACAGGGCGCTCGCACCAATGCAGCTGCGTATGTGTGTGTGTGTATGTGTGTGCGTGTGTGTGTGTAAAAGAGAAACAAGAGACAAGTAAATGCATGAATTTGTTGGCAGGCAAATGAGAAATGAGAAATGTGGCAAACAAAAACAGTTGGATTGCTATTGGCAGGCACTGTATAGATATGGGTTAGGCTCTAGTACAGTTAGCTGGGGTTACCTTCGATAGTTTCGGAGCCAATTTACTCACTTGATTCGTTCCTCGGCAGCGGCCATTTTGGCGCGATGTCGCTCGACCAGCTCCTGAATCGCCTCATCCCGTTCGCTTTGCAGCTTCGCTTTTTGGCTCTCTGCAAGGATTATAGATGTAGCATAGGCTTCTCTCACCCTTAACTAAATCTTACCCAGCTCCTTTCGATGCGTCTCAATCATATCCTGCGTGGACAGCTGCAACTCCTTGGCAAACTCCTCCTTGACTTGATCCAAACGTTCGCGGAACTTCTCCTCCATTTCCTCCTTCTCCGCTTCGAACTCCTTGCGCAGCTTCTCCTCCAGCTCCACGCGTCGATCCTCCTCGCGGCACATGGCATTCTGATACTCACGATCCGCACGATCCAGATGCATGCGCGTCTGCAACAGCGCATTGTCCGAGCGCTCGCGCAGCGACAGAAAATCCTGCTTCTTCAGCTCCAAGTTCTCGGTCAGCTCTTCGATCTGGAAAGGATGTGCGTGGATTAGCAAGTTCAAAAATAAGTTGTATTAGTTGTTTTGGCACCTCGGCACGCAGCTCCTCCTCGTTGGCCGTGTAGCGATTGGTCAGCGCACGCAGCTCCTCAATGTGCTCCGCCTGCAGCTTGTCCAAGGCGTCGCGTCGCTCCTCCACGTAAACGGATTCCAGTTCATTTGTCAGTCTTGTCATCTCTGTGCTGTGTGGTGGAAGATTGTGAATTCAATAGATGAGTGGAAATATCTATCAATTTCAATTATGCGAATTCAGATTGAAGTTTTCAATAATACTAATTGAGTCTGCCTTTCACTAACTAGTATATAATCTAGAGTAATTGTTGCAATATTTTCTTGTTTCAGAGAGCAAAGAGGTCTCCATTAATTTATTGTACTTACTAAAGTTTATTCTCCCAAAAGGCGGCAGCTTCGTTGCGCACCTCATCGATGCGATAGATCATTTGACGCTCCTTATCATAAATGGCGCTGCAGAGTAAAGTTCACAGATTTACCATATGCTTCGATTAGAAAGTATTTGAAAGATAACTCGACTCACTTATCACACTGATACTTAATCTTGTGCACAGCTTCGATCTGTGTCTCCAGATTGCTGTTGGCCATTTCGAGTTCATCCTTCAGGTTATCGATGCGCTCCATAAGCGTCTGGATGGAGCGCTCCTGTTCGCTGACGACGCCGCTCAGCGACTTCACCTGTGCTTGGCAAATGCGCAAACTTTCCGCCTCCTTGCGACGTGATTGCAGCTCTAGTTCCAGTTCCTCGGCCTTGGCCGCTGCCTGTTTGCGTTCGTAATTGGATTTGTCCAGTTTGTCCTTCCACTGACGCTGCATTTGCCGCATCTGCCACTCGCAGTCCGACATCAGGGTCTCCTCGCGTTCTGTCAATTATGAAAAGACACATGATAATAGAATAGACTAGAAGATATCCTGTATAAAGTATTTCATTTGCGTATATTATTGTTTAAAATGTATTTGGAGAAAAATAAAGTCGAAGTGGAAATGAATAATGTAAAGAGGGAAAAGATTGAAAGAAAAGGTTAGGGAGTAGGAGAATGAGAATGGGATGGGAATATGAATTAGAGAAAAGTAAAAGAGAGGAAAAGAAGGAGAGCAAGCAAGAGAGAGACAGAGAGAGAGAGAGAGAGAGAGAACTGGGAAACAAGAAAAGAAGGATGGGATAGAGAAGGTAGCCCTAAAAAGAGACAACGAAGCAAGCAGCTAGAGGTAGACGGAGAGCGAGATTGAAAAAGAGAGAAATAGGAATTAAGAAACAAGTTAAAAATATAACGAAAAATCTTCACAAAGAAACGAAAAAGAGTAAGTGATTGATAAGGGAAGAGAGAGGTAAAGAGATAAAACTACTGAATAATGGAATATTATATAAAGCAATAATTTATATTCTTCTATCTGGGAAGCCTAAGGGAATGACTTTTCATTGATTTGAACTGAGATTTCTACTCCACATCTATATCAACTGGGATTTGGTTGCGTTGCAAATCAAGTCTACCCTTTGCCCATCTAAATCTTCGAGGGTATCTAAAAGCAATATTTGTTTTGCATGCCGGTGTGTGTAGTGTATTACAATGTGGGTCGCACCTCTGTTGTGTGTCCTGAGCAGCTCGAACTCGGTTTGCCACTTATCTTCGCAGATTTTGCGCTCCGCCTCGGAATTCTCGAGTGCATTTTTGAGTATGCGTATTTGCTCCTCCAACTCCTCACGTATTCGGTTCACCTCATCGGCCCACTTGGCCAGCTCAGCCTGAGCTGCAGCCAGCTGTGTCTGTAGTCCATTTGCCAGGCTCTGCGTCTGTTTGTACTTCTCGGTTAATTCGTTGTATTGCGCCTCCAAAGTATCTGAGATAACGAGTTTTTGTTTTGATTTAACATATTTCGAAATCAAATTGACAAGTACTCACTGTATTTGCGTCGGAATTCGTCTTCATCGTCGCTGTATTTGTGCCGCAGATGCACCTTTTCGTCCTCGAGCAGCTTCAGCTTCTTGCGCACATATTCATCGTCCTTTTGCGCGGCCGTCAGCTCTCCCTGGAGTCCTGCGAATAAATGTGATAAGACTTTGATCTCTGGGATTTTGGTTAGTTCAACTCACTGTCCACATTCCATTGCTTTTGCGAGAGTTCCTGCTCTAGATTCTGTATCTTTAGCTGCATATCACTCACTTTACTCTCCAGATTTTGAACATTTTTGTGCGCATCCTCGAGCTGTGAGCTAAAACGCGCCTTCTGCACCTTGAGCTCCTTTCTGTGAATGAGTTTTGCAGTAATTAAATATTAGCAAAAGCCAGACAAATTATTGCAAATATTTGTATATAGAGATGTATATATTGTATATGTATTTGTTGTCTGTCTATATAGGTTGCACATATTTTTAGTCAACAAATCTCTAGAAAATCCGAGTGAAAACAAAAAATGAGTCAGCTACGTGAGCAGCGCACGCACTCGTGTCTTTTGTTGGATTTTTAACTAAGCCGCAATATAAATAAATAAATAATTATATTATTCAAGAAAAGAAAAAATCACCCGCACCTGTATAGCACACACTCACACATATATACACATATGCATATATGTATATGTATATATATTTATATTTTGTATATGTTAACGACTTGACGCACTTGAATCGAAAGACTGAAATGAGGTGCAGAAAACATTGTGGGAATGCCTTCCCCACAGGCTAGCCATAATTTGCTAGCGACTACGCAGACAACGCAGACATGCGCATCTATTGTATTTAGTATTTCTTAGTGCTGATACTCTTTGAATGGGCCATAATGACACTGTGAGCCGGATTGTGTATGGCTTGAAAAGAGCTTTGGCTGGATGGACTATTGATGAGCTGTTTATCTAGATTGTTTATAGAGCAACAGCTCAAGTAGGATGCTAGATAGATATAATGGTATGAGTAGCTGATAATGCTGTCTAGAAATAATAGGGCAAACTTTATAGAGTTGCTGCGAAATGCAATTCGAATCACTTTAAACATATAAAAGGGGAACTCAATTTAATAGATTTCCTTGAGTTTAGTTTCTCATTTTTATAAATGTGAAGCAAAGTGAGCTTAAGTTTTTTTTTAACAAGGCTTTAAATCAAGTTCATGTTCATAGCGTTGTAGTAGAACAGAGCTGGTTAAGTAAGGAAAATACTTCTTTATGTTTCACTTGATTGACGGAAAAGATTTTGTAAAATATAAAACAGCTGCGTGTCAGCTAGTAGAGAAAAATTAGTGAAAGCTGAAAGTCTATCATAAAACTTTTGACTGAACAAAGTCTATGTAAAAGTTGAAAAGTTGCCATATGTTTATATAGAAACTTGGCCTGAAACAAAGCATGTGCGAAATATTGTTTATATCAGCTGGTATATGTTTTTAAAGTTAAGCATTATAAAAATGTATGTAGAGCAAGCCCAAGTGGAATATGTAGTAGCTAATATACAATATATTCATATTAAATTTTCATTAAAGTTATCATTTTTGATTCCAGATATAAAACAGAAACAGAACAGAAACATAAAATATTACCTTTAAAATTTATTTAAAAAAAATATAAAAACTGATTACATTATATAAATTTTTATATAAATAATTCATTGTTTACAATACATATAATAGTTTATTGTTCCCGTTAGAGTATTGCATTGGCGTTCAGGTCGTTGTTAACATTGGCATTTAGCTTGTTTTTATTTTATTTTTACATTATACGCAAAATAAAATACGTTTTAATTGAATGTAACTTATTTAAATTTGCTGTCTTGTCGCGCGGCAATGTGCAAATGCGCAAAGCTATTTATAAAAGAAACAACGTATCTGTGTATCTATCTCTATAGCTGTAGCTGTATTTGTATCTGTATCCGTATATCTGTATCCGTGTAGCTGTGCAATTTGGCAAGTGTTAAGATGCTGCTCGAGAGACAATGAGTGGCGAATTTATCAAATTGTGACACGCGATGCTGCGTACACGATACAACAGATACACAGATACACAGATACATACATAGATACAGCAGATGTATCTGGCAAGTTATTTCAATTATTTTTGAGTTGAGTTTTTGATGAAGAATGTTTCTGCTGCTTCTTCTCTTTTAGTTAGTTTGTTTATGTCCAAGTTGTTCATGAAATTACTTCATCAAAACAGAGCAGCTCATAAGTTAGATGCACGCTAACGAAATTACGCATACGCCCAATTGCGTGGCGCTGGGCGTAAACATTCGAATTGATGGGCTTAGATTGTTTACTTGGCCACTTTCATGGGCCAGCTGTTAAATCAAGAGCATGGGCCGCCTCTCACCAATAATCTAAGACGTGTGCATATTGCAAGCATTTGCAATTTAGAAAATTTTCCCATTTGCGTCCGGTGGCATAGAAAAGATAGCCAACTAATTGAAGAGAAATAAAAGCAACCAAAATAAACCGGAAAAACTAGAGCAGGCAGCTCGAGTTCTCTATGCACATTTGACGTAGCGCATATGAAAAGAAAATTATTGAAAATTCGGCGTGGGAAACGCGAAATGTGAAATGCGAAATGCGAACAAACATGTTGCCAACAAATGACGAGCGAAATTATTTTCAGCTGAACTCGACGCCCCAAAACGGAAGGGCACGAACAGCATGCCATCAAATGCCTGTTTATTCTATAAAATATTTAATAATTGTATATAAATTCTAATGTGAATAATTAGTGCCAATAAGTATATAAATACATATATAATATAACAATTGGTAGCTGGTGAAGACACTTGCCGACCGGCTGTCACAATCTGTCATATTTATGAAGGCCAAACAATGGGCAAGTGTCATTTAAGTGTCATTTTCAAATAAATACAAATATAAATAAAAGTATTAGTGAAAACACACAGTTTCGCAATAACGTATTCGTAATAGTCAAAAAGAAATAATTGCTTTTAAATTGAGATTAATTTTGCTTAAACAAAAACATTTAAAGAGGGCAAAAGCGCGAGAAAAACAAATGAAAATAAATAAATAAAACGAAAAAAAAAAAACTAGAGGAACATTAAACAAAAAACTTACGAAAATATATTGTTAAGAATTCACGTAGTAGTATGTATAATTGTTATAAATATTTAAATACATATAAATATATATATTCTGTGGTATTTGGGGATGGAAATGGAATCTTTCAAGTTAGTTCTAGGTTTTTTTTTTTTTTTTTTTTTTTTTTTGTTAAGAACAATAAGTAATAGTTGAATGTGATGAACAACGTCATATCCTAAAAGAATCTTTAGTTCTTATTTTAAATAAACAAACATTTTATTACGAATATAGTCTTTAAGTCAATTGATATTAAATTCAGAGTACTTTCAGTCAAAGAAAGGTTATTGATAGTTACAACTTTGATTTCATGAAATAATCCAGCAATATTTGAAATGAATTCTATGGTCAGTATTTAGTTCATTTTTTCTCATATTTAAAAAAGTCTTCTAAGAATATTATTTTATTTTTTTTTTTTAAAGGTATATATTATTATTTTTTTATAAAATTTTTAAATTTACTTTTTGTTGGATAGCTATCGAATCTGAATAATTGCAATGTTTCGAAGCTACAGTGATAAATAAACTTTTAATTTGATATATGTCAAAAATAATTAAAAATGCTCTTCGATTTTCGTGTTTTCCAAGAAATCATATATATCACACAAGAATGATTGGCAAATGCCAAAAACAAAACACACACAACAACAACAATTTATATATAAAATTCGATAAAAGTAAGGCGCAGAAAAATGTATTCTTTTTAGGTGACTTGACTGGAAAATTGCCACAAAGTACATATATAAATCTATATAAACAAAATATATATGTATGTATGTACAAACGAAAAACAAGAAAGGGGAAAAGCGCTCAAGATGAATGGCAGCAAGAAAATTGCTACGCAAATGTCATGGAAAATATGGTGGAAGAAGTCGGAAAATCGAAGGAGAGGCAGGAGGCAGGGATCAGGTAATTAATTAATGCATCTCATTTGACGCCACAATGGAAAATGCAGTTGCAGCAACTTTGGAGAGCAGCGGGCATAAATATTGCGCATACGCCGCGCTGCACAAATGATAAACAAAACCGTTGAATCATTCAGCAGCATTAGCCAAAGAGCTAGAGACGTATTAGATCATCGCTTAGTTTCACTTTTGTTTTTGTTTGCTTATTCTTTTGATTTATGACTACGACGTGGGAGACATGGCGTATACGTTACTTGAACACATTACCCATGGCGTATAAGTAAAGTGACTAAGATTTGACGTCTACGGTAGATATGCATATACGTATACGGATTACGTTATACGTTACATGATTAGATAGCGTTACATAGCGTATAAACGTTTCGTGAATGCGTTAGACATAGCTAGGCCACGTTACGTAACTTCGTAAGACCTGGCATATACGTTACGTTATTACGTAATTCTATTACGTTACGTTAAGTTGTTACGTTATTACGTTACGGTATTACGTTACGTTATTTCGTTATTTTGTTAGACATAGCTACATACGCTACATAATTCATTTAAACATGGCCTCTGTGTTACTTAACTATGTTAGACATAGGCTTGGTATAACGTTAATTGATTACGTTAGACATGTTGTCTACGCCACGTGATTACGTAAGACTTGGCATATACGTTGCGGGATTATGTTAGACATGGCATATTTATTACGTAATTACGTTAGACAAGGCATATGGGTTACCTGAGCTCCAGTGCTTCACGATTATTGTCCGCCTGATTGTTGAGTACGCTGCCATCCTCGACGATCTCCACGCTGTTGCGTCCTATGCAACTGTCGTCCAAGCTGCGCTGCTTAGGACTGTTGCTGCGACTGCGTGCCGCCGCTGCAGAGCCCTCGATATGTATCGGTATGAAATGCACATTGCCGAGGCTATTGCCACCGGCGCCATTGGTAATATTAATATTCAGATGGCCATCTCCATTGTTGCCATTGCTGCTGCTGCTGTTGTTGTTGTTGTTGTTGGCACTGCTGCTGCTGCTGCTGCTGGCATTTGATTGCGTTGTGACGGTCGTTGACTCGACAACGACATCGGGCAGGCTAATGCTCTCGATGCACACCAAACGCTCGTCGAACTGCTGCTCATCGTCGAGTTCGTCGCACTGTAGCAACAGCTCCTCGTAGTCGCAGTCGGTGGACGTTGAGTTGCCGTCGCGCACGAAGGGCGTGCGCCGTGGCTGCATCGAAGCAGTGCTGCGCTGTGCCGGCTGCTGCTGCTGCTGGTGCTGGTGTCGCTCTGCTTGGCTCGTTGATTCGTTGGCGGCCACGCCCAGGCCCATGCCGATGCCCGAGTCGGCATAGCTGCTGCTCAAATTGGAATCGCTTTTGAGCGCGCTGCGCTCGCTGCTCGCCGATTTGCGTGAGCTGTTGGGCGTGCCACGCCCACGATCATCACACTCGAGATCGAGCGCCTCATCGAGCTCATCGTCTTCTGGCTCGGGCTCGCCCTGCGGATCATCCTCATCCTCCTCCTGCACATTCTCCAGCTTGACATTGGTCAAGCGTGTCCAGGGTCGGGGAATGCCGTTCGCCTGCTGCTGATAGATCGTCGTGGGTATATCGAACACCTCATCCTCGAGCGTCTCCTCGTGTGCCTCGTTCAGCTCCTGGATGTTGAGGTCGTGACCTTGACAGTGCCCCTGGTTGGATGACTGGCTCTCGAAGTCATAGAACACCTCCCCCGCCTGTGGACTGCCATTGGGGCTCTGCTCGAAACTGCAGTCGACGACAGTTATTTTGGGCACTTCCTGTTGCGTTTGTTGTTTCTGGTGACGCGGCGGCGCCACGGGCACGCTTTGCGGCTCGCTCACGATCGACTCACGGAACTCACGCGGCGTGCTGGCTCGTGAGCTATGCGCCGACTGGCTGCACTCATTGGGCTTGGTGCTGGTCTGGCCCATGTTACCAGAGATTATGTCACTTGTGTTGTTATTGTTGTTGTTGCTAGTGCTGCTGCTGATACTGCTGCTGCTGTTGCTGCGTTGCAGTTCGGCAGCGTCCTCTTGCTGATCTTCCGCGACAGTGCACAGCTCGACGTTTGCCGCTTGAATAAAATTGGCACCCGACGCTCTATGCGCATCTCGTCGCTGCTGCTGCTCCTCTCTCCCCAGCTGGTGGCTCTCTTTTGCCTGCTGCTCCTGTCGCAATGCTCCAGCTGAATTACTGTCGTTGCGCTCGCGCTCTCGTTCTCGCTCTCGCTCTCGATCTAGCTCGCGTTCGCGCTCTCTCTGTTGCTCTCGCTCTAGCTCCCGCTCACGCTCTTTGGCCGCGCTCTGCCACAATTGTGGGCTATTATTAGACATAGTCATTTGATAACTATTTGTGGACGCGGTCGCGGGGTCGGAGTTCGTTTCAAGGTGTGCTGCTGCCAGTGTCTGCCCAATGGCGATTACGTTGTCGTCGATAGATGTTTTGGATTTCGATTGATATTGTTGTTGCTGTTGCTGGTGTTTTTGTTGTTGCTGCTGCTGTTGATTTCGCTGCTGACGCTGATGGTTACGTCCACGCGCCATGAAAATATCTGTGAGAAAATCGCGACTCTTTTGCAACGCTTTGCGCTTCTTCTGCACCGCCGTAACGTCTGGGGCAGTGTCAATGTTGTCCCTGTTGCCACCTAAATGCAACGCAATGTTGCCCAGCGATAGGCGCGATTGTCGTTTCAATTCGTTCGATTGCTTCGATGGGCTGCGATATATCACCGTATCGGTCGCGTCAATTACCGTGCCATCGGTAATTGGCCCGTTATTGTGGCGTTCTTTCGTTTGGCCAATGCTCGTACTAATAATGCCAATTGGCCGACCGTCGACGTTATTTGCTTTTGCGTTCGCGCTGGCTGACTCGTTTGGACTGGTCGCGCCGCCATGCCCAGCAGCAGCAGCAGCACCGCCACCATTTCGATCATCGTCTACATCACCATCGTCATCATCATCATCATCATCAACAACAACAGACGTTGTCCTCGCCGCCGTCGCCCCATTGCCTGTGCCCATGTTATTTATATTCAAATTGTCGGAGCGCCAAGAGATCGCTGAATGGCCATTAGCTGATGTTGTTGTTGTTGCTGTTGCTGTTGCTGCTGTTGCTGTCGCCGCAGCTGTTTTAGCTAAATTTACACTTTGCCTCTCTTCGTCGTTCTCGTCGCTGCTTAAGTCCTCCAGCTCTTCGATCACAGCGCGTCGCGCTGCCTGCGTAGGCAAACGCATATTGCTCTCGCTCTTTTGCTCGCACGCTCTTGCTCGCTCAGCATCGTGCTCTCTGGCGCTGAATAGGCAACGGCTCTCACTGGCATTGCTGCTCTCTTGCTCTCTGGTCCTGGCAGCCGCAGCAGCAACACTTGCTGTTGTTGTTATTTTCGTTTTTACTGCTTCCTCTTCGTCGCTTACATCGTAGTTTTTGTTGTTCTTGTGCGCTTTTCTTTGACGCGTGCGTCGCAGCAAATTAAACATTTTCGTCAATTTGTTTTGTTCACACACACACACACATACAAGCTTTGCCAAAATATATGTGCACTTTTAATTCGCTTTTAAATTTCATTTAAATGCATGTCCATCGCTTTGTTGCTTTTCTTCCTCTTCCTCTGTCGGCAACTTTTCACATTTGCCAATTTTTGCTGTTCGTTATTTCGTTTATAAACAAATCGTTTTTATCGCTTATTTCACTGTCGCAACCTGTTGATTTAAATATTAAGTATTTATTTACATTTGCATTTGTGACTAGAGACTAAGTAATTAGCATTACACATCTATTATACTACTTACACACACACACACACACACACATACACAGTGGCTGTGCGATGCGTTCGTTGCTTTTAAACCGGCTGAACCGACGGCTGAACTGGAACTGGAACTGCGATGACAAACGCTGGACAAATATGAGCAAACGAGACTCATGAGCTACACTTGACAAAAAGACATATGGCATAATTAATTTTAATTGCGATTGTATTGCATAGCACACTCACACATACATTCGTATCTACACATACACACGCATGTTTATATCTATAGATTTACTGCTGTATTAGTCTGCTTATGAATATTAATTGATGCGTTGAGAGCTAAAGGCTAATTGTTCGATTTTATCATTATGTGTCATCGAAAACAACAATGAGCATGAGCTGTGCCCATTCGCCATTGTAAAGCCCACATTCCATATCTGTGCTCAGCTGCCCCAATGAAAATAAATAGCGCAAAAAGTAGGCGTAAGTCAGGTCAAAAGAGACATGGCTAACGATTGCCTCAAAGAAAACATTTTAATTGCCCATAAAAATTATACGCATATATAAATATCCATCATAATATATGCTTGCGTCTGTTTTTACTTTTATTTTTTGTTTTATTCTCGAGCATTACGATATCTGTGGCGCTTGCTTCCTGTTTGTCTGCCCATTAAGCTATTTGACATTTTTTATTTATCTTTTTGCCGCTCTCACATTTTCCTAATTCCAATGTACATATAAAAATGTATCTGTCGAATATTTTGAATACGTCACTGTTTATTTGTTATTGAATCTAGTTCTTTTTTATCGCCCTGTCATCGGAGACCCTTCCTCCTCATTTTCGCTTATATCTGTATCTTTCTATCTTCTTCATTCTCTTTCCTCTCTCTGTGCTTCTCATCTCTTTTCTATTGCTTTTCTCTCCTTCTGCTCCTGTCTCTATTGCCCTTTCTTCTCTATCTTCTCCTTCTTCATCTCACTCTCTCTCTCATTTTTATTTTGTGCATCAACTATCTCACAATTTCTTGCAGTGTCTTCGCTGTGCACTGAGTCAGCGGGCACTTCGACTCTGCGCCAAAGTTCAAATTGCGGCAACGTGACAAAAATAAATCTAATTACCGCAACAGCGCGACTATATAACATCATAATAATCCCAGGAAATACTAACGCAGCCCAGCTCTAGCTGTGTTGCAACAGCATGCAATGTGCTCACTCTGCAGCATGCAACACGCCGATGTTGTAAGTCGTTTCAAGTTCAGGGCGCGCACATAAACAGACCAATTATAGGCAGCAATAAAAGTATAAAAATCGCAAAGTTCCACAAAGAGAGGCCGAGCAGCGTAAAGATCGCTAAAATTAGAGGCAGTAATACACCTATACAGACACATGCATATATATATACATACATATATCAGTATATATGTATCTATATATCTACTATAAAGCAGGCAAATTGTAGGGCCACATTGACGTCACCATCAATGAGGCGAAAGCAGCTGAAATGGCAGCGTGTGTATTATAAGTGGATGCCACAGCGGCAACAAGCTGGCATGCTGCATTTGATTGTGCCACTAATTGATGGGGCACAGAGATTTTCGCTAACTTTTGCGGCGCAATTTACGCGTATTTTGCTTCCATTGAAATTCATTTATTTGCAAAATAGATAAAAGCTAAAAATATATGCAAATTGCACGAAAATTTGGAAAACGTCAATCGATGCGAGAGAGAGAGCGAGATAGGGATAAAGTGGTAGATACCGAGAGAGTGAGGAGACGAGAACGAGAAGCTTGAGCTTTGCGTTTTGGCAGCAAATTGAAAGATAAGCAAAAATCCACAAACGGAAATGATGCAGCAAGCAAAACCAAATCGGATTCGATCAATTCAGCTATAAAGAAAATAAATACTACGTACATTTCATATCCATAAACATAATAAATATGAGAGTTAACCTCGCAATGTTATTATAATGCATGTAAGTAATTAATAGATGCGAATCTCTGATAAATTGCATGAGATACTGAGCTTTCAATTTGGGTCAACTGGGATCGGAAGCTTAGAGGCAATAGCAATTTAAAGCGAACTAAAGATGGGAAATGGTTGAGAGTTAACTATTTTGATCGAAATATCAGAGATACAACTCTAAATGGCCAGTACTCAAATTGATGAATGTACATATATCAACAGAATATTTATGCTTTCAAATGAAAGATTGAGCCAATTTGTTTCAGATCTATACAGAAGAAGTAACAGCAGAATCATATTACTTTAGTCAAGTGCAATCAGGCAACTCAAAGCTCTCCAACGGCAAGGTCAGGCGCTGCTCAAGGGTCATCGCTGCCAGTTACAACGCTTTCGACATCTTGTATGATTCCTTTAGCTTCATGACCTCAGTCTGAGTTAGCTTTGCCAACATATTCTTACTGGAATGCAGTGTAGCAGATAATAAAATTGTTTGACTGACTGATTTTAGTTAGTCTATTATAACAGAGTATTACAATAGCAAGCATTGCATACTGCGAAGCACGAATCTCTCTCAGCCAGTTGAATTAGCTTGTCAGGAGGAAAGCTTACCGAATAAGGCTCTACTTCAAGCTAACTCAAAAGTTATGAACTTTTATAATATTAAAAGAACTTTTCGGTCGGATTCTACCGACTGCAGAATACTCATTCATGGTCATTACACTGTTAAATATTTTTATCTTGGCTGGTCAATTCAAGAATATATTCTAGTTAACGCGTGCCTATATTCTACTCTAGAGCAGTTTAAATAATATGGTATGTGAGATACTGGAAAATGCATTTTCGGATTTGTAACGCCCCCAATAGGCGTATCGGGAATATCTTGGCACTTTATCAGTTGAAAGTATGAGCATATATTCCATTTTATCTAACTCCAATCTCAAAGTGAAACATCAAATATTAAAACTTGGAATTGTTTTTATATATGTATTAGTCAATTCTACACTATCATACAAGCCAAATATTTCATAGCTATAAATCTAATAAATAATAAATCCCTGAGCCACCTTGAACAATCTAAAAGTTAATCTTCTACCCTACGATTTAAGATCACAGAGATATAACTCTATAAAAAATTATATCAAAAGGCTGCCGAATCTCCACATAACCCAATTTAAAAATCGTTCAAGTTTACAGCCTTCGCCAATTTCAGATATTTACATAGTATGTATGTCAACGCATATCATTGCCAATTATTGCACAATTCCAGCAGAGATTTAAGCATAAACTTGAAAAGTTTTCCGAACAGAAATGACAGCCATAAATTCTGCACTTGGGCCAATGCCATGAGTATAAATAAATAAATAGTAAATAATATAAATAATAGATAAAATATGCCAGGCAACATATGTTTTCAATATATAAGTGTATATAGTAGATATATATAAATATATATATCTATGCCACTTGATACTTGACATCTGAAATGGAACAATTCAAAATGTGCTTGGAAAATTTGCTTTGCTGTTCTTGTTTAGCAACTTTCCGCGGCGAGTGTAGCGCATCTAAGATTTTTCAATCCACTCGACTGCATGTTCATGTCGTCGCACACTTTCCCTTTTTTCTTTCTTTCCATTCGGCTGCATGCCCCGCCCGTCCCTCGGTTGGCAGCCTGCCAACTGACATTGACTGATGCCAGAGCAGAGTCGAGCCGTTCCATGACCGATTCGTCGGCGTGTGTGGGTTAATGTTTTGCTTTTTGACTTTGCGTTAAGCTTTCTGTGATTTTCATAAACAATTCCTACTGTTCTGCTCTACACATCGAGAATCTGCTATATAGTATGTATGTCTGTATCTGTATTGTCTGCTCGGCCGATCAAAATTGTTTTCTAAATTATGAAGGCGCATAAAACAGCTTTGCGAGCCATCGCAGACGACAATAAAACCGGAGGGAAACTATTTAAGCATTTAAAGCGTGTGACAACGCATGAAATATTGCGACATGCGACAAGGTGTTGAGCAAATTAATTGAGCATTTGCCGTACCTAATCTGTTGATAAGCTAATGTTAATTAATTGTTAGCCAACCCACGGGGGAGTGCACAACACCAGTTGAGTTTTATCTAGATTATTTGTGCGTTTAGTTACAAACAGTCCACACGCACTTTGAACTCTTATCTACATATGACACTTTACACTTCACAACAGTCGCATTATTCACACTTTTCATTTCAGATTTACATAATTTGTACATTGTTTGCTTAGTCAGTTTTACTAAATTGATTGCCCATTTGACTTGAATTTGTCACTTGGAAGACGGAAAACACTTGTTAAGCGCTCACAAGACGCGCGGCGCAAGTGGCGTATGCGCAACGAATGAACACGGCAAACACATTTTGACCGCAGCCCACAATAAGCATTCGGCGCACAGACCAAGCGGCGCAGACAACTTTTCACGACTGAAAATTCGCTGCGCGGCGACGTGAAAATGTTTGTCGTGCAAGTGAAATTCGTATTAGTAGCAATCGCCTATCGATAGGCCGCAGATTCTGGCATTTGGATTGTGCTAGAAATGCCATCAATATAATATATTAGAAAATTTATTTAAATAATATAGATGTACATGAATTAAAAACATATATTAAAAATATAATTTAGCTTAAGACCAGTTGAGTTATTTATTGCTCTGCGTATGATTAACATATTTTGTTGTAGCTGCGGGCTTCTAATAGAATAGCTGACTCAACTGCCTCATAGAGTCAAAGAAGACTTTTAAAAAATATTTAAGTTTAAGTGTCTATTGCTGTAGTGACTAGAGAATAAAATAAATGATAACTAAATATCTTTAGACTGACATTTATTTAATTAATTTATTATGATGTTCATTTGCACATATAATTCTCCTACTTTGGTGAACCAACGTATACAATAATAATAATACTTTACAGATTAAATTTGTAATTTTTTTTATCTTCTTTATTCAGGGAATTACAACAACAGAAACAATTTGAAATCAATTAACAATGTTTTATTATTCCTTTGTGGGGTGCAGTAAGCAACCACAGAGAGAGCCTGTGGGAGACCGTCTCTTCAGCTCTTATAATAACATATTACCAAATAATATAAACAATTTATTTGACAATGTGCTAAACATTTCTTAGTAGTAGTAAGTATCTTAAATGACTTCTGTCTGGTCTAGCGTCAATCATATTCATGCTTACTCTACAGATGCATTCGAAATTCAAATATATCAAGGTCTATAAAAGGAATTATTATAGTATCAAGTGTCAATTTCTGTTATACAACAAATATGATATATTATAAGGTAGCTTTCCAAATCTCAAAGACAGCAACAAGAGAGAAAGAGACGATTTTAAAGCAAACTACATACATTTTTTTATTGTGGAATCATTTACAATCTAAGTTTGTGATATAAGTATTCATGTAATTTAAGAACTCCCTAATTAATGGCTGGCCTTCTCTTCTTCTTCTCTTGTTGTTTCTTTTGCCAATGAGCTACACAAATTTCAGCAATGAAAACTAAAACTGCTATAAAATAACATAGCCAGAGAATCTTATACAACCACTTAAAGTCTCTGAAATTTAGGGGCACCGGCTTTCTTTTTATTCGAATTTTCGGGCCGCGTGAATGTAGAGTTGCCATCATTTTAATACCAGCTTGAAATTTCCAGTATCTGAGCAATCCGTAAGTAAGAGAATCTTGTACAAAATTCGCATAAGCCTCCCTATAAATTGAATTTCTCTTGAGCACATATCTGAGAGGAACATTTTTCACTAGAGTTAGTCTATCGGACTTACATATCCTACTTCGTTTGTAAGTTTTCTGATAAATATCTACAACTCTCCACATATGTGAGGGTATATTATAGGCACAGCTAGAATTTAGGGTTAAAAGTAGATGTACATATTCATTGATAGGAACAATTTTGGCATTCGGTACTAGATTTCTCAAAGAAGTATTTGAATTGCCATAAGTTAGGTCAAGATCAAAGCTTTTATCGAATATTACATCTAATCCACTTTTCCTTAGCTGCTCGAATGTTTTAAATTTTGCATCATTTGGCTGCTTTGTCAGCATAGTACTAAGATTGGCATTGAAATAAGAGGTGAAAACCAGGCCACAAATGCATAACAACATTATGATCTGCTGCAGTGAAATACTGCTATATCTACTCCTATATCGCCTCAAATGCATCGGAAGTCCCAAGACTCCAGCGAATGCCCGCAAGTTTAAGACCAAGCTCCAGAATTGGTTATTGGGTCTTCGTCGGAGAATCCAATCTGATCCGAATTTGATCAGAGTTTCAAATATAGTGAATATAAAATACGATCCCAAAAGCATTTTAAAGTATTTCCTCAAGCCCAAGAATGCATCTTCTATTTTAGTTCTATGTCTACAGGGAACCACAATATACAAGCTCGTGAGCTCAATTTGTACATCAATATATTCTAAATTGGGAGCAGGTTTCGGTGGCAGTACTAGATTCCGGATTGGTAAATCAAGAATACCTTCGCTGGTTATCTTACGAACATCCACTATTTCAATATACTCAGAATCACCCAGAGTTTTCAGGTGACGAAGTTTGATGTTGTTTTTCTTGGCAAACTCCATGATGAGTGTATCTGAATATCCCCTAAGGGATTTCTCTCCAGTGCGAGGATTGATTGTCATCATGCTACGAGTAGGAACCAGATCCGGCAAAATGACAGCCGTTTTTCCTTTGAAGTCACGCCACACTTTCGGAAAAATCTGTTCATTACTTATATCACTGATAGTTGTAAAACTTGGACTGGGGAACGGCTGAAGCCGATATGCGACAATTGGATCTTTGTTTTCGAATGAAGAAGAGTGCAACACGATTAGACTGACAAAATTATAATTATTGGCCTGTTCACCGATTATAGCGAAAAACTCTTGAAGATGGGATGACTTAGTCTGCAGCAGAATTATGATGCGCGTATCTCTCATTCCTTCAAGGTTCTGGGCCAGGGTGGGCAGCAGCAGGCCATCAGCCACCTCGGTCATACAGACCAGGCAGAGAATCTCATTATTGAAGATCCCCTTTATGTTGATAGAGGTATTCTCATCTAAGCGCAGAGTAGCTAATCCATCTACAGTGACTTCCTTCGAAGGGCAATTGATGTTCTGTCGACGGTTCATATACAAAAGAGTCTCTATTGGTCTTTCCTTGAATACTTTCTCCATGACATTGTGGATGAAGCTGCTTTGTGATGATGCGGCCAACTCAATAAGCGGCAAAGCCAAAAAGTAGGCAGGTTGAAGCAGCAGTAGTAGAAGTGCACAAAATGTATACGAACGACACACCAACATTCTGCGCCAAGTTAAAAGAATAAACTGAGCTGCAGTCAATCAATTTTATAGTCCAGTTGAAATGGCAGCATTGAAACATTGATTTTATTAAGTTAATGGTATGAACTGATATCGGATCTGAAGTCTCCGCCATTATGCGGTATGTCAAACAAGAGCTGATTGGTTGCTTGACTAAATACTCGACGGACAAACTGTGAATTGCCAGCGTAATTCAATTAAATTAGTAGTAAACTGCGATTTCAATAATTTAAATTGAGTAATCGGGGTATATTGATTTTGTGGAAAAGTATGTGACAGACGGCATTAGGCTATATATATATTCTTGATCTGTTTATGTATACGTGTGAACGCAGTAGTTCCTTAAGCCACAAAATGTAAAGACTGGAAATTTTAAATATATAATCCATATTATCGATTACTCCATCTCATTTCATTGGTATCGATAAAAATCGATAGCTGCTTTCCTGAACTTAATATAAATGTAAGTCCGTATAGCGAATAGATATATTTTTTTAGCTCTTAGATTATGGAAAAAGAAAAGAAGCATAGGATGATGAAAATATGACAGCAGAGCTTTATTTGGCCAGTCCAGAGTAAAAGCCTCTGCTTAAATAGAAGTGTCGTGTTATAATCAACTGGACTTACAGTTTCCAAATAAAATAAATTCACATTTTAAACAGACTTCAATATTTTTTGTAAAACATTTAATATAATATAATTAAGAACATTATATAATTTATAAATAGATGATATACTCCAGATTTTATATTACGAATTCCCTTATTATGACTTCCCTTCTAGTCAGTTTCTTCCGACAATAGGCTACACAAATTTCTGCAATGAAAACCAAACCTGCCACAGTGTGGCATACCCCGAGCGACTTCCATAGCCACAGAAAGTCCGTAAAATTTAAGGGATTTGGCTTAAACTCAACATCATCTTTCTCAAGTGCTTTCGGTAAGCCAGAAATAAGATTTGATGCCATTTGCAATCCAGCCACACGGTTCCAATGTTCTAATAATCCGTATCGTCGAGAATCATGTATAAAGTCTCTATATGCGTGCCTAAATATTGAGTTTCTCTTGAGAACAGTTCTGAGAGCAACGTTGCTAAATAAGTTCAAACCATCCGACCGGCACAACCGAATTTTGTTATGAGACTTCTGATGTTTCTCTAAAAATTTCCAAATATCTGTACGCATGTGATAAGCACAGCTAGAGTTAAGGGTAAAAAGCTGATATACATATTGACTAGTTGGTATAAATTTCGCATTTGGTATGAGCTTCTCGAAACTTTTCCTATAAGGACTATTTTGAAGAGAAGTGAGAAATATATTATCGAATATAACATCTAGTCTACTCTCCCGGAGCTGTTCGAAATTTCTTATTTCTGTATCCTGCGGATGTTTTGTCAGCAGAGTACTGAGATTGGCATTGAAAAACGCGGTAAAGACCAAACCGCAAATGCACAACAGCATTGTGATCTGTTGCAGGGAAATACTTCTCCTATATCGCCTCAGATACATCGGAAGTCCCAAGACTCCGGCGAATGCCCGCAAGTTTAGGACTAAGTTCCAGTATTGGTTATTAGGTCTGCGTCGGAGAATCGAATCTGCTGCGAATTCGATGAATGTTTCCATTACTGCAAACATAAAATATGATACTAAAAGTATTTTAAAGTAAGTTCTTAAGCCTGAGAAGACATCGCCTGTTCTGATTTCATTTCCACAGGGAACTATAACAAAAGCATCTGAATATTCAATAATATCTGTATATTCAATATTGTGTGGTAGAATTTGTGATTCCATTAAGCCTCTGATTGGTAAATCAACGATGCCTTCTTTAATAAACTCATAAATGTCTGTTGAATCCAAATATTCTGAGTTGCCCAAAGGCTGCAGCAAAAGCAAAGTAATATTGTTTCTCTTGGCAAGCTCCATGATTAGTCTATCGGATGATCCACAAAGAACCTTCTCTCCAGTGCGAGGATTAATTGTCAGCATGCTACGAGGTGGAACCAGGTCGGGTAAAATGAGCGCCGTTTTTCCATTAAACTTAACCTTGGAGAATATCTGTCCATTGTATATATCCCCAATACGTGAAAATGTTGGAGTTGGAAACGGCTGCAGACGATATGTAATAATTGAATCTTTGAATTCGGATACAAAATGTAGAATTATGATATTAACAAAGTTGTGATTGTTGGCCTGTTCACTGATTAAGCGTAGAAAGTCTTGAAGATTGGATGACACTGTCTGTAGAAGAATTATGATGCGCGCGTCTCTCATCCGATCAAAGTTGTGGGCCAGGCTGGGCAACAGCAGGACATCTGCCAGCTCTGAAAGACAGACTAGAGCAAGAGCTTGGCTGTTGAAGAGTTCTTTTACACTGAACATGGTTTTCTCATCCATTCGCAGAGTGGCTAACCCAACTGATTTGATTTCGTTTAAATAGCAGCTAAAGTCCAGTCGACGTTTCACATACACTAGAGTTTCTATAGGTCTTTCCTTATGAGCACGCTCTATTATGCTGTGGATATCGCTGATTTCTGACTGTCCAGTCTCAACTGAGTGCTGACAGGCTGTCAGCAGGAGCAGCAGAAGTAGACCAGATATAAACGTATACATTCTGAACCAAGTTGAAGGGACGCACTGACCACCAACTATTTCGACGATAAGTTAAAAAGTCAGCAGAGCAATTCATTTAAAAATTATTGGAATTGAGGCAAGCTTATAATTGACAGTGGATCTCAGATTTGATGTAGTTCGATATGTCTATCACGAGCTGACAAGTCAGAGAGTATTTTCGTCGTTCTCTTTATAATTTAATTATTGTTAATTGCATTTCTATACTCATGCACGATGTGAAAGTTGTATATTTAATTTGTACAATGTCTGTTCTGTTGCCGTTGTCCATTTGAATAAATATAAGTATGTCGATAAATGTGCATACAAATGCCAGAGGGTGGATTCAACTACTAAGGCGTGTCAAATCAGAAATTTCGATATGGTGTTTAGCATAAGGTTGGAGAAAAAGACTTCAAAGATGAAGTATAAAATGGTATTGATACATATGTGTCACTTAAATAGTGATAGGAGAATGAAGGACTTAAGAGATAAAACGTAGGCAAATGCATAAGTAAATTAATTGATTGTAACGTGATTAGGGTAGACTTACAATTTCTTTTGAGATATTTTATTTAAGAATTACATTTCAATAAATATGTCACAACAATGTTTAAACTGCATATTTGATAAATGATAAAGAGTTCGTACTTAAAATGATTTAGACAACAAATTCCTCTATAATCCCATCGTTTTTTGCTCTTTTATTTTGCCAACGGGCAATACAAACTTCAGCAATCCACACAAAACCTGACACCATATAGCATACCCCCATTAGTTTCCATAGCCATTTCAAGTCAATGAAACTAAGTGGTGTGAAATTTAAATCTTTTTGAACTGGGTTTTTGTCTGAGAAGAAGGCAGTTGACATCATTTTTTGAGCAGCCCGACTTTCCCAATATTCGTCAAGGCCAAATCTAAACATATCCTTTACGAAGTTGTTATAAGCCTTACTAAAAACTGAGTTTCGCTTGAGGACACTTTGAAATCGAGTTACTTTGAGAAACTCCAATCCTGGGGGTCTACAGAATACAATTCGGTTATGGGACTTCTGATAGTAATTCGCGAGATTCCATAAATAGGAAGGCGCGAGATATGCATAGCTAGAGTTGAAGGACATTACCAAGCTATGTACTGCCTTAGTTGGCAGATATTTTGGATTTGAAATGTTCTTGTCCGCATCTAATTGCATATTGACGAAAGTCTTCAAACCCCTATCGGTTACAACAGGAATTCCACTCTCCCGTAATTCATGAAAGCTGCTAATCTCCTTATAATGAGGATGTTTGGTCAACAAAGTGCTCAGGTTGGCGTCAAAGAACGTGGTGAAAACTAAACTGAAAACACTCGTGATAATAAAGATCTGGCGCATTGAAATCAAGTTAAGCCTTTTCGGAGTCATTGATATTCCCAAAACTCCGGAAAACGTGCGTAGGCTTAGAATGATATCAAAGTAGCCCAATTGCCGAATTCCAGTTATACGAAAGGTTGCAGCTGCAGTTAATGCTTCAAGTAGGGCAAGCAGAAAATACGCAACCAAAACTATAATGAAATAGGTTCTCATGCCTCTAATTACTTCGCCGGTTCTCATTTGCTTTGCACAGGGAACAAAAACCAAGAAATTCACGTCACTCAATCCATCGTATTCCAAGTTGACGGGCAAGGATTGCTGCCTATGAACATATGGATGTGTTGGCAAGTCAATCAGCCCTTGTCTGGTGAACTTAAGTACATCAGTAAAGTCTATCTGCCCCACTTCACTCAGCGGCATAAGCCACTGCAATTGAATGTTGTGTTTCCTAGCAAACTCGATAGTGAAAATGTCCGAGGAGCCACCAAGCTTCTGCTCTCCCGTTCGAGGATTAGTTATCAACAAGCTGCGAGGTGCTATTAGATCGGGGAAGTAAGTTGCTGTTTTATTATTAAATTTCATCCAGGATTTAGAAAATATTTCTCCCTCATTTATATCCAAAACAAGAGTAAAGCTTGGGGCTGGGAATGGCTGCAGGCGATATGTGATGATTGAATCTTTGACTTCGGCTACAGAATGTATAATGATGATATTGACAAAGTTGTAATTGTTGGTCTGTTCACTGATTAAGCGTAAAAAGTCTTGAAGATTGGATGACATAGTCTGTAGAAGAATTATGATGCGCGCGTCTCTCATCCGATCAAAGTTGTGGGCCAGGGTGGGCAACAGCAGGACATCTGCCAGCTCTGAAAGACAGACTAGAGCAAGAGCTTGGCTGTTGAAGAGTGTTTTTACACTGAACATGGTTTTCTCATCCATTTGCAGATTGGCTAACCCAACTGATTTGATTTCGTTTAAATAGCAGTTGAAGTCCAGTCGACGTTTAACATACACTAGAGTCTCAATGGGTCTTTCCTTATGAGCACGCTTTATTATGCTGTGGATATAGCTGATTTCTGACTGTCCAGTCTCTACTGACTGTTGACAGGCTGTCAGCAGGAGCAGCAGAAGTAGACCAGATATAAACTTATACATTCTGAGCCAAGTTGAAGGGACGAACTGACCACCAACTATTTTGACGATAAGTTAAAAAGTCAGCAAAGCAATTCATTTAAGAATGATTGGAATTGAGGCATGTTTGAAATGTTTATACCGGGTTGATTGACAAGATAGAGAAAGCGGTGGGCGGACACTCGCTAAGTTGACAGCGAAGTACAATTATTATTAATTGCATTTTCTAATTAATTTCTGGCTCAAATTTAATAATTCCAACAGATGTCCAGCATGTGAAATAATAAAATTATAACTATTATGATTAAAGCTTTATTAATGCTGTGGTTCCATTTTCTGGTTACTTTTTAATTGATTTTCCTTGAACATTCTCATTGAAATCATTTAATTTGTCTAATGTCTATCAGCAAGCTGCAAGCAATTGATAATGGATAATTGAAGGCAAGAAAAAAAGAAAACTAAATTATATGCAAAACAAATAATTAATGCGCACAGCTGGTGCGATGCTGCTGGTCCGGCAGCCAATTCGTAAATACATGGAACTAATTTAATCTCTAAACAACTTGAGTTTTTATGGCCTTTTTCATTCCAAGAAGAATTTGATGTTTTGCTTGGCACGGCCCAACTAGAGAAAATATATAGCGGGAAAATATATATCTTAAAGAAGGCGCCGATTCGCAACATAAATAGTGAGAGTTAGATTTTATAGACTTCCCTCTCTCTTTCTCTCTCACTCGCTCTCGCTCTGTGTAGTGCTAAGTAAATATGATATCTTGTGGTTAACATGCTTGAAGTCAATTACAAGTCGCACGCCGAGGCTTAACGATGCTAATTTGATTAATTTGCATGGCTCACTCACACCACCCACACACTGACACATATGTAGTGTCACACGTGGCGGATGCGTAATGTGCGTAATACGCGCGTTCAAACAGTTTATTAAACCTTAATTATCGCTTGTTATTGTTGCAGCGGCCAGTTAATTGAACAGGCACGTCCATTTCATTATGCTGATTGAGCGCGGCCTCTTTGGAGAAATTCGAGAGTTGAGCCAACTCGCAGTCCAATTATACAATTAACAAGCTCCAAGACTGCTCTAACAAAACTTTCCAGAACATATGCGTGCTTAGTGATAGCTTATGTGTGTACTTAATTGAATTTCGATATTCACATTTTCCATGAAATTCACGCTGTTTATTTAGCTTTTTTTAAGTAGCTATTTGGCTTAATTCAATGCTGACAATGACCATGTCAGAAGCACTTAATAATTGTTTCAGCCTAGCTTGGCTGCTCCACGCAACCGCAAATTTAATTTTGAAATCTGATTATGCGTCAGATGCACACAAAAAGATATACCCACACACACACACACGCATATGAATATGTATAAAGCAAAAGCTCGTACTATTTTCAATCTAGAAACCGCAATTTGTATTGGCTTCAGTCTGCATATTCCGACGATAATATGAATATATGTATACATGAGTATATAAATATATATATATATATATATATATGTATGTATGTGTGTACATATATTTTCCAATTTCCATTGCTGACAGTTGCCAAACTCGCGTACGCTAAATGTTATTTATAATAGAATTTATGCCTAGCACCCACGGACCAATGCAAATGGCAGCCTGTCGCATGCGCTGTATCTCAATTTTTGTTGTATTATTTTCTTTTTATTTAATTTTTTTTTTTTTTAAGAGTGGCCAGCATGGACAACAACCACAGCAATTCAGCAACAGCTATGCCGGCTTGGCTCTAATAAACCATTTTGTGGATATAAAAATGAAAAAAAAAGAACGGAAAAACGGAAATGGAAAATAAATGCATTGGATAACCGAGTCGAATTCTTGTGCAGTGGCAACGCTTTCATTATGAGCCACGAAATTGAATATGGCAGTGCGCAAACAATGTTTGACATTATATTAAAATGTTGTCATAAGCTGAACGGGGATTCGTACTTCAGCCGTTTTTTCGTGCACCAATACTCGATTTGTGTGCTCTGAGCCGTTAACATGGCACATCTCAATGGCATTTCGTTGCTGGCCAGCCTGCATTCTCTCTCTCTCTCTCCTCTCTCTCTCTCTCTCTCTCTCTCTCTCTCTGGCAGATAATGACAGTGTGGCGGCTGCCGGTGTTGGCTACAAAATGGCCGCTGGCGGAATATGTCAACAGCTGCTCGCACATTCGCATGTGTTGCATAATTTTTGGCATTTCGCATGGGCAAAAACAAAAGACCCAACGTGGAAAAGTCAATTTTAATTACAACACGCGTATTTAAATTTAAATCAACTGAGCATTGCTGTGTCTCTGTATGCATGGGTGTGTGTGTGTGTGATTTACAATGTCAGCAGGCGCTATGAACATAGTATATATAATAAACGCTTTAAATGGACTTGAATGGGTTTGAAAAGGCTTCATATATGTATGTGTGTGTGTGTAAACAGTTCACACGGCCAACTAAACGGAAACCGCGTCATACACACGCACACACACACATACACATACATAAACTATGCGCTGTGTGTTAGTGTGCCAATGCGGCGGCTGTTGCCGCAAAGTATGCTACAGGAAATTTTCAGTTTCATGCGCCCAACAACTTTACATTTATTGACACACACGCACACACTGTCCTTGCCACGCCCCAAACTAAAAATGTTGAGCAACACGCCCCGCGCCACACGCCACAGCCACTGGCCAGCAAGAAAAATAGAATTGTTTATTTGCCTTCGCCTTTCTTATTTAAAACTATTTTATGTGCCGCCTGTCGCAACGTAAACTTTTTACAAAAATTGTGGCAGTGTGGCAGGGTGTGTGTGTGTGTGTGTGTGTGTGGCAAGAGGCAGTGGTCCAACACAGATAGAGCAATTGGAGTGTAAAACGTTTTCACTTCCGTGTGCTGGCACTGGCTGCTGCTTGGCTGCTGTTTTCCAGCACTTTTCCTAACATGCACATAAAGTTTAGTCGATTTTCTCCAGTTCTTGTTCTCGTTCTCGTTGTTGTTTGTATTGTTGTTGCTGCTGTTAGCCCAAAATCCCATTTGGCATTGAATTGTGTGCACACATTGAATATTTGTAGCAAGCTTAAGACCCAAGCTCACTCTACCTATTTATATATATGGAGCATTAATAGATATTTTGTGTGCAATACGTTTTCTTTTTTTTTTTTTTTTTTGGTACATGTGTGTGTGTTTGTAGCTTGTAATTGAATCGTGAATGTTGCATACTTGCAGGCGGCTACTTGATTGCAATGCCAGCCGTTTGTGACGTGTTTATTTGCGGCCCAATTTCAACACAATTGCAACACATTCATGCCACATGCAGTGACAGTTATGTGACCAATGCGAAGCCAACACTCGAGTGCTTTGTCCATGAGTTATGGCTTTTCAAGCAGCACCAGAAGCAGATGCAACTGAAGCAGGGGTAGGGGCTGCACAGGAACAGGGGCTGTAACTGTGACTGTGGGGCGCATTCTGGCGGCTAGCGCTCTGCATGCAACGTTGACACATTTAAATCTATAACTATAACTATGACAAATGATGCAAAGCCCAGAAGTCCACTGCTTAGGGCTGCCCAGATCTGCTGGCTTTAAGATACCTACTTCAAATTAATGTCAAGCTATCAAATCAAAATGATTCTTTAATTGCCAATAAATTACTCTTTTAAAGCTAACGAGCGCTGCTGCTATGTTTTCTAGGATTATTTACCAAGTAAACAAATTCGTTAGCCAAATATATAACATAAAAATAGTTTAAAGAATTTTTCACCAACTAAATAAATTTTAATTGCTAGAAAATTCTTCTCATATTTATTTCTCAATTTTCTGAATTTATTTAAGCAATATTTTATTTTTTGCCAACATAAGCTCTTGATATTATTTATTAAATCAATATTGAGAATATTTACTTTAAGTTATTACACCTCCATAATATTGACCTTTCTAGCTCTGTTTGCTTGCCACCTTGCCACACAAAGTTCTCCAATGAGTACCAAGCTCGCCAAACCGTAGCACATCCCCAGCAATTTCCATAGCCATTCAAAGTCCTCGAAACTTAAGGCCGAAGGTTCCGGAGAGCATGCTGGCAGCCTTTGATCCAAAACGGGCACCAGCATCTCTATCATTTTACGCCCGGCCTTAACGTCCCAGTGCTTGTCCAAGCCGTAACTGAATGCTCTAGATAAAAAATCGCGCAACGCCTCGCGAAACACAAAGTTCTTCCTCAACTTGAAGCCTATTAATAGACTGCCTGTCAGATTCAAGGCATTGGCGCTACAAAGTACTTTACGGCTATGAGCCCTTTGATAGCTGTCCAAGAACTCCCATATATAGTTGTACGATTGCAGTGCATAGCTCGAGTTGAAAGACAACAATAGATCATAATATCTCTTCATTGTCACGAACTTGGCATTGGGCACCAGTTTATATAGTCCCACATTCTCAGCAGCCTTTTCGAACATGGGCTTAAAGCTCATTTCTAAAATTACCTCCAAGCCGCTATCTCGCAGTTGCTCAAAGTTCTGGATTTGTGTGTTGCGTGGATGCTTTATCAGCAGCGTGCTGAAGTTGGAATTGAAGAAGCAGGTGAAAACCAGGCTAAAGATGCACATAAACATAACCAGTTGCTGGAGCGAGATGCTCCTTCGATATTTCCTCAGGTACATTGGAAGTCCCAAGACTCCAGCGAATGCCCGCAGGTTAAGGACGAGATTCCATTCTGGAGCATTGACTCTTCGTTCGTAAATCCAATTCGTGGCGAATACGATATATGTTTCAACTATGGTGAACATAAAATATGTGCCCAAGAGTACTATGGAATTGGTTCTCAGGCCCGTGTATACATCACCTATGCTTATCTCCTGGCTACAGGGAACTAAAAGAAAGAATTCTGTGAATCGCGAATCGGGAGACAATTCATAATCGGCTAAATCTTCTACAGTTAGTATTGTGGGTCGTCTGGGCATATCAACTTTATCATGTAGCATTGTATAGGTTTCCAGTTTTTCAATTTCAGCCAACTGGTTCAATGGCCGAGCTAACTGTAAACTTATGTTGTACTTATGTGCAAACTCTTTCAGCATCACATCCGTGGAACCAAACAGCTTCAGCTCTCCTGTGCGCCGGTCTCTAGACAAGAGACTGCGTGGTGGAAACAGGTCGGGCGATATAACAGTCGATTTCCTATGGAAATCAGTCCAGACCGTGGGAAATATATGTTCATCACTTAAATTTGTAATCCTGATAAAACTGGGAATCGGAAATGGCTGCATTCGATAAACAGTGGTCGTATCATTCTTTTCAGATAAAGTTGAGTGCAATACGACTAGATTGACGAAGATATTATTATCTGCCTGCTTGCCAATCAAGCGCAGGATCCTCTCTAGATCTCTTGCATCCAAGCTGTGTAATAAGACTGCAATACGAGACTCTCTCATTCCATTCAAATTCCTGGCCAATGTTGATAGCAGCCAGGAGTCTGAGACATCGGACATACAGACCAGAGCAAGTGCCTCGCTGTTGTAGTGCTCTATGACGTTCATCTGGGTCGAGGCGTCCAAGAGTACAGTGGGGATTCCGATTGGATTGAAATCATTTAAGTAGCACTCGTTATCCGTTTCCTTTTTAATTGCCAACAGTGTCTCTATGGGTCTTTCCTCGTGAGCTTTCTTAAGGAGATCGCTTAGGAAAGAGCTTCGATGCTTACGCATACGGAAAAATCCATGAATCTGATCGGGCATCAAGAGAATTATAGCTATAAGCAGAGCACGAGTATAATATAGGCACAACATTTTTAGGCAAGAAAAAAATACCAACTGAGGGAAGTCTTGCTTTGGAATATGAGAACTAATTTTACTTGTACAGTACAATTTCATAATTGCACTTTACAATTGCGATGACATTTTGACATCATCAAATGCCAATGGTTATGTGAGATAGCGTCAAACGTCGAATCAAATGCAGGACTATTTATGCACTTAAGAAAATTAAACTACTTTGCTCGCATTGCGTTTACATATATTTATTAATAAACAATACAAATATTATTCATGAACAGTGCTCAAGTTTTATGTGAGTACGTTTTTGATTTTAAATATTATAAGCAGGACATATAAACATGATTAATACATATACGAGATATTTAAGTTCATTTTATATATCGAGAAGCATACGATATTTAATATTAATAATTGCGAATATTAGAAGAGCTTACACTTCTATAATCTCTAGCTCTCTAGCTCGCTTTCTTTGCCATCTTGCTACAGTAACTTCTCCCATAAGAACCAAACCTGACAAAGTGTGGCATATCCCTAACAATTTCCATAGCCAAAGCAAGTCTTCAAAGCGTAAAGCTGAGAATTCCTGATTGTTTGTCGAAAATCTGGGATCTTGATATGGTCGCATCGTCTCCATCAATTTTAGCATAGCCATGGAGTCCCAGTACTGGTCCAATCCATAGCTCAAAGCTCTAGATATATAATCATTGAGAGGTTGTCGATATATCGAGTTTTTCTTCAACATAAATCCCAACGGTATTTCTCCCGTGATATTCAAATCATTCCATTTACAGAGGATATTCACTCTACGTAACTTCTGATAATACACTATGATTTCCCATATATACTGATAGGCTTGTAGGGCATGTCTAGAATCTAAACTCAACAGCAACTGCTCCAGTTTTATACCTTCCACAAAATTCACATTGGACTTAAGTTTTTTAGAACCTACACCGCTGATTTTAGGCTCTAAACCAATCCTAAAAGTATTATCTAATAGAACCTCTAGGCCACTATCCTGCAGCTCATCAAAATTCGTGATTTCTTTATTGTGAGGATGCTTTGTCAGCAGAGTACTGAGATTGGCATTGAAAAACGCGGTGAAGATCAAGCCACAAAAGCACATGAGCATTATGATCTGCTGCAACGAAGTGCTTGTTCTATATCTTCTCCAGGGCATCGGCAGTCCCAGAATACCCGCGAATGCCCGCAGGTTAAGCACAAATCTAGAGTATGACACATTTTCTCTGCGCTGATAAATCCAATTTGATGCGTATATGATGAGATTTTCAACAATTTCAAATAGGAAATAGGAGCACAGTATTATTATGAAGTAGGTTCGTAGCCCTAAGTATACGTGCCCTACACTCATCTCCTGACTGCAGGGAACTACTAAAAAAAATGTTGTAAATTTGGAAATAGTGACATATTCAAAATCTTGCAGATTTCTCATAATGTAAATGGAGGGCCTGCTGGGTAAATCAATCTGACCTTCTCGAGTCATAGTTACAATCTCCGTTGTCTTAGCAATTCCCAACTCACTGAATGGATTTAACAATCTCAACTGTATATTGTGTTTATCTGCAAACTGTTTCAAAAATTCATTCGAGGAGCCCTGTAACTCTTTTTTACCCGTGCGTCGGTCTACAGACATAAAACTAGCTGGTGTACGCAGCTCGTGTAATATAACAGCCGGTTTTCTGTGGAAATCTGACCACATCTTAATGAAAATTTTTTCATCACTAAAGTTTTTAATTCGCACAAAAGTTGGCTTCGGAAAGGGATGCATGCGGTAGACAGTAGACGAATCCCTCGATTCAGATGAATTTGAGTGCAGTACGACTAGATTCACAAATTGTTTACTTGTTGCTTGCTCGGATATGAGTCGTAGAAATTCGCCCAGATTCGAGTCGGGGCTGTGCAATAGCACTACAATTCGCGAATGTCTCATTAAGTCAAGGTTCTGGGCCAGTGTAGATAGCAAGAGGACGTTGGCGATTTCAGACACACAAAGCAGAGATAGTGCTTTGCTATTGTAGAACTTCTTGACATACATCCTGCCCGAGTCGTCCAGGAGTAGCGTGGGAATTCCAATTGGCCTGAGGTCATCCAAGAAACAGTTGTCATCCGTGCGGTATTTTATAGCCAACAATGTTTGGATGGACCTCTGTTTGTGAATTTGCTGAATGAAATTGTTTAGAAGTGAGCTGCCACGCCTTAAAACTGGAAGATGTGGGAGAATCCGAACGGGCAGAACTAAAAGTAATAGCAGAAACAAAGCCCAACTATACGATTTGAAGCACAACATTGTGCGGCGAGTATGCAAAAATAACTGGAGCTGGTTGCTCTTGCTTCGTCCTGATTTTCATTTTCCAATAGTGGGACACAACAGTAAAAGCGTCAAATGTCGAATGGTTGAGCAGGTTAAAGCATTTAGCTGCAATTGGCTGATTTAAATTTCCTTATTTTAATCGTTCAAGTGCTCGCTAAGGCGTTTCCCATATAGTATGTACATTTAGTATTGATTTTGCGTATATAAAGTGGTCTATTAAATATACTTAAATGTAAGCAATGAGAGGTCCAGAGTGGAAGGAATAAATACATGTATATGATATAATAAAATGTCATTATGCCATTAGGACACACATATCCAAGTCGAGTTTAGTCCAAGGTCTTATATATTAATAAATCTGCATATTAGCGTATATTATTAATTAGTCTGCTTTCACAGCGATTGGAAACATATATATTAAATGCAATTTTTATTTATTGCAAAAATGTCTTGGAAATTATTATTATTGAACTAGATGTTCTATTGAATTGATTTGAGTCGAACTAGTCGACATTCACAGAGCAATTTATAGCTATACAATATATGGAATTCACATATTATATATTTTATTTTGCATCAAGTACTGCTGCATGAACTTTTATTCGTATAACTAAAGCAAGTCATAAAAGTCTCCGCCTTTGAAAGCGTATAAAAGGCTCACAGCTAAATGAAATAAAATGCAATAACAACTTAACACCTTTCGGGCAGTCGAACAGTGTGTGGGTATAAAGAAAGGGTTCCAGGACTGAAAGAAGCAGAAAAAGACAGAGAGAGAGAGAGAGAGAGAGGGCGCAACTATTTGCCACTCATACAAATGCGCCGGCAATACCAAAAGCAAACCGTAAGCGCAGACTAAGCCGATTATAGCTGGAGCAGAAAGTGAGTGAGAGAGCGTGAGAGAGAGAGAGAGAGAGAGATGGTAGATGGTGGGTCGTAGTTAGAGAATAGCTGGTCAGAGGATAACTGACTGTCTGGCAGGAAGTGCGTGGCAGGCAGAAAACGCAGAAGCAGCAATGGCAATGAATTATCGCACTAGCTGCGCCCGTAGACGAGACGCAACGTGTTGTAAAAAATGTAGTACTATTAATTTTCCTGCATATCTTACAGTATCTTCATAAACAGACACGCACACACACACACACCCACACACACAGACAGACAGGCAGGCAGCCAGCTAGCCCCCCTCTCCCTGAGTGTGCGAGTGTCTCTGCAAATGCTTTGGCATTGGCTTAGTGCTAAGAGATTTCTAATTCAGTTGAGCAGAAATAAATTACTTACCGTAATTGTTTACCATATAAAACTGTAGCCAAGGCGTTGAGCGTAAATCGAGACAGTTGTTTGTCGTTTCTTCTATGCGTTGTTGTTCTTGCTGTCTGTGCAGTTCTTATTGCTTTTTGAGAAATTTGGGTTTTGCCAGCTGTCACATAGCAAAAAGGATTTCACACATTTTCCCTTGATCCGTCCCCACACAAACTTTAACTGTTAAATTTAAATAAATGCGCTTTAATATACATATATATATATATATATATTTGTCTCTCTTGTTTTTTATAAATTTATTCACTTGTTTGCTATTAATTTATCTACACACTTATAGTTGACACGAGCAAATTATTGCCATTTTATTTTGTGCTTTATGTCGGACATAAATAATTGCGCAAAGGCAGGCAAAAATTGTACGTCGATTACAGTTTTTAATTATTTTTTAATGAAGTACAAGCAACAATGAGCAAAAATAAAAAATATACCAAATGCATTTCATTGTGATGTTTTAACAGCGAACTCTTCGCACTATGCGTTTATTTATGCGTATCGCTAGTACAATTTATTGCGTGTGTAATGCATATTAAAGTGCGGCAGCAATACATGGCTTAAACTGTCCAATTAGTTAATAAGATAGTTAATAAATCGCTCAGCAATTGAAAACGATGTTCATTGAATCTGAATGGCAGCAGCAGCAGCAGCAGTACAATTTAAAAGCTTCTTATAGTGGAGCACAGCTGCATATGCTTTAGCTGCAAATTGTAATGAGATCTATGTTAATGTATTCGATATTCAATTGTTAATCGTTTGGCCCGTGTTTCAATAGCTAGTTTCTGAACACAATTTGCTTTGATATTGGCTCTAATGGACACGATTTTGCTAAGCTGTGGAGCTCAGGCTTATGATTGATTCATATTGAGGTGGCTGAAATATATGTAACATTCATAAAGTATAATGAGTGAAGAATATGAATTGAATAAATATGAATATGAATGAATATGAATTGAATGAATCTGAATATGAATGAATATGAATACGAATTGTGCGCATATATATTGTATACAATATTTATACTTTATAAGAATTGTTAATGACAGATCCCATTAACAGTAATTGCTCCTCCCACACCAAGCCATGGTATGTTATTAACAGCATTATGTTAAAATGTTAATAGTATAACTTCAAGACCAGTTCTCCTACAGTACTTAGCTTCCAGCTGACTACTTCGGGCCTCTCCCAGTTGCCTCTCCTGGTATGTCCATGTCCATATATGTGAATTATACACCACGGTACTTTGGAGAAATAGATTCTTCATATAATAATACTTCGTGTGAGTGTACTTTATTTGTGACACAAAGTCCGAAAATCACGCATTAGCTGCCAGTTTGCACTTAAAGTAATAAATTTATTCAAATATATGGGCGTAAGACGCACACGTATGCGAATGGGCTGCGCTTTAAAGTACAATTTATATTAACTTCATTTTATGCTGGCTGCCACGCAGTCGTGGCATAACTCATACGCACCGTGTGCAACCGCAGCGGTACTCGGACTCTGGCGCGTGTCGGCAGAGCCACCGCCAGCTTTCCAACAGGCATATCAGTGCCGAAAGAAAGGCAAGCTGGTGGGTCGTCAGTGGTGCTGCTGCTTCACGGTCCAAATGGCAGCCAAGAGAATTTTAAATTACGCTTTTGAGTGGCGAGGCGAGTGCAGTCGATGCCGAAATGCAACGGCAACGGCAGCTGCTGCTGCAACTGCAACTGCAGTTGGAGTTCCAGTTGCAATGGCTTTTTATCATGCATTTAATTGCAAATGAAGCAGCAGTAGCAGCAGCAGCAGTAACAACAACAACAACAAGTCTCAGCTACATCTACGGCAATTGCGTGCTGCAGCACTCAACTCCAAATCTCAGCTGCCGCCGCTTGTGGCAACTGTAAATGACGTTTAATCAAAGTTGTTGAAATTGATAGCATTGTTTGTGTGCACGTGTGAGTACGTGTGTATGTATGTGTGCGCATGTGTGTGTGTGTGCTGCATTTTAAAGTGCGCGAAATGTGTTAATTAAAGTGTTCTTGTCCTCTCTCCTGATCTCATTAGAAATAATTATATTGCCATTCGCGAACTGAAATGCCATAAATAAAGAAATAAGCAAACGCTGTAAGTGCAACAGCTCCTCGTGCATTAGAAAAGCTGCTTGGCAAAAAAGGTAAAAACGCTCTCCGTATCCGTGTCTGTGCCTGTGGCTGCCGCTGTGGCTGTAACTGTGGCTGCGACTCTAACTGCAACGGTGGCTGTGGCAACTTAGTTGTGGCAGGCAATAAAATAAAGTCTTAGCTCGCAGTTCAGAGAGCTTGCCACATTTAATTTGTTGCGCAACAAATTAGCATTCATTTTCATTACGACATTAACATTGCATTGTTCCAGCGCTTCTTTTTAGCCATCCGCACTTTACTTCATTTTAATTAGGACAACAAAATGTAGAAATGTTCCAAAATGTAAAATACATTTACATTTCTTAGCAAACTGTTGCGTAGAAAATCCATTATTTGTATGTACAGAAATAAATATTTATATAAACTTGAATTTGATTATTTTAGTTGATAGATATGATACTATGTTAGATAGCTTTAAGAATTCACAAATAATATTAATATATATTTTTCCTATATTCTTAGATTTGTTTATATGTTTGTAATACTTCCCATAGAAAACTTCCAATCCATACCATTTTTGTTGCATACTTTTGGGCGCTAATTTAAACAAAATTTGTTTGTAATTTACGAGCTATTTATTTTACAAATTTAAAATTCATTTATACAATTTGTATAAGAATAAAACACAATAAATATATTGCTTATATTTGAGCTCATTTTCAATTATTTCGCGTGTAGAAAGAATCGCTGGCGCGTCGCTGTGGACTACGGTCAGCATTAGCATTTTCATAATGTTGTCGCGGTTGATCATAATCATTGTCGTCGGCATCATCATCATCATCATTGGTTTGCCTGTAGCGCGCATTATCCGAGTAAGAGCTCACGCCCGACTGAGCGCCCAACGAAGCTGAAGATGAGTAACGTTTGTTGCCAGCTGCATGCGAATACGACTGCGGATGCGGATGCGGTTGTGAATGCGGATGGAAATGTGGACGCGAATGCACGCTGCCAGAGGACCAAGCATAGTCCATGTAATGATGCCGATGTCGCTCCCTTTCTGGATAATAGTGATGCTGATAATAGTCAAAGTCCGAGTCCGAGTACGAATCAGAGTTGGAATTCGAATTGCTGTAGGAGTTGGGGTGGGAGAGGGAGTCGGGCCGCAGCGACTGGTCAATGTGTGTGCGATTAGGATAGAAATCAGCGGCGGATGAGGGCGTGTGATGTCCGTTATTATAATCAGCATCATCGTGATATGGTTGTTGCTGTTGCTGCTGATGATAATGTTGTTGTTGATGCGATTGCTGATACGAATGGGTATGCGAAGCCGGCTTATTAGTCACCAGACCACTACTATATGGCGTACTGAGCGTCACAGCTGGCGTAACAATGACTGGTAGCACGGCGGAACTGGATGCTGGCACCAGTGCCGGTTGCTGTTGTTGCTGCTGCTGCTGTTGCTGCTGGTGCTGCCAAGATGACGCCGACTCTGATGCTGTTGTGGATGCCGGCGATGAGGTTTGTTCGCGTGAGTTCATTTCAGCTAATTTATTGAAGCGATTGCGACTGCCGACCGATGTGAGCACCATCACGGTGGGGTTGATATCCGAGATGTGCTCCTTGATGCAGCTCTGCAGCATATTCACGAAAAAGAAGAACGAGAGCAACGTCAGCGCCGACATAACAGAGCTGCCGCTCTTTTTCTTCTTTGTGGGCGGCGTTGTGGGCGGTGATTTGGGCGCATGGTATTGAGGCGGATATGGTGGATGCGGTGGGTGCGGTGGGTGCGGTGGATGCTGCGGATGTGGTGGAGGATGCGCGGGTGCGCTACCGCCGCTCGGATGGTAAGAGGAGTAGCTGCCAGAGGGGGGCGTTTGCTGCACCTCATACTCCACCGATGGCTCCATGCTGTTAATATAAAGTTGCATTAGCGACGCAGAGTGGAACGCAGAGTGGGACAAGGATTACTTACCCATAGCCCGAGTGGCCGCTGCCTGTGCTGGCATAAGCACCGTTGTGGTTGCTCGCCGCGGCCAGCAATGGTCGTCCATAATGCAGATAGGGATTCTGATAGAGCTGTTGCTGCTGCTGCTGCTGGTGATGCCAGGGGTAATGAGCGCGCTCTGTATCACTGCAAGAATTCAAATCACTGCCTGAGTTTGGGTAAGTGCAACAAATTGCGAGTCAACATAAACAAACAGCACACAAACAGCACTCAAACACACACACATGCACACGCACACAGGTGAGACGAGTAGGCCAGGTAAGGAGGATATCATTTGCTTTTGTTGTGTCACAGCGAGCGACGCATAAATTTCGTGCTGTCATTTTGCTTACGCATAATTATTTCCGGAAATGGCTGACAACAGCGGATGTTGTTGTTGTTGATGCTGTGCTGCTGCTGCTGCTCCGCTGCCAGCTGCTGATATTGCATATTCCCAAAGGACATTTGATGTTTGATTTGGCAATTTTATTGCTAATTGATTTCCGTCAGCCGCCACGGACTCCGCTGCCAGCCCGTCATAAACTGAGCCGCTCCAAAGTCAAAGTCAACTGCCTGAAGCAACCGCAACTGACGGAGCTCTGGCTAGGCAAACTGCTGGAGCGTTTTGCTCACTTGCTTAATGGCAAAACATTGGCAACGCTTGTCATTGTCAGCTGTTAAGTGCGAGGCCACCATCTCGCCCCCGCAAAGCAACCACCTGCAGCCGCCTACAATCCACACCTGCCTGCAGCACTTGCCGACTGACAATTGCCTGCAAAGTGTTTTGCGGCAAGTGCGGGGCGACCAACTGACACACACCTGAACTGGAGCATTGCATGCGCTGCACATTTTGGCCACAGCCAGACAATTAGTGCACGACAAAAGCAGCCGTCCCTCCCACACACCCCGCACACACCCGCCCAGTCAGTGGCTGTCAGTGTTAATGACGCTGCTGCTGCTGCTGCTGAAGCCGGTTTATTGCATTAAAAGCGCTATGCAACGTTATGCATCAGAAATTGTCATAATTGTGACATGTCTGGGCGTGCGTGCGGCCCATGTTGCGGTTGCCACTGCTAAAGTAGTGGGTGTGGCAAGCCGACGAAGCTGTTGTGGTTGCACTCTTCATCTATGCATAGCTCTATGTGTGAGTGTGTGTGTGTGTGCATCTGTGTTTGTCTCTCTTTGTGTGTGTGTGTGTGTGCGACTTTTTCATATGGCTCGAAGATTTATGAAGTCGGCTAATAGTTTTCACTGCCAGCTACGATTTTTGTCTTAGATCAACAGGAAAACATTAGACTGCAATAACAAATATTTAACATTTCCGCAGCAGCTAACGGCAAGTCGAAGGACACATAATAAATTGTCAAATTTCTGCATTGCAACTTGCCGCCGCGTTGCGTTGCGTCTTTGCCCTTTGTTACGCTTTGATTTGTCGCCCTCAACCTCGCCCCTGCCAGGAAATGGAAAAGCAACGAGGGAAAGAAAAAAACTACAAGCAAACAAAAAATATGAAAATGAAAAAGCAAGTAACAAAAGTAAGAGTGAATCAAGCGAAGCAAATAGAAGCGACTATAAGATACCCTATAATAAACTGAGTGGGGGTTAGCTTTAAGAGAGCTGAGCTATAAATGGAATATAATATGAATATATATGAGTTCTTTCTAATTTGTTCTTAATGTTACTACAACTTATATTCATACATTGAGATATGCTTTCATATATTCATATAAGAAATACAAACGCCTTAACTTAATACTAAATTATGATTAGAGTTAGTCTTCATTCTTTTCTTACTAAACATATTAAGGAAATTACCTTCTTTCTATATCTTATATAATTCTATATCAATTTTTTTTTCATTCTATACGTTTCATATACAGCTGATTTTCATATAAGTTAACCCAACTCGATGATATCTTAAGCTTGCTATCAACATCTATAAGTTGATTGAATTTAGTGTTGATTATTTTGTTGATAGGCATAAGAAAAAAATCTTTGTATTCCCTATATTATACTTTTCTATATCCACATATATTCTTCATGTGTTTATTATATAATAAATACTAGCTGATATTCATATAAGTTCACTCAATTTCTTGATACCTTAATCTCACGTACACAAACCCTATTAAAGGGTATTCAAAGAAAATAAAAAATAAGAACTATTGCTACAGTTTTGCTCGAAGAGCTCGAACAAAAATCGTAAGCAAAAAGTGCAAAGCAAATCAAAAACTCAAATGCCGCGAGGGGTGGAAGCAGCGAAGGGAAGATAAAACTAGCTTAAAGCAAGTAGACGGCATGAATGCTGCGAATGGGGGTGTGGTCCGTGCTGAAGACTCTTTATTTATTTAACTTTTTTTTGCATCAATTGTGTGACTGGTGGCAGCTTTGTTGCTGGCGCCATTGTCAACATATTTCAAGCCGCCAGAGACTCAATAATAATAAGCTGTGAATCCTGGCTACATATTGTAGTTTTTGGCCAAATACATAGCACATTTTTATAAGCTCTTATGGCGCCCCCACCAAATTGGTCAGCGGCCCGACCAAAATTTAATGACTGGAAAATGAGCCATTTAAGCTGAGTGCCAGTGCCAATGCCAACTTTTGTGGCCCAAGCCCCAAAGACGAACGTGCCCAGCGAGCAATTCGATATTTATGGCTGTCTGTGCCCAGTCTCTGGCCAACGTCTCCTCAGATTGTATCTGACTGTAGCTGCATCTGTATCTGTATCTGTATCTGTGTGTGTATCTGTGTCTCTGTCTGTGCCCGCCCTTGTACTGTGTGCTGTGATTAACACGTAGACATTTTAAATTATATAACATGCCTCGGCCTAGCTGGCCATTGGCCGCATCAATTAACGCATATGAACGGCGCAAAATATTGCAGCACGCGCTTAGCTGGCAACACATGTGTGTGGGTGTGTATGTGTTGGTGTGGTACATAAATCTTTTGGGTACATTAAGCACAAAGTTTTCGGGCAGCATTGAAACAAAAATAAAAACTCGTTAACACAGCACGCCGCTGAGGGGGTGGACGGGCAGAGTCTTAGGTCGTGCCACTGCCTTGGACTCAACTTGGCTACGTGCTTGGACTAGCTGGACTAGCGCGACTCCTTGCTGGCTGTCTGCTGGCCCTGCGGGCCGAACAGAGTGTCAAGTGTAAAGAAGAACTACTAATCAGCAGTTAATTCTTATCTTTAATTAAGTGCACGTTCCCACTACGCCCGGCAAAGGCGACAGAGTAGCTGGCCAAAGCAGTAGCATCATCAGCAGCAGCATCAGCGGTGGCAGAAGCGGTGGCAGCAGCTGCGCGTTTATGGCAGACGTCTAGGAGTCTCGGCCAAGTTGGCTTCAACACTTTTGTTTGCCCTTGCTTTTGGCATTGTTCCGGCACAAAGGCCAAGCGCTGACGGCTGAGCGGCTGAACGGCTCGCCGACCCGCCTTTTGTCGCCCGCTCAATTTAATGAAATAATCTAAGCAAACACTCTCGAAAATTAAGCAGTATTTTTTTTTCCGTTTCGCAGTTCCTTGAAATTAAAAATGTAATGCGTTTTATTTCTTTTCGTTTTTGTTTTGTTTCTTGCACATAATTAAATGCGAATTTTCGGTAGCGAAGCTGGCCAATTAAAAAGGCCACGCAACAATGGCCAAGGCGACCGCCCATGCATGGCTAAGCGGCTGCTCGGCGACTTGGCCAAAAGGGTTCATAATGAGTCGCATCTGTTATGCTCTCTATGCTGCCATAAGATGCTCGGCCAGCTCAGCCGAAAATTCAGCGCTTAACACTTGAGTGTGCAGTCAACTCGGCCTGGCCCCATCTTAACCCACCTGCCAAACAGGTAGAAGTCATTACCCCCATTTGAACGCCCTCGGGCTAGAAGCAGAAGGGAGAGTAGAATAGGAGCTGCTGCTGCTTCTGCTGCTGTGGCTGCTGCGTCAAGTTGCTTCACAAACAATACCCAGTCAACTACTGCAGGCATGGGGCGTGGCACTCAAGCGTGCCTGTCACATTTTTGCACTTTTATATGGTCCCCCACGGCGGCCGCTGGCAAAGCCCAAAAGTTACATCAGATACATGAAAACATCATTCAAAAGCCCCACTAAAAATAAAATAAAGAACATTTTATTGAAGTGCCAAGGTGGCTGGCAGCACGTCCCCTTCACATTCTGGGGGCGGGCGGGCGTTCGTTCGCATCCCGGCCACACAGATTAATTATGCATCGCAAAATGCTAAGCCAGGTAGCACCACCACTCAGCACCACCAGCTCCACAGTGACAAACACACACACACACGAATGCGGATGGATGTGCATGTAAAAGCCAAGTACAAACCACACAAAAATAGAAGAAAGTAAAATATAAAATAAAATAAAGTAAAATAGACCAAAATAAAATAAAAAACAATTAAACAAATAAGAATAGAAGAAAATAAGCCGCACTTCGATATACTCTTTTGCGTTGAATTGCAAACAAGTGAAAGTTTTTATGACAAACATTTTGTTATTTCTATAATCTTAATAATTTAATATTATATTTCTATATTAAATTGTGTTAATTCTAATGTCAAATTAAATATAAAAAAATAAATATATATATAAAAACATGTATGATAAAAAGAATAAATTTTAATTATTATTTTGTGTTAAAAAATAATTCAAAAATTAATTAGATTTCGAATAAATTGATTTCTATAGCAAATAAATAATAAGTAATTAAAATTATAAGGATAGGATACATACAAAAATAATAAACAATAAAAATAAATAAAATACAATAACATATTGAATAAACAGTTATTTAAATAAATGTATGATTAAAAGAAAAACTCATAATTATTATTATTATTTTCTGTTAAAAATAAATTAATTGAAATAAATTAGAATTCAAACTAATTGATTATGAATCATTTTCATTTAAATTCTAATTAATTTTAATTAATTTATTTTTAGCACATATAAATAACAAGTAATTATAATTATAAGAATAGGATACATAAAAAAATAAATAAATATAGTAAACATTATCAAAAATACTAATTATAAAAATAATAATAATAATATTAATAATAGTAAATAAAGCAATCAGTTAATAAAAATAGTAATATGCAATATTGTATTACATATATTTCGAATATCATAAAATTAAAGTATTCCATAAATTTATAAATAACTCCATATATTTTATATATTAGATATATAGTAAATATTAAGTATTGAAGCAAATCTAGAAAAATTGATTGAATACCAAAAATCGAAATGCTTCATTGGCATTTGAATAATGCAACATTCTATTCACAATGGCATGCATATATTGAATGTCAATATAAAATCTGAAATGATATCAAAAATTACTCTTTTATTAATTTTGTAATTTCATTTTGTATATAGTAAGATATAATAATTTGCCTGCAGAGCTTTTTAAGCCATCACATAGATAGTGCAACTAATGCCCGATTCTAGCTGAATATAAATAAGAAATCAATTCAAGACTTGTCTCAGCTCAATCAACTGACGCCGCATATATGCTTATTGTTATTCTCAGTCTATTCAATATATCGCTGATTAGCATCACGAACTCCAAATTTGATGTGATCTGATGTGCTCTGATGTGTGGCTGTTTGGCTGTCACAAACACGCCAATGGAGTTAACATATTCGCACCACATGTAGCGCCCATAAAAATGCGCATACAAAAAATTAAAATAAAAATTAAAAGCTGCTGCTAAAAATCAAGCGCCAAAGTCGACGTCTGCGTCGGCGTCAGCGTCAGCATCGGCGTTAGCGTCAAAAGCCAAAATGCGCGACGTTGTCGTCGCTGTCGCCGTGTCACTGCACCCAGTGGGGATTTCTCACACCCTCTCGCTCTACCCCTCTCTCGGTGTGTGTGTGTGTGTGGGTGGTTGGGTGGTTGAGCGCTAGCTTGCACATATGAGATGTTTCGCGCCACAGACACACACACACACACACGACAACGACGACGACGACATCGTAGTACCCACTTGAAACGCTTTTTAACAAAAATTCTTTTAATTTTTTGAGCTTCTTTTTTTGGGCAGCAGCAAAAAAAAAAAAAAGTATACCGGGAGAAAATTAAAGAGAAATCCGGGAGTTTGACTAAAAGAGCTGCTGCAGCTGCCTCTGCCTCTATCACTGTTGCTGCTGCTGCTCTTGTTGCTCTTGTTGCTTGTATATTTGCGCAACCCTCACTGAAAATGAAATTTTTCCTAGAAGACGGCTGTGACAGCAACAGCAGCAGCAGCCGACGACAACGTCGCATTGTTGATGAACATGAACAAGCGGCACGCTAACAAGTCGCCTATCCCGTGCCCCATGCTCCGTGCCCCATGCCCCCTGTCCCAAGCAACATGCAACATGCTTCGTGTACCTGGCCAACCGTTGCACCTTTCAGCAATGGTGTTGGTACGTGGGCGCTTACATTGTTGTTGCTTTGCTCTTGTTGTTGTTTGTGTACTGCTTGCTTCTTGTTTTTTTTTTTTTTTTTCGGCTGTTGTTTTGTTGTTGCTGCGGATGCATATGCCACGCCTCCAATGCCTTGGATGCCTCTGAGGCAGCTAGAAATTATGATGTTTGCGTTGCTTCTCGTTTGCTGCCTGCGCTCATTTTAATTTCCATTTCTATTTTCTCGTTGTTGTTGTTTTTTTGGGCCTTCGAAAATTACAACAACAAAAATTGCGAGCCCAAAAGAAAAAAGGCGATTAAAACAGTTTGAGCAAAACAAAACAAAAGCCAAAAAAAAGCAAAAAACAAAAAAAAAATTAAAAATTCAAGTGCATTTTTCACTTCACTTTACGGTGCATTCACATTTCCGTTGCATTGCATTGCGCTGCAGCAAAACGTTTGCGGCAAGGCAGTTGGGAGGTGCGGTGGGCGTGGTGGGCGTGATGCGAGCGCCAAGAAAGGGGGCGATGGGGCGGGCAGCTCTTTGTTCAGACACCACTCACACTGCTTGAAGTTTACCTTTTTTTTTACCTATGCAATTTGTATTTGTGTTTGTCTTTGTATATACATACATTCGTGTATATGTATATATATGTATGTATATATTTATATATATATTTTATTTTCATTTTTTGTCATTGTCATCGTTTTGTTGGTGGGGTCAGTCTGCCATCAGCCGTCTGCCTTCAGCCGTTGTGTGTTGCACGTTGCACGTTGCACGCTGCCTGCTTTTAGGCGCTTTTTGCAAGAGTTGCACTTTTGAGCGGCGCACCGCAGCTGCGTGCTGTTTGTTGTTGTTCAATTTTTTATAAAATTGCCATAAAAAGTGCATTTACTTTGCATTCTTATTCTTTATTTATTTTTATTTTATTTTTTTTTTTGGCATTTTTTTCGTTTTAATTTCTTAATTAGTAGCCTTTGTGGCAGTCGAGGAGCTGACGCGGGGGCTGGGCCCTGGGCCTTTGGCTGACGCTAAGGGTAGTTGCATTTCTTAAAGTGCAAAAGCTTTTCAAATTATTCAAATTGAAATGGTTTTTGGCATTTGGCTGCTGGCAGCATTTGATCCACGCAATTCACACAATCAGGCCAACAACTATTTTTTTTTTTTTTTTTTTTTTTTTTGTGTTTTTGTGTTTAAAAACTATTTAAAATCTAATTTGCATTCCCAATTCTCTCTTCTCTTCTCTTCGCTCGCAGAAGAAAGCTTCGAACAGTTTCTTTGAGTCGCTCAAAGACCAAAACTCTTCAAATTTATCATCAAACTTTGGCTTTGACAAACGAAAAAGTTATCGTTGTTGTTGTTGGTGTTGTTGGTGTTGTTGGTGTTAGCAATGCTCTATGTGAAATTAGTATGAGAAAAGCTGAGTACCAGAAGCGCAAACAAACCGAGTTAATGTGTCTTATTTATGCCAGGCACGATCCATGTCGATTTTCCCATAGAAAAAAAAAAAAAAAAAAAAAAAAACTTAAATTTTCGTTTTATGCATTTATTATTGCACTCAAAGTAGAGATTCTCCTCCATTTTTGGCTTTGACTCTAAAACTTTTTAATTAGCCTCATCAACGATATGCAATGAGCACTTGAGAGCTGGCAAAAGGGTCACGATTCCGGCCGGGAGTCTGTGGTCGCCAAGCGGCGACAGTAATTGATGCACAAAATATTGCTATTTCATGGGATTATTGTCAACGATAAGCATGCTTAGCGGACAGGTGCTAATTAATATGAATGGATTTTGGTCGAGTTCAACGACTGCACCTTGAGCCTTGCACTTCCTGTTTGGCACCTTAGGGATCTCGACCCAATAGGGGAGCCCAATGGGGCCTAGCTAAAATTATGACGCAAATTTGCCAGCTATCTGCGGCTTGCCATCTAACTGTGTCAAACGGAAAGCGAAACTGAATGCAAGCCGATGGCTATCTATGCGGCTCAGAGTGTGAAAAGCGAAATTCTCAAACACTTGGCAAACAAGCAGGCTGGATGCTGTCCGCCGTCCGCCGTGCGATGAAATGAGCCGATCTTATCTGTAATTGCTTTTTGGTGAAACAAGCGACAATACGCCTTCTCAAGAGACTATCATCTTGGACCTAGTTATTGACTGCTGCTGGTGCACTTTAAGGAAATGACCCAAATTAGGCAGAAGTTTTTGCACTCGGCATGCGAGCTATGTCTCTGCTACTTTGTCTTTAGTTTTTTAGTTGTGCGGGGACAAAACCTCAAGAAATCGACATTTGCTGTGCTGCAGCTCAAGACGTCACGTAGCTGCAGCCACGCCCAGGTGCGTGTGTGAGTGAAGCATATTTTTCTCTCACATTTTATCTGCAAACATATCACACACACACACACATACAGACAAACACTCACTCCTTTAGTCAAGCACAAACATGAACTGAGTTGAATTTGTACTTCCGCTTCTTTTGCAGCGCCGGAGGACAGCAAATCAGTTTTTTCTCTTGTTTTCTTCTATTTTTTTTTTTTTTCATGTATTTGTCTCGCTGCTGATTTGTCGCACGAGTTGAATTTATGATTATGCCGCCAGCGGCGCATATGAGCATATGTAAAAATGATTTTTTTCAAAAAAAAAATTCAAACTCACATTGAAGGGGCATTAATTATGCGTAAATGAGCTTAATGCATCAATTAATCAAATCAAAGGCGACGCTGCCTGCACTGCATTGCACTGCCGACAGCCTCTGCCGGCGCATGCAGTTTTCAGCCTTTGTAGTGTCACACAAAAGCGCGAGAGCTCGCTCCTCGAAAAAATCCAACTCCGAACTGCCCGTCAGCCTACTTGGGATGGGGTGTGTAAGGTGGGCGGCGCACTGATGCATTAACGGTCAGCGATGATGTGCCACCCACAAGCGGCTGGTTTGCTCGACTGTGCCATAGCTGGCGCTATGTGATAGCGACACCTAGCGTTTGCGCTGGCATACTAATTGCTTGGTTGGTGTCTTGACTAAGCCTGTCCAGGTTTGGAGTGACTCTCGACTGAACGAACTCGTTGCTCGACTGTGCCATAGCTGGCGCTATGCGATAGCGACACCTAGCGTTGGCGCTGGCATACTAACTGCTTGGTTGGTGTCTTGACTAAGCCTGGCCAAGTTTGGAGTGCGTCTCGACTGAACGAACTCGTTGCTCGACTGTGCCATAGCTGGCGCTATGCGATAGCGACACCTAGCGTTTGCGCTGGCATACTATCTGCTTGGTTGGTGTCTTGGCTAAGCTTGGCCAAGTTTGGAGTGCGTCTCGACTGAACGAACTCGTTGCTCGACTGTGCCATAGCTGGCGCTATGCGATAGCGACACCTAGCGTTTGCGCTGGCATACTAACTGCTTGGTTTGTGTCTTGGCTAAGCTTAGCCAAGTTTGGAGTGCGTCTCGACTGAACGAACTCGTTGCTCGACTGTGCCATAGCTGGCGTTATGCGATAGCGACACCTAGCTTTTGCGCTGGCATACTAACTGCTTGGTTGGTGTCTTGGCTAAGCCTGGCCAAGTTTGGAGTGCGTCTCGACTGAACGAAAAAGAAACCACTTCAATTGGGTCTGCGTCTTAGCTTTCCTTGAATTAGCCGAGTTCCGCTCCAACTCAACTTAACGAAACGCAGCTGAAATTTGTATAAAGTCAAAAATATTTAATTAATAAGGTTTCTGTATTCTAATAAATGCAACTCATTTCGTTTAAGGCACCATAATATTGCACATTGTACACATAAAACATGGAAATGTTTTATGGCTTAGCATCAAACTTAAACAACAATATTCATATAACTATAATTTCAAATGTTTTCTAGGAATTTCTACCGAACGATTACATTGAAATCCTTACTTGATTCAAATAGGCAACGGCACCAACAGAGTATTCACAGTATTCATATAGTGTTTTCACTGGGAATGCATAACGGGTAAGTTAATTAGAAAACTAGCCGCAAACGTGTGTAGGGGTATGGAAGTAAAAAATGTGAGAGATTGATGACAAAATATGCACAAGGACTCATAACCACATTACAGCATAGCCGAATGCTGTGCCTGACAACCTACTATGATTGCATAAAGGAACTGAGAGCTAAGCCATAATGACCTGACTGACTGATGTGCACAAGTTGCACCCTACAAAAATGGTTCCAGCTGCTAATAATTCACTTGACTATTTTATAATAATGACTGTGAAATAAGTCGACAACTTTGCAAACCAAATTGAAGGGCATTGAGCATACAGCTAGTTGTACGTTGGCGTGACTTCCAGAAATTCTCAAAGAAATGACCACAAATATTATTTCAGAAGAGTAAAATGAATATACTAAGTATAAGTGTCAAATATTCTTATATACTTTAGGTTGCATAGGTGAATATTAACTTAGTTTATTAGAGAAATTATTTTCGAAAGGAATTCCTCACGACTATTTGAGCAAATCACGAGCTCAACACCCGACTGTGAGCGCTATTGCTGTCAGAGATATTGAAATACTGCTGTGTTTAAACAATTCGTAGAATACATATTCCAGGCTTTGGGTAAGCATTTTCGACCGCAAAGCCGCAACCATGGACAACACCTAATGACAGCGAACAATGATGCGGTCAACATCGCTGACCAATAACAACATTCAAACAGTATTTGCTATCGAATTGCACTGTTATGCACTGCTATGTTCAAGGCTCAATTAAGTGTGAGCGACTAATTGAGTACAGATGTGCGACAAGCATTGGAGGCGAGCCACTAAATGCCTGCGTATAGAATTCACGAGCTCTAACTCAAACGTTATCTCATACCTCTCTCTCTCTCTCTCTCTGCTGTTTTGTGTGTTGTAAACAAAGAAATGTGCAGACCCTATTCAACTCGCACAAATGTACATGCAGTCGAATGATTTTGGGGCAAACAAATCATTCAGATTGCGGTGTACATGCACATAGACATCATCATCATCATCATGTTTGTCAGACTAATCGATTCGATCGGCTTTAATGTGATTTGTAAAGGAAAACAATGGCAGTTGGTCAACGTTCTCATGCACTGACCAGTTAAACGAGAGTCAAGGACTCGGCACATGCAACAGCAGCGGCAGCAGCAAACAGCTTTAATAAATTTAATTTGATTTTAATGAAATATACATATAATGAATTTTAATGTAATTTATTAGTGCCCACATATCTCAATAAATATTTAATTTGCACACAGCTCTTTTCAGGCCTTTGTTGACCTTAAATTTAACTATTGCTGTCGTAATCCTTACTAATAGGATTACTTCTATAAATACTCTTACTCTGAACTTTGGATCGAATTTCCAAAGTAGCAAAGTCGTTCTCTCTCGCAGGGCCATTTTAATTGAATTTATTTAAATTAGTTCCTCTTGATGCCTTGAATTTGAGCAAACAGCTGTGCTGGAACTGCGTTCGAGTAAACAGAGCGAGGACACGGCACATCAAAGTGAAACGTGACAGAGTAATGACTGTAGTGAATACCCGGATATCTGGGTCATGCTTTTACACAATTGCTAATTACTTTTACGCAAGCAATAGGCCAATTTTATTAACAGGATGTTGGCACGAGTGCAACAGGTGTTGGTGACAATGCCACAGTATTGCCATTAATGGCTTTGATTGCAAAACACGACCTGTTTTATGTGTCTACATTCACTTATACATATACATATATTTATTTATATATACATATGTATGTAAAATAGGTTGCAGCACATTCCAAACCTAATCAACATATGTCAAACGTCGACGTTTCTATTTTCTTTATTTCCCCATATAAATTAAGGACATGCATATGTATGCAAGCTGCGTTCGTACATCAAACGAGCTTCTGTCTGCTATTGAAGCTATAAACATTCTAGCTTACACTGCGAGAACAACTCAAGCAACTTATACTTGAGAGCAAACATGGCTGAAAGAAGGCATATTTTTGTTTGTATTATATTAGGCAATTTATTTTGAAAGTCTCTTCAACGCTTGAAGCAGTTTCAATGTTTATTTGGGGCAAGCTGCAAACAAAAACTCTTTACCCATTTAATTATAGATATTTCGAGCTTATATGTTTTACTTGATATCTACAATTTAAATTTTAAATGAAAGGAAAATTCATTTAAAAAATTGACCCTCGCTTTTATAGAGCGCACATGTGTGTGCAAAGGGCTAAGCATAAACATGTGCCATTTATTAAGCGTGCCACCTGACTGCAGTAAAAGCCAGATATACGGTCTGTTGGGGTGGCAGGGCTAGTTGACATGCGATTTGGGCACCATAAAACGACATGTAAGTCTTATATGGCCGAGTCGAGCATTCCGCAAAGACTGACGCACACTAAATAAGAACTTAAATCATTTGAGTAGCCACTGAACAAGAAGAAACAATCATTGAAATGAGCAGCTGTCCAGTGGACAATGGCAAAGCCAACACCTTAAAGGGTATCTGGCAGTCCTTGTCAAATTTTGTGCTGCCGTTGGCGACACCTGCGTTGACACTCATGTTAAATCAATTGTAGCTGGTTCAGAAAATCCATTCAGGCGCCAAATGGGTTCAGTTCGAGTCCATTGGCAGGACAACGTTCAGTCAGTGCTCAAATTTATTAAATTTGTTCGTTTGTGGAGAGAAATTGAATTATATGCGCATCAGTGAAGTAAATCGAAAATTATGACTGAGCTCAGTTGAATGGATTCGAGAAACGATATGCTTAACGTTTTGTTGTCAGCCTTTTTAATTGTAATAAGCTGGCGTCTGCCTTCGTGTCTGTCAACGTGAAACAAAGCCACGTGTGTCAAGGTCACTACCTGCTGAGCAACACACCTTAGCGTCATAAAATCGTAGAGCACACACTCATTCACACTCACGCACACATACTATGTATGTGCTAGTGTACATTGGCTTGCGGTCGTAAACCTTAGTGCAATATATGAAGGACCTTGGCAAAGGACTCGCTAGCTGCGAAACTACTCGATGACCATCTTGTCACTCACATGCATCCGTTTCAAAGCTGAGCATAATTTATTTTAACTGTGCTCGCATGACTGACAACGTAATTACAAAAATGTAGCGAGAAAAATTGTGGGAGTTACCGACAATACGAGTGAAGAGAGTGAACGGGTACAACAAGAACCCATAACCGCATTACCGCATTAGAGCGCGTTTCGATTACGTAAGGAAACTATGCAGTAATTAACTGTGTAATATGCACCTGGCAGAGATTGATAACATAAAGGGACCTAAGCTGTTAATTTTAAACTAGAATGTCTAATGGCAACTGCTGGTCAAGTTGAGCGTAACGCGACAAAGCAAAAGCTAAACGCATCAAGTATACGACACGTTGTACACAGCACTTCAACTGCGTGCAAAAGTAAAGTATTCTCTGAGGATTTACCGTGAACGGCTGCAAATAAACACAGAATATTCGAGCTTGGTTATGCAAATAGAATACATAATCTAATATATAATTAGTAAGCTGGAAGCTGGCCACTATCAGACTATGCCAGTCTATCAGAAACATATGCAGCAAAGCTGAGCAGAGGGAAAAGTTAATTAAAAAATTATAAAAAATCGTGGAATTCTCTCCTACTCAGTGCGTAAAAGCGAAAGAGTTATGTGCAGAATATGCAACAACCACTCATAACATCATTAGGGCTGATTGCCAGCTGTCCGGGCCCATTTTACTTTGATTATATAAAGAAGCTGTGGAATTTTGTAATTATCAACATGACAGAAATAGCTTGCTCCTGGCATAGATTGATAGCACAAAGGGCAGCAAGACCCAAGCTGTTAATTATTTAATTAAATAACAAATCTGATACATAAAATGTTGCTGATTCATAAAAAAAAAATGCCTTAAAGCAAGCAGAAAAACACAAGAAGTAATACATTAAAAGCCAATGCACAAAAACTTAACTCAGGAAACATTTGATGACCCCCGCTGTCTGCGAGACTCTTCAATATCATAACAACAAATGAAAAAGAAATTGACTCTCAGTGGCACCAAAAGCCAGAATTTGGCATCACAAGCCTATAAATACCTCTGCGTGGGCGAGCACCTGACCAGGTGTGTATGGACTGCTCATATGAGTGTTGCGCAGAAAATAAGCTAAGCGTAAAATTTACACTGAATTCAATTAGGTCTCGGTGCGCTTGAGTAGTCAGGGAAGTCAGTTACCTTAGCAGGAAAATAAATAAAATACGTCTAAGCGTGATGAGTGAATTTCAGCTCAGTCAACGAATGCTGCGCAAAAACGTTTAATATTTTGGCCGAAAATAAATATAACACTCCAAAGCTGCCGGCCACGAGCCACTTGTCGCCGAAATCCTCACGGAAATGCCGCCCGTAAAAAGCGAGTTGTAAAAAAAAAAAACAAACATTTCCGACAAAGCGTAAAGCCCAAACAAAGGTTTTGTGAAAAGTGCAAACCTAAATAAATAGCAGTTTGTAAAAACAATTCCAAGTGCTCCACAGCCAAGCAAAAAACGTTGCCTGACCTCAGTTTAAGTTCAGGTACTTAGTTGCCCTTATGTGAATACAAAGGAATTAGAAAAGCGAAAACTCTGTTGTCCCTGAGCTCTATTGTGACGCCTTGTTGAGTTGCATAAGTAGTATGTATTTAGGGCAGCTTTAAACTAACTTTTACTTAAGTTTACTCTGTGAAAATCTTTTTGATTTGTGCAATAAATTAAAGAAACGCGAAATTTGGTAATTAAATTATTAGCTCAATGTTTCCCTTTGAGTGGAAAAGGACAAAAGCAAACATTAATGTCAATTCTGAGTAATGAAATGGAATGACATATACGTGTATATATGTATATGTATATACTTATACTTATACTTATATATGCATATATATTGTCTGTCAGCGACATTTCAATTAAATTTCACTTTGAGTTCACTGAAAGGAAATGAACACAAATATTTGAGATCGGTCAATGCCTATAAATTAATCAATACCAATGAAAGTTCCGGCTGCGATATTAAATTAAATTGAGCTCACAGTTGTTTGCGCGGTATCACAGACGTGACGGCATTAACATTAACTCCACAGTAACCGAAGGTAACCAAAATAAATCAACGGAGCTGTTCCTTCTGTTGAACTCCTAAATGCCAAGGGGGACGCATAAATACGACCCCAGGCTAACTTTAAAGGCCAAGCGACAAATTGTGCTGAAATGGACGAGATGAAATTGAAGACAAGCTGCCATGGCCGAAGCCAAAGAAATGTAAATAAATGAAGAATAAAACTCAAATTACAAAATGTAACAATTTATTCTGGCATAATATTTCTAATAGCCGGCAAAGAAAGCAAATGCTAACGAATGCAATTATATTTTTTAATTGGCATTGGAAATCAAATACTACCCAATTACTATTTCCCGTTAGTCCACTGGTCTGCTAGCCAACTCCATCAACTTTACATTATTTTCAGTCTATCACAGCAAATCCTCTTTAAATTGAGCACGTATTAAATTTTAATCAGCTCAAATGGAATACGAAAATGAAATACTATAGTTCACAAAAGGTATCATTTCTGTTGCAATGCAACATGTTGCAATCACAAACATTATATATTGTGTTACTTCATAGCTTAGGGCGGATTATTCCTCGTGCACACTCAGTATATCAGCATCATGCATCCGCCCCGTTGCCATCGCCGTGTGCAGCTCATGAAATTTTAAAGCAAAATTAAATCGACTACTGAGAGCTAGTTACTTTCTGTGTGTGTAGCACCTTGTTGAGCATTGTTACGTTTCATTTATTTTATACATTTCAATTGAGTGACGACACTTACAAAATGCTCAAAGCCAATGCTTTGACAATTTTTTTTCAAAGCATTTTTATTATTATTATTTTTTTTTTCTTTTGTATTATATAGTTGATATTTACGTTTTTTATTTGTCTGCTTTTCTGCTTTACCTTTAAACCTCTATGGAATTCGCGCACACACAGCAGCACGACGCCAGCAGCCCTTATCAATGAAATAAACAACACTCAGCCGACCTTTGCGAAAAGATGTACGAAATTGACCGAATTTCACAAAATTGAACTTTATGAAAGCAGTTTGTGCTTTGCAGTGCTCAACAGTGTAAAGTCAATGAGTAAATACAATCGTGTGTATATACATACGTATATGTACATGTACACATACATCCTTGCATGGATGTAGACAGATATATATCCTTGTATACCTAAATACCTGAAAACATTCATACGTATATATGTACCTTCATACGTATATACATTCATACATTCAAACTTATATACATGTATACATGCATACATTCACACATACATGTATACATACATACATAAATACTTACATACATACATGCTACATACATACATACTTACTACATTCTACTCCTCCAATGCTTGTACTCAGATTCTCCTCTGCTACTACACCGCGCCTCTTACGTTCTCTCTTTTCCTGCCCTTCCTCTCCTTCCTTTCTCCTCCCTCTCTCCTCCGTTGTATATCTACTCACATGACTGATTCTGATTTCAAGTTTTATTTTCGCATAACTTTAACAGCTCCGTCAAATATTTCACACATCAACATTACATATTTCACAATTGCCGTTCACCACAGTTGAACCGCCACGCCTCACAATAGTGCTGCGCCCATTACTATATCCCGGACGATTGACAATCACATTGCCATTGGAGAAACTGCGATACTCCTGCCCATCAATGTACACCGAATCACCATTCGGATTGGGACCTAGTGGGGAACAGAGCTCAAAGATGGTTTGCTTGAAGGCATGAATGCAACTGAAACTTACAAGTCAAACAGACGCCATTCACCACCACGGTGCTGGGATAAGCTGTAAATTGAGTATACGCCACATTGACCACAATTAGCATTAATCAAGGCGTAATCATTGCAAATTCTCACCGCTGATTAGAGCCGGCAGCACCGCCAGCAAGAGTAATCCACACGCCAAGTACTTCATTTCAGCTGCAGCGAACAGATCTACACTTATAGGGCTTATATAGCACTTTTTATAGTATTTACCCAGTGAATCAAATGGAATTTGAATATTGTCCGTGTGTGCATGAACTCAATGTTATCGCTTACAGTTCAATAGGTGCCCAGCCAGTGTGTGAGCTGCTGGATGCACTACTAATCAGAATAGATGCACAGCCGATTGAAATCGTAATATAATATACAATATATAGAAAAATATTTATAGAACAAATTCACAAACTGATGTATGTAGCAGACACTTTGGCAGTGTATTCATTTGGGAAAAATCACAAAATTACCCAAGTCTATATAATATATTTATAATAATGAGCATTTGTATAACACACAAAAAAAAAAAAAAAACAAGAGGAGATATTCTGGCACGCCCATAAACACTTTGACATTTTAACAACCCTTTTTTCGAATTCAACTGAAAATCCAATTTGCATAATTAACATATTATAGCTGAATGATAATTCCAAAGAAGCCGGCCTCTCCTATAACAATGCAAAACAAAATGCTTTATCATAGACTGTGGCCAAATCTATAGCCAATTGTCGTGACTGTCAGAAAACTCATTTCATTTAATGCTCATTCAATGGACTCGACTCGACCCGCCTCGTAGTGCACATCGATTAGACGCTAGCTGGAACAGACAGAACTGTTTTTGTAATTATTGTTGTAATTGTTCTAACGTCAGCAACGCATCTCAAACAGACTAACGATGGCCAGCAGCTGAGTGGGGTATATTAGCACTTTGATGAACTATCTTTATGTACACCAAGAAATGTGCCTGAACTGGCAAATTCATAAAGAAATATTTTCATTAGCTATTAAAAATTGTCATCTATGCGCGAGTATTGAGTAGTCGAGTGCGCTCATTCGAAACATTGTTACTTGTTTATATTTAATACTGGGCATTTCCCTCCGTTTGATTAATATATTCGTGTGTCGAGTATATACACATGCATATAGCTCGAACTACCGATAAGATGAACGTTAAAGATTGAATCGCTAAATTTAAAAAAATCACAGAGAACGTTAACGCTAGCGTATAAAAGTCAACAACGCTTATGTCAGCCAGCCAGACCCCTTTGAAACGCTGGCATATAAGGAACTCGAACAGTTCAGCGGAACGAATACAAAAACATGAATAATTTTCCAGCGGCGCTTGCAGTTTTCCTGCTGCTCACTGTGGCATTGACAGAGGCCGCTGTGTACATTGGAGGCGGATGTTATGACTGTAAGAGCAGCGACTGCAAAGGGCTCTGAGCACACAAAGTAATCACAAATAACTGAATGGCATTCGCAGGTAATCCGCCCGGCGGTCAAGGGCCAGGCATATATACGGGAAATGGTGGAGGCGGCCGAGGCGGTGGTGGCTACTATAACCCAGGATCTGGTGGTGGCGGCGGCGGCGGACGTCCGGTCTACTCGGGAAACTTTGGACCAAACGGTTATAATGGCGGTGGCCGGAGTTACAGTGGCGGCGGCAGAGGCGGCGGCGGCGGTGGCGGTGGCTACGATGATGGCTTCACGCAAATCATAAGCGGTTAAAAGTAGCTAAGATTTTTAAACATACACTTTAAAAAAAAATGCTACACAATATTCGAATGGCCACTCTGCACACACTTCAAGCGCAGTTTCGCAATGGCTGCTTCAACTTTTTCAATTAAAACAAACATTTCCGATGGGACTTCATGGCTGTCAAAACAAAGTTGCTTGCATGAATTGCAAAAACTAATACGACTTCATTGCGAAAAAAAAAAATAATATTAATTACATTCGATGCAAAGTTCATGCTGTTTATTAATTTGCGCATAAATATTCTCGCTACGTATGTAGTCGCTAGAGAAAACACTGGTTGATTGTTACTGAGAAAGCATCTCAGATTTATTATTTATTTTCTGTTCAGATACTGTTATAAGTTCCACAGTTTCGCTTGGACCTGCTGCTTCACCTTCAGTCGTAGATCTGAATTGTCATTTGTAGGCTATCTTTTGTAAGCTCCTCAGCTGAAATAGGTTTATTAATAATTAATTTCTCTGAAAAATTGCAAACGTTCATATAATACAATTGAATCATGAAATAAGAAATGAATCAAAAAAGTCGTGTCTAAGATCTTTAACATTATATATATATGTAGTATGTATATATGCCTGCTCTACCGGGTATCACTCTTTGCAGTTCATTCTTAAGCTATTTTCCTCGTTATCTTGTGTAGTGCTTCATGAGTCAGCAAGCGTATTCAATATTCGTAATGCAACAAAATTTCATCTTTATTATTATAAGCCTGCAAATATTTCTTTTGAAACTTTTTAACTTGCATTTTCATGAAAAATATTCGCCTGCTTATGGCATTTATGACCATTTCCAATCAAAATTATAATTAGCTTTTATTTGTTGTGCATTTTCATTGAATTGAAAAAACAGAAAATAATGCAAACAAAACACTTGGCTATCATTAAATTTTGTCTAACTTAAAATATAATATAAAAAACTTTTTATTTAAACTGATTTCAAGAGCCACACTGATTGCGCTTTTGAAACAAGCTTTCAATCAACTCTCGAGTATGAGACTGACCTAATTTGTATCTATTGCACGGTCCACGTCCACGTAGCCCCTAATGAAATCGGACCAGCTTTTATGCTGGTAGAGCTTGCAGCATTATTAGCTTTATTAGTGCGATGAAAAAGCAATTAGGTTGCCACTGCGAATTGAGAGAGAATAGTGCATAGGTTAACGATCTATTGACCGTAATCAATACGGTTGGCTATCTCACCGTAAAGCATGAATAGCAAAATTTATAAATTATTCCGATATTGTGTGTGGTGTCAATGCAACTTTAATGCAAACGCCGATTAGGAATTGACTTGTATACGGAACTGTATACAAGCCTTCAGTTAACTAGAACTACTTATGTTATGTAAAAAGCAAATCCTGTTACTAATTGCAAATGAATACCAGGAATGCAACTGAAAGACTTATGCATAAAGTCAAGTTTCGATGGAAATTTGTAACACGATTATATAGTAGATACCCTATAAACAAAGAGTAGCAGTACTTGACTTTCTTTGACACTTAAATCAATATTTAACTTAATTCGTGATTTCAACTGCTTGACTTCATTTAAAAGCTTTTTGAGCAACTGTATTTACTGCACTCATCGGCATTATTCAGTTCAATGCAAAAATATTGAGGCTGAATGCCAACTTCGTGTGGGTGTGCAATTTTCCATTGAAGCCTTTCCTGTGGGTGTGAGCATTCAATGGAAGTGCAGCATCACAGCATGAATAAGAATACTTGAGCTGGCTTGAACACACTGGTGAGTGAATATTAAAATAAATACAAATATTTTTGACTTTCTCACAAAAGTCTCGTTTGCTGCAGCCTATGGAACATATGTTGCATGTAGAGCACCTGCATATACATATATATATATATATATATATATATATATATATATATATATATATATATATATATATATATATATATATATATATATATATATATATATATATATATATATATATATATATATATATGTTTTGTGCCAAAGTCAAAGTAAAGCTCTGCACTTTAACTCCCACGCTCTGCTCTGCCCACACACGGGAACGCCCACATAGCAACAAGTTATTGAATCGATAGCAGTAACTAATTGTCTGTTTTTGCCTATTAAGAATGCTGTCAGCTCATGTCAAATTGAAAATAAAAGAACTTCTCGTAGCTAAACGTTTGCTGCTCTGCCAGGCACAAGTGCATCCTTTGGCATGCTAATGGGTTGCTGGCGTGTGGTGCAAGCTCGCTGTTTGAAGCAACTAAGCAACTAAATGAATATTGATTTTCGTTGCAAGCAACATGAATAAAATTACATTCACTTACAGATTCAGTGACTCCGCTCGGGTTTAGTAACCTGAAACGCACCTAAATTATTACACACGTGCGCTGATATTTGACGCCGAACTACGCCAGTTCCAGTGTTTGCGGCAGCTAAAAGTTTGTCGGATGCGTCGGGCAATTTACTCCTCCTGGTAGACAGTTTGCTTAGCTGAAAGTTTGCTGTCGAATGAATTCAAAACCATGAAGATAAATGAACAGGAGGTAAGTGGACGATAAAGTTCGCAAAGTTCAAGCTGAACACGTGACTAATTCTGTCGTATCTGCAGGCGCATCTTAACTTTGTCATTTATATATATACATTTAGTATGTATGTATTTACAAAAGCTCTCGGCCTTGTCAATCACTCATACGCCCCGTGACTTTGGCAGTTGTTGATAGCTGAAAAAGTTCATTTCCATTTGCAATAAATCGTGGCTAAATACATTTCAGATGTTTCACAACTAAAGTCAAGTTTATTCAATAGACATATACAAGAGATGTAAAGAAACGATTTATATTCAGCTTAAGGACTAACAAGTGTCGCTGTCCGACCCAGAACCCAGTACCCACCCAGGGAGAATCACACGCCCATTCACGAAAAACCCAATGCTATGCATTTACAATTGGACAACAACAACCACAACCAGCCACAGACCAAGGCCAATTTACTGCCGGATGATGTAGAGCAGGTGACGCTGCGCCATTACAAATGCAACGGGCAACAGGCTGATCCAGATAAGGGAAACGCGTGCGGCATGGGCGCACATGTCCTCCAAATGGCGGCAGTTGCTGAAGTGCTTCTCGTCTGACAACATTTTGGCGGTTTCGCGTGCAAACTTGGCCGAGTTCTTGTAGCACTTGTATCGGGCGCTGTTGTAAATGCAGTTCTCGTATGCGAAACGTGCGCTGCAGGCAAATGATAAGCCATTATTTATCCACAGGCAACACGAGCTCACTTAACTTACCAACAAAACTCCATGAATTTATCGGTAACGTTGCGCTTGTCGTCATGCAAATCATCAGTGAGTATGTTCTCAAAGTCGGTGGTGCAGCTTATCCAATCCACCTGTATATACGTAAAGCAATCCTTGTGCCGCAAATAATCTGCAGTGAATGCCAGACAAGTTGCAAAGTAAAAGTGAATATTAGCATAGAATATGCTGCTGAGCATAGAAAATAAATTTTTAAAAATAAGTATATTTTTAAAAAATAATTAATAAATTCAACTTTATCGAAATAAATTATAAATAGTAATTTATGTGATAGCAATTTAATTTTATTTATTTATTTATTTCTTTATTTTTTTTTATTTTTATTATTATTATTATTTGTATACCCTGAACCCATTGAAAATGGGAAAGCAGGGTATAATGGCTTTGTTGAAATGTATGTATCAGGCAGAAGGAGGCGTGGCAGTCCCCACAAAGTATACATATTCTTGACCAGGGTGACGAGCTGAGTCGATTTAGCACTATTCGTATGTCTATTTCTTCTAAGTATTCCCTTAACGTATTTCTTCCAAGTATGTATGTATATCCGCTAAGTATTTCCTTTACGTAATTTTCTTACGTACTTTCCTTACGTAATTCCTCTACGTAGTTCCTCTACGTAATTCCTCTACGTCTTTAATGCTTAGCTGATCGATCACACACTCTACTTCACTTTATTCCGCTCACCCCCACCAGGCCTGGACGACTGAAGACTGACTGAAGAAATGCTGCAGCTGCTGCCCTTTATATAGGGCCACTTTTACTCAAGCACTGTCTCTCTCAAAGGTTGATCCTGACGGCAGGTAGAGCTCGTTACAGTCGAGCTTCAAATGAGCAATGGAAACGCTCTCTGCTGCTGTGAGCATTCTAGCTTCGCTTTACCTAAATACAAATACCAAACGAGAACTGCTGCATACACATAGACAACTTTAATGATCTTCTGCACTTCTTCTCTCCTTGCATTTACTCTTACTCAAGTACTGTCTCTCTCAAATGTTGAGCCCATGCCTGTTTATGCTTGCGTGCCTATGTGTGTCAATGTATGTGTGTGTTTCTTTTGTAAGCAGAAAGACGTGAAGAGTTATTGAAATATCAGTTCTCTGAAGGGTTCAGGGTATCTCCTAGTCGAGCAGTCTCGACTAGAGCTTTCAGTTTTTCTTTTTTTTTTAATTGTTTTTAGTAAATTAATCCACAATTTTATTTTTATTTATTTTTTTTTTTTATGTGGCAGTTGACCGAATATATTAACACTAATATGACAATTAATTGTTGCTATATTTATTAATCAATTTTTATAACTACTATTACTATTAAGAAACTAGCCAATTAAACCTTATAGGTTGTATATTAATTATTCATCATCCAATTATCATCTATATTTAACATGTTCTAAATATCCACTCCCATTTATTTTCTATTCTGACTCCCGCTGCCCCCTTAATGACTTAATATCAACGTCATGAATCACAGCAGCCGCGTAATCGATGACAGCAATTGATCGATTGCAGTGAGGCAAACTCAACTGAATCTGTTTCTAACTGCATTGCCTGTCTCTGTGCTATCTATATCTATTTTAGCACTGTGATATTTATCTTAATTAATGCTAGGTGCATTAAACCATTTGTATCAGCTTGTTTTGTCGCAGTTCGAAATAACTTTTATTGATTTCTTTCTATGAATATTCCTTCTTTATTTTATATTTTATATTTTTAGCTATTTGTTTGACCAGCAAAAGGACAGTTTTTCAACTTTAATTTGATACCTTTTTTATATATGTATTTTATTTATTTTTTTCTATTTGTGTTTACTTATCGCTTCCCTCCATAACTTTCAATATTTACTTTTCTAATTATGTCGCCTCCACTGAGGCTCAAATCTACAAAAATACCCTCTTTGCCAATTTTAATTTTATCTCCAGTTTCAATGGATTTTTGCGATTGAAATTTTAATCAATATTTTTATATTCTGTAAAACGCTGTGCTTCTTGAAGTAAATACAAATTTTTGGGCATTTTGGCTTTAAATATTTATAATAATTAAATTACATTTTTAGATAAATTAAAACTTTGCAAATAAAATTATATTTAAAATAATTTTTTTTAAGTTAAAATTAACATATTTTAACATATTTAATATAGTTTTCAGTAAATTTGATGTCATAATAATTTTGACACATTTATACGTTTTACACGACTTATGGCAAAAAAAAAAAAAAAAAATTAAATAAAGAATATAAATACATATATTTAATTAAAATTAAATAAAATGAAATATTTCACAATTTAAACCAACTTGAATTATAATATATAATCAATTAAAATTAAATTAAACTAAAAACCTAATCTCTGTCTCTATAAATTGTCATCAATTTATTATTAAATTCACACATTATTAATTTGTAAAGCGTTTTTTTTGCGCAAATTTAACATTAAATTTGCAATGCGTGTTGCAATAGTCGCAGTTGTTGTTGTTAATTTCACTCTGCGATAGATTCCAATAGCTGTCCTGCAGCTATTAATGTTGCATATTCATTAATTACTTCCAGCTATTTGTCACTATTATCAAAGTTGTCATGGCTAAAACCTCAATAGCCCATAGCCATACATTATTATTGATATATATGGATGTACATAAACTCTCACATTAAATTATATACACTGAGTTTTGTGAGGCTTAACTCAAATAAATTTAAGACATTGACTTGCTTACCTCGCTGAAAGTCCTCGTCGGCACAGAATTTTTTGAAGAACTTGCGAGCTCCATCGATATTATTTTTATACAAACTGAGCTTTCGGTTCTGTAAACAACGTTTCGAGTAGGCATCGAAGCACTGCATTCCGCGATTGAAAACTCTACAATAAATTTGTGATTATTAATTACTTTTAGCTAATAAGCAGTTCGTATGCTTTCATCAGACGAGATTCTTTTTATGTTAATTGGCGATTCAATTTCCCAAATTAAATTCCGCTAGTCAATTTAGGCAAGAAAGTGTACATTGCCTTCATCGAAGGATAATGTAAGGCATTATTAAAAGAGTAAAAAGTTTTTATTTATTTCGTCTTTGTTGTTCTTTCTGATTATTTTCCACTCCTTGATACACTGCTGGCGGAGCGGTCCGACAGAGAAAACCCTTTTAACAAAGGCAACACAACTTTTTTCTTTGCACAATCCAGATTCGAACACAAATTAATTATGAAGTCCAGAAATGCTTAAGCAAATACCAAAACGGCTGAGTGGTCAATCAATAAAATATTCGTCTAATACCACCTGCGGAGGTGTTTTATTTATAGTAACACTCAGGCACACAGCACAGCTCACAGCTCACATCCAATCACACTTAATGGCACCGTTTTCGTAAGTGTTCGTAATCCCGCCGGGACTTACTTGCACTTTGCTATGATCTCCTGCTTGGTGATGACAATTTTCGTATTCTGCAGAAACTCCATCAGATGTGGCGGTAAGTCCTTGAAGCAATCGTCGACCATCTTCTCTGTGCTGCCACAGCTATTCGCACTAGACAGCTCCTCCTCCAAACTTCCATTTTGGTTTGCTGCCGTGCCGCAAACTAGGATAAAGCAGCATAAAACCGAAACAAATACTTTCATATCGCACATTGTCGCCGTCGGTTTAATTTCGCTACTTGTACTTGTTGCTACGAGCTACAATACTATTTATTGTTCGATGGCTACTCCGATGCTCTGCGTATTCCGTTCAGTTTTAGTCCTTGCGATTCGCCTGCTACCGAGCAACTGAGCGTGTTCTGTCAATTCGCGTCATATTTAAGGCTCCATCCATGAGTGCGATTCAACTTCGGCTCATTACAGCGCATGCCCTGTGGCATCTCTCTTCGCTTTGTTGACAATCCTGTGGCAAGCGCCCCGTCCCCATTGCCCTCATGCGTATGCACGCATAATTAAGTGTTTGTAGACTTTAACAGATTTTCAACCTCTGCAGTGTTTAAAGCGACCAGAACTCGTGTTTAATATTTATTTATGTCTGCTCTGAAGTGGCTGTCATTTTTTTTTCTTTAATATTGTGATGAGATATTGAGGATAATATGATATATCAATTTCAAATATTTACTATCAGCAATACAATTGTGCACATTTGCTGCTCTCTTTGCATTTGCTGCACATTAAATTAATTTAAATTAACTTTTCTATGAGGGCACTTAGAGATGAGAGCTTTTCAGTTTGAAAACTAGCTAATTGTTTGCCCAGTAACAATAATGTTAGTTGAAATGAAATTAAACTTCTCATTAGTGGAAAGTTTCCTGCTCTTGAAGCTCAAGTTTCAGAGCAGTCTTTGCTATGCTAATAGCTTGTAATGTTGATTAAATGAGGCTCTATGTAGAGCAACCTCACCTTTTTATGGAATAATATCATAGTTGGCTCGCGGTTAAGTGTTTTATAATAGTTTTCGCACATCACGTATACGCCACGTGGGACTTTCGGGTAAAGAATATCCATTAAACAAATATGGAGTGCAACACATCTAAGGTGAGTTTATTTAATAGACATATATACATATATATGGATAATTGATTAAAATTAATTTTAGAGACCAACAATTGTCACTGACCATATACCTATACCTAAAAAGAGAAATCACACACTTATCCACGAAAATGTCAATGCTAAGCATTTCCAAGTGGATAACGACAACCACAGCAATCGCACCCAATCCATAACCAATTTACATGTGGCTACGCACGTAGCGCAGCAGCAACACCAATGCCAAGGGCAAAATACTGCCTCTGATGAAGGATATGTCTGCGGCATAGGCGCAAATCTCCTCCAGCTGACGACAGTTGCTGAAGTGCTTCTCGCCTGATAACATTTTAGCGGTTTCGCGTGCAAACTTGGCCGAGTTCTTGTAGCACTTGTACCGGATGCTGTTGTAGATGCAGTTCTCGTATGAGAAACGTGCGCTGCGGGCAAATTGTGATCACTGATTCTCCCTAGCCGCAATGAAAACGCAATTAACTTACCAACAAAATTCCACACCATTTTTAGAATTATTTAGTTTGCCGTCAACAATTGCCCTCTGAAAAGTATTGTTGCACCTTTGCCAATCTGCTTTAATTTTGGACAAGCACTCCTTGCGACGTTGCATATCTGCAGAGGAAGGAGGATATAACTTCAACTAACTACTTAAATAACAAACTCTCAAGTAGCTAGCACGACAAACATGAAGCACACACATTCTACCAATTTAACTTTTACACTCTGTAAAAAGCCAACTCCTTACCTCGCTGATGGTTCTCATTGGCACAAAACTTTGTGAGCAGCCTGAGAGCTCTATAAATATTATTTTCGTACATGTTGAGCTTTTGATTCTGTAGACAATGCTTGGAGTAGGCAGCAAAACATTCCATGCCACGATTTAAAGCACTATAAATAAATTGTTAGACATTTTAGCTTTCACGATTAGATTTCATTTACATTTTAAAATTGATATTAATTGAAGCAGATATTAAGCACAAGTTTTATACTCTCTCTGTTATTGTATATGTATTATTTCTAAAGAGATATCATTGCACTTTCAATACAAAAAATTTTCTTTGAGCATTTAATTTTATCTTTATTATCACTTATATTTAGTGTCACCTGCTGAGGAATTTTTGAATGGTCAAACGTTTTCGCAAGTGTCTCTAATCCAGCCGAGACTTACTCGCACTTGCCACTCAAATATTCCTTGGTTATGGCAATATTATTGTAATGCAGAGGCATCATTGGGAAATCCTTAAAGCACTCGTCGACCATTTTTTGAGAATCGCCACAAGCATCAACACTTGGAGGTTGCGGCTGTAGACGTAACGTTGACAAAGCACAGAGCACCAAAAACCAGCCGTAGGCTGAAACAAATCTTAAGCCTTCACTCATTATCCTTTACACTTCACTTGTTGCGATTTACGCTAATTTGGTTTGTCCGCTATTCTGAATATTTCTTTCGTATTCCGTATTCCGTATTCCGTGTGCCGTGTGCCCGTGCAGTCCTTGCAATTCGCTCGCTCCCGAGCAACTGAATCCGCTCGGCCAATTCGCTGCATATTTAAGGCTGACTAACAGAGCTCTGCTAACCCGCTGTTGGGGAGAACGCATGCTCCTTGGCGGTGGCCACGCATGCTTTTCAGTTTGTTGACCAAAATGTTTGCCTGCTCAACGAAATAACACTTGTCCATACGCACACTCCCTCCATGTGAGTCGATAGAAATTATTAGTTACGCAGGACTATTTGTATTTGAAGCAAGTCTGTTAAGGCATTTGAATGTATTATATGTTATAGCTGCATAACAGAAGTACATATGTGCTTGGACTCCCTTATTTTTGCATTTTGATGCTCGCTAACAGAGCTCTGTTAAACTGCTGCTATTCACATCGTTCACCCTTTAACGAACGTACGTATTTTTATAGCAGGCGCAGAGCAATGAAAATTTATTTTGTGTTCGTCTATATCACATTACTCCTGTAAATAATAAATAAATACAATTTTTGACATCATTTCAAATATTTAAAGTTTATTTAAATTCTGCATAATCATTTTTCAAGACTTTTTTTACATTGTACATCAAGTATACGCCATGTGGCTATGTATCTTTATAGCTTCATATTTCTATTTAAATTACATAAAAACGAGCAATTATTTTCGAGCTGCATATCATAGTAAAGGTTATTTTAGACATATATATTTACTGATTAATTGATTAAAATGCATATTAGAGACCAATAAGTGCTGTTATTTGAGAAGACTTATCTTTTAACAATTCAATGACATGCATTAATAATTAGGCAAGGACCTGTTGCCTGTTGTAGAAGAACGCATATCTCATTAACAACATCAATGCCAAGGGCAAAATGCTGCTCAAGGCAAAGTAAATGTTAGGTGCACTGGCGCAAGGGCTCGCCAGCTGTGGACAATTTTTGGCATAGTCCTCGGTCGACAACATTTTTACGACTTTGCACACAAATTTGGATGAATTCGTCAGGTTCGTATATTGAGCGTCAGTGTTCATGCAGTGTTCGAATACCAAATAATCGCTGTAGACGAAATTATAGCTAGTTAGTTACTCATCAGGTAAGATGACTGACCTCAGCTTACCAACAGAACTGCAGTAATTTATTGGTAGCATTGCCTTTGTCGTTGCTCAACTCTTCCGTAAGTGCTTTCTCAATGTCCATAGTGCAGGTTATCCAATCTTCCTTTTCATTCGCAAAGCAACTCTTATACCGCATATAATCTTTATGTGATACAAGATGAGATCAAATTTGGGTAACAGAAAAAAAAAAAAAAAACACATATCATTTACAACATCTAGCAATGCATCTTACCTCGCTGAAAATTCTTGTCTGCACAAAATTTTTCAAAAAAATTGATAACGCCTGCGACATCTTTATTAAATAAGCTGAGACCCTGGTTCTGTAGACAATGCGCTGAATAGTCCTCTAAACATTTCATACATTGATTGTATGCACTATGAATACATTTTAGATACTCGTTATTAAATGTCGAGCTAAATTTTCAATGGGCAATCAGGGTATAATGGTTTTATAAAATGTATAATGGTTTTGTGTTAAATGTATGACTGACCCCATAAGGTCTCAGGACGACGAGCTGAGTCGATATAGCCCTGTCCGTCTATCCGTCTGTCCGTCTGTCCGTATACCTGAACGCGTCAATCTCAGAAGATATAAATGCTAGAGACTTGATATTTTTTATCCTTGTAATTTTTGTTAGCTTTTGGAATCGCTTATATCCAATCCCTTGTGAGAGTCCCTTATCTAAGGGGCTATTCACATGAAGTCTATTCCACGAATAAACAAGTAAGAAAGCTCTAGTCGAGACTGCTCGACTTGGGGAACTGATATTTCAATAAATCTTCGCGTCTTTCTGACACACACACACACACACACACACACACACACACATACATATACACACACAGGCACGCATGCATACAGTACTTGAGTAAGAGTAAATGCAAGGAGAGAAGAAGTGCAGAAGATCACTAAAGTTTTCTATGTGTATGCAGCAGTTCTCATTTGGTATTTGTATTTAGGTAAAGCGAAGCTAGAATGCTCACAGCAGCAGAGAGCGTTCCCATTGCTCACTTGAAGCTCGACTGCAACGAGCTCTACCTGCCGTCAGGCTCAACATTTGAGCGAGACTAAGTGCATGAGTGAAGGTCGCCCTATATAAAGGGCAGCAGCAGCAGCATTTCTTCAGTCGTCCAGGCCTGGTGGGGGTCAGCGCAACAAAGTGAAGCAGGGTGTGTAAATTATAAGCATTTAAGACGTAGAGGCACGAGGTGGAGGAATTACGTAAGGGAATTACGTAAGGAAAATACGTAGAGGAAATACTTTAAAAAAAAAAAGGAAATACTTAGCGGAAATACTTGGAAGCAATACTTAGAGAAAATGCTTAGAAGAAATACTTCGAAATACGTAAAGGGACTCAATGCGGAAACCTGATCAGGAATATATATATACTCCTTCTGCCTGTTACATACCTTTCAAACTCGGATCAAACATAGAGCGTTAAAAGGCATAAAATATTTACCAATTACATTCATGACAACAAAAATAAGAGCGTCTCCTTTATGGTGACATACCAAAAAAAGACATTTTTGACGTTTTTGCCAATCTCTGTCGTACTGTTCGCTCAACAGCCTTCCATTTCTTAACCGACTTTCCCCAAGTGAAAGAAGTGGAAGAAATAAGAATTCGTGATAAATACCTAAGACTCACTCTGACTCACACTTTGTATTTTTAGATTATAATTACATTTGAAACGCTTGCGAAATCCCTGCATTAAATATCATTGGTAATTTTCGTCATTGGTTTTAAAGAAATGAGACCCACATTTCTAGTTAAAGTCGTATCAAAAAGAAAAAAAAATATTTTAAATATAAAGCAGATAAAAATAAATTTAAAAATAAAACAAGTAAGAACGTTGCAGTCGGGCGTTACCGACTGCGGGATACTCATTCACACCCCATCAGCAATTCAGTAGCTAAGTTTAGCTCTAGTACTGCAGAAAATGCAGTTTTTCTCGATTTGCTACGCCCCTAGTGGGCGTAGACACTTCATTTTTGGCCAGTTCGTAGAACGAGCTAACAGTGGTCTAACTGTAAAGTTTGGATGCTTACGCTCCAAAAATGTGAAAATTACAGGGTATTTTTCGATATGCCACGCCCCCAAAGAGGCGTAAAAATTATTTTTGGGAAATCGATAGAGGAGGTAACCAGTAAGACAACTATCCAAATTAGCTCTTATACTTTAGAAGATATAAACTTTTGCGGTTTGGCACGCCCCCAATGGGCGGAGATATATCCGCCATAGCTTGTTGAACTTGGGTGGTCAACGCGGACCTACATACCAAATTTCAGCTTTCTAGCTCTTCAACTAACATGATTTCTGGAATATCGAAAAATGCATTTTCCGATTTGCCACGCCCCTAGTGGGCGGATCGGGAAAATTTTAACACTTTATAAATGGGAGCTATACACGAGTATGTGCTCCAAATTTCAAGTCTCTAGCTTCAATAGCGCCGAAAAAAGTTGCGTTCATACGGGCAGACGGATAGACGGACGGACAAGACGGACATTGCACGAAACCAATATACTCAATTCACTTTCGTGAATGAGTATAAAAACATTTTTTAACATAAAACTAACACTTCTTAGCGAATTCGTTTCTACTGCAAACGAGACTTACTTGCACTGGCTAACGATTTCTTGTTGGCTTATCAAAGATTCGGTATTCTGCAAAAATTCCATAAGATGTGATGGTAAATCCTTGAAACAAACGTCAGCCTGCCTTTCACCGTTAACGCATTTATCTAGATAATGTGGCGGACGAAAACGTCTAGTTTGCGAAATTGCTCCTGTCGACAAGTGAACTAAGCCAGATAAACACTAAAAGAAAAAAATTATCGCCTTATGCATTTTCGTCTTTAATTGGTTGGCACGTGATTTGTGTACGTATTTTAATATCTGATCCGTAACGCGCACTATTAATCCTCACAACTTGCCTCCTGCCAACGAACTGAACAGCGTTGGCCAACTGCAACTGTATTTAAGGCCAGTTAACAGAGCACTGTAAAACTTTTTTTGCTGCGCATGCATTTTAACCTGTTGGTCATTTGATTTGACTTGATTACAATTAAAATCATAAATAAACCTCCTATAATTTTCCTTTAAAATTAAAATAAAATAATTAAAATAATGAATTCATATTACATTAAATATAATTGTATCAAAGGAACTTTGGAATTTTGTTGTAAAACTTACGATTTTTTTTCTTTTTTTTTTTAAGCTGACGATTGGAATTTCATTAACCAAATGGCGGATTATTCCAGAATAAATTACACACCAAATTAACTGTCAGCTAAATAAATTTGATATCGCAACATTTCCCTCAACAATATTATTAATAATTCTGTTTGCAGTCCGAAAATCGCCGAAAATGGCCTACGCAACAGTGAAAAACAGCAATGTTTTCAGTCAACCATCAATCCGACTGAAATTTGCGTCACAAAAAAAGGCCAATAAAAAGAAAATCATGTACACAGAAGTAATTGATTTCATTAAGGATGGAACGTGTGTGCTCGAATGCAATGTGAGAACCTTGAAGTAAAAGCATGCTTAATATGTATATAAAAAAAGTTAGTAATTTTTGTAGACATATTGTCTACATTTGATATGTCTGTATAACAAATATTAATATTGCTGTAACATTTTTTATGCATATGAGGCAAAGTATAGAAAAAAAGTAAAATAAGTATGCATGTACGTATAACAAATTTATTAATTTTCATTTTGATTACCATTAAAATAATTCCATATATTACCATATAAATAATTCGTATTAAAGTTATATTTATCTATTATTATTATTACTTTTATTTTACAGAAAATGTTACCTAACTTTATCGTACAGAGCAATCTGCAAGTGTAACTGATATGGTCATATGAAAATGCATCTGTATTCAGCTTTCATACCTTTTTTGTAGACACCTACGCGTAGGTGCAGTTGCCTGCAAGTATGCTGTGCATATTTTGTGCAATTAAATTTCAGGTATGATGTGAATAAACTACAGTACCCAACAAGATGCAATGAATCTAAAGCGCCGCTGTGGCAGAAAATGAATGGCAGACAAAGACTGTGATTCAGCATTTATTCAAGGAAATAATAATCAAATAATTATTCGCATATCTTATTTATATTTAACAAATGGCTTAACCGTTTAAAAGCCCGTAAATTCAACAGCCCAATGAAAATGCCCGCTGAAATCAAGTGCGGACATGCCAATCGGCAGCATGCGACTCTTTTGACTTATTCAATGAGTATAACTAAGTTATGACCAAAGGGGAGCATCTGCAGCCACGCCACGTCCACAGCACATAAGCGAGTACACATACATATATCACATAAATATACATATAATCCCGTTGAATGAAACCTTTATCCTGTATGCAATTTTTTATCGACGCATTTATATGCATACATATAGCAACTCGCACGGAAAAACTGATTGATTACTGTTAAAAAGATTAAATACCTTCAATTAACAGGCAATCTGGTTTTGCAGTATTTTAATTGCGATCAAAGGTTAACTCTTGATAGACTTACCTTTATGGTGTTTAAATAATTTTGTATATTGACATTCTTCAAATAAAACTGAATTGTTGTTTGGTTGAACAGTGTTATAGTGGCTCAACAGCACCGCCATATAAACCACCTTACTCACTTTTGATATTTATGACAAAGTAAACTGCTTATGTATGCAGCTGTCATCTATTGCTTGTATGCAGGGCTGCCATTTTAGTTTTATCCCGCCAGATCTGGCTTTATTTGAAGCCCCGATGCGGGATAAATTCGAAAACGGCTGCTCTGCGGAAGTCCTGGCTTGAAAATTAACTTAGCTCTATTTTAGCTTTATTTAATTTACAAAATCATAAATACAAATATCGATACATGATTTTGTATCATACAATGTATCGAAATAATTTCGTGGTTTGAGCAACAGCTGAATAATAATGAATGAATTTAGCTTCTTTTAGCTTCTTTCTTGCCTATCTGACCTTATTTGCTCGAACATTTTTGACAGCTCTGTTTGTAAGCAGGCAGCTGTTGTGCCTGCAAGTATGCAATGAATTTTTGGACAATGCCACCTGAAGTACAATCGGAACACCGAATAGAGGCTTTTGTAGTTCCACTGATTTTGATTTCTTATATTTGCTTTGCATGCATCATGCGTCGCTGTGCCACAACTCGGAAAACAATAGCCAGTGATTGGCTTCCTGGCCAACAATCCTATGGTCAATGTGCAAAGACTAATTCAATTTAATTTGAATTGGCAGCTGCATCAGGCGTGACTCGTAGCGCAACAACAGATGAACCTGAAAAAAGATATTTTCTTTTTCTTTTTGTAAACATTTATTTTATGCAAAAACTTGTACATAAATTAATTTGATTTTGTTACAGTTGCATATATATATATTTATATACATATATCTGTTGTATATGTATGTATTTATTAATTATTTGAACATATGTGAATAGAATTGCAAGAATTCAGTGAATCTGCAAAGCATATGATTTCTGATGTTATTATGTTGAATGAGTGAATATTATTAGCAATAAAGCAATGCAAGTGCTTTAGCCCATTCCTATGCACTACATGAATGCATACATCATTAACATATAGTAGTGGCTGTATTTAGTTTACTCACAATCATCAATTGTATTGAATTTCGAAATCCAATGATTTTTTAATTAGGCAGCACACCAAAAGATTTGATAATTTTGGCGGTGCACATTGCTACGATTGCACGATTGCCGTTACTAGCATAAATATACATATTATAGTAATTAGATAGTATCATCATTAAATAGTTAGTTAGTTTATCATGTAATTTGTTTATGTATTGAGTATGTCGCTTCATATATTTTGCATTTTAATTTCATATTGTAATTGGCTGGCTGCTGCTGCCTAACATTGTTGGCTTGAATTTTATTTGCTTGTTTTTTTTTTTTTTAGTTTTTATTTGTATTTGATTTGTGCCGTTATAAAAATAAGTTTACATTTAACTTAGTCGCAATATGTTTGAAAGGCACAGTAATTACATATCTGTTTCAATTTATAGTTTATCATTTAGCTGCATTAAGGAAATTTCTTTAATTTAAAATAAAATGTTGCCGTTTTTCTTTTGTACCATAATTTAAATGCAATTTACTTTTTACTTGTTTTTAATATTTTTTTTTTTTTTTTCTTTTTTAACGATATGCTTTCTGTCGCATATTTGCTATGTTGCTAATGGGTTGAATGTGTTAAAAGAGTTTCTCTATCAAAGCAAGAATTTTTTTCTTAAACAAAAATATTTGTATATTAATTTAACACCACATACATAACTGCTAGCATTTACTTTAAATTAAAGAATTTCATTATTATATATTTTTATGTATATGTTCAAAAATGGTTTAAATCTTTTTTTATATATATTTTTTTTTTTTTTGTTTTTTTTTATGTATAATACATTGTGCTTGAGCTCAATATTAACATTAATTAAGTTAAAGTTATTTATTTATTAATTGTACATTATTAATGCATGATATTCGTTACTTTTCATTAACTAAATATGGCTGTTACTTGTAGTTTGTATTATCATTTGATTTAATTATAAATTTTAATAAGCTCACGCGCTTCGCTTTAACTACATACTTAAAAATGATGTGTATGTGTTTGTATATATTTATATTTCTATATATGTATATGCGTGTTGTATATTTATAGTATTTAACATAATCATAATCGAAATACTTCATTAACAATGAATTTGCGTCAATTTAACAAAAATATTAATTGTATATTTATATTTTTTTTATAAACATGAACATAAGCTGCGCAAACAACAATCTATTTGCTGCATATATATAATGAGTATACGAGGTGCGTATGTCTGTGTGTATAAAGTTGTGTGTGTGTGTGGTTTTCATTATTACACAGATAAAACAATTTGTGTATAGTCTAAATAATATATATATATAAAAGATTCTTCATCGCATTGTTAAAAAAAAAATTAATATAATAAAATGATTCTCTTTTTTTTTTTTTAGCAGATGAGATTCTTTAAATGATATTCTTTATGTTTGTTTTTTTTTTTTTATAATGGCATTTAAACAAATGCATATTGTTTACTGCATAAATATTTGCAGTTGAATTAAGTATTTTTTGTTGGATTTTTATTTATTTATTTATTTTTTTTTTGTTTTTTTTTTTTTGTTCGCTGCACTTTTCATTATGTACTACAACTTATAAGTGGTTAATATATATTGTTTTTTTTCATCTTCTTTAATTTAAACTATAAAAATATGCTTGATTTGTTATTGTAATTGTTTGTTTGTTTTTTGTTTTACTGGCTGGCAAAACGCAAACAGAAATGGCCACAAAATTCAATACATATTGTTTTGCTTCTTCTTCAGATTGTTGTTGCTGCTGTTGTTGTTGTTGGATGTTGTTGGTTGTAGTTACTACTGTTGCATACAGATGAGTGTTGATGCAGGCGCAAGCAACAGGCCAGAGACGCTGAATGTATTGGGATGCAGCATATGCGTGACTGTGTGTGTGGTGTGAATATGGGTGAATGCGTGTACGTGTACGTGTGTGTGGTGTTTCATTAGTATTTGTGAGTGACAAGAGTTTTTGCACTACTTGCTATTAGCATATCACATTCCATACAACATGGCACACCACGCTGCCCACACAGCTTCCTGCTGCGACTCCTGCTCCTTGTTGTTGTTGTTACTATGGCTGCTGCTGCTGCTGCATTCATTTCACTCGCACATCTGGCTGCGGCTGTATCACCATGGCAATTGCATCTAACCAAAACGAGGACGGCGCATACGGCAGGTGAAGGCGTTGCTTTTTTTTTTTATTAGCAAATTTGGTAGTTGTTTTTTTTTTTTTAATGTGTATTTGGTGGATTTTGTTATAGGTTTTTTTTTATAGATATATGTATATTGTTTTTTTTTTTTTTTTTTTTTGGTTAGCATGTAAATAAAAGAAGTCATAGAAATGGAAATTGAGTATTAATAAATGGTTAGCAGTTAGTTAAATCGTTTATGGTGTTTCATAATTGAAATACCTAAACTATATATGTATAAATAATTTAATATGCGAATTATGAGCACACAAAAAGTTACTAAATGAAAGCGGGCATATATAGATAACTCTCTCTATAGTTCATATCAATGGTATATAAATGGTATGCAATGTGTAGAACAGTAAATGGATAATTAAGAGCAGGGCACACAACATGCAGGCCAAGATTTCGTTTAGTAACTTTTCATTTCTTTTTTTATTCGAATTCATTTATTGTTTTTTTTTTTCTCAACAATAAATAAATAAAGTATATAAAATGAAAAAACATTCTGTTTGCAGTACTTGAGATTACTACATTTTCAATTGATGTAGAGAACAAACACAAACTAAATCGTAGATAGTGCAAATCTAAGTGTATTAAATGTTTATTTTTTATAATTTTATCAAACTGTTATTTAAGAGACATTTATTGGTTATTCAAGACGCTGCAAAGGAATTGCACGAGTAATTTACAAAAACAACGTACATATTCATTGATTTTATAATTTATTTTTTTTGTTTAGTATTTTTTGTACGTTCCATTTGTTGTTTGTTTTGTTCTTTTACTTTTATTTTCTTTGTTTAGTTAACTTGGCCTTTGGTTAGTTGAAATTAGCATAATATTACATCACATATCATTTGATATTTTTATGGTTTTTATACATATGTAAATGCTATAGAGTATAAAAAAAATTTAAAGATTAGAGAAAAAAAATAAAATAAAATTGCAGGTGCATTGGCTATCAATATGTTTAAATAATAATCTTCTTTTTTTTTGGAAAAAATGCCAAGGTAAAGCGTTATTTACATTGTTTTAAAGGGAATTTGATTTTTATTTATTCAAATATTCGTAATCAGAGACATTCTTCAGCATGGCATTAGAATCAATTTAGTAATTTGTATTTGTATAGTTCTGTATGTGAGTGTATGTGTGTGTGTGTGTGTGTGTGTGTGTGTGTGTGCGAAGTTATATCAGGATTTGTAAGCGAATGCAAATGCAATTTTATAGAACGTTACACAAGTATTCATCTTACTAGTCTAGAGAGATATTATTATATTAAACATATGTATTACTGATACCATAACCGTATTAAGCTTATAGATTAAGTCTGTTAAATACACATTAATATATCTCTTTAGGTTTTATATACGTATACGTGGTAGTAGTAGTGGGTGGAGACTTGGACTTGGACTTGGTATTTGGTATTTGGTATTTGGCTTTATCGCTGTTCAATTATTTTCATTAAATACTAAAGAGAGAGTTTAATATACTATATACATATATGTATATGTGTGTGTGTGTGGTAAGAGGTGGGTAGATGAGACAGACGTTAAGCATAGAGTTATGCCCCGGACTAGTATATGGTAGTAGTTGTTCTTGGTTGTGGTTGCGGTGGTGCTTGTGCTAGTAGTGGTAGTTAGAGTAGTACATCAGGCCCCACGCTGGCTAGAAGTGCGCGTACATAGAGCTTAGAGCTAAAGTTAAGTACTTAAGTTAAGGCACTAGAGTTGCAAACAAAAGTTAAGTGTTTCATTTTTTGATTATGGTAAAAATTATGATTTTAATATATATAGATTGTCTTCTTTTAGGTGATCAATGAGTTATGCGAGACGACATAGGAGTGTTAAGTTCGGAAAGCGTTAGAAGATTTTTTTTCTGTTTTTGAATGCCCGGATGGCATTTCCAAAATCATTGTAGACATGAAATTATAAGACTTGAATGCATTTTTTGTTTTTTCTTTTTGCTGGTTTTGTTTTCTGTGTTCGGATTGCACTTCAACAAAAGTCATTGATCTTTATTCTGGTACACTTTCGGTTCAATTGCAACATACATTTTGAAATGATATACAAGGTAAATGTTACAGACTAACAGGTCCTTAAACGCTAAATACACATATAAAATTCATATTTCATAATTCATAGATATAATGTATAGATATATATAATAATATAATAATAATAATAATAATAATAATAATAATAATAATAATAATATTTATATGGCTTAAGAAAGAGTAATACAAAGTGTACTAAATTGCTTTTGCTTTCGAGTCTGCAGTAGAAATTATATACGAATTTCTTCTTCTTTTTTTTCTCATTTTATTTATATATATTTTTTTTTCTTATTTTCTTTTTGTTCTTATAAAACATCAAAGGCACAAGTCAACGTCGTCAACAAAGAAATAAAATAAACTAACAAAAAATATATATTTATTTATATATATAAATATATAAATAATGAAAAACAACGTGATATTCTCTTTGCGTTATTCTTTATACTTGACAGCTTAAAGCGGCTTTACTTTCTGTCTATTGCACTAATATTCTCAGATTTTCAGAATTCTCTTATATTTTTCATTTTATTCGTTTATCTCTTGTGAGTGATTGGAAATCGAATCAAAACTCGCAGCTGAGTTGCAATTGCCATTGTCGTGGAGGAGACAATGCCAATTGCACCTCATGTGGAAATATTAAATGTAATATAGAAAACAATTTGTATAGATGAGTAGAAACACAACTAACCTGTTAGGCGCTTGAGTTATTATTGGACTGAGTTAACTGAGTTACGGAGCTGCACAGACCGGCCTGGCCAACTGGACTGGCTGGGTTTCATTGTGCATACAGCAGGAGAGCACACAGCATTTGACTTATTTGAATTTAGATTAAGAATTGTTCGAAGACTTGAATTAGAATGAAATTTTGTTGTTGTTATAGAATGCAAAACAAAAATAAATAAAATATATCTTTAACATAATTGAACTAAATTGATTAGGGACCAATTTTTTTATAATGGCGGCCCAACGATAACACTCATCGTTATTTTTTTTTTAGCATTTGAAGTAATAAAATTTAAATAATTTGTTTTAGATAAATACATTTTTAAAAAAATGAAATTATGTTTTTGCTTCATATGATGAAACAAGATATTGATTTGCTGTCGTTGCTATAGTGCTTTTATTTTTTTGCTTTTTTTTTACTGTATTTCAATGAAACCCGCCGGCTTGGCTGGCACTCCGACCGTCGTACGCTGATAGGGGTGTTCTCTGTTAGCCGCCAAACGACGTTGCTGCTTAAGGGCGCCTACTAAAATATACGATACGATACATGTAGATATGTGCATAAATAAATATACATATATATATGGATATACATAGATATATATTTATATATGTTTATGTTGGTATATAGAGATTATATATATTATATTCAAGGCAATAAATATATGCATATACATACAGGTATACTGGTGGACAGATGGACAGGTTTACAGGTCTACAGGTGTACAAGTATGCATGTATGTATATATGTATATTGTCTACAAAACTTATATATGTATAATAGTATATAATTGAAAGAAATATATATATATTTATGCTTGCTCTTTTTGCTTCCTCTTCCTCTTTTTCAAAAACAACACACAATTTGCATTTGCTGTTGGAACACTAGACACTGTTTCATTTACTAAATACCAATTTCAATTATTTGAAACAATTCAATACATTTATTGTAAATTGTTAATTGCACTTGTTTTTCTTTTGTTTTGTTTTTAGATTTAAATTCTGTTTCTTTGGAATGAGTCGTATTTATGTTGTTTTACTTATTGATTTGCTACCGGGCCTAACGTCGACGAAATAAGTGATCTTTAAGGCAACTCAGCTCAAACTAGCCTACAGAATATCTAAATACATTTATGTGAATATATAATATTAATTAATTAATTTATTATTATTATTATTGATTTTACAGTTCTTTAGCATTCCTCCAGCTGTCTGTCTGTCTGGTGATTTGATGCGCGCTTTTTGCTGACTAGTTGTGCAAAATATTATTGGACGGCTGCCTGAGAACCTCAACTAACTTATGTCTACAAAAAAATGTTTAAGCACCAACTCGATTCAAGGCTCCATCTATACGCTACTATAAAATGATTAATATATATGTATATATATTTTAAAATGCTAAAAAAAATCGAACTGAGGCTGTTAGCCAATTACTACCAAACGAAATATAAATGGCACTGACTGGAAAAAAATCAAACGGTACGGAAATCAAATGTTTAACTTGAACTTGTCGTAAGGTACACTTGTGCATAAATACTGCGCTTAACTGCTACCACAAAAAAAAAAACTAATTAGCTATCAGCTAGACATTGCACTTAATTAGAATAGAAGACCCAACAAAAAAGGAAAGACAAAAACAAAAAAAAAAAGAGTTAAAGAAATTCAACTCAAATAAATATCAACCGAACACCGTTAAATCAAAAAGAAGTGTAAATAAATAACAAAAGTTATTCAAGACCTAAGCGTATAAATATAATATGTATATAGAAAACTAGAAAACATAGACATCTGTAAATATACTACTTAAATGGCTAAAACAAAAAAACTTGCAGCAACTTGGTTGAAGGCTTTAAGTAATATGCATGTCTATGTATGTATGTATGTATGTATGTATGTATGTAAGTAGAATACTCATTGTTCCCAAAACAACAACGGCAACAACAAACAACAAATTGCTTCACTGTCGTCATTGTTGTTGCTGTTGCAGCTGTTGTCAACTAGAATATACTCATGTTCCGAAGTAGAAAATTTGCAAATTGTTTAAAGAGAGCTGACGAAACACAAACCCAAAACATTAATTATAATAAAAGTCAAAAACAAGAAATAAAGAGAAATAAAAATCTGCCTTTAAGCGCCTAAAAATCACTTATTTTTCAATCGTTAGCTGCCAGTTGTTTAGAAATGTTTGCGACCTATGAACTAACAAAAAATTTCTCGACGAGCAATAATCATATTTACTTGAGTAACTTGTTTTTCTTGCATTCTCTTTCATTTTGTTCTGTTGTTTGTTTCTTGCTTACAGAGAAGCTGCAGTTATTTATTTGAGTATTTGTTGTTGTTGTTGTTGTTGTTGTTGCTGTTTTGCATTGCTAAATAATTGATAATCGTATATATATATATGTATGTTTAAGTGTGTGTATATACGTAGCTATAGTTAAATATGTAGTATTACTACGTTCAATATGTTTTGAATATGTCCTGTGTTGTGCACTGTCAACGGCAGAATCTTGCTTCTTTTTTGCTGTATTTATATACATGAATATATGTATATAGATGCATATACATATATAAATTCATATACAGATTGTTTAAGCTGGTACTAAAAACTAACAATTTATATGGACTTCAATAAATTCTTGGTGCACGCAAATAAAAAAAAGTTCAAAAGACGGAGCCGGCATGCATATATCGACCAACTGTAAATATTTTTTGATATCAGAATTCAGATAAACAAAAATTAAAAGAATAAAGGTATAAATTCAAGAATGAAAATAATTATTATTTTTATAGATATACATATATATTAAAAATGTGATCATTAGCTGTGCGATGCATGCAAATTTAAATAAATTAAAATTTAATTGCGTTAAGTCAAAATCAAAAGCAAGCGATGCAAATGGTTAAAAGCGTGCGAAAATCAAATATAATCATTGCATACTTTGTGGCATTGCATAAATTATTAAAATCATTATGGAATCTATTTATATTTCATCTTTAAAAGTTAAAACAAAAAAAAAAAAAGTAATACGCCTAGTTACCTCTGCAAGGGTATGCAAAGAGAACATTTAAAAATAAATAACTATGAAATGTAATTATAATGCAAATTGCGATTGTTTGGTTATAAAACAAATTAAAAATTAAAAAAAAGCAAATAAATAAACAAGAAATAATGCTTGAGCATGCAACTGGGCGTATGCTTAATGTGCACATGTTTATGGACTATTCTCAACGGAATTGTAAACGCTTTAAATCAAAAGTTGCTGCTTCTCTTTTTTGCTCAAATATTAATGGATTTTAAAGTTTAATCGCTGACTAACTTTAAACTGTCATGAGTTTGTGTAAGTGCTGTAAGTAAGTATTATTGCTCGCAGTTTGACTCGGTAATTTGGCTAACCATAACTCAATTGATCGATGACTCGCCTCATAAACTGGCTTATTAGATGTTCATATTTTGACTTGGTTTTTCTTTTACTGTGTTATTTTCGAAATGATGTGTGTGTGTGTGTGCATGTGTGTGTTTTTTTGCTGGTGTCAACAGTTATGGCGCATATAGTTAAGAGTATATTGAATCAATATTTAGCTGATCGAAATTCATAATTTATAGTTATAGAGATACGATATGGTAGTTAAGTAGTTTATCTAGCAAATAACCCACCGCTATGATCTGGATATTCCGTCAACAGAGGATTGGCGGTCAGTGCTGCATAGTTCGCGTAGTCGGTGTATGGCGATGCAAAGATCATGCCATGGGCGGTCTGATCGAAGGCGGCTGTCGGCGCCGCCTGGGCGGACAGTATGCTGGCCGCTGATGTCGGCACTGTCATACGTGGATTAAGTATCAATGGTGCGCCGAGCGGTGCACTGGCGGGATTACGTATCTGTGTGGCCAGTCCGGATAATGTGGGTGTCAGCAGGCGATTATCCGATGCAGCAACCAAACGGCGCCAGTCCTCTTCGCACACTGCGGGATACAGAACAGAAGCAGAAGGAGAACCAACGCATGAGAAAGCTGTCCGTATAGAAAATCCATGTAAATTCAAAGGAAAACATTTTCATTATATCATTAATGGTTAGACGGATTAGAAAGCACGATTATTGCAATCGCAATCGCAATCAGATTCGATTGGCTTTTATAGAGCACATAGCACTTATGCAGATTGCAGATTGCAGATTGCTATCAAAGCCAGCTTGATGTTTAATCATTTCATTTATTTTTGGTCAGTACTGGGATTAGCTGTTGATATTAGACAAAAGTTGTTTCTTTTTTGCTTCTTTTGCGGTTTTTTGTTTTTCTTTCTTTGAGTATAAATATTTGTTGACTTATATGTAGATCTTGATTGATTGACGTACCTGCGACTGATTTCGCTGTTGTGTCCCTATATGTGCCGTTAATAATGGCTAATTCCATAAGTTGACGTTTCTTTAGCTCATCTTCGCCTTCGGCTTGCTGTTAGTACAAGTACGCGTACGCATGTGTGTGTTGGCGCGTATGTGTGTGTGTGTATGTTGGTTTTTTGTTTTTGTGTAGTAGTGGTAGTAGATATTTTTTTCAATGTATTAAACAAAATACATCAAAGCATATTAGATTGGTAAAAGAAATGAAAATATAAAAACAAATTATTATTAATATTTCGGTTAACAATTTTAGCAATGAGATAATTATTTATTTATTGATTTTATACAGATAGATACATAGGTACAGCAAATTGATTAATCAATATACATATGTAAATAGGCAACTGGCATTAAAACATGCCAACAATTTAACATCTTAATTCTTGCTCTTACTCTTTCATTGTTTTTTTGTATTTGTATTTTGCATTAATTTTATTTAATTTGACTTTTTGATTGTAATTGAAGGAATTGGGAGTTGGGCATTTGGCATTTGCTATTATTATTATTATAGCTATTACGCATCGACTTACCGGCACGAGCAGCTTTTGCACTTCAGCGACAGCCTGAGCCAATTTGACTTTGGCGCGATTCTCGGTATCCTCGACGGTTATCAGGACATGTAAGTCATCAGACAAGTGCTCCCAGTTGGGCTTGCCACGATTGGCATCCTCCTGCAAGGCATAGAAGAAATTTTATATTATAGAATATATTGATTTCATTTGAATTGTGGCAAATACAATTGTCAGTCCTTATTGGAAGTTTGATTAAGTTGAAGTTTTCTCTATACCATACCTAGTTAAGCACACGGCTATACTAGAATATATTTATATGATAGCGCTGTTTAATGCTCTAATCTTTCTGTCCCTAAATACTAATATTTAGTAGTCCAATTTTGCCTAAATATTCAAATTTTTATACATTCTGATTGCATGAGCATAGCTATAAATACCATACCATATAGATATGAAATTCTATTCGTATTTATATCATTTTTCTTATAAAAACTACAGCATTATATCCCACATTTTTCTATATATTTATTTACTTAGTACTCACTCTCATGCATATATAAGAGCGAGTACTACATAAATATTTGCATATATATTTTAGAGCTTCTCGGACCGCAAACACAACCACAACTACAACTACAACTACAAGTGGCAACAGTTTATTGGCAATGAACGTCAACAGAAACCGGCAAACGTGAATGCCAATAAAATCGTATACCTTTTCTTTTTTCACTCATTTCTGGCCAAAATGTAGTTGGAATGCAGGTGAAGCGCATTGCCAGAGGACATTCTATGGCCACACAGTAAAATGGATTTTGTGAAATGTTCGAAATTTGAAAATTCTACTGAAACTGTTTTAGTTTGTGGCCACTGGCCACGCCAAATGCCCACAGGCACTTTTGGCTGTCATGCTCGAAATGTGTGAGAATATGTTCTTAATATTTTGGTTAATGCTTAACCCAAGGCTTCCGCGACTCGCTCAGCTCATTAACTTTTGACCCAAAATGTGAAAGAAAGCACTAAGTATATATGTATATTATTTATATGAGGACTGCTCATGCTTTTAAATATAATTTTCAACATTTTCTAATCAATTAAGCTCAAAGTGCCAGGCAAAACTGTCAGTTTAGTTGGCTTTTGAAGTTGGCTCATCAGACAGACAGCCAAACAATCCAGTGCCTGGCTAATTTCGAGTCACCAGCCAGCCACTTGTCAAATTACGAACTGTCAAGCGGCAAAATGAGCCAAATTAGCGGACACATCTGATTCAAACAGTTGCATGGAAACTGATTTATATACATATATGTATATATATATAAATGAAATAAAGCGGTTTCTGCTGCAAAATATATATGTATGTATGTACATCGTAGATATTTTTGTATTTCTATCTCTTGTTTCACTGCAGCTAGTAAACATTTTCGCTGGCTTTACTCGCTTGTCATTTTCATGAAAATATCATGAGTCACACACACACACACACACACATTTCGGCTGACGTTATATCAGCAAGTCAGCCAGCAGGCCAGCAGAATAGCCAGCCAGCCACACTGAGCACCTGAGTGGGTGTCAGCTCACTGTGTATAGCTACTAAATTATCAAAATATTGCAATCCTATAAAAGTGTTCACTTTTATATGGCTTGTCTGCTCGGGGCTCTGTGTGTGCGTATGTAAATATCTCTCTCCCTCTCTCTCTCTCTCTCTCTCTCTCTCTTTCTCTCGCTCCACATTGGTAAACTACGAAAATACATTTAATCATCTTAGCTTTGTTTATTTTCTTGTTTGTTTAACGTACGCCAGAGGAAATTAAATCATCATGAGTGCTGAGGAGTGACAAATTTTAGCTTTTTTAAATTTTTAATTTTATTGCAGCATTTTTAATATTTCGGCTATATACAATAAGAATTAAATTAAATGAAAAACTTATATTTCTATTTAAGAAACATTGCTTTCTGAACTGCCAAAATTTTTTTTTTTTTTTTATCATATATGAATACGACTCAATTATTCATATGCTATTACATATTCTACTTAAACTTGTCTCTTAATTGAGAATCATTTTCATTTTGGCTCGGTAACCGAATGTCAACCGAAATGTTCGTCAGAAAAATATCATCTTAAATTGAATTTTAAATGTGGTTTGATTGCAAAGATTGTGTGTATGTGTGTGTGTGTGTTCTCTGCGTGGGTGATTGCGGCTATTAGATTGATATGGAAACCATGCAACGGTAGAATGACTGTTGATTGGCATTTATTGTGCTAATTTAACGAAAATTTGGAATTGCGTTTATAGTTTTCATGATTTTCTAGACTTGATTCAACCATATACATATATAGCACCTGTGCATAGAACTCACCTTCTTTTTGTCGCGCATAGAGCCCTTGCCGCGCACCATTATCTTACAGCCAGTCTCTTGTTCCAATTGTTTGGCTGTCATGCCGCGCGGTCCCAAAATGCGGCCAACAAAGTTGAACTGAAACGGAAAGGAATGACAGGAAATGAGCAACAATTATAACAAATATAATATAGAAATAATAATAATAATAACAAATCAAGCTCAGAGTCTTAATGCCATAAGTTGATCTCATATGAATTTAAAACACATTAATGGCAAGGCTGACTCACGAACCAAATTCAATTCAATGCACAAAACATTCTTTCAAAGTCAAAATTATTATTTTCAGTTTCGCCGAGTCGAGTCGAGTCGAGCTGAGCGCCAGCAAAAATTATAATCAAAGTAGAGAGAGAGAAATAAAAAATCAAAATACAAATGCACAAGCGCACAAAATATACGTAATATGACCTAAGGCGACACGCCTGAATTTGCCACGATAAACCAATCAGCCAGACCCCCAGCCAGATTGCCAACTGCAACGGCAGCATGAGCGAGTGCTTAGCGTCGGCAACAGTCAAAGGCATTTCAAATACCAAATACCAGTAGAGGAGGGAGGTCTTTTCGGTCGATAGCTGACTGACAACAGGTCACACTGATAGCGAACAACGGTGCGAACGGGCCGTTGAGACCCGGCTAGTTGAGCTCTTGCCAACAGCTGTGTAATTGATGAGCCAGCAGCCAATTATCATATGCTTCATGCCTGCGCTCTAACCACGCCCTCGAGCGTAATTTGATGCTCATAAATTGGACGATCAGATTGTAGATTTATTAGCCACACACTCATAGACGAATATCTCAACAATTTAACCTGAATTATATAGACAATTATATAAAGGTATATATATATATATATATATATAAATATGTATTGTATATATATTGACAATGGCGCAATTCTAGCCCTGAGGCGACCACCCACCAAATGTGGCGCAGTTTGGCTTTTATTAGCAAAATGGCAAGGCTAAGGCTGTGTCACAACAAATATTATATACTCTAAAAAAAGGTTTATAAGAATATATAAACACTTCTTCTTTTATGCATGTTCGTTTCGATTTAAACTTTTTTCTAATTTTTTTTTTTTATTTTGTTTTTATTTTATTTTATTTTATTTTAATTTTTATTTTATTTATATTTATATTTGTATTTTATTTATATCTATATTTATTTTTATTTATATATTTTTTTATTATTATTATAGTTTTTAACTATTATTTTTATTTTATTTTTTTTTTATTTTTATAGTTTTTATTTTTATTATTATTATTATTATTAATATTTGTATTTTATTTTATTTTATTATTATTATTATTTTATTATTTTTTAGTTTTTAATTTTTAATTTTGTAATTTTTTATTAGTTCTTTTTTATTTTTTTAGATTATTATTTTTTGATAGATTATTTATTTATTTTTTTTTTTTTTTTTTTTAGATTATTTTGTTTTTATAAATTTTCTGATTGCTTTTCCCTATGTCAATTTAAAGATCATAATCTGAGAATTCATTTACTTATATTTTGTTCATGCTTATCATTTATATACATATATATATATAGACTCAAATTGAAAGCTTCTTTCTTTACATCATTACACATTTGCTGACAAATTGCTAATATCCGAGCTGCAAGAGTATTTTAAATTTTATTTCCAAACTGATGATGTGATATGTGTTGTTGTTGCTGTTGTTGTATTCATGATGATGTGAGTGGCAGCAGCAGCAACTACAACAGCAGCAGTCGTTGTTTGTCGGGTATGTAAGTATATTAATCGGTATCTAGATAAATAAATCTATACATATACAGATAAATCTATTGGCATTTGCTGTTCGCTGCTTGTTGCAGCAACTGCTGCAGGCAACTATTGAGATCAAATCAATTGAAAATTGCTGCAGATGCGTGAATGCTGTTAACGGCTTAATGGCTGTGCACAAATTTTAATTAAAAATTCAACAATTTGCATTTAAACGGATTCGTTTGAAAACGCAACCAGAGCCAGAGTCAGTAGAAGCGTAAAATTCAACTTTTCATGAAAAGTTTTCCTTTCACGAGAATATAAATATTTGCATTTGCACCTGTTGCGCTTCAGTTTCAGGCAATTAATTAAAACTCGAATTCAGTTGGTTTAACTATAACACAGAATACTCGATGCTGATAATTAAAAAAAAGCTGAGCTCAAATATGTCAAGTATTTAATCGAGTTTAAAGGTAATTCAGTTAAGCAATTGTGAAGAGTTTTCCCATTAATTTCCCATCAATTATGAAATAAGTGCGACTCAAGTGGAAAACTGCAACAGGAACAACAACAATATTTATTATAATTGCTGTTTACAGACAAAAGGGGCACAGGAGCTCTCAGTCTCCCTCTCTCTCTCTCTCTCTCTCTCTATCTCTCTCGCTCCCTCTCTGATTGTGTGCAGCGATAAGAATGATTTTATTATGTACCAAATACTTATATGTGTGCGCAGCGCCAACAATTGATAAGCCGCCAGCAGCAGCGGCCGTAAGATGCCTTTTTTTAGACTTTTTCTTTAAATTGCCCTCAAAGGAGAGAAAGAAAGACGCTCATGGACCCAATTTAAATATTAATGAATCAATATGGAAATCGGCTATGGCTGCTATGGTTGCCAGCATAATAACGGACAATTGTAAAAGCCGCTTAACAGCGCGTGACAGTTGTTCAGAATCAGAAAATACAGAATAAAGACAAATTTATATACATATTTTATGCATATAGTCAATATAGTATATATGTGTGTATGTATGTATATCAAATGAATTGTTTCTTAAGTTCAGGTTTTTCACGCAACAGTTTTTACAAATAGTTTTCAGCAGCAAAACATCTTTTCATATTAGCCGCCAGTTAAGTGGAAACTAAAAATGCAAAACTAGGCAGCCAGGCGGCGCAGATCAAATAGATTACAAATCTGTAGAAGTACATTTTAACAAACATACAATCTATATGTCTTCTCTCCATGAGTGTGAGTGTGAGTATGAGTGTGCATGCGTGTGCTTAATTATACGCGAATGTAACACAAAAAGTATGTCTATATTCCGCGGAAAAATAAATCACAGTTTGACATCTAACAAAAACAGCTTGTTTCCCCTCCCTCCCCTTTGTAAGCTGCTGTACTACTTATTAAATAACTCAAAAATTGAAATGAGCATTTTTTTTTTAGTTGCACATAATTAGCATTTTATGTTCATGACCAATTCGCTGCAGTTTTCAGATTAATTGCCAATATATTTACGACACACACAATGCATAAAGTGTGCAAAATGTTGCGACAAATGAGCTGAGCTCAGTTACTGCTGCTGTCGTTGCTGCTGTTGTTGTTGTTGTTGTTGTTGTTGCAAACAATTTAACATAAATATTCTAGCAGTTAGTAATGTCCGCTAATGGACTACAGCTGTTAGCTGAATGCTAGCTTAGCCAGCTATGTGCATTATGAAATGTTAAAACTGTGAAGCTGCTTGCATCTTAGGGCTATAGCTGGTTCATAAACTGAGAAAGTGTCACAAGTACTAGTTCACTTTATAGTTCCGATCAAAAAAAGGTATTTTGAGCATTTCTAGTGCTGCTTTCCGATTTTCTTTAAAATTTCATGTAAAACTAAAGCCAAGTCAATTCATAGTCTTGATTATAAAAATTAAAAATTTATACAACTTTTTTTTTTATACCCACTCTGATATTTATAAATATTTTAAAATTTTTTTTTGTTTTATGTTTTTTTTATTCATATTTTTTTTTTTATTTCTTTAATATTTTTTTTTTTCTTTATTTTTTTATATTTTTATTTTTTTTTTATATATTTTTATATTATATTTTTTGATTTTTTTATAATGCCATTTTTTTATATTTTAATTTTTTTTTTTAATTTTTTTTTTTTTTTTTTTTTTTTTTTTTTTTTTTTTTAATTTTCTGCTCATTGTATAATTTTGCAATCATCTCAGATATTTGTCTATCAATATTTTTTTATTGCAAGGGCTTTCATTAAATTCAAATAAATTTTTATGAATTACTACTTATTAAAATATTTTTTAAAAAAAATCTGTTTATTTTTACAAGCTTCCCAACAACAATTTCTAGCTATTGCCATGACTGCTAACCGTTTGAATAGCTATATACTAAAAGCGAAGAAACTTGAGCTGATACTATTTAAACAGCTGCTTGACAGCTTTAATAAAAGTTTCATCTTTTATCTGACTTATCTCGAACGTATATAAAACGACAGCTTGTAGTTCTGCGCGTTGTTGACAGGCGAGCAGAAAGAGACGGACACATTGATAGACAGAGAGAAGAGAGTGGCATTTGAAATAAATACTGGGCTGTGGGGCAGCTTCAACTGGAGCTATGCATTATATACAAGTCCGTATGTGTTAATAGCTAGTTCAGTAATTAATTGCAAACTGTTGAATGCCTTTGTTGTTGTTGTTGTTGTCGCTTGTGTGCAACAGATGTTGCTGTTGACATTAATTAAGTTGTATTTATGTTTTGGACACAGTCAGCAGCAGCAGCAACAATTGAGCGCATTAAGAGAGACTGCATTTTGTGGGCTTGCAGAATGCAACGCGATGCACTCGCATAAGACATAAGCCATGTTGACAAATTGTTGTCCATTTACATGGCGTACGTTGTTGCCGCTTGTCAGCCGGCTGACAAATCACTATTTACATTGTTAAATATGATGGAAATTATTTACTGCTATTATTTTTCGTGCAAATGTTTCGGCTAATGCTGCCCGCTGTGTTCGACTCTCAGTGGTTAAATTTATGAGCAATGACGAAGCTAAACAATATGTATAAACAATATATTATGTGTTTATATATAAACATATCTATGACTGTATGAGTGCGTGTGTCTGTTTGTTTGCATGGACAATAAACATTGTGAAAACTTGTTGCATTTTCTTGCCTGCCTGCGTGCCTGCCTGCCTGGCGACCTGAAACGCAATTTGTCTTGCTTAGAAACATTTGGCTTCGCTCATTCGGCAGAAAAATGTCAGAAATGTTCATGTTCGGCTATCGAGCTAGAAATATTGCAATTAAATGAAATGATTTATCGAAATGCTGAATACACAAAAAAAGAAAAATTCTTCAACTGGTCGATGGGCCTATAAATAGAAGCATACGAAATACAGAGAACACCTGAAATATCAAAAACCAAAATAGTCAAAAGAAATAAAACAAAATTCAACATATTTTATATGTGGATATACAAAATAAATTTATTTATATATACATATATATAAACATCTATAAAACCTATGCCCTGCGATCGTAAATCTTGGTCGAGCTGTGCCAATTTCCATTTGGAAAGCACAAACACAAACAACAACAATAACAACAACAACAACAGCAACAGCATCATCAAAAGCAACTTTGATTTAGCCTTTGCTCTGTTTTCAGCATCAAATTATGTTCGTTTTCTAATTTATGACTTGCCTTATTCACAATCAATTCGCTCTGCTCTTTGTAGGAGCAAAATAAAGAAAAAGTCGAAAAAAAAAGAAAAAAAAATTACTCAAAAACTTTATGCAAAACAGTTGCTGCTGCTGCTGCTTAACGTTTAAGGCTTATGCAATGCAGCGGCAGCAATTAATTAAGTAGAAGTAGCTGGTTTTAAATAGTGTTTAATTTTTAATACCCTAGAGAAATGCACATTAAATAAGTTGAATCAGCTCAACTTTCAAGCCAACACACAGCGAAATTTTTTAACGAATCTTATGTGCATCTGATATAATCTTTAAATATTTACGTATATATATAGATCGTCGTAAAATTATAGGGTAACTAAAAGTCTCAACTTTCTATGGCTTTAATCTCCAGCGAGAATTTGCCACAGATTTAAGCGTGTCTAACTAATTAGCAGCTTAAAGCAAGCATATTTGCATAGCGAGCGCTTTAAGTGATGGCAAGTCTCGAAATAAGCCAATAAATACTTTAGAAATTAAATATATACATATATACAATTATAAATATATATAAATATATAGCAAATAGACTACACAGCAATGTGGAGCACGCACTGCCCCTCATTGAAAGACATGCTTTAATTGTGTCAAGCAATGAAATAAATTCACTCAGCGCTCAGCGGTTCGTGATGCTGTCAGCCATAAATAAGGCAAAACTACGCCCAAAACATTTTCCAAAATGAAAACAAAACAACAATAACAAATTAAAATGAAAAATACAGCATTTGAAATTGCATAAAATTAAATCAAATTCTAATTTGCCATGGCGTTTGCCTAGGTGAGGAAACAAAACGCCTACAACGGACGACGACAACGACGACGACGACGTCAAGCGACTTCCTAAAACGCTTCACTGATTTTGTCTAACCCATTTAAAACACACACATACATATACATATGTATATGCACATATATGTGTGTGCGCTCGGCTGCAGCTGAACTGAACTGATACGCATTTTGCATTTGGCGAGTCTTAAGGCGAGCCCCGCCATGCTGAGGCAATTGCCATGTTTTGGACAACTTAACAGCCGACTGATTCCATCAGCTGTCTAAAGGTGTGTTATATCTCTCTCTCTCTCTCTCTCTCTCTCTCTCTCTCCCTCTAGATACGTGTGCGTGTCTGCCAGAGTGTTGCCTAACCGCCCATTTGTTGCAGCAGCAAGCTGACTGGCAGCGTCTCGTGTTCTTTGGGCACTGTTAGAGGGCGCACCTTAAAGCGATTTCCGGTGTACCAGTTGCTCATTGGGGCCCATTGAGCAGGCCGCGTTGTCAATTCTAATTAGCGGAAGCGCTTCAAATGTGCTTCGATTCATAAATTAGATCATCGCTGATCGTTTCCCAATATACAATATATATATATGTATATACATACATATATGTATGCTTATTTATTTCAGTGTCTCTACTTACATCTGGATGCTCACGCACTGGCACATAAACCTTCTCGTTCAGCGTTACCATAGCGCCCTCGGGCTCGGGCAGGGTGAGGGGCTCCTTTTTAACGCCATTTATCTGGAATAGGGAGGCACGAACACGTGCAATTTCTGCAATAAAATAAAAGGAAATATTTATTAATGAAATGGCAATGAAAATGCGCTATAAATTGAAACATTACAATATTCCTATAAAACTAAAATAATTATTACGACCAAAATGTGATTCCATTAAAGTTTCTGAAATGTTTTACACCCGAAATGTTATTATGAATAATTAAAATATATTTTTATATATAAAAAAATTGTTTTGCACTTAGATAGCAGCATAAAAACAAGTTTTATTTTTTTTTTTATTAATTTCTTTATTTTTTTTAAATTTATTTTTTATTTATTTTTTATTTTTTTATTAATATATATATATATATATTTTTTTTATTTATACATTTTTTATTTATTAATTTATTTATGTTCTTTTTTTTCTAATTGTATTTTATTTTATTTTATTTCTTTCCTTTTTTGTGTGGTTTAATTGACAACTATGTGTCTAATCATTCAACTCGGTCATTAGAGCAATTTGCCATTTAGTTAAATGTGCGTATTAAATGACGCTTAATTTGACTTTTAGCTGTACAAATATTTCGAGCAACAATTGCCACAACATACATATGTATGTATATATGTACATATACATATACATAGACGACACAAGCATGCCATTAATGGCGTGTGAATGTTTACTTTATATTAATGCCGCTAATTTATTAAATGCAAACTAGTCGACACACACACATACAGATGCACAGCAAACACCTTACCTCTACGCCCCCATTAATAATATATTCAGCTAGTGAAATCATTTGGTTTATATATAAACGAATTATGGCATGCATTTGCCTTTCAAATTATAGCGATGCGGGGAGGGGTGCGGAGCTGTGTTAAATAAATGTAAAATGCAATGCCAAATTGCGCATACGCCTCATTGTGCGCCATAATTCACACATTTGGCGTTTGGGCTACCGCAGCGACTAACTGTCGTCGACGTAGACGTCGACGTCGACGTTGTCACTGTCGCCCCCCAACTGTGCCAGTTGACAGCGCCTTTACAATTGATATGATCAACATTTGGTTGTTGTTGTTGTTGTGGTTGTTGTTGTTTCTGTTTGCTTTGGGACTCGATGCAGTTGCATTGTTTAAGTTTGACATGTGCCCCCGACTATAGCTGGCTCATACAATGGCCAACAATTTGTCACCAGAACGATAGGGCAATCTCTCTATGATCTATGTGACAATTGAAAAAGATATATATACACATATGTATATATGTATATTTTATTAGTGGGTGTGTGTGCTTGGGCACATGTCATACGGCATGACTTAAGAAGCAGCCAATGTGCCTCATAGGCCCCCTGGTGGGGGGGGGGGGGGGGTCTAGTATGTCATCAATTTGCTGCATGAGTTGGCCAGCAAAATAACTCATTCTGGTTATGGAAATAAAATACTTAAAGCACCTCCTTCTACGATATGCAATTATTTATTATTGGAAATATTTAAATTTATAGCTAGAATCGTTGGCCGCAACGAAACGTGCATTTTTTGCTGAAAATCGAAATTTCGACAACAAAATTTATATTTAATTAAATTATTCCAAAAATTTTCGTTAGGAATCCGAAAGCTAAATGTAAATTTTCTAGGAAATGTTTTATATTTTAATATTATATTCAAATCTTTAACATTTTGCCCCACTTTCTGTTGTTCATTGTGCCTTCATTCTCTCGCCTCTCCTCGGCTGACTAATGCAATATCCCTGCCAAATGTAAAATCGCCATGCATAAAATTTGACAATTTATTGACGCTCCGTTGCCGCTCGTAAATGCAATAGCGCTAGAAAAATACACACAAGTCTAAATTTAAAATGTTGCAAAATGTGGCAGCTGGGCGTAAAAGGCGCTGCCGACCAGCTGCCAGAAGGGCGTCATAAAGCCCTCAAAATTATGTTTTTGGATGCAAGGCAGTCCTCGTCTATTTTTAAACAAGAAGTGAAAAGAACAAGAACAACAACAGATCGGAATTGTTTCTCTGACATGCAGAGTCTTCTCTTACAGAGTTCGTTAGCATTCTTCAATAGTTTGAATTTCGAAAACAATCAACCATCAGCTGGACAACAAAACAACATAATAATAATACTTAAATGTTGCCCACACACGCCAGCGTCAAGTTCTTTTTGCAAGTTCTCTTGCCACCAAATTTGGTTAGCGCTGTGTGTGCGCCTTATATGGCAGTTCGCCTATTCGAATTGCCAAGATAGAGAGATAGATAGAGTCATAGGCAAGACACATGTAAATTATGACTAAAACTTGACTTGCATTAAGAGTGCCGCCACTTCCAATGAATGAGCGATACAGTTTGAAAGAAAAATAATAGATATATACATATACATATATATATTTATTAATAAACAACAGCTGCCTTATAAGCACTGCAGAACGAGAACTTGTTAATGAATAAAAAGATCTTTCATTGATAATTATTAGATTGGTTTAGCCGCTCGACACCTACACATATACATATATAGACAACCTGCTCAAGCCAACTTAGCCAATGCCCTTAAATGGTCACTTAGCAACGGACATGGGGTTTAATTATATACCACATATATGCATATATGTAAATCTGAAGTTAGAGGAAGAGAGCGAGAGAACGAGAGAGAGCCATTGAGTCGCTAAAGGCAAGCTATTAATTAAGCTGCCTGCGGAGCATATGGCGCATCGACTTTAGGCTTAATTATTATAATTTAACTAAATGCTGCTATCAATTTGGCCCGTCAGTGACTAATCCGATGCTATGATACTGCCCCCCTGGGGCAGCTGTGTCATATGCAAATGCAATTCAACGGCTTATTCATCTAATTCGTGTGCCACACACACACACACACACACACACACACACACACACATTAGTCACACATCTCCTTCAGTCCAACAATTTGACATTTGACCGATTAAAATTGGCAGCTGTCATGATTGCGTTTATGCTTGAACAGATCTCGGCGAGCTGATTTTATGATTGCACGTTGCGTGCAAGACGCAGGAATATGTTTGTTGCCAACTAAATGAAAAGCTTTTCGCCGAACTGCCCTTAATTTGCTGTTGAACATCTATTAAACGGAACGCAAAAAGCAAATTGTTCGCACATATATAAATATATATGTATATATATATACTTGATGCTTGTTTATTGCGACAAATTCCATGCTGTATTCAATATTTCAGTTTTCACTCGCATCGCTTAATGAGTTCTTTGGCCGACTCTTAATGTGCTTGGACAGCTAGAACGAGCCATGTCTTGTTATTTATATCTGTTCATAATGTTTCTGCTTGTTTTCTGCTGCTGCTGCTGCTGCTGCTGCTTCTTCTACTCTTTTTTTTTTAGTGAAAATGAAAATCATTTTCTACTGGGCTGCCAAGCAAATTAAATTATATTATATGCAATTTTTTTATTTTTTTTTTTCTTTTTTTTTTTTTTTGCTCTCAAGTCTGAAGAGATTTATGCAAAGGCGTCGCCTAGACGCACATTAAATTCAATTACGAGTATACGAACGAACAAATTGCATAATTTGAAATAATTCATTTCATTTGATAAGAAATGCTATAATGTAAGTGGAATCTATTGTTTTTTCCATACTTTGTCATTTGATTTATGGTCAGACATGTTGTTTGTTGCTTCCACATAACCGCAGACAACCTTGTTCACGCCAAAATCTAATCCCAGCTTGTCAATCTTATAAGATATGCCAAACAGGCAGTCAGACAGCCAGCCCGCCCGACAGTCAGGTAGGCAGTTAGCTCAGTTAGCTCAGTTGGCTCAGTTGACACCTAAACCAAATTAATACCAAGCTCAGCTCACAGCTCACAGTTTGGCGACTGCGGGTAGATCAGCTGATTGATTGATTTTGCCGGAGCGCAGTAATTTGCATTGGCTCACGATTTCGCTCCAAGTATTCGAGCAGCTAATTTATGAATGCGAGACCATTCAGGCCACGAATTAGATGACTCGCACCGTGGGTGTATTTTGGCCTTAACAATGCCAAAACGCTGATCGTGTGGGTGACAAGCTTACGGCTTTAACAAATTGTCACAGCAATGACAAACGCCTCGTAATGCCACCAAATAATACATTCAGAAACAAAAACGCTTAAAGTGCGGCTTGAATGTCGACAGTTGTGTGCCATAGCCACTGCAATTAAGCCAAGTTGCCTCCGGCCATAAACCAACTGCAGGCACACATTTGGCATGAACTCCACAAATGCCTTGCCCGGCCTTGAGAATTTGCACACAAAATCACTTTGCGCAAAACAAAAACACGCACATATCTATATAGCATCTGTGTGTGTATGTGTATTCAAGTAATTTCATTTATTTGATTTTTGTATTTTGCATACTTATTTTTATGTTTGCATATATATATATATTATTCCTTTGCCTGCGGTTAGACATTTCCAAAAACAATTTTTGTAAAATTGTATAAAAATGTTAATTATGATAAACATATACATATTTATACATTTTATACATACATATAGACAAACATATATGTACATATATCTGTACACATTTTCGGGTTCTGTGACTTTCTTTATTAAATTTTAAATGCACCACAACGATTTGGTGTTTGTGTATTTAGATAATCAACCATTGCGGTTTTCATGCTGTTGCACACAAATCAAATTGCAGTTTTATTATTATTTTAATTTTTTGGTGAAAAAATTGTGCGTAAATATTGCTGGCAAAATATTCAAGTGGGTGTGTATTTTTATACCCTGAACCCATTGAAAATGGGAAATCAGGGTATAATGGTTTTGTTAAAAGTATGTAACAGGGAGAAGGAGGCGTGGCAGACCCCACAAAGTATATATATTCTTGATCAGGGCGACGAGATAAGTTGATCTAGCCATGTCCGTCTGTCCGTCTGTCCGTCTGTCCGTATGTTTGAACGCGTCGATTTCCGAAGATACAATAGCTAGAGACTTCAACTTTTTTTTAAAATGTCCGTATATAGCACGCGCATATCGAGTTTATCACATAATTTCGATAACTCGTCCGATTATTTTTTTATCGATGAAAAACCTTATCGAAAGCCAGTTATAAAATTATATCTCCTACATCTTTTGAGCTAGAGTCTCCAAATTTTAAATGTAGACTTATATGGACTTTATAGATTTTCGGTTTTTGTTATAATTTACCCCCCACCTCTATATCCACCCCCTCACCCTCACCTTTGTAAAAGGCGTATTTCAAATACTAGAGACTTGAGCTTCGGCATATACATGCATAGTAATGATATAATCACAATCTAAAAGTTTCATGCTGAACGTACATCCACAAAAAAAGTTATTAAACAATTAAATTTCCATGAGAAGCCCACACTGCAGCCCATGCGTGTTTATGCGTGCGTGCCTATATGTGCCTATGTATGTGTGTGTGTGTTCCTTTTGTAAGCAAAAAGACGCGGAGAATTATTGAAATATCAGTTCTCCGAAGGGTTCAGGGGATTTCCTAGTCGAGCAGTCTCGACTAGAGCTTTCTTACTTGTTTTTATGTAACACAGGTCAACAAAATATGAAAAATATGATGCAATAATAATAAAATAGATACTCCGTGGGTTACATTTTTTTTTATATAATAAATATAACATATCAAAAAAATTTAAAAAAAATAAATTTAAAAAAATAAATTAAATAATAATTTAAAAAAAATAAATAACATAAAATTAAAATTTTTAAAAAAAATTAAAAAAAACAAATTTAAAAAAAAGTAAAATAAAATAAAATAAAAATACAAATAAATACAACAAATATGGCTATAAAAAGTAGAGCAAATAACATTCACATAAACATGCAACAGCAGGCCAATATGTTCATAAAATGAAATAACCACCGACAAGTACATAAAAAACACAATAACAGTAAACAGTTGTTTACCTACATAAATTTTGGGTCATAGCCAGAAGAAAAGCAGCGTCACGCGAAAAGCGTGAAAACTGATATCGACACAAAAATATTATCAAGCGCGTTTCACTCTCAAAGAAGATTAATAGACTTTTCCGATTATCATTTAAAAGACAAATATTTATTCGTTTTTCCCATAAAGTTTTCGATTTGGATAGATTTTCTTGGGAATTTCAATGGAATTTTTGCAGTAAAAAGTTTTGTATCTCAAAACAAAAAATTGTTGATGATAAAATTTTGCTTGTTTTTATCAATCAATATGAATATGTTTAATTTAGTAACTGATTGACTGAGACGAATTTTTAGTAGTTTTTTTTTTTTTTTTTCTTTTTAATAAAAACAAATCTTGTACTCGATAGATTTAAAGAGCTGTTTATTTATAATACATACATACTTAAATTGACACATTGACAAGTTCAGCTAGTCTCATAATCAGTTTGATTTTACATTTGATGAAGAATGCAAGTTAATCCAAGTTATTTCCCCATCGATTATAATAAACATTTGGAATTTTTGCAGCTTTGAGCAATGTATGGGATTCCTTAAATTGTTTCAATACACGACATATGCTACAAATCAGCACTACGTGCCTAAAAAGTAGCCAATGCAAGAACACAGCGGAAAACAAGTAAGAAGGCTCTAGTCGAGACTGCTCGACTAGGAGATACCCTGAACCCTCCAAGCTGATATTCTAATCATTCCGCACTTCTTTTATGCACACATACATACACATGCATCCACACGCACGCTTAAGCCCGCGCTCTGCTTACTGCGCAGTAAGCAGCGACTGCGCTTGGGCTGCGCTGCTGTGTGGGCAATACTATGAGATTTTATTTGTTGAATAATTTCTTTTGTAGACGTACGATCTTAATGAAACTTTTAGAACGTAATCATAAAGTGTAAATGTGTGTACATTCCAAAGCACAAGTCTCTAGTACTTGATACACGTTTTTTACGAATTTGGGGCGAAGGGGGCGTGGTATCCAAAATCTGTAAATGGCAAAGTGTGTGTATTTATCTAATGCATATACACAGTAAATCTGAAGTCTCTATGTCTAAAAGTGTTCAAATTAGGCTGAAAAAACAATACAAATTTATCGATTATCCTCGATAAAAAAGATATCGAATGAGTTATCGAAAAAATATGATAAACTTGTACTGCGTATGGTATACACGAGTCTACATACAAAATTTCAGCTCTCTAGCTCTTATAACTTCTGAGATCCTTTTGCTCATACGGACGGACGGACAGACGGACGGACAGACGGACAGGGCTAAATCGACTCAGCTCATCGCCCTGATCAAGAATATATATACTTTATGGGGTCTGCCACGCCTCCTTCTGCCTGTTACATACTTTTTCACAAAACCATTATACCCTGATTTCCCATTTTCAATGGGTTCAGGGTATAAAAAGCGCACCTGGCCAGCTGCCTGGATTCTTTCACTTCGCTGCCACATGCGCATACGTTTAACCACCAGAATAAATATGAAAAATGTGCATAAACTAACAATAATACGAAAAATTATATACATATTTTCGTTAAGCAAACGCTATTTTCCATATTTTTTTTTCCTGTTACCGCAAAGCAACAATAAAAATTAAAAAAAAAAAAAAATAAACATCTTTAGCTGGGCTGCGACGTACAACTGAACTACAATAAATTGGATTTTCAATGAATATGCGTGGGTGTATATATATTTCTACATATAGAAAATGACATGCCAATGCAATTATGCGATTTTGTATAATTTTCTCATTAAAGAAGAGCATCAAAAATAAGGCGTACTGAATGTGATATATAGTATTCAGTATAATGATCAAATTTACTTTGACAGCCCGCAAATGCTTTGATGAAGTAATATGTTTTATTATTAGATTGCTTGTCAAGTTTTATAATTATTATTAGTCATTCAATGATACTTTAATACAGGCACACTCAACACACACTCAACACACGGGGTCTGCGAAGTGGTCTTCTAAAGGCAATTAGTTATAGCAGCATCGTCTCAAATTGCTAATTGTAACAATCATTGGCCAATAAAATGTATTTTGAGTACATTAAATTTGTTTTAAATTATTAACGCCCATTCCACAAGCAGCGCTCGCTCATAAATTGCTGTGATTAATTCGAGCCACTTTACCGACCGGCCCCGCACACCCTCCTCCTGTACTTACAAGCTAAATCGTGACTAATTACGTTTCGGTTCTTAGCACTTTTGAATGCCAGTTTTATTAGCCAGTGCCATTTAATAAGGCCCAAGAAAAAAATTATATATACATAAGTATGTATGTATATTAATATTAAAATTTTAATTAGATAATTTGAATAGCAAGAGCCGCGCATTGCTAGGCAACACAGTCAGCTTTATATTTTCGGCAAATGAACAGTCCAACAAAGGGCCATAAAACCAAATGAGATGTGATGCGATACGATGCGTTGCGATGCGATGCGATGCGAGGTCAGCGGCAAAATTGGCAACACCCCAAATAGAATATGCCACCACAACATTTCTCAAGCTAGTATATGAAAATGTGTCAACTGTTGTTGCTGCTGCTGCTGCTGGGAAAACAATGACACAAATGCTTAACTATTTTTCACACACAGAGACACGCAGAGAGCACATAAAGTGAAGGTGGTCGACACGCCAGAATGCCTTTGGAGCAGCTAAAGAAAACAAAGCAACAAGTCATGAATCTTAACTGATCTTCGCTCTGCCTTAGGGCTTTAAGCAAAGGAAGTGAAATGGTAGAGCATGGCGGCGTGAATTTGTTACAACTTTCAGTTTCCACAATGGGCAAAATGGAAAGCTCTTGTCAACAGCTCTTGGCAGCCAGAGCAAAGACAAACACAGCTAGCACGCAAGTAAACAGCATTACAAGCCACACACACACACGCACACACACACGCACACACACACACACACACACAAGCACGTTGACTTGCAATAGAAAACGAAATTATAATGCAAATGATGTTTTAATGCCGCATGCTATGCGTGTGGGTGGCATTTGCCACAACAAACGAACAAAAACAACAACCACAACAACAACAACCACAACAACCACAACGGCAATAGCCACATTAACAGTATTACGACAATTTTTCACACGCACACAATAAAAACAAGTAAGAAAGCTCTAGTCGAGACTGCTCGACTAGGAGATACCCTGAACAACCCTTCAGAGAACTGATATTTCAATAATTCTTCACGTCTTACTGCTTACAAAAGAAACACACACATACATAGACACACATAGGCACGCACACATAAACAGGCATGGGCTCAACATTTGAGAGAGACAGTACTTGAGTAAAAGTAAATGCAAGGAGAGAACAAGTGCAGAAGATCATTAAAGTTGTCTATGTGTATGCAGCAGTTCTCATTTGGTATTTGTATTTAGGTAAAGCGAAGCTAGAATGCTCACAGCAGCAGAGAGCGTTCCCATTGCTCACTTGAAGCTCGACTGTAACGAGCTCTACCTGCCGTCAGGCTCAACATTTGAGCGAGACTAAGTGCATGAGTGAAGGTCGCCCTATATAAAGGGCAGCAGCAGCAGCATTTCTTCAGTCAGTCTTCAGTCGTGCAGGCCTGGTGGTGGTCAGCGCAATAAAGTGAAGTAGAGTGTGTGATCGATCAGCTAAGCATTAAAGACGTAGAGGAATTACGTAGAGTACCTACGTAGAGGAATTACGTAAGGGAAATACGTAAAAGAATTACGTAAAGGAAATACTTAGCGGATATATGTACATACTTGGAAGAAATACGTTAAGGGAATACTTAGAAGAAATAGACATACGAATAGTGCTAAATCGACTCAGCTCGTTACCCCGATCAAGAATATATATACTTTGTGTGGACTGCCACGCCTCCTTCTGCCTGTTACATACATTGCAACAAAACCATTATACCCTGATTTCCCATTTTCAATGGGTCAGGGTATAATAAATAACTGTTAGTCTCTGTGCCTCTGTATGTGTGTGTGTGTGCAGCATTGCGGCAGCCTTGCAACTTGACATTAAGCTTTCAGAGATTACAACAAACACAACTAGCCGCAGCAACTGTGCGTTGGGGGCGTGGCACTTTGCATCACCAAACGAGACTTGACAACAACAAAAACAACAACTGAAACCAGAAATTACTGTCAAAACGTCTGCAAACAATAAACAAGTAATAAGATATATAAATATACTTATATTTAAATTTCATTCTTCAATATTTTTTTGGGCATACCCTTGAAATCTTAGCCAATGCCTCGCACTTTTGTTTTGGCTGTTGAAATTTGAGTATGTTTCACATGCTTAAAAATAGCAGCCAACATATTCCAAGTAAATGTGTCATTAAATAAATAAACATTATTCGTAAAGCTTTAGAGCTCATATATTAATTACTATTATTATGGAGGGCAAGAACTAAAATTTCTCACACTCATTACAGCTCAATTGCACACACATATACATATGTATGTATAGATAATAAAAATATATAGCTTGAAACATGTGTACTAAATAAATATAAAAACTGGCTGTTATTACAGCTAAACGGCCAACGAAACATGTTCGAAAATTGCAAACAAGTTCGTAAACTTTAAGCCAATTTTTCCAAAAAAAATAAAAACTTTTTTCTGCAACTTGTCATTGCCAAAAAACGTTGCAAATGTCGTTGTACACAGTTTAACAGTTGTTGTTGTCGTTGTTGTTGTTGTTGTTGTTGTAGTTGTTGTTGCTTTGGTCAAAGTGGCGCAAGGCATCGAGCCAAGCGAAAATTGGCCGCAAATCAAACAGTTCCCATGTGCGCAATTTCGTAGCAAAAAAAAAACCCGAACCCACAATCCAAAAGACGAAATGAAAATGCATTAAATGCGTTAATTTACGTGAAATTGTGGAAAATCTTTGGATGCCGCTGGCCGCGCAAAACCACAAAAAAAAAAAAAAACGTCCGTAATGAGTCGCCAAACAAACAAAGCAAGATGAAAGGCAGGAAGCCACACCCCGAACCCAAAACCGAAACCAACTCAACTCAACCCGTCTCGACTCTGACTGAAGTCAAGACGAGGCGAGCTGAGTCAAAAGCCAAAAAAAAAGAAAGAAAAAGCTGTCACGAATCGCCTCAACGCTTCGTTTTGCGTATTATGTCAATATTTCAAAATTAATTAAGATTCATACAATGAAGCTAAGGGAGCGTGGCAATGGGCCTGGGCCTGGGCGTGGGCGTGGGCGAGAGTATTAGGGTTCTATTGAAAAACCTTTTCAGCAAATAGCCCGGGTCCGGCACATGGCAGTGACAAGTAAAGTGCATAAATTGTTAGCCGAAGGGTAGAGCGAGAGAGAGAGAGAGAGAAGCTGCGTTCAGTCAGGCAGTTAAGCAGTTAACAAATTAGTCATTTCCAAGAAGAGTAAGCTCGACTAGCAGATGCTCAGTAAGATAATGAAATAAACAATTTAAGCATAAACAATGCTCAGGCTTGAATGTTTATATGCCCTTGATATTATTTGCATTATTGAATAGCTCATGAAATGGGAAATCATTTAAGCATAAACAATTCTATAAACCTTAAATGTGAATATGGCTTTGAATATCGAAGACAGACGAGGAGGTCTGCTCATATCGAACCTCTGCTACTTTTGCACAATCTCATGCCAGTTAATAGAATACAGGGTATTTGAACGGTAGTCAATGTCCATTCTCTGCGCGCCCATATTTATAAAGCAATTAGCCGAGCTGATTTTATAGCCCAGCTCATAAAACTCAACAGCAGACATTATCAATGAACGTTCACAGCCATGCGCCGTCTCTTCTCTCGCTCACTCTGCCTGTTGCTCCCTCTCTCTCTCTCACTCCAACCTTCCGTTTAATTTTCACAGTGCTCAAGTATTCAACGCTCATATAGCAATGGCTGCTTAAACCAATTAAAAATTAACAGCATATATAGATATACTATAGCTAATAGACAATTTGTGTACTCAGCCAATCGGGTTAGATTTTGCCTCGGGCCGACGGCATTTTGTGCAACAGTTGTTCGAGCCCAATTGTCGGCATTTTCCAGTGGGCAGCCAGCGTGTTATCGCCCCACTGATAAGTCCTTAATCAAACACTCACCTGAAAAGAGCAAGACAGGTAGAAAAAAAAGTAGATAAGATTATGTGAAAATACAAATGGTTCACATGCGTAACACGATTTACGGTCGGCCAGTTCAAATTGGGCAAGGAAACAAAAGAACAACAAAAGATATCCAATCTCAACACGTGTCGAGATAAAGTACTCAAGATAACATTGTTGTTGTTGTTCTTGTTGTTGTTGTTGCATTGAAATTGATAAAGAGCGCATAAATTAAATTAGTCTAACCTGAATAAACGTTGCTAAAATACCATTAAATTTACGAGAGAATTCATATTCATTGAGTGCAGAAAGAGGCTCATGGCTCAGCACGCACTTCAAGTCTCGAGCAGCGCCCCATCAACGCGGTTGGGGGCCCTGCTGCATTGGGGCTGTTAACACCCGAAAAGCCGCTTGCAGCAATGTTCAATTTTTGAGGTTTTTTTTTCGACTTTTTGATTTTTCAGTTTTCTTTTTTTTTTTTGTTTTTCTATTTTTATACAAGATAACATTTCTGTTCGCATATGAGTCGTCTAGGCAAATGCTGTGGCTATGTCTGTGGCTGTTGGCTGTTGCTACGCTGCCAGCGCTTGTTTATTTCTGGAGTAGCCGAATGACTTTTCCGGAGCCCCTGCTACGACGTGTGTGGAACATAAACAGACGCTGCCTGGCCACGAACACAACAGCAACAACGACAACAACAATCAACAACAATATGAAGACGAAGAAGAAGAAGAAGAAGCTGTATCACACAAATCACGCACAGAATCGAATACATAGCGGAACACACAGAACAGAGACAGTGCGAGTCAAAGAAACCGCAAGGTTCATGACCTTTTCTGTTGTCTTCTAGATAAGACTTTAAGATTTCAAAATACTGTAAAAATTCTACTACCTGATTCCAGCTAACATCTTGCAGGCATGAGTTTTAGTGCACAAATAATGGCGTTGAAATTGTTCAAATAAATATCAAAATTGTTATTGTTGTTGCTCGTCTTTCTTTCGTTGCTGTTGTTGTTGTTGTTGTTGTGGGCCGATGAGACTGCGAAAGTTTAGATAAGTTGTAAACATTTCGTTTAACAAGCTGCGTTCCATCAGCAACGCCAAAGAATTTGCCTTAGCTTTGTTTTCATTTCGGTAAAATATTATTTATAACTATACGAATTTTCGGCTTTTTTTATAACTTTGAAAATTTACAGCTGCGCGTGGTCCAGCGGAAATTAAATGGAATATATGGAATACATATAGAGAATTTTGAAAGCCTAAACAAATATTGAACGAACACACACACATACATATGTTGTATTCACAGTGAAAGTTGCATTTGGCAGCAGCCCTGAAAACCAAATGTTAAGTCTTATGTCGCTTATGTCATGTCCATCATGTTCCTACAAATGGCTTATTCACGATAATTAGCTATGACAATGTCTAAGGTTTAAATATTTAATTTAATAATGTACAAATCGCAGCGAGACAAAAAAGGTTAGCCTTATTCATTACCAACATGTTTCGAAACAGCATACAACTGTGTGAGTGTGTGAGTGTGTGAATGTGTTAGTGTATGTGTAGACGTTGAGCTGTGGGCGTCTCTTGAGCGCCTGAAATGGGCCATGCATTACTTGTGGCTACGCAGCATGTCACTTGATCGTGCTGCCTTTTACTTGCCGTATAATTAATGTTGTTTATCGCGCATACGCAACGTGACGCACGTCATACAAAGCCCCACACACAGACACAGACACAGACATACGAATGTGGCAACAACTGAGCCCAAAACCAAAGCCAAAGACAATACATGTGAAGAGCTCTCCAGCTATTGCTATAAATTATTACGAAGAGCCCCGTCCTAACTGCCTACCACTTGTCCACCTACCCACCTACTGTCACAGCTATCTTTTGTTACTGAAAGTACAAAGCAAATATACATATGTACTATATATATATATATATATATATATATATATATATATATATATATATATGTATTTGTATAGCTCTATGTACTTGGCCACTTGTGTCTTGTGTAGATATTTGTTCATGCATAATTAAAATATGCTTGACCAAATTTGAAGTGTCCAGACAACTCGTTTTCAAAACAAAACTCAAAGACTTGCCGCCTTCCTCAGTACGCTGTCTATCAAGAAGTATCATGCTACGCATGATAATGTGTATAGGGTATATAATACGCTGACTTGAAATGGATATCAAATGGAAGCTATGCAAATTTGAAGCACTGGGTATGTGAGAGTCGACTACATAGAGCTCTAGAGCTATTTATTAGTAATTATCTATATATATATTTCAGCACTGCAGGTTTCCTTTTCAGCATTGTGCAACTTGTTCTTAACACCTCTGAGCGCCCACACATTTTGTTTATTTTTAGTCAAAACGCGACAGCAGCGGCGACAGCAGCGACAACTGCCGGCGATGTCTCTCTGTCGATGTGCCCTGCTCTACTCGGCTGTATGCTGTTTACCTGCCTTTTACATATTATTTTGTACATTTATGCTGTCGCTTTGTCAGACAGCCAAGTAATACAAGAAATCACTTTTGGTGTGGGCAGCTGCTGCTGGTGCGTGGAAAACCGGAAAAGCCTACGTACGCACACTCACATCCAGCTGAAGTGGCCTAAAAGCCCGTTTGGCATTTTTGAAAATGCAAGTGAACTCGTTCATGCACCAATGACATTCATACGAATCTGACGTTTGCCTGATAAGCCACACGATGTCCTTGAGATGGGCAAGCTGTGTGCCTGCCCGGTCGGCTGGGCAGTTGACCAGTTGAAAGTGAAGCGGAAATGGAATGCCATAAAGCAATTGAAGACGCCAGCAACTGCATCAGCTGCAACTTTCAATCAATGGCCTGTGCAATCATTCTATGAATAGAAACCCGTTTTAATTACAATCTTTATTGCGGCTTTTGCTACACGAAGTGCCGACTTTTCAAAGGCCATAGGGCATGGCTAAATATAGCAATAACTGCAACTAGTCTGTTGCCGAAATATGAGTTTGACTATTGGCAATCGAAGTGCCAATAATCAAAACTGGCCAAAAGCTCAACTTTACGAAGCACGATGTATGCTGGAATAAATATAGCAAAACCAAAACCAAAATTGAATTGCCCAGGGACTCAGCAGCAGCAGACGATGTAGGTGGCTTCAATTGCTGCGGAAGAAGCGATGCAAATGCTCCATACTATCCGTTGATGTAAACGTAAAATGATTTGTGGGCGTCAGTCAGCGACAACTGCCAGATTCGAGATGAAATCGAATGACATGGTTCACTCAAGTTGAGCTACCTGAAGGCACAGCACCTCCTGTTCAAGATCTATATAAAAAAATATATATAACTGTAACTCCTGGCGTAATGAGATTTGCAACAGCAGCGGATGTGAACGTGGGCGCACCAAATGGCAAAGGTTACATCCGTATGCACTTGCCGCTGCTAAAAATATTAAAAAAAAAAAACAAAAAACAAACAAAAAATATTTGCTTCGGACTTCGGACAAACTTCATTAACAATGCTGGATACGTAATATGATTGGCTGTAATTAGATCAGGATATGCAATCCGTTGGGGCATAAATACTACGTACTGCATGTGCATTCAGAAAAACTCAAAGGTTATGCCTATGTGTAGCCTTTAACCCCTTGCCACATGCTGCTGCCCAGAGGATGACCCAAACGAAAGGGAATGCCATGCCAGAGCAGAATCGGAAATCAAATGCAATGGCCAAGTGAATTGGCAGCACCCACGGCTGCCACAGCTCCTATCGCTCCTACTGAGTTTACGGCAGTTGGTAAAACAAGTAAAAAAAAATATTGCTGCAATTCGATAAACAATATAATATGATTTCCGTTTGCCAGGCAGAGGAACTGAAAATCCTACTGCATGCGGATATGCAAAAGGTCAAAATGGATAAAATAAATTTGTTAAATCTGTAGAAATTCGATAAACAATATAATATAATTTACGTTTGCCAGGCAGAGGAACAGAAAATCCTACTGCATGCGGATATGCAAAATGTCAAAATGGATAAAATAAATTTGTTAAATCTGTAGCAAAATCTTATAAATTATTCGTCTCACGGACAACATCAATTGGACGCATTCATTGGAATAAACAACAATTTATATAGATATATAATATTTGTGTAAAGATTATATGATATAAAGAAATAGTTACAAATTAAATTAATTTTGTATATTTAGTTCAGAGTTGAGTTCAAGCTAGAGATTCTTCAATATACAAATTTAATTGATTTAATATATTTAATTCAGAGTTGAGGTTCAAGTAAGAGATTATTTAAATATTTAAATTCTGAAATCATTCTTAATTCCAGCTATCAACAGTATTTATTCAATAGCAATTCTAACAATATTTATTAAATGCCAGTAAAATATAGAAAATAATACAAATTCTTAAAGATATCTATCTTTCATTTCATTTTGAAATCTATAGTGGATTTTTTTTATTTTTTGACTAGCTGATCACTTAAAGCTTTATTTGGTCATGTGGCGCCCACGCACACCAAAAAATAAAAAAAAAAGACAAATACTTAAGAGTGTCCATATAAAATGGCATTTAACCCGAATACGCAGTGAGGGACAGCATTAAAGAAACGTGGCAGCACGACATTCAATTTTTAGGTCATTTTTTAAAATACGAAAAGTGCCATAAAAAACATAAACAACATAAACAACACGACACAAAGGTAGAAACAGTGGCAAAGACAACGACAACGACAACGACAACGACAATGACAACGACAACGACGTCAGCGATAAACATGCAATGCGGCGGCACACCGATACACACACACAACAAATTGCAACAGCTGATCGCAAATGCAATAATTAAGGCATCATGGGGGCGTGGCAGCTGCAAAATTTTCGTAAATACCAAAGACTTTCGATCGAAACAGTTGAACGAGATGAAAGTGCGTGAAATTAGCTGATGCATTTATGCGAAAATAGCGACAAACTAAAACGGCTGGCAAAAGATACAAGCAAATGTCAACACACACACACACACACACACACAAACAAACAACGTGACAACAACTACGGAGACAACGTTCATTCATGCTGCACAAAATACAAAATGCGTCGTTTTTGTAAATTTCTCAATTGCAGACAGCCAAAAGATACAAAGATACAAAAGTATCTACAGCTGAGAGAGCGCGCATGTGAGTATTTGTATTTGTATTTGTTTTTATGCCGCATTTTAATTATTAGCTGCAGACATTTGCATGCTGTCATCGCATATCAACTGTGTGTACATATGTATGTATATATGTATGTATCTGTTAGATCCATATCGCAGCTTACATAGCTGTTAAACGTTTCCAATGACAGCCGCACAACTATGCCAAAAATCAACTCGAATCTGTAGCGCACGCATGACGCATCCAATTGCGATACATATGTATATGTATGTACGTATATATGTATGTGTATATAGATATATTACATATATAGTTTTATTCTGTGTGACATATACGCTTCAGTTTCTTTAGCTTTTCTCTTGTCAAATAATCTCTCGAGGTATCAAAATAATAATGATCTATCAATTGATGTTATTTAATTGCAATAGGGGTTGTCTTTGTGTGTGCGTGTGTGTGTGTTTAGTTATGCCATGCCCGCATTTCACATGACTGTCAGACTTTTCGTTTTACATTTTTCACTCACACACACACAACACACAGAGACAGCCGGCTGTTTTGGGGGCAATTGAAAATTGAAAATCGAATTGATCGGATGGCACTGCAGCCGGTCATTGCACAATAAATGTGATTCACTTGCCACTCGCTGCTACTCAAGTGGCATCGCCCGCCCATATATGGCCGCCGCAACAGCAACACAATCGACTTCAGCTGCCAGTTCGAGTTCGAGTTCGAGATCGAGTTAAAGTTGAAGTTGCGGCCAACCGAGCGACCGAACGACCGACCATATGGCACACAACTTCAAAGCGAAATTTATTGCCTTTTGCATCTCTCAAGTATTGCGCTTTGTTATCAAATTGTTCAATTTGCTGTCTGCCGGCATATTGAAGCAATTGTCTAATGCCACATGGCTGGCTGGCTGTCTGCCTTTCGTTGCTGCTGCCGCTGCTGCTGCTGCTCAGCTGCCACAAATGAAGGCGGAGTCTGGCTGCTGATGCTGCTGGTAGTCGCGTGCCATTCATGGAGATCATGTGTGTGTATGTGTGTGTGTGTGTGTATGTGTGGAATATGAGCATGCAAAACACATTTTAATTACGAGCTTTTCAGCATTTTCAGCTATTTTTGTCAAAAATTGTTCGTTTTGCGCGCCTTTTAGCATTTGTTGCAAGTGTGTGGGTGTGTGTGTGTGTGTGTGTGTGTATCAAATGTCATGGAAGATGAAAATGACGTAATCTGTAGGACAGCCCAATAGCCAGGCACAGGCACAAGCACTTGAAAAATGCTAATTGAAGGCTGCAGATACTCAGATACATTTGTATCTTTGGGATTGCCATGTGCCATGTGCTGAGTCATTCGCCCAGTTTTGCAGTAGATCCATATAGATGAGCGCATTTCTATGAATTCTCCGGTCGGTTACTTAAAAGCAAAATAAAACTTTAACCAAAATATAAACAAAAACTTGCTAATTGAGTGGCTCAGTCCTCAACGAAACTCAACGAAAAAGTTTCGCAAATGTTTGCACACACAAGAAATGCGACTGTTTAAAATACTATGCTTAACGCAAGAGCTTCTAACTAGTAACTATAGCTAATTTCTATATGTATTACCATATATTTTGATAATAAAAAACAATTTGGAGTTGTATTGAGTTTAGATGAGGGGTAATCCATAAATAGATATTTACAAAATTCAATTATTCTACATTCAGATTTGTACTATTATACAAATCTTACTTATTATTTATAAATTGCCGTTCAATTTCCTATGCTACGTAAATTGTTAGTCTGAATTTTCCCCGTCCACTTTCCCTATCGGAGTCAGCCAAGCATTAAGCCCAACTAAGTTTAGCTCACAAACTTTCGCTTGTCAACGTTTGAGTGTTCATTGATCAGTGATCAGTGATCAGTGATCAACGATCAGCATCGATCAATGCCCTTTCAACATATAATAAATTTAGACAATGCCATTGTTTATACGCCTAGCCAATTGCTTCATTTTGCGGAACAGTTATTTAATGTTCAATCAAATGAAATGCAGCCAGCTCCTGGCCATAGTCAACTTCCGATTGCAGTGGGCAAAACGCTTGGCTGCCTCTTATTTTGGTAGCGCCCATAATGGCGACTTGGCCAACATGAAAACGCATAAACGTAAACAACATCAAATCAAAACAACCAACGGTCGCCATGACAAAAGATTTTAATTGAATCTGGAAAGGAAAAAACGCAATGCGACGTGCACAGTTACCCTGTTCCCCTCATCCCTGTGCCCAGTCACACACTCCCTCTCTCTACAAGAGTAGAGGGTTTGCCAGCTGGGCCCACGCGTTCCGCATAACAATTGTCAACAAATTTATGAGCACAACGTCAGTCCAACTACTCGCATATAAGCATTGGCTCTGGGCCCGGTTGGTATTGATATTAAATTAAAATTCAAAAGAGCTCATTGCGCACATTGTATATCTCTTGATTTGTTTTCCTCCATTTTTTTTTAATTTTAATTTAAAAAAAAAATCGTAAAAAAAAAGAGAAAAACTAAATTTGTTTACGCAGCATTTGATGAAGCGTTCGATCGCAGTGCAATTAAGCATTGCTTTGTTTGCATTTGGAGCCAAGTTAATACTGATTCAGTTCGATCCGCTGCGCAAACAACGCCCTAAAAATGCTTAAATAGAGAATGGCTGAGCATTCCACAAGGCGGACGCACGCTCAACAGGCTAGAAACCATTTCCAATCATCTAAATTTAGACGAAATGAAACACATTTCAAATTTTTCATGAAACACAGCAACAACAACAACAACAACACCCAAAAACTGTCGAGAGCTGAAAATCTAGCTGCGTGTATGTATCTGAAAGAGAAATGCCAAGTATATATATATATATATATACATGATTCTGAAGCATACGTGCATATAAGTTTTCGTCTACATATATGTATACATTTATATACATATATAAATATATATAGCTTTGTGACTGTATAAACATTTGTGCGCTTTAGTCCGTATAGCGGGTGTAGTCCGTACGTAATTTGATTTTTTTTTTCCTTTCTTTTTAAATGCACAACGCAAGATACACACAGAGTTTGTGTATCTAGAAGATCGCGGCCGCTGCGTTGCGTATTCGAGATATAAAGAAAGAGCAGCAACAGCATATCTGATATCTGAGTTGTTGTTGTTGTTGCTGTTGCTGTTGCTGTGCTTATTTCGGCCAATGCGTGGGCTAGAAAAACACCTTTAAATAATTATTTGATTAGAGCTGCGTTCTGTCGCCTTTGATGTGGACACACAATCATCTGCAGATACAGCTACAGCTTGAAGATACAGATAGAATAAGACACACAGATACATATATAGATACAGATGAGGAGGCCTTGCAGCTTATGAGTCTTATATAGCGTCAGACGTCATGCGGAAGATAGTCTCGTATTTATATTTAGTATATTTATACCTTCTACATATTTCTCAGATAGTACGTGTAGTTATGCTTGGACTGCGTCTCCGTAATCCGAACCCGAGCACACGGTGCACACCGTCGTCGTCGTTGACGTTGTCTTTCCACAGTCTAGGCACACTTCAACTGTGCAAATTGCTCGGCATGCATCAAGATACAAATACGCTAGAAACGTGCTTGGACGGCATGTGTCATCTGTATCTAATACAGATACAGATACAGATACATATGCAGATACAGATACAGATGCAGATATAATAAACGCCGATGCCGCTGTGAACAATATCTTCTTCAACTTTTTTTTTTTTTTTGTTGTTGCTTGTTCGCTTCTTTAATTTTGTTGTTGTTTTCTTTTTTTTTTTTAGACATGAGTCACTACCCCCAACAAAAGTGAACAACGAAATTTATGTCAGCAGTGCCAAAAGCGACGAGCGAATGAAGACAATAAAAACAAGCGGCAAACGAAATAAATAAGAAATCCAAATGTAAGAGAGGCAAACGTAAGAGGCGAAAAATAACAAAAGCTAATCCAAATGCTTATGCACGATTTCTGACTGTGTGTGTGAGGGTGTAGGTATATCCATCCGTGGGGGGCACATTCAACATATTTGTGCAGCTAAAATGAGCGGCCAACAGGTTGCAACAGCTATGAATTCTATATTCTATATGACAGGGGATTCCGACTATTCGCTTGTACAAATAATCAAATCAATAAAAAAAAACAATCTCAATGGCAAATATAATAATACAATTTTATTCAAATTTCAATCCTTTCTGAGTAAACTAGCAGCAAAACCTGCTAAGCACACAAGAAATATTCCTAAAAAAAAAAAAAATAATAATACGCATGAACAACAATTTGAAGAATGCTTAACCAGGATTCTTTTTACAACGAGGAAAGTACGGTAAGCCCGCATTCATGCAGCAGACACTCAGCCACAAACTCGACAACAATAACATCAACAAAACTCACCCAACAATGCGACGACAGCAATTGAAAATAGAGAAAGTAGCCAAAAACGACAGAAAAAAACGATGAACAGAAAGAAAAAATCCAACGAAAACCCAAAACTTCTGGCAAAAAGTTGAAAAGTCGTAAGCCGTTCACAATGCGACGACCCACAGTCCAGGTCCGATGTCCGGGTGTGAGACCATAAGTTGGCCAAATAGTTCAAGCCACACGCCCACACTACCACAGCTGTTGATAAGCGGAGGGTGGGTGGGTGGTTTTTGGGTTGTCGTTCGCCTGTTGCGCGCAGTAAGCAGCAAGCAGGTAAAAAACAAAACCAAAAAAAAACACACACACATATTTTCTCGTAGCTGGTTCAACGAGTTTTACAAATTGTCAACGCTTTGCTTTTGGCAAACACAATTTGTAGACACAAAAACAAAACTAGTTTGCAGTGCTGCGAGTATCTACGTATCTGTGGCTGTATCTGTATCTGTGCAACATAATTTTGTCATTACCAAGAGGCGACACAGACGACACACATATACATATATGCATATGGCCAACAGATGTTGGGCAAACAACAACAAATTGAAACCAAAGCAAGCGTTTTGCGATTTGAGAAAACGAACTGCAGCGTTGCCAACTGATGAGAATCAACAAATGAAGCTAGCTAGAAAGGAGTGTTACAAAGGTAACAAGATATGTGATTTCTATTTATACAAAATATCGTTTTTCATAGTTCTTCTTTTTTTTTAAGTAATCAAAAGTTTTGATATGCTTTTCATTATTTTTAAAAATGTACTCGATTTCGATAGGAATTGATACTTAGAATTACTGGCAAAATGTTTACGTCTGAATAAACATTTTGCCTTTGACCATAATATAGCAGAAGTTCACTAATCAACTAATTGTATGTTATTTAAATTTACATTTCACAGAGCATTGTAATATTAATTAATATAAAAGTAAAGTACATAACAATCAAGTAAAGTACTTTAATAATCAGCTATTAACTAATTATAGTTATTAACTAATTTAAATATAAATAGAATTAAGACATAAACTATTAGCCTTTTAATACAAGCTAAAAACCGCTAAATATAACGAGAAATTAGTGCATTTCGCAACACTGACAAGCTGTGAACATTCAGGTAGTCGTCGCACAGTTATGTTTTGTGTGATCCTGTGGGCGTGTGCCACGCCCCCAGCGGCTGCTCTTGTTGTTTGTCGTTGTGTTGATTTTTCGGCGCTCATTGTTAATTTTCTTGAGACTATTTGCCGAGGCAAAGGCGTGGGCATGTGACTGAGGCACTCAGTCAGGCGATATGTTTAAACAGGCGCGCCTCATTCAAATACAGTTGCACATTCAGATACAAATACAGCTACAGCTACATTTGTGAACACTCGGAAGTGATCAAGGCTGCTGCAACTGTGTTGCATCTTCTCAAACAAGCGGGGGTCCCGTTGCAAGCTAACGAAGATGTAAGCAACAACATAACAAACAACAGCGAAAGCAAGAGACAAGAGTGGACTCTTCAAAGAGCGACCAAGAGAGCATGCAGACAGAAACGAACGGGCACACAAAAAGGAAATAACTAAAAATAACAAACAACTGGCGTCGACTGCGACTGCGGCTGCGACTGCGACTGCTACGTTGGCAGCGTTGACTTTGGGTTCTCCGGCAAGGTGGAATGAACTCAAGATCAGGGCACAGAGGCGACTTTAAATATAGAAAGAGAGACAGAGAGAGAGCAACAAAGTTGCGCTTATTGGGGTAAAACCGATCTAAACCTATAGTATATATGCATATGTAAATCAGTAACTAAATAAAGAATAAATAATGAAATCTTTCTTTTACTGAAGATCCACTAAATTTCCTAGATCGTACAGTTGGACTCGTAGTATTTTTAAATTTATGTATGTATATATAACTTACCTTCGTCCAGTAGTCGCTCCACATGCGTAAAGACATTGGGAAATGCGGCCAACTGTTTGCGATCCTTCAGCAATTGTGCCAAATAGTCGGCAATGCTTTGTGTGCTCTGTTGTTGTTGTTGGGGCGTCATGTGCTGCGGCTGTGGCACCACTTGCGTGGGCTGTTGTTGTTGCTGCTGCTGAGCAACGGCAGCGGCTGCGGCAGCCGCAACAGCAGCGGCGGCCTGTTGTTGCAATTGCTGTTGCACAACGGTCTTGTTCTCACAGACACTCATTTTGTTGTAGTATGTGTATATATTTCTATACGTGTGTGGGTGAGCGTGTTTTGTTTAAGCTTTTACAATTGTTTACTTAGTTGCACAATGCTTTTTTAATATTTTTGTTTGTTGCCGAGATTCTTTTATGATGCGTATTAAACTCTTTCGACTGTTTCTCTATGTTCGGGTTTTCGGATATTGCACAATTGCTAAACAAAAGGCTATTATATATTTCTTGCTTTAACACTCTTTGATATCTTGTTGCTTTTGAATGTTTCAATGTTACTGCAAAATGGAATAAACACAATTTTACTTTATTACGAGTTGAATTTTCAATAATAACAGAAACAGATTAAAAACAACTCCACCCAAAAAAAGTTTGAGAATTTCAAGAGAAACAAAACGAAAACACAACAACAACGTCAGCAGCGCAGAAACAGCCAGAGAGGGAGAGCGCGCGCGAGAGAGAGAGAGAGCAAGTCTGAAATGAAGACTGAAAAAAATCCTCAACGCAGCAGCGCGGCTGCTTCAGATCGGTGATCAGTAAGAAGAAGAGAAGACAAACGGCGCAGTCGCCGTCTACGTTTTGCCAGTACACACACACACACACAAGCAAACAGTAACCATACGTAGAGACAGTTAATTTGTGTGCGTTTATGCATGTGCTTGTGTTTGTGAGCGTAATCGTGAGCAACGGAGATGAATGAAAGCAGAATGTCAAAATAGCTGCTTATTTGTTCGCTCTCTTTCGCGCTCCCTCTCTTATTCTCATTCCGTGGCTGCAGCAGCCCCAAGAAGTAAAACAAAAAGAAATTAATTTTTATATGCAAATTAACATATTTCTTATTTGCAGGAAATTTGGATGCCATATTTGAGTCTACACACAATTGCACAAGTTTCAAATATTCGACGTGCTTATTGTAGCAAAAAATAGCAGACAATTATTTCGATTCTAGCTAAAAAGCTGAAAATTCGCATGAAATATGCACAGTTTACTGTTGCTGCTGATTATGTTTTATTTGTTGTTGTTGCCCGTTTCATGAGTTTGTTGCTTTCAGTTTCACATTAATATTGTTTTCAAACTTGCATACATTTGCGTTTGTTGTACACTGCGTTCATTAACTAATAAAGAATTCCTTTTCTTATATATATTTTTTGTTTATTTTAAAATGTATTCGAGTCGGGTAAAAGGAAAACGCACGGATCTCGCCTCTACTTGAACGATTCTTCCTACTTCTAAAACTGAACCGCACGCAAAGACAGAGAAAAAGAAACTGAACGCAAAGCGTATTGACGAAGAAAATGAAATGAGGAGAGCCAGCGTGCCATTTTGAGTATAACAGCGACTTAACAGCAGTGAAGATCGTTTAACAGCGTTGCCACAGTTAACACGCTGCGCAGCTGTTCGTTTTAATTGAGAAATATTGCTTAAAATTACAAGTTTTTAATAAATATAGAAGTAAATACAATGAAATTGAGTAAATAAAATATATTCCTGTTTGTCTTAGTGCTTTTGATGAGCGAGAAATGGATCGTGAGCATTTTAATAAATATTATTGTGTTAGGTGGCAGCGCTAAATCTATCAATCATGCACTGTTAACAGCATGCCGTCTCTCTCACACTCGCTTGTTAAGCCCATTTGGCGCGTTGGCGTCAATTTGAATTATGAAAACACTCTGAGAGCGGAGGCATTAATTACGTACGGAAATTGTTAGAAGGCAACGACTGCGAACGCTTAGAATCAACTACAGCGCTTTGTTAGATATGTGGGCATTTGGCCAAAAGCCTATGCAAATTACCAAACGTACCAAATGGAAATTGGCCGGGCCAAAATGCCAAATGTTGGTGTTAAAACTTGCCTTTGAACCAAAATGCTCAAAATAGTTAAAATGTATGTGGGAAAATTGGAATTCGCATGCGATGCCAGCGACGCACCATATAAGTGTCCCTGGACAGCAACAACTTTTACTTTCCATTGCAAATGCGTTTCAGTGCTAGGCATTTCAGTATGTTTTTTTTTTTTTTTTTCTTTCAATTTTTTCTTTACGCCTGGCTTCCGTGTATTCCGCAAAAAGCCATCAGCAGCAGCGACCGCTTTACACACATACACAGCACCCGCATGCACTTAAAAAGAGACGTGAAAGTTTTCAATCAATGGAAGTGGAAAGCATGCACCTTGGCATGGTCATGTGTGTGCGAGTGTGTAGGCCGATCAAACTGAAATCTATATACATATATACACATACTACATACAATCACATTTATACATTTTATTGCCATTGAATATGTGTCAGAGATTTAGGCATTGTATTATTATGGTTGTTCGATTTAATGCCCAGCAAAGCCTATTTTGATGCTGACACCCACACACCCAAACACACAGAGACACACAGATCCTCTGAGATAAACAAGTTGGTTAAAAAAGCAACACATAATTTCATTCGTGGGCTGCTAAGCTTTAGGGCTTTGCGTCTAGGCCATTTCTGGTAGCACTTTCAATTTTGAACAAATATTGCATGGTGCCCCAAACTGACGATTTCGTCACTGACACTGATTGCCACACGAAACTGTGAAAGAGCCACACACACGCTAGCCAAGCCTCAGCCCAAGCCATGCACTTTGGCTTGAGTTATTAGATTTCGCATGCGAACAAAATTGCATTTCAAATGCAGATCAAATATTCCAGTTAGTCTAGGCTAGCCGGGGCTAAAAGCCCAGAGGCAGAGTTAACAACGTTTTACGCAGTTTTACGCTTCAATAGAAGAGCTCACAGAGCACAGTGCACAGTGCACAGTGTGGCAAAAGTGCGAGAGATTGACACCAAATGTGCCATGGTAATACCGATATATAATAGTCAAACAAACTTGGCTTATATTTTAATTATGAATATGAATGTAATTATATATATTCATAAATCTTTTCTCAGCTATTTACAAATTCATATACTTTTCATCAGTTTCCGTCCACTGTGCGCTGAATTGCCCACAGCACACATCAGTGGCCATATTTCACACTCAACTTGATGTGCAGCATCCCAGTCGTCCCATCCAGCCGCCTCACTTATGCATGCCCACTTTTTGTGGCCATTGTGACCGAATAGGGGGCTGTTGCTCCACCTGCTCCTGCTCCTGCTCCTGCTACCGTTGCTGACAAAATGATACACTGCTGTCAGATTGGTCGATTCGCAGGGCTCACGTTGCCGGCAGCGCAGCACGCGCTTTGTATAATTATTAGCGGCATGCTTATTGAAAGGCATCCGGACTCTATTAGCCTTCTCATTAAACGAACAACTGTTGCGTGGGCGTCAGCGCGGATTGAATGAAATGAAACCGCAAACGTGGTCGACACACGATTGTAGTTAAATCGCATGAATACGATTTACCCAGCAGTTAATTCATGCATTTTGTTTATGATTTTACTAGATAAAACAAACTTTATTAAATATGAGAATAATGCAAGAATAATCTCTTAGTGAATCAATTTAGTATTTAGTAATATACCTACATACATTGTTGATATTTGCTTCCAGTCTTTTCCCATTTTTGCCCACTGTCCCACTTAATTTGGCAATGGCTCGCCTCAGTGGCCATTTTTCACGGCTGCTTTGTATGCGACATCCTTGCCAGCGGCTCACGTTCATAGTGCATGCGTTGTAGGCCTATACCCGGATGATGACTGCTGCATGGATGCTGTGCGGACTAAGTGATACACCTGTTCTAGGGGACGCGCAGTATGTGAGATACGCCCGCCATGCCACAACTATGACTTTGTATAATTAGTAGCGGCATGTTGGCTAAAAGGCAGCTCGCCTCTATGGGGGTTTTTATTACGCGAGCAACTGTTGCGTGGGCGCCAGCAACAAAATGAATCAAGCCACTACACCCACATGCACACACACACACACACACACACACACTATAGTCACCTGTCAACTGCCAAGTGCTCTGGACAGGCAGTCGCAAGAGTTGAGCTTTTAAATTTTCAACTGGCTGACTATGAATGAGATGTTCATTCAAGAATAATCAACTAATGAATCAGAGGCGGTTAGATAACGCCTGTTGATGATATTGTTAACTTGGCTAGGCAGACGATTCATAGATATGTATATGCGAGATTTGGTTGATGATATTATTAACATAAGCATATGCATTGCTTATGGATATACATATTTATTTATGTATTTATTATACTTATATATAGCACATATGCAAATCGGGAAAAATATGAACTAGTTTTGCGGAGTCTGAAAGTTTGTATTAGATTTTTTATTAATAATTATTATAAGTATTCCATTCTATTAAATTATTATTTAAAAATATCTGTATTAAATTTCATCTATTCATTACTTAATTTCATTAAACACTAATTTTACTAAAACGAGAGCAGCAACAAGTTGAAACACCTGACTTTTCATTCATAAAAAATTGTTGGATTTTATGCCCTGTACTTATTGCAATGCAGTTAAGAGGGCATATACATAGGTGTAGAACAACTGTATGGAGTATGTGAAGAAATTCGCCTTAAGAGTCAAAACAGGACAAGGGAAAAAAGAAGGCGCAAGAGAGAAACAGTGAGAGAGAGAGAGACAGAGAGAGAGAGAGAGAGAGAGAGAGAGAGAGAGAGAGAGAGAGAGAGAGAAATAGAGAGGCATGGTAAATCAGAGCCATTTTTATTTCTTTATTTTTTTTTTCTACTTAAACTCTTTGCCGAGCCTAAGTCTCTGACATAGTTTTAAGTAGTCAAAAACTTTTAGAATAGACTTGTAAGCTATTCATCCCCCTGCCAACTTTTCAACTCAACTCTATTAAGTAAAAGTTATTGCTCAACTTTTTGAACTTTCTGAAAATATTTACAGTTTACTCTAAGTACAAAAGTATTTGCAATGAATTATACAAAAGTGACCTAAAGTTTACATCGATTTTGTTTATTAAAGATTAGGATATTTACAGGGCATCTGCGAGTCGTGCAGCTGCAGCTGAATCGCCTTCATTTGGCATGCTGGCGGCACTTGTGCATTCGTGAATGAAGCTTCTCCACTGCCACTAGCTCCAGCATCATCAGCATCAGCATTAGCATTAGCATTAGCCGACTTCATTCACAAGCTCTGCTTAGCTGGCTTAGCTGCCTCTGCAGCGGTTGCATGCAGCCAACTGATGTTGGCGGAGGGGGCGTGTGCGCAGTTTTGTCGCCCACGCCCATGCTGGAATGAAATATAAAAACTAGTATTAATTTGTTGCTGGCTTTTTGGCTCCCTGTCTGTCTGTCTGTCTGTCTGGCCGGCTGCTTCGATTAGGCAGCGCATTAGTTTCTTGATGCCGTCTTTTGGACAGCGAGTGGCTCGGCTTGGGTGAAGCGGGTGTCGTGGGTTAAACGAGTTTTATTAGAAAATTGTTTACAGCTCTTCAATGCTATTTCAATTGATGGCCGCATTCGCTGTGGGCGCCAACAAGACGACGCACTGAACGTTGCGCAATTGGTAAAGGCCTGCACGGAACGGGCATGCCAAACTGTAACAGTTTTAGCTCCACTGAGCACTGAATAAACTGGAACAATTTAATATACTTTCAAAAAACAAGAAAAGTCGCATTGGCCATATTCGGCACAGCTTGCCAAATACTTTGTTAAAGTCTGTCCGACACAATCAAAATATGTATATGAGAAATAAACAGCGAACAAATAAGGCATCCGGCACATCCGTGTGGGCGTTGCAACGCCTTTTGGGTTGAATTGTTTGTGAAATGAAGCCAGAGTCATGCATATATGTATATCTCTCTCTACATTATATGTATGTATTTATATTATGGTATATATGTATGTATATACATGTATACCTATATAAAAAGCACATGATTATAAACTTAAGGATAAAGCATTAACGCATAAACTTCTTGGCCTGATCCCGATTGATCTGCTTGAAGACGCGCTGCTTGTGACCGCCGCCCCGCTCGTTCATCTGTTTGTAGTAGCCAAAGCCACCGCCGCCCACTCGCTTCTCGGGCCGCTCGCGCTTGGCAGCGCCCACTTTGAGGTCAACCACTGGCGGCACCAGAAAGCCAAAGCTCTTGGCCACCGCCTGCAAGTCCAGCGTGTTCACATTGAATATCTGTTTCAGCTGATGCGAATCATAGGCGCGCACATACGACTTGAACGCCTCCTTGGCGGACTGATTGAGGAAATAGTTTTTCGCTATCAATTTCTCCAGCTGTGAAAAGAACGAACATATGAATATACACATATATATAATTCTGTATAGCTATTGTGCCTACCTGCAGCTGAATGTCGGCAATCTTTTGCCAGGAGAACTCAAACTCATTGAGCGGCACCTTGGCTGCTTTCAGATAACGCAAGAAGCCCAATTCCTCGGGCCGTAGCATTAGCAAAGCATGTCCCGAAGTTCCAGAGCCGCGAGCCGTACGACCCACACGATGAATATACTCGCGTGGATCATCTGGCGGATCGTATTGCACAATCCAATCGACTTGCGGTATATCCAGGCCACGCGCCGCCACATCCGTGCAGAGCAGAATGCCCGACTCGGCATTGCAGAACTGAAAGAAGGTCGTTGTCCGTTTCGTTTGCTTTTGCTTGCCATGTATAGATGTGACCGGCAGATCGATGTAGTTGAAGAGTTCGTGATGGTACTTGACCGACATGCATGAGGAGAAGAAGACCATGACCTTCTTCTTGCGATTCTTTTTGAGGAACGTGAAGAGCACCAGCAAACGCTTCTCGGACGGACAGACAATGTAGCCTTGCTCAAGTCCCTCGACGGTGGCCGTCTCCTGGTTATCATGCACGCCCACATAGATGGGCTCCTTCTTGAGCGCCAGCTTGGACAGCGCATCAATGCGCTCCGTCTGTGTGGCCGAGAATAACATAGTCTGGCGGCGTTCTGAAGAGATAATAATAGCAAATCAAATTTGAGTCTTCATAAAGTAATATTCTTCTCTTACTTGGCAATAGATTGATGATCTGCTTGAGTTCCTCTTCAAAACCAATCTCCAGTATCCGGTCCACCTCATCGATAATCAGACATTGCAAGTTTTTGTACAGGAAGTCCGGAGAGTTCTGCAAATGATCCAACAGACGTCCTGGCGTAGCCACCAGAATATTGATGCCTTTGCTCAGCTTCTCGCACTCCACCTGACGATTGGAGCCACCCATGACTAAGCCGTAGGTATGATGATGATGTGCCATCAGCTCCTTCAGCACACCGAACGTCTGCATGGACAACTCGCGTGTGGGCGAGATGATAATGACGCCCGTACCATTGCGTGGCATAAATCTCAACTTATTGATCAACTCCACGGCGGGTATAAGGAAAGCCAGGGTTTTGCCTGAGCCGGTTTGGGCAGCACCCACCAAATCTCGGCCCTTGAGCAGCGGCGTCAAGGACTTGGCCTGGATTTCGGTCATCTCAGTGAAGCCCATCTCTTCTATGGCACGCAACGTGGCCTCAGAGACGGCGCCTTTGAGCGAGGCAAAGGTGCGATCATCCGAATCGCGATTATCCAATGCTGCCAAAGAGGATTCCACAGTGAAGGGTGCGTCTTCCTCAGTAGCTTTATCATTTGCTGTGGCCGTCTTTTTAGCTGCCTTAGGCTGTAGCTTGGATTTCTTAGCCGGCGCAGGCTCGTCCTCCTCTCCCGCATCGGCTGAGTCAGCAGCTGTAAATATTAAAATTGAATTAGCGAGAATCATTTTTGAAGTTTCTTAAGTTACGATAGAAACGTTTCAGTTTCTTTTTAGTGCATCTCATGCCTGCAATTGACAACATTAACTCGCTGCTCCAGAGCAAATCAAATTCGCCTTTGAATCATCCTTAAATACAGCATTCTAATAATATAATATATGTAATGTACCCTCGCTATCTATCTCCTCGTCGTCCTCATCATCCTCTGCTTCACTCCCGCTCTCCGGGTTCTCTTCTTCTTCTGATTCCGACTCTGAATCGGAGTTTGCGACCTCAATTTGTGGCTTCTTTTTCTGCTGCTGGCGCTTCTTGCCTTTGCTCTGCGGCTGCTGTTGGAAATCATCTTCCAAGTCATCTATTAAGTATATCATGTTTTAAAATTATATACCAATTAAAATACTGTTGTTTTTCACATACCTTCTTCAGGCTCTACAGGCCGCTTCTGTTTCTTCGGCTTGTTTTTTCCAGCCTTTACGACTGATGGTTTCGGCGCTACCTGCTTCGCCTCGCTCTTTTTCAACTCTTCTGCTTATAAAATGTTTTCAATGTATACATACATATATAATTAAAATGCTGTCGTTTTTCACATACCTTCTTCAGGCTCCACAGGTCGCTTCTGTTTTTTCGGCTTGTTTTTGCCAGCCTTTTCGACTGGCGGTTCCACCGCTGTCTGCTTCGCTTTGCCCTTTTTCTGTGAGAGCTCCTTCTTCATTTTCTCACGCTTAACAATTTTTTTCATTAGGAGTTTTTCGCGGATCGACATTTTAAGGAATTGCGGTATGAAAACACAACTTGGAATAAAACAAGCGCGCACGTGTTGAGAACCACGATATTGCCATTCACATGTAATAGCTAAAAATAAAAAAACAGCTGTTCGTAATTAAATCGATACACAATGGTTCGATAAAAAATATGTATATTCCTGTATGCTACTTGTAAATTGCCATTATCTTTAATATTTATTTCAAATGTAATCCATGAAACTATTCATTTGATTTTATGATTAATAACCAATTTTGTGGTTACTATTAAATTCAGTTATATATTCTTTAAATTTGATTAATAGTCGTTTTTTGACCGAGTTGGCATGTTTAAATTTTCACAGTCACAGCGAACAAGTAATTGGCATACAAACGCCACCTTGATGGAAATTTCTATAAACGTTTTTATTTTCATTTTGTACAGTTTGTTTATTTTATATTTGCAGCATTTTGTGAACAGATATACGGAATTCGTACGCAGTCTTTAGATAACCATGCTGGGACTGCAATCCTACGGCAGCTCATCCGAGAATGACTCGGACAACGAACAAAGCGAGGAAGCTGCCAAAGAGTTGACCGCTCATTTGCAGCCCGTGGACAAAACCCATTCTTTGTCCACAACTCTGGCCGTTTGTGCAGCGCCCGACGTCGTGCCAATGGGAACAGCAGCTGTGCCACGTACGCTGGACCCCACGCTCAAGGAAGTCAGCTACAATCCACGCTACGAAGAAATGTATGCGCCCGTCCAGGGGCCAGAGCATCCCAACTTGACAATGCAGCAACGGGCGCCGCGCAACACGCTGGCTGGCTATGTCGAGAAGGCGCATATAAATGCATTTGAATTTGAGAACCAGCGACGCACCTTCCACACCTACGGTTATGCCCTGGATCCCACGGTAGACAACGAAGCCGACGGGCAGTCTTTTGTGGGTGATCTTCAGTCCGCCTACGATGACAATGGCAAGACGGTCTTCGAGTCGCCAAAGCCAAAGAAGATGCGCAAACAGGAGAAGAACGATAATCCAGAGGACATCGAAGGCTTTCTCGGACCATGGGGAAAGTACGAGAACGAGATAAGTGTAGCCAAGCCCAACGAACAGGAGCGAGCCGAACTGGACGAACTGCTCTCCAAGAGGCACAAACGCGGCCGCATACCCGAGGACAAGCCGCTGGAGGAGAAGTCCACGCTTCACAGTAAGCTTGAAACATTGATAGCTGAAATGTATATAATTTATATTTATATTTATTAATATTTTATTTCCCCACAGTCAAGGATGCCTACGATTACCAGGGCCGTTCGTATTTGCATGCGCCACACGATTTGGGCATCAATTTGCGCTCGAATGCGCCGCCACCGAAATGTTTTCTGCCCAAGGCCCACATACACACCTGGACGGGTCACAACAAGGGCATCTCTTCCATTCGATGGTTTCCCAAGACGGCGCATTTGTTGCTCTCCGGCTCCATGGACTGTCGCGTCAAGCTGTGGGAGGTGTATGGCGATCGACGGTGCGTGCGCACCTTCTCCGGCCATCGGCAGGCCATCAAGGATATTGCCTGGAACAACAAGGGCTCACACTTTCTGTCCGCCTCGTATGATCGCTACATAAAGCTCTGGGATGCCGAGACGGGCGATGTTGTGTCGCGCTTTACCACACGCAAAATGCCGTTTTGCGTTAAGTTTCATCCAGATAACAGCAAGCAGCATCTGTTCGTGGCCGGCACCTCCGACAAAAAGATCATTTGTGTAAGTGTAAATCCATCCGTCATAGTTACAGCTAAACTAAGGTTTCATCTCTTCCACAGTGGGACACACGGAGTGGCGACATTGTGCAGGAATACGATCGTCATTTGGGCTCTGTCAGCACCATTACCTTTGTGGACGATAATCGGCGATTCGTGACCACGTCAGATGACAAGTCGATGCGCATTTGGGAGTGGGACATACCTGTGGACATGAAGTACATTGCCGACCCAACGATGCATTCCATGCCAGCAGTCACCTTAGCGCCCAATGGCAAATGGATGGCCTGTCAATCTCTGGACAACAAAATCGTGATATTCTCCGCCCTAAATCGCTTCAAGATGAACCGCAAAAAGACATTCACCGGCCACATGGTCTCCGGCTATGCCTGCCAGCTGGACTTCTCGCCGGACATGAGCTATGTGGTGTCGGGCGATGGCGATGGCAAGTGCTACATATGGGACTGGAAGACGACGAAAATGTACAAGAAATGGCAGGCGCACGATGGAGTCTGCATCAGTGCCCTGTGGCATCCGCACGAAGCCAGCAAATTGGTTACCGCCGGCTGGGATGGTCTCATTAAATATTGGGATTAAATTACAGAAATAGAGAAATAATTGATAAGCACAAAAAGTAAAATATTAAATAATTAAATGAGCTAGAACTTCTGAATTTTAACAATTTTGTTTACATTTACTTCGGCATTGCAGTGGCTGCAAAACTGTTGTGTATTGGTTGCCTGTAAGTGAGAATTCATTGCAAAATTTATTTATTTTGTAATTTTTAATTACAAATTTTAGTATAAATAAACAAACAAATTTACGTTGCTAACGTTTTTGTTTACATTTTGTGGCCAGCTGATAAGAGAGCGCATGCGCAGTGCTTGCCAAACTGTACAATATGGCGCTTGGGCTTGCAATCAAATTTCGTGGCCCACCCCAAGGCGCAAAACATATGTGAGATTGCCAGCCAAAATCAATACTTTTCACACAAGCAACCAGGCGAACGGCGCAGAAATTGTTTTGCACAACAAATAAGCGAAAAGAATTTAAAAACATATACAATTAATTCAAGCTTTGCCAGTGCTGCTGCAACTGTCAAATGGTTTGAACACCATTGAGAAAATGCACATATTTGTAATTTAAGGATTAAGTAAACGTACCAACAAAACACAAGAGCACTTCCATTCGACGAGCACACACAGTTGTCGAGCCATGGCCAAGCCACCCACAGATGCCTCCGGCTTGGGCTATGCCTATCATCTGCCATCCGGCGGCCTTCTGCTGCGCCTCAAGAACTCACTGTCGCAGTTCAGCGATCTGTTCAGCGAGTTCAACAAATACATTTCACCTGCCTTCTTTCACGACCGCTGCGAGCGATCCGTCCATATGCGCATGTACTCCATGCACAAGCGGGAGTTCGTCATGGTCTTTCTCGGCTTCTTCACCTGCTTCGGCCTGGGCATCATCATTGGACTGACCGGCCCGCCAATAACAACAACAGACGCACTCACCGCACAGCAGATACTGGCCAATACGACGCTGGCCAAGAGTAAAACGGTGCTGGCCACTGGGCCCTTTGCCATGAAATCGCCTCTGATGACAACCTATTCGCAGCAGATGTGGCTCATTGCCAAACTGGTCACCGATAACAACGATGGTGAGTGTTCAGTCTACGCTCACACTCTCAGGTCACTCATTCTCTCTCTCTTTCTCTCTCTCTCTCTCTCTGCTTGCACAGATGAGCGCTACGACAAGAGCTTTCAGATCAGCGTCTCCATCGATGGCATTAACGAGCAGCACAAACCACTCAGCGTCCTGGGCACCAGCACCGCCCACAATCGCACGAGGCACTTGCTCTGCGTGCGCAACGACTGCGAGGAGTTCACCGTCATGCATCTGGGCTTTCTCGACTATGCCCACTACATCATCACAGTGCGGTTCTTTGGACTCGAGTCGTTCCATCAGAAGTACAACATCAGAGCCATTACCTTCTATGTGAGTACATTACATATATATATATTAGGTATCTATGTTTTTTTTATTCATATAAAATTTTTGAGTAAAATCCTTTAAATTAATTTCTTTCAGTTCAAGACGTATAACCCGGAGTTTACGCAGATTGAGATTTGGTTTAGATTCATCTTTCTGCTCTTCACATTCATAGTCATCGTAAGTGAAGAAATATTTAAATAATAGCACAGAGTGAATCCATATCTCCTCCTCCCCCTCAGTGCTGGTATGCACACACGCTGCGGAAGTATCCCGTCTATGACTGGTCCATTGAGCAGAAGTGGATATCCGTGCTGCTGCCACTGCTGCTGCTCTACGATAGTGAGTATACAGTTAACTAGATCTAGCTCATCTGCTATAATTGAATTCTTTAACGTAGATCCACTATTTCCGCTGATATTTTTGATGAACTCCTGGCTGCCTGGCATGCTGGACGCCGTGCTGCAGGCAACGTTCCTCTGCGCCCTGCTCATGTTCTGGCTGTGCATCTACCACGGTCTGCGACAGAACGAGCGGCGCTTCGTTAGCTTCTACCTGGTCAAGATCATCGTGGTGCTGCCCATTTGGCTGTGCGCCATTGTCCTGGCCACCTGGGAGAAGTGTAACGAGCTGCGTGATCCCACATACAGTCACTTCGTAGACACCAAGAACTATAATGTGAGTGCAGCTGAGCTCCCAAGTGGATTACCTATATACCTTATTTTTCCCATATAATGTATTTTGCAGGGCCTTAAGATGTTCTTCTACATTGCCTGCTGCATGTATGTGTTGTATCTGGGCGTGCTCCTGCTGCGAGCCTATACCGAACTGCGCTCCATGCCCTATTTTGGTAAGATTTTATTAACTGCCAAATCTCATTGCTTCCATTTTTTCACTCTTCAATTTTTACATTCTCTTTCCCTTATTCTCTCTCTTTGTTACTCAACCTTCCTTCCTCTCATACTCATTCTCTTCTCTATCTACTTCATCAACTTTTCCTCATTTCTCTTCTGCCTTTCTCTGCTCTTTCAGACATTCGGTTAAAGTTTCTCACGCTGCTGATGCTCTTTGTGCTGTCCATCTCCATAACGGTGACCACCTGTCGCTTTGGCTTTGGTATACTGGAGGACAACTTTGTGGCCTCGCTGAATACTACCTACCGGAGTTCGGCGCAGTTCATGTGCTTTTATGGACTGCTGAACTTCTACCTGTACACCATGGCGTATGTGTATTCGCCCGATGGCCGCTTCGCCCAGGCGGAATTGGCTGTGACCAAAGATAATCCAGCCATTTCGATGATTGACGATTCGGATGAGGATGTCGTCTACGGCTCCGACGAGGAGTCCCGTCGGCCACTCACCTCCGTTGGCGGTGCGGGAAAAAATGACTACGACAGCGATTAACATTGCTCGATCAGTCGCATCACATTTTAAACCTTAATTAATGTTCCATGATATGCGATCCAGACAGCGCAACATTATTGTATAAATAACTTATTCTACCGATTGCTGCGTTAACAATACCCTTAACTAAACATGAAGTAAACTTAATTGGTAATTATCTAAATGTTTTTTATAATATACGAGTATGTACTATATGTCAAGTTTAAAACCCCAATCCTTTCAACTGGTTGTAGATGCATAAATGTAAACAATATATCTTCAAAGATTAGATGTTTTAACCACGTTGCAGATACTTTAAATTGAGTACAAAACAAAATATGGAGTTTTTGTTTTAATTCGGTGAAACAATGCTTTGATTCCTTTCTTTAAATTAAATTATAGATCTGGACTTGTTAGACTTCTCATATATATATATATATATAAATTTCTCTGGTAAGTGATATATATTTCTATTCTGAATATGTAACTAAGCCCGGATTTAGTTACCAAACTTCATGTTGTAGCGCCATGCAAATTGTAGAAAGAACTGAAGTTCGTCAGCGAAAGGATTACAAATATTTTACTAGATTGTTTATTACATAATTAACACATTTCGCCAGGTGAACTCAAAGCACACAAACGGCTTAGAAGGGCTCGTTGATGCCAATCTTTAACTTGGTCAGCAAACCAGTGTCACCCATATCCGCATTGTAGCCGGGGCGGTACTTCATGCCGGGCGCCTGGTGAAGACAAATGATGTGAGTTAGACTTTGGGTAAATAAAGCGTAATTGAGCAATTAACTCACATTGTACCAGACATCACGCCAGACTTTGCCGTCGTCGGCGTTGCGCAAGAGTTCGGGCACATCGAAACGTGGCACATTGAAGTAGTTCATCAAGTCGGGCTTCTCGTTGCAGTACTTGATACGCGCCTCGCACCACTCGGTTTCGAGCGGGAAACGCCAGTCGATCATTTTCTTGTTGTGTGGATCCGATTCGTACTGCTCGAAATTAATGCGCTCGATATCCTCCACCACAACCTCGGTTTCGCCGCCGGCTGACCAATCGTAGATGAGCAGCTCGGCATGTCCAGAAATGTCCTTCAGATACTGCTGCTTGTATATGACCTCCAGATCAGTCAAATACGTATCAGTAAACAATTTCGATTTCACCTCATGCTCCAAGTTGCGAGCTTTAATTTGTTTCTGGACTACATCAACGGGCACATCCAGATAGATAACCAAATGCGGTTTCAACAACTCTCCGATGGTATTCTGACGTATTTCATTGTAGACGGAGCGGGCTCCACGGGATATATAGCCTTGGCGGAACATGGCCTCCATGAAGACAAAGTCGGAGAAGGGACTGCGCTCTGTGACCACGCCCTGGCCCGTGGACAAGATGTGCTGCAGTGCATCGATATACTGCGAGAAGCGCAACATGTACATACGAATCTGGAACGAAGCGGCCGAGGGATGTTTTGGATCCGCACAGAAGTTCTTAATGTCATAACTGCGGCAGCTGGGCGGCAGCTCTGGGTCCAATTTACGCATATCATAGCCATATGGATTAATATAGATCAAATCCATATCAACAGCCGGATAGTATTGCATATCCAGTTCCGCGGCCAGCTCCATGGCAAACTTTGTTTTGCCCGCCGCAACGGGACCCTCGACGCAAATCACTTTGGTGTTCTCATCGAAACGCTTCGTGGTCTTGTCGAAAATGGCGCTGAAGACATTGTACTTCTTCGTCTTGTACGGGTAGGGCGGCACTTTGGGACACCGTGGACCGCCACGCATCGTCCTGCCGGAGATATTGCACTTCTGCATGAAGGCGGCAGGCAATCCACTCGTCTGGGCCTGCAACAGTGTGGCAGGAGCGGGGGCGGTCGAGCCACGGCCAACTAGACGCACCAGGCCAACTCGAAACACGGCAGTCATGCTGTAGACATAAAAAGGCCAGCATTAATTACAATCTAAATAATAATAATTACCAATTGGTTGGCATTTTCTTGTGTCTGTGGTTACATCACACGAACTACAAAATACTTTGCTGCAATTTCTGTTTGCCAGCTTTATTTAATGTAGTAATAGCCTTCTTTTTGGCAAATCACGAATGGCAGTTAGGTTGCAGCTTCTGCAAACGCAAACTTTATTGCGAATTCGCGTATAATTTACTCACTTTAAAAGCAAAAATCTAAAATCTATCCAATAACAATTTCGGCCTATGCAGCTGGTGTTGGTAAACGAAAAACTGTGCAGAATTGTTCCACACTCTAAAGTGGGTTGACAGGGTTTCCCGATAGCACTTTCAAATAATTATTTATAATTTTAGAATTTACAAAGTAGATTTTTAGACAGTCGACAGTGATTTTATCGTCAAATCGAATTCATTATTTTATTCAGTTTCTACAATCTGGTCGCTTTGCGGGTCCAGAAAATATACTTTTTTTTAGATGTTGTGACAGCCCTGTGCGTAACCTCGCTGCATTTCAAGACATTTGTTGGGGAGCTCACAATGTATTGGAAGAATATCAATTAAAAGTGCACGACAATTAGTATTTTAATATTGCAAGTTTTTGTAACGCATCCTAAACATAAATACATGTAAGTTATAGTTTTTCCAACTGTGTATTTCGGCCACAATATGCTTTGTGCGGCGTTACGCAACGGAGAATTCAAAAGATTTACGCGTGACACAGTTAAAATAATTCTTTGTATTTTAGCAACAATTTGAAATAAATCAATCAATATGGGGAACTCAGCGCTGTCCAGGGTCCAAATGGAGGGCATCAAAACCATGCCAGTCGATCATGGCAAGCATATGGCCAATGCTGGTAAAGCACCGCCGCCCGAATGTCCCATGCATCAGAAACAGGGCGGCAATGAGTCGGCCTCCGCTGTGCCGCCACATCCCAAAATGCAGGCATCTGAGTGCCCCGTTCAGCACGACAATAGCGATGTCAATCCGTTGAATATGATGCCCCCAGCGAACCAACAGCCGGCACCCGATCAACCCTTTCCTCTGCCCACAGATCGTCAGACTTCGACCATACCAAAGGTAACCGAGGATGGGAGCGTACAATTTTGGCAATATCCCAGCCAACAGATGTTCTGGAATGCAATGTTGCGCAAGGGCTGGCGCTGGAAAAATGAGGATGTCTCCCAGAAGGATATGGGCGACATAATACGCATTCACAATGCCAACAACGAGCAGGCCTGGCAGGAGGTACTTAAATGGGAGGCGCTACATGCTAAGGAGTGCGGCAATCCACGCTTGAAGAGTTTCGGCGGCAAGGCTAAAGATTTCAGTCCACGTGCACGCTTCCGCAGCTGGCTTGGGTAAACGGTTAAAGACAATTCTCTCTATCAATATATTTAAACTATTTTTTATTTGTAGTTATGAGCTGCCGTTCGATCGTCACGATTGGATTGTGGACCGTTGCGGCAAGGATGTGCGCTATGTCATTGACTACTATGATGGCGGCCTGGTTGACAAGGATTATCGCTTTGCTTTATTAGATGTGCGCCCGGCCATGGACTCCGTCGATAACGTTTGGGATCGCATGCGCGTCGCCTATATGCGCTGGAAATACGAATTATCAGAAAAATTTGGCAGCTCTGGCAATAGCAAAACAGCAACTGCTGGTAGCGAATAGGAAGCTTTTTAGGCGTGTACAAAATTGGTCTAAGTTATTATTGAATCCAAAAACTATGTTATAGGCTGCGCTGTATGCATTCAAGTTCGGTGCTGCTATTGAAAAAATATATTACTTTTATTTGACATTAACAAGAGATTTAATATTTTATTGGGGTATTTATCACTAGTGATTTTATGCAATGAGCTCGCACATTTTCGTGCTACGGCTTTCGTGCTGTCGTGCAACCACGACACGCGACCATCGCAATCTCTGGACAAAATTCCATTCAAAGAATGTCAAACTGTTAAACTATCAGTGTTGGGTAATCAGCGATTTTCGTTGTATGTATTTCATTCCTACAAGTGGAGCTGCTGATCGATCGAACAGTCATAAATGTTGTCTGCCAGAATGCGTTTCGTACAATATTTGCGTAAGGGCGATCTCGCTAAGCGCCTCGGTCTTTTGACCGACGATCACAAGTCTGTGGTTGAGTTGAGCGGCGTCGAAGGCGTGCCCTTTGATCTGAAGACTTTGATTGCGCAAAACCCCAATCTGGCAGACCTCGCCAAAAAGGCTGAAAAACAGCCGAAGCTCCCACTAAACGATGACGTCACTTTACTGCCTCCATTGACCGATCCAGGCAAAATCATTTGCATCGGCCTCAACTACCAAGACCATTGCGACGAGCAGAACAAGCCAGCCCCCAAGGCTCCCATGTTCTTCAGCAAATACAACAACACATTGGTGGGCCCAACGGATGATGTGATAGCGCACGAAGTGACAAACGTATGTGAAAAAACTATGATTATGCCATATATTTTCTGATTTTATCTTTTCTATTTTATCTTATCAGAAAATTGACTGGGAAGTGGAACTTGTGGTTGTCATTGGCAAGGTCGCCCGCCTAGTGCCCAAGGAGAAAGCGTTCGACTATGTGTTTGGATACACCATTGCCCAAGACATCTCGGCTCGGGACTGGCAAAAGGAGCTCAATGGTGGCCAATTTCTAATGGGCAAATCCATGGACACCTTCTGTCCTCTTGGCCCTGCCGTGGTGCATAAGAGCGCAATTAAAGATGTGTATGATTTGCCATTGAAGACGTGGATCAATGGCGTCGAGAAGCAAAATGGTAACACTTGCGATATGATCCACAAAATAGATGATGTCATTAATAGACTAACTCAGTGAGTAGCTCAGCAAACATGACTAATCCTCATGAGATTTAATCATTTAATGGCTAATCCGTGACAGGTCGATTACACTGCTGCCGGGCGACATCATTTTGACCGGCACACCAAAAGGTGTGGGCATGCATCGCAACCCACCCGAATATCTGAAAGCTGGAGATGTCATCAAGACAGAGATCGTTGGGCTGGGCACGATGACCAACCAAGTGGTGGCTCCATGCAAGGCAAATTAATTGATGTTATTGAATGTTATGTAAAGTAAACAAGTGTTAAAAAAACATGTTATTAAATCATTTAGCCACTACACTTTAAATGTTTTCGATTTGGTTGCGAAGTACTCATCGCGTTTGTGGTACGGAGCATATGGGTCGTCGATATAATGCTTGGGCCGACGCCAGTAGCTCGTCACCATCTTGTCCAGCAGCCAGCTCTGTGTGGCATTTGTAAATACATGTTGACGTAGACGACGGCGCAGTTCTGGGGACTTCTTAAACATCTTCTTATGGCGGCCAGAGTGTGTACGAATCCAGGCACCCCAATCCAGGCGCTTGAAGCGCTTTAGCACCGCCTTTACCGACTTGCGTTTGCCCTTGATGAGAGAGAACTTTGTGACGCTCCGAGAGGGCAAAGCGTCAAGCACAGCGGGCTGTAATAACGTTGGTGTTAGGCTGCGAGCAGGTAGTAAACTTATTTTGCTCTGAGCAGCAGAAGACGCAGCAATCAAATGACCAAAAAAGTTTCGTTGGGTTTGCTGCAGCGCTAACGCCGGCTGAGCACGGCAGACACTGCGCATTGCTGTTGATATCATATAATTATTGATCACACAATTAATATTTGCTTATGTATCTGCTCAACTTACCACCTGCAACCAGCGAACGTAGCATTTCTGTATCCTCTTTAATTGATAAAAATGATGTCAAAATTTTCTTATGGAACGCTGTCGCGTAACAGCCTCTTGCTCTGTCCAGTCAGCTGTTCAAGAGTAACACATGCTTGGTATTAGACATTCACACTTTTTGGCGACGCAGTGCGCTCATTTTAAAACACAGTTTTGTATACTTCAATTTTTATTATTATTTGTAAAATAGTATAAAATTGAGTCAAATTAAAGTTAGAAATTTATGTTGATTTAATACTACTTACACACATCAACGGCTATCCATTACTGCACGAATGGAAAAGGCTGGCAGCAATCGTTTGCCATTCTTTTGTAAACGTGCATATAACGTCGACGGCCAGCGAGCTAGCCAGTATTTGTCGTTGGAGAGAAATTGGGCAGGAAAATTATTCTCGCCGCCGGTTAGAGTCTGCAGTACGCACCATCGAAGCAAATTAACGAAAATCTGTGGCTACATCATGTACAGACTAGCAGCAATTGAGTGCAAGAGTGCGATACAGGTAATAAATATGACTAAAATCATGTGAAAATCAATCGTGTCGGTGACGTCGGTACCACCCGATCGCCCCGCAATCGCCCACAAACAAAGCCAATTGCAAAAATATACAAGAGTGCTTGTGTGTTATGTCATCTACCAAATGCAAAAAATGTCCAAAATTCCAGGAAGGCCGCATTTGTTGGTCATTGATATGCGTTTCCGTTGCCAATTAGAATCGTTCGATTATATCTTTCTAGCGCACGCTTCCTCCAACCAGCAGCAGACAATACAGCAGTAATAACAACAGAAGTCACAGTGGTAATGGACAACAGCAAAATCAACAACAGCAGGAACAAAATCAGCAGCAACGGCAACGGCAAAGAGGCAGCCTGCCCCCGCCTCCAAATGCACGCGAAGCAGGCTTCGGCAAAGTGATGGTTCTATTGAGCCCACTGGCTGCAGTCGGCGGCGTCATCACCTATTCCAAGTGAGTCTCCAATCAGATTCCTTGGCCTGTCGGGCTAATTTGTGCATGTGTATTTTTAATTGAAGGTACGACAATGATTTCCGCAAGATGGTTGAGAAGAATGTGCCCGGCGCCGAAGCGGTGATCAAAGTGGCACTGCAGGAAGAGCCGCCATTCCAGGGAATCACCAAAAGTGTCAATGCCCAAATCGATAGTATAAAATCGACCTTTACTAGCGTTTCGGACACGGTTAGCTCCGCTTCTAATAAAGTAACCGGACTCTTTGGCGGTAAAAAGGATCCCCCAGTGCAGGCTGCATCGAAACCAAACGAGACTGCGGTACAGAAAACAGATAAACTGAAGTCAGCTGCTACTCCACCTCAGCCAGCTGCCCTGAAGGAAACAAAAATTGTCACCAAGTCGGACGTAGCACCGCCACCGCCAAAACCAGCTGCGCCTCAACCTCAACCATTGCCACACGAAGTCGTGGAACTGGAGAAGGCCATCGAACTGTCGGCCCAGTTGGCAATCAAGGAGTACAATTCTGCTATTGGAGTTCTTAAGTGGTGCGTATTTATAAAAAATATTTATATTTATATATTAACTATACTATAATTAAATATTTGCAACAGTTTCAACGATGATGTTCGTCGCGTGGTCGACAAGGCAGTGGAGCATGGGGAGAACTCGTTGTGGGCAACACTGAAGAACCGAGCAAGTGCAAGAGACTCGGCCGTACAGGTGGCAGAGCGTGCGGCTCGCGAGGCACAGGAAAAGATTGGTGAGTGTGGATTCGACAATAAAAGCAAAATAATAAATAAATAATAATAAATAAAACCCTTTAATGCGATTTCATTTCAGAGCGCTGTCAAATCGCATTGAGTAAGGCAGCCAATGCGAAAAACCAGGAGAAGGTAGAGCAAGTGCGAGATAAGATTCAGAAACTTGTGGCGCATATAAATAAAGTCAAGGATGAGCTGTACCGACAGAAGGATACAGCGAGCGTATCAGATAAATATTGGCGTAGTGTAGAACAGGCACGTAACTATTTTATTGATGAAATCGAGTCGATTTTCCCTGGCATCAATCTGGCTGAGAAGAAGTTGAACCTATCGAAAGAGGATCTGGATTTGTTCATACTGCATGCCTATTCGCATGTGGTGGCCTACCAAAAGGAGCTGCAGCGTCTGCAAACCGACGGCGAACTGCGTCTGAAGCGTGCCATTGATTCGTTGCGCGGCGACAATAGCTCGGAGGCTTTGCGTGCCCAACTCGACTATCATTTGGAGGCTGAGAAGCGCAAGTTAGCGGTGGAAAATCAAAAGAAGATATTCCAAATCCATGCCGAAGCGGACAAACAATTGCGTTTGCAGCTGAAGAAACAAACCGAAGCACATACAGATCATATTAAGGACATCGTTGCGCAGCGAGAAAACGATTTGACGCGCTCTTTCCAGCGTGAAATGGACGATAAACTGGCTGCTGAAAAGGCCAACTACAAGCTCCAACTGGCTGCTATGCTTGGCAAGCTACGCGGAATGGATGCTGCACTGGCTGGTACGTAAGCTATTGAAATGGGAATTAGCTTAGATAGATTTTTATTTATATTATGTTATTTATTGCTTATTGAGTAATCTGGAAAGTGATTCTTAAGCTTTATGAATCAATGACTCTTAGATAGTTAAAAACCATTATTCTTTTCTACCTTAAAATCATCCTGGCTAGCATTTTAATATTTCAAATATATTGCTCTCATATAAATGCTGCTTGTGTAGAAATAGAGGACAAGTTCGCAGGTATATTCCCCAAGCTTACAATTTATATTCATATCAAAAGTTTTATTTTTGCCTAAAATTAATGATAATTTGTAATCTTCATCATAGAGCGCGCTGAAACTGAGCGTTCTGCTAACCAGGCGCAAGCTTTATGGGCTGCCTGCCAAGCCCTTTGGGCTTCTGTACGCACTGCCACGCCCGGTGTCCACTATAAGGATAAACTGAGGCCACTCAAGAACGAGATCAATGCAATTGCCAAGGTGGCTGGTGAGTGGAATTGATAATCGATTTGATCGACTTTATTATTTCATGCCTCACAATTTCCTTTTAGAGGGCGACGAATTGGTAATTGCTGTGCTGGAGAACATGCCAAAGGAGGCTCAGGAGCGTGGCGTATTTCCGGAGGATGCGCTACGTGAGCGGTTCCTGAACGTTGAGCGCATTGCGCGACGTCTAGCATTGGTGCCAGAGAATGGAGGAAGCATACCCATTTATTTCCTCTCATTTCTGCAGTCCCTTTTCATTTTACGGCCAGATAATCCAGTTTCGAGCGATGAGCTAGAGAACAAGCCTTTTGATTATAGCAAATTGGACACCTATGATATATTGAATAGAGCCAGGTGAGCTAATTAACAAACAAGCTAATGGTATCTATAATCTGAATTATCTGCTGTTTGATAGGTACCATGTGGACCGTGGTGATTTCCTACAGGCGCTTAAATACTTAAACCTGCTGCAGGGCGCTCCTCGCGAAGTGGCCAACGATTGGATGAAGGAGACTCGCCTCATGCTCGAGACACAGCAGGCAGCAAATACTTTGATGGCGCACGCCGCTGCAAGCGGTTTGATGTATTTGTAAACTATGTTCCCCACAACGTCGACCGTTTAGTTTATCACCGATTTGTTTTAATTTTAACCCCAAAAAAAAGCACTTCTTTAAAACATAGAATGTCAAATTTTGTTTTAGATTCAATTATACAAATTACAAATATAGAAGAGGCCTGTAAAATGGAAAACGAAACTTAATATGGCTCTGTAATTTGAACTTAAGGGTTTACGACTTTATTTCACACTGTTTCCCATAATTTAAAAATAAGGATTTACGACTTTATTTCTCATTTTTCCCAGCTTTTGTATTTCACTCTCGACCATATCACCGGGCTTCAGATAGCTTGACGGATTGCGATATGCCCCCGCTCCAGCAGGTGTACCGGTTAAAATAATGTCGCCCGGACAGAGCGTCATAAATCTAAATTGGATTCAATGTTAATTACATACACTGATGTATCAATAGCTTTCAGTTAACTTACTGGGATAATCTATGTATGAGGTAGTCTATTTTGAAGATCATATTCTTTGTGTTACCGCACTGACGTTCCTCACCATTGACAATCGTCTTGATCCACAGATTATTGACATCGGGTACATGACTCTTATGGACGATGATTGGCCCCAGTGGACAGAACGTGTCCAACGACTTACCTAACATTGTTTGGCCACCGAGAAAAACATTCCAATCACGTGCATTAATATCCTGGGCTATCATATAACCAAACACACAGCTCATAGCAGCGACACGAGAGACGTGGCGGCATTTTTTGCCAATTACCACGGCTAGCTCGCAGCCATAATCGATGCGCTGCAAATGGTCGAATGAGAGATATTTAATTTGAGCACATTAAGTAATTTGTGGTTACCCCACCTTGGCTATTTGATGGGCACGGATATTATCGAGGGCACCCGTAATGGAGGTGCCGAACTTAACAAAAAACTCTGGGGCCTTGGGCACTTTAATGTTGCGCTCGTTGCAGCTGTCATAGTAGTTGCAACCGACGCCAATAATTTTACCTGGCGAATCAATGGGCGGCAGGAGGCGCAGGTCGGGCTTGACATCCTCAACATCCATATATTTGGCACTTTCCATCAGACTTTTCATACAATATTTCTGGTGTATAAAGCTGAGCATGTCTGGCGCGGCACACGTTTTGCCGGACAATTCAATCATTTTGGAGCCGTTCTCGGACACCATGCCGAGGCGCTTGTCGGTGTCGCCAGCACGTACATATTGCATAAAGCGACATTTCGGAATATAGAAGTCGCTGTTGTAGACGGATTTGATTTGCTCTAACGGATTGACTCTCAGATGCTCCAATCCGAAGCGCTCCAAAGACGAGGCCTTTGCATGCAAACGAGCAAATCCGAGCCTATTACGCAGCAAAGAGACTGCAGATTTCATTATTTGATTTTCATGTATTTGTCTTATTGTAAACGATGGGGTAATTTTGAAGAAGTGCAAACTCTTGTACCTAAAAGAAATTCCAAATGTTTCGCTTTCAATATTTACTCCCAAATAATTGGATTAGTCCATTTTTTGTTTTGAAATGTAAGTCTTGGGTGCGTTGCTGTAAGTGAATGCTGTTCTTAACTGTTTTGATCAAGCTGGATTTAAATCAGAATTTAAAAGGAATTGGAGAGCTATTTCATCTATTTTTAATATGAGTCTATCGGCGCTTATCGATATATTGATTAATATCGTAACGAATAATTTGATTACTTCTTGGCTATTTATTTCTGCAAAAATTGATGTAATATAAATATAAAAACAAGTATTCGTATAAAGCAACAAAAATGCTGTAATTGAGTGTTTATTAGCTTTATTTTAAATTTTATTGTCGGCTTTGACAGGTGTGGCAGCTGTGACTTTGTGCCGTTAAGTAATTGCCAAAAGTAACGAGTATGAGAACTGCATTGATCTGCAGCAAATGGTTGAGGTCTGGCAACTCCAACGTTATTGTGCATGCCTCCAGTTGGGATTTTTCCAGTTCAACAAGTTATATCAATAAAATTACCCTGTTTGTCCAGCTACATATGATTACATATGTAAAATTGACTGAAAACTTGCATGACTCAACCAAGACACTGCAGAGTACAGTTGTTGTTGCAACATGAACGCGGCAGCAGAAGGCAGAGCCAGTGAAAGCCCGACGAGATCGGGCCGCGAGGACAACTCCATGCCAATAAGACTATTGCCGGAGCCAGTGCGACAGGAGCTGTGCGAGCACTTGGACTCTCTGGACGTGTGGCAGCAGCTGGCCGCCTTTGTGAAACTGTATCCTAGTGATGTGCAGCACATACGCAACCAGAGCACACGCGGCCGCTCCCCATCGATGGAGTTCCTGAACATCTGGGGCGGGCAATACAATCACACAGTCTACAACCTGTTTGCGCTCTTCCACAAGTAAGGATCAGCCTTGTTATCGAGCCTTCTCACTAAACTAATTTGCTTTTGCAGAATGAAGTTGCACAATGCCATGCGGATAATTAAGGATCACGTTGATGACAAATTCCATAAATACATTCCGCGCAGCATGCCCACAATTAGCGAGTTGCGTGCACCCCCCAGCACCAGCTCCAAAATCAATAATGGACCACCGTATAACTCCTCGTCAGGCGTCACAGACGACAGCAATATGAATAGCAATAGCCTCGAATCTCCGGGCGATATACGCGTGAGCAGCGTACAACGTGCTGCCCAGTCCTTACTAGAGATTGACTATGAGGAGCTGGTGATAGCCACCGAAAACTGGCGGCCAGAGAACAAATTAGGCAATGGAGGCTTCGGTGAGGTCTTCAAGGGCGAATGGAAACAGCTCGAAGTGGCCATCAAGGCGATGAACTACATCCACAAGCACAACGACAAGACCCAGGTGCACCTGCAGCAGAGCTACAATGAGCTGAAGTATTTAAATACCATACGGCATGACAATATTCTAGCGCTCTATGGGTACAGCATCAACGGAGAGAAGCCATGCCTTGTGTACCAGCTGATGAAGGGCGGGTCGCTGGATTCGCGACTCACGCATAAGTCGAAGCAGCCGCTGGCGCCGTTGACTTGGCAACAGCGTCTCTGTATAGCCCTGGGCACAGCCAAGTAGATTGAAGCCTCACTTTATGTTTATTTATTTAATCTTAATATATATTTCCCTCACAGAGGCATCTACTTTTTGCACACGGCACGCAGCAAGCCGCTCATCCATGGCGACATCAAGCCCGCGAATATATTGCTGGATCAGTGCCTGCAGCCCAAAATTGGCGATTTCGGCCTGGCACGCGAGGGTCCCAAGTCCATCGACGCGGTCATAGAAGTACGGCAGATCTTTGGCACCCGCATCTACTTGCCACCCGAGTTTCTCACTTCCAAGAAGCTAAGCACTGGCGTGGACATCTATAGCTTTGGCGTTGTCCTGCTGGAGATGTTCACTGGCCGCCTCATGGCCGAGTGCACGCGCCCAAATGAACAGCAAAACTTGCTCAAATACGTCAAGGCCAAATGTCTGCAGCCGCAACAGAATCGTCTGGATCTCTTTGACAAGCATCTGGTCACGCCCATGGGCGATGAGCTGGACAAGTGCTTGTGTGCCATAGAAGTGGGCCTCAAGTGTGCCGCATCCAATCCGCAGGACAGACCCTCCATGGACGAGGTTGTCAGACGCTTCAAGACCTTTAGCACTGAATCTTAAATATGAACATTCACAAATTGCACTCCAATATACATACTTATTATATATTATTTTTATACTTTTTATATGACTTTTGTTATTATTGATATATGTATGTAAATATATATGTGTATAAACTGTTGTCCATAAAATGCATACCAAAACATTTAACCTTAACAAATATATAATATATATATTTTTGTAACAAATAAAGCTTTTTAAGTTGCCTAAGTTTCTATCGAGCAGCACCGACTGCACATACTCGTGCATTTCACAAAAACAGTTAAATCTTGTGGTTTGTGTGGAGAGGCGAATGGACAATCGAACAAGACATATATTCCTTAAAGTAAATACTCTTTCAGAATATCAATTAAGAGGTATTATTTTGAGGAAAATATCGAAGAGAATCTTAAAATTAAAAACTTGGTAAATTGTTATTAAAATGTCAAATATTTCGTAGATCTTCGATTATATACTTCACAAATTTGTTTGTATAACATTTTCTATATTATACTAGCACTATACTATTTATATACACATTTTAGTCCGGCTGTTTTGAGTCAACTATCTAAAAATAAAAAAAATAGTAAAAAATAATTGATTTTCAAAATTGATTTATTTTGGGAATATATTATAAAAGATTATAGATTGAAGAAAAAAGAAAACGAATAAAAATAAATATAAATTAATAAGGAGAAGAGAAGTGAAAAGAGAGCGCAATAAAAGAAACGAGAGTAAAGGAAATAAAAAACGATAGACAAGAAATTGGAGTAGTTAGAAGGATCAAAATTAGGTAAGTCCTAAATATACCCGTTATAATATAATTCATATTCAAGAATTAACCATGAATCGATCAATCGTACCCGCAATAGAAACTAGAAGACTTCGCCAAAATATTCCCTTGCCTTTAATGTCAATTTGTTAGTGCTAGACACATTCTGTAGTCCGTAGTCCGTAGTTCGTAGTCCGTTGGGACTGCGTTAGCTAAATGTTTTGATTCTACCGTCAATTCGGTCATTTGAGCTTGCGTCAATAACAAATACATTTGACTATACTTTGTTACTAATTTTCGTTTTAAATAGAACACAGGATAGCTCAATTTGTTTTTTCCAATTGACAAACACTATGAATTTGAAAAATTCCAAGTTTTACAAAAGAATTCAGGAGCTGCGCAATTTCTCAAAAGAGAAAATACGTAAGGATCGAGAGCAACGGGGTCTGCGCACCCCAGTCATACGTGGCGTGGAAATGGCCTTGTCCGAGTCCAAATGCGTGGCCCCAGTCATCGAATTGGAATGGTCCCAGCTGGCGGGCCCCCTGAAAGAGACGTGTTCGCCGCGTCGCCGCCCCTCCCCGCCCAAGATCAAACACAGCAAGAAGAAGGCAAGCGCGGCGGCAGAGCCACGCCTGAAGGGCGGACAAGGATTTCAGCCGGTCAAGACAATCGGCCTGAATGACGAGGCGCCAGTTGAGGGCTATATAGATCTGAACAATTTGCGGTTTCGTGTGGCCTGCACAGCCCGAACAGATACCTCTCCACGACGTGAGGAAATTCTCAAAGTTAGGTGAGATCTCTCTTTGTTTCGCTTGATTGAAGTTTTCCATTCCAATTTCGCAATTCCAATCAGTGATTCAAAGAGCGCCATTTGTGTATCCAATTCGCGTTACGCGATGATCGGTCGCATCTCCAAATCGTTGGGTTATAAATTGGTCAAGGAGTCGAAGTTGTGGAATATACTGTGGTCTGATTCGTTTCCCGGCGTCGAGCTCTTCAAGAACATGAAACGCTTTCAGCAGATCAATCATTTTCCGGGCATGATCGAAATATGTCGCAAGGACCTGCTCTCACGTAACCTAAATCGCATGCTCAAACTGTATCCACACGACTACAAAATATTTCCAAAAACCTGGATGTTACCCGCTGAGTAAGTTTTGCTGTTCTCCTTCGTCTACCCCATATCTAATAACCGCTTCTCAGTTATGGCGACGCAATGCACTACGCTCAAAATCACAAGCGTACGTTTATTTTGAAACCGGATTCGGGTGCTCAGGGGCGTGGCATTTGGTTGACCAACGATCTGAAAACCATTGGCCCCAACGAACGCCTCATCTGTCAGACCTATATACATCGAGTATGTAGTTTTCCTTTCAATATCTCAATATATATTCCTCTCTACCAATAATCCTTTATCTCTCTCTCTCTTTCTCTCCCTCTTCAGCCGCTGCTCATCGATGGCTACAAATTCGATTTGCGCGTTTACACACTGATTACGTCCGTGGACCCATTACGGCTTTACGTCTACAATGAGGGTCTGGCACGGTTTGCCACCAACAAATATGTGGAGCCCACTCCGGGCAATGCCCACGATCTGTACATGCATCTGACCAACTACTCGGTGAACAAACGCAACTCCCAGTACGATCTGTGCGACAATGACGATTGCGGCAGCAAACGGAAGCTGAGCGCCATTAACAATTGGATGACCAGGCACAACTATGACGTGGGCGAGTTCTGGTCGAATGTGGACGATGTCATCATCAAGACCGTGCTGAGCGCGTGGCCGGTGCTGAAGCATAACTACCATGCCTGCTTTCCGGGCCACGATACGATACAGGCCTGCTTCGAGATACTCGGCTTCGACATTCTGGTGGACTGGAAGCTGAAGCCGTACATACTGGAGGTGAATCATTCGCCCAGCTTTCACACCAACGAGCAGGTCGATCGTGAGGTCAAGAGGCCACTCATCAGGGACACCTTATCTCTGGTCAGCACCGTGCTGGCGGATAAGAAGCAGATTATGCGGGAGGATCGCAAACGCGTCAAGCAGCGCCTGCTCAAGTCCAAGAGCGAGTGAGTAGATGCTAGATCTCTGGATGATTTAACCTGACCGATCCTCGCATTCCATCTTTACAGCGTGCAGCGCTCACGCCTTGTGGCAGGCGCCACCAAGGTCTTGCCCAACAAAGAGGGCAGTCCGACAAATAAGGAGCAGTCACCAGAGCCGGAGGCGGACCCCCTGGCCCAGCAAATTGCCTGGGAGGAGAGCCACATGGGGAACTTTCGTCGCATCATGCCACCACCAGATCCCAGTCGAATCAACTACTACGGCAAATTCTTTGGCCAGACCAATCTGGTGTCCATTTTCCAGGAGACGGCGGCCAGCAAGAAGCGCGAGGATCTCGCACGCAAGATGCGTCTCCAGATCGAGGAAAAGAAGGCGAAACAGGAGCAAATGCTGAATTCCCGCAGCAAGCGCAAACGTCTGATCCAGCCTCGCCTGGCACGCGAGAAGCATCGCTTGAATCTCTTCCGTCTGAAGGAGAACTGGGCACCCGGCTATGTATCCGAGGCTGAGGAGCGCTTGCGGAATACCTGGCAACAAATGCGCACCGAGGCTATAAAGAACCTAAAAATTACAGAGAGCGTAAGCATTACTATTCTATATTAAAGAAGTGCTCGACTAGGAGATGGGCTACTGCCTGTGGTATATAGGATTTACAACGTTTACAGATCACCTTTTCAAGTTTCTAGTTTTCTTGGCTTTTGAGATCTCTGTCTACTCACGGACGGACGGACTTTACGAAATATCCTTCTGCATGCTGCATAGACTTTCCCAAATATCCTAATTCCCGAATTGCCCTTACTATACTTCCCCCACTCACTTATTTCGAGCTTCTCTTTAACGTTCCTCTCCCTTCGACTCTAGATATATTCGCTGCTCTTCCAGTTTGGTCATTTGAGCAATACAGATATCACGACCTTTCCAAATTTGTATCACTATTTGCAATGTGGTTATGATATAACGGGAGCTACGTGAACATTGGGTGATAAGAGGACTGGTAAAGCAGTTGGGATAGAAGCGCTGTGCACGCTCAATAAACAGTATATAAACTCAAAAAACCCCATTCAAATCAACAGACAAGATCGAGGATCTATTTCAATTTGGTGGTCGCAGATGAGCCTGGCTCTGGTTAAATCACTCAAAAGTTGCCAGCAAAAAAACCAATATACATGCATACTTATATGTATATGTATGTGTATGTATAGTATGTATATGTATATATGCATTTATCTATATATATGTATGTCTACAACTGTAACGGTATTTGGTTATGAATTTGTTAATATTTTAAAATTTTAATTAACTGTGCATCGCACAGCATTGGTCGTACGGGAGAAACTACATTTAGAGTATAAGTAATGTGCAGTAATTGTGGTCTTAACCAATGAAACATGTTTGTATTGCCGAAATTAACAAATTGAATTCAAAATAATAATTATTACAAATTTTACGTTTTTATTTAATTACATTTTTTCGCGTGCGAACCATTTCATTATCATTGAAGGTAATGAACAAAATAAACAGATCAAAATAAATAGATGATATATATAAAGAAAAGTCAATATAAATCTGTAAAAGTAAGTAATAATATAAATGTAAAATGAAATGTTAGAACATGATATTATTTTAAGTATTTCTTAGTATCAATATCTTATACAAATATTAAAAATATATAGACTGCTATTAACACTTTATCTACTTATTAACCCTAGGAATAAGAATGTTTTTGTTGATATAAAATATTGTTCTACTTACTAATATAGCTTATGCCTTATAAAAACAAATACTCTTGTTTGCCTTTGTTTACAATTCATTCCAGACTAATAAACCAATCGAGCCTAAAATAAGATATTTTGTTTTGATATGAATATCAGAAATTAAAAATAAATTATTTAACATAGAATCTCGCTAATCTTTCGTCTACCTATTGGTCATACTACGCAAATTAAAATAAATAAATTGTAGATCACATTTCTATATATTTCCTATGCTTTCGCTTGGCAAAATGCCATCTCGGATCAAACTGAGAAACGGAGAAACATCATAAACATTTGGATTTTGGCGCCTGTTTCTATAGCTGTGAATGGAAAACATTTAGAATTTCTCAAGAGCATTTTCGAGTGTTTGAGAGAGGGACGGAGAACGAGGGAGAGCGAGAGAGAGACACGGAGGCACTGCACAGCAGCAGCTCTTCAGTCTGGCCAAGGAATAGCAGATTATTGAAGGAATACAGAGTTTATTGAAAAAGCAATTTGCTAGATTAGTTGGGATTGCATCGTGTAAATTCTTGTGAGCGTGTTTGGCGGCATGTTCCGAGTGTCGCAGGAGATTCGCTTGAATACGAGCGCGGCGGGCGCCGCGGGGCAGGCCCAGGGACTGGCCGATGTCGGCGATATCAGCAGCAGTGCGGAGAACTGTATTTTCGGTCGATACCAGCGCACGCCCGATGCGGGTGAGTGTTGCACATGCGGAAGTAAACATATACATACGTATCGCTGGCTATTTATAAATCCACCACAGATGCGTATCCCACAGAGCCGCCGCATGTCTATGTAGCGCCCGAGCTGACCGACGCGGGCAAGGTGCAGTTGCTGCATTTGCCCAGCGGCGCGGTGCGCGTCAATTCCACGATTAGCTTCGTCATCAAGCGCAATGGGGTGAAGGGCAATTTCGATGTCCGCCTCGAGACACCCAGCGGACAGCACGGAGCGCCACTGCAGCTGACGCAGCTGGATCCGGAACGCTTTCAGGTGGAATGTCAGCTGACGCAGGCGGGCCTCTATAAGGTGCACATCAAGTGCAATTCCGTGCCGTTGCCCAAGTCGCCCTACATTATAGTCACCATAGCTGGAGTGGCGACACCAATTGAGGATGGGAACGAGCATGCAGCCACCAATCCATCAAGTGAGTGTCCCATATATTCAAGTGTTCGCATTTCTAATATATGGGTATGTAGTGCCCCTCTTCGAATCCGATGCCAGCAAAGTTCATAGTCGCGGCCTGGGTCTGACCCATGTCAATCTGCTCGAGCGAAACGAGTTCACGGTGGATGCCAGCTCTGCCGGCAGTAATATGCTGTTTGTGGGCATACTGGGACCGCAGGGACCATGTGATGAGGTGCTGGTCAAGCATCTGGGCCGGCATGTATACCGTGTCGCGTACCAGGTGCGGGAGCCCGGCGACTACACATTGGTGGTCAAGTGGGGTGAACAACACATTCCAGGATCACCCTTCAGCCTCTGTGCCGAGTAACTGGAAGCACTTAAAGCAGGCTGGAAACTGATCGCGTTCTAGCTCGGCAGCTATTTCTGGGTGACATTTTGGCTAAGTATACATTGTAGTGTTTACATACATATTAAAATTTTTGCATAAAATATAATATTTTTAAATTCGAAAAATAATGAATCCCCAATCAAATTAATAGTTGCAATTACAACTTTATCCCATCCATTAGCTTCATTGATTACGAACTACGCTGACGAACGAAGTCGTTCGCTCGCATCATGAACCGAACCATTGGCAGCTCTTTGTTTTTGTTGAGTTGCCATTCAAAATACTATGTCAATAGCTCATCCACCAGTTGCCTGTTGCGGGAAGCGTACTCCGCGGCTGAAGCTCATTCTATGTGCAATCTAATGATGATTACCAACACTGATGACGACGACAACTAAGCGAAAGAGCAACATTATCATTTTTTGTTATTTAGCCGACGCTAATGACGTTCGCATTTAGTATATGTGCTAGGCAGTCGGCAGGCAGTGAGGGGAGCGGCATGGTATCCAACCTAATGATGATGACTGCCGTACGTCGCATACGAATGTGCGTGTGTGTGTGCTTGTATGCGCGCCAACAATAGCAGTTGCCCATCATAGTGTTAGTGTCTGGAAGGGGGAGTACACAAAAGGTTGCCACAGTCGCAGTTGATGATGATGATAATGCGTTTGCGTTGCTCGCCTTAACGAGCTGCCGCTGTAGCTATTGCTGCCGCCGACTGGCGCGCTTAAGATAAATTACGTGGTCATGCTCATGACTGGAATCAAGCTAGAGCGCATCGCAAAAATCATTACTCATTGAGTTTGCTGTAGGCGTGGCTGTACTATATACATACATATGTACATATGATAACAGCGTACTAGGTTGATTGGCATATTGTGTTCGTCTTTGAAATTAAACTTGGCCCATTTCAACATGCACATGCACACAAATGTTATTTTGAATATTTTGCACAAAACACAATCGGGGTGGCAACGCTGCGCATTTTCTAGGTACACTAGCTGCACTGCTCACACCATGTTGCGCGCTCTATCGCTGTCTCGCTTGTAGAACATCATTATGGCCGTGTTGTGTCTTGCCATCATTAGTGTTGGTAAATATCTCGAGCTGAACTGCTAACTACGTTTTTCGTGTGTGTGTTCTTGAACATAATTAAAATTAAATTATTTAACTTATTATTAAGTTTTGGATTTGGCGTGTTGTGCTTGTTGTATTTGTAACACTGTTTGCGCGACCAGCTGCTGCTCATGCTCGGCTCATGAGCATTGAACTTACGATTGCCGTAATCGAAGGAAAAGTATGTACCTGTGCGTGTGTGTGTGTGTATCTGTATCTTCATTCTTTGCAAAGGGAAAAAACTGTTGTAGTTGTACGCGTGTGTGTATTCAAGAAAAGTAACCATCTCTTGCCCCCACGGGCAACAACAAAATATACGTATTGTTGTTGTTGTTGTTGTTGTTGTTTCAGCTGCTGCTGCTGTTGGCCCCATCAACTGCGGGCCAGCAAGTGCCAATGTAGCGGCAACGTCGACATCGTCGTCATTCTTGCTGCCGTTGCCGCCGCTTCTGCTGTTGTTGTCGCTGCTGCTGCTGTAGCATCTTCATTTGGCCGCAGCTTTTGTATACTTGAAATACCGCTTCAGTACAATTTGAGTTGCCGTCGCGTTAGCTTCTACTTATTTGTTGTCTCGTGCCAGCTACGCGTGCATTTACACCTTGCACTTCGGCTTTTGTTTACCAGCATTAAGCTTAGCATGTGAGTGTGTGTGCGTGTGCGGTTATGTGCCGGCGTACAGCTTAATGATAATCTAATACTCTTAATTATGTGCAACACATGCGTGAGTGTTTAAGCATGTGTGTGTGTGTTTTCGTGTGCACAAATGCAGAGGGCTGCCAGATTTTTGTGTTTTCATGTGCCAAAAAGTATATATAAACATAATTATTTAAAATACATTATTAGAACCATAATCATTATCACTCAAACAGGTGCCGTCAACTATTCCATGAAATTATATTAACCGCACGTTCAGCTTCATAGTTACATATACATAGTATAAATTACATTATTTGCAGTCGGACAAAATGTTAAACCTTTCTTGATAATTTATCTATAAAAATAATTCAATGATATCAGGTGCGCGCGCTTAAAGTAAACATATGTTAACAAAGGAACGGTTGCGAATACTTTAAAGACTATGTTCCCTCATTAAGGCCAAACTCTAATCATTTTTACTACCCTCTGATTTGAATATCATTGGACAAAATAGTTTCGACTCAAAATGTGACTTACGACTTTTAAAATATGCAAATCCTCTGACGATAAATTAAATATTGCGAGCTTAAATATTTGCATACAAATATTTGTAAGTAATAAGATTAGAAATTATGAATCTAAAAAATTTTACCAATTTGACATTATCGAAGAACTGCATCAACAAATTATAAGAGAAATAAAAACTGATAAATTTACTTTGACATTGTATTTTTACGATATAATAATAGAATTTTTAGTTATATTTCCGTAAACCGCCCAAAAATGAATCAATATCATAATAATATAAATCTAATGATGCCCTTTATAAATCGATTTGAATATTTCAGGTGCGGTTCTGAGGTGCAATTATGTTTCCATATTGATTAGCGTGCTCCATGTCCAGCTCCGATTCGCAGCCAAATTTTGTTGGGCAACTGTTTGTGGCAAGTGAGACCCATGTGAAATGCCTGTGAGTATGCTAAATTAGTAGATTCCGATTATATTCAATCCTAACTCAACTCTCTCTGGTTAGTATGAAAAATTCAACAAAAAGCGCCGACAATGGGAGGATAGTGGAGTATTAGAGCTAATTAAACTATGGAAAGTTTGCGCCTATGAATTGCGCACAATCAAACGAAATGGACACCTTTATGTGGCTATGGCAAAGCAAGTGAGTAGCAAACAAATCAAATATAAATAATTTCAATGCCAATTCAATTTACTACAATTATCCAATTATCTGCTTCTATGTTATATACATTAGTTCCTTGGTTAATGTCTATTGCCTCCATTCTTATCTTTACAGCTAACGGGTCTTGGCGTACCCGTTACCGCGCTAGAAGTACACTTTAAGGTTAATAATCTAACACAGCGTTACAGACAGGAGCAAAAGACATTTGAGACAACGGGCATCATTAGCACGTGGAAGTTCTACAGCCAAGTGGATGATGTTTTCAAGAGTTTGGCTGCACACACGGGTTACAAGTGAGTGCCATAGCCAAAGACAATCAATATGCCCCTTGGCTAATTCAAATCTATCCGCAGAGACAAACGCATGACGAGCTCCTCGAATGCCAGCAGCTTACCATCGACATCCGAGTCACCAGTTTGGAAAAATCCAATGTCTCAGCAAGAGTTCAATAGCAACAATACGGAGGGGTTCTACAAGTAATAAACCTGTGTAAACATATATTTATTATAAGATTATTAATTGGCGCTTGCTTGCAGAACGGAGTATGGCATGCATCGCCACTTTATGGACCACTCCCAGCCGCCGCCGAATGCGGGCAATGTGGATAATTTTATGGCCTCATCGGCGGCGGTGGCAGCTGTGGCGGCGGCTGCCTCGGCGCGGCTCGCCGACAGCAATATGGAGCAGCAGATGCAGAATACGGCCGGCGCCAGTGGAACCGGTCCAGGTGGCAATACCAATGGCGGCGTGCCCAACTATAATAAAATCAAAAAGTCCCACGAAGATTATGACAAGTTCGTGGACATTGTAAAAAACATTGTGGACACACACAAGACCACGCCCGATAAGGTGGACGCGTTCGCCGACTTCATAAAGTCCTATATGCGCCGTTGGCCGGAACGGCTGCAGGACGAGGCCATCAATCACATGACAAACTATGTGGTTGTTAAAAACATGGAGCACAGCATGGGCAGTGTGCCCGGCGTAAGTTTGCACAATCCTGAGGGCGTGAACAATCGGCAATAACAATACAAGCAGGAGCCCAACAACTAAAACCCGATCCGCGGGAGTTGTTGGACGATCGTCGTGGCGGTCGTAGTTGTCAGCTCCACGAATCCAAGAACAAGGGCAACAGCCGGAATTTACTTAAATCAAATGTGGCGCAAAGTTACTTAAAAACATAAAAAAAAACACGAAAAAAAAAGAAAAATGAAACAGGAATTATATATCTGCAAACAGCAACTGAGAGAGATCGGTCAGTTTTGCTTAGATCATATTTTAAACGATTTCAGCAGTATTTTTTGTATAGTAAAAATATACAATAAAGTTTTTAGTTGTATGCCAGAGCATTTCGCTATGCTTCGAATTGAGTTCGATATAGTGGAATCAATACACACCCACACAGACACAAATACACACGTAAACAAACACTTGATTTGTAGAGTATAGAAAGTACAATACGATTATATGTAATATGTTTAGATATCATTTCCTACTGTTAGCTGTAAACGACAAAAACCTAAATGAATAAACGCTTTAAAAAAACAGAAGACGAAAACAAAGTCGAAGATGGACAGAAATTAGGCTTAGTCTGGTCAGGATTCTATATATATATGCCATCCTATTGAAATACCCTCAACAAATGTTTTGTAAAGCTTGAATTTTATTAACTTCAAATGCGCTGAATTTGACACGCGACACTGTTAAACATATTCGCATTGGAGGTGGCCGTGGGAGCAGTGGGCGTGATCAGGAAACGGGCAAAGGTTCCGCCTTTATTGTCAGCCAAGCGTCCTGGATTGATGACCAGACAATCGTTGACCAGTCGTATGAAATGCCGCTGATCACTGGGCAGGATGAGCACGTTGGGCAGCTGCTTGAGCTGTGCATATTTCTGGGCCAGCTGCGAGTCGTAGGACATGTTCTCATCGGCCGGCGGGCAGACCGGATAGAAGGTGCCCTGATTGAACAGATGATTGATGGCGCGATGCATGCGCTCGCCTGCGTTGGCGGCAAACTCATGGCTCAGCAGATGGTCCACCACATCTGTGGAGCTGACGCCCAGCGTGATGCCATCCAGATCGACCAGCGAGGGATCGGGTAGCATGTGCAAATTGGGATATGTTTTGCGCACCACTGGCGAGGGTGTGGGATAAACCGCTGGAGTCATTGCATCCTTCTGGCTGCTGACCAGCAGCACTGTGGTGCTAGTGCCTACTGCCTCCATGATGCCCGCAATCATCTTCTCAAAGAACGACTCGAAGGTCTCGGCCAGCTCAACGACCAGCTTGTGCTCTGCATCCAGAAAGGGACCCGTCAGCAGCAGCACGTCGGGTCTGTGCTCCTGGAGATACTTGAGCAGCTGATGCATCGGATCGTAGAACAGATCCGTGTTGTGGGTATACGGTCCAGCAGCAACCACAAAGTGCACATCGCGATCCACTTTCAGTGGCGGTGGCGGCGTCAGTTTTCGATCTGTGTAAATCTCCTCCACCACAAAAGTGTCACCGCGTGGTATAAATCCTTTGGCTAGCACCACCTGGCCGGGGAATATGCTAGCCGACTTGATTCGCGAGAAGTTGAGGGCCAAACACTTCTCGTCTGTATTGAGCACGGCTAGCAAAGCGGAGTGTGCATCCAGTGGCCCGTCATCGTCGGAATGTATCATGCCCACGGCATGGAGTACGTGGAGTGCGTCTAGCGTGTGTCTATCCTGCGGATACCAGCTGCACTCAGCGGCACCAGTGCTGCCCAGCTTTTTCTCCACCAAGGCTTGGCCAATATCGACGATACGATCGTGCAAATCATCACATCTGTCGTAGAGCAGGTCGTTCATGTACCTCAGATTAGAGATTGTCAATGGAGCATCATTGTGAAGCAATTTCTGGACCACGGGTAGCGTTTGCTCGATCTTTGACTGCCAAGTGCAGGCGGCTATAAGCTTGGGATGACCAAAGGAGTCCACAATATCACCAGGTTTTCCATTCGTCGTTGTTATATCCGCAGCTGGAGTTCTCTTTGCAGATTGAGGCGTAAAGCTTGCCGGGCTGAAAGCTGCACCACTTTTCAAACGACTCTGCTTATTTACCGCTTTAGGTGTTCTCGGCTGTGGGGAACCAGATTTTCCCACATACTCATCCATCATGGGATCATCTTCTATCAGGCCGTAGGTGGCTAGAGAGCTTGCTTCCAATGCAGCAGGCTGGGATTTGGTGTAGTGTGTTGTCTTCTTGTTGCCGATTTTTTCACGCTTCACTTGTAGCACCTTACGCTCGAACTCGCCAAGATTTTCGTTCGTCGGTTCATCTCCATTAAGATGGGATAAACTAAATGCCATCCATTGCTCCACGAATTCGGTAGCATCGTTAATGCTGTACGAGAGAGCGAGCTCCATGCATTTCTCCAAGACTGGGGCACTCGGCTCTATGCCCATTTCATCAAATTGCTGTTGTAGTTCGGCTTCCATTTGGTTTGAGTCTGTCTAATTTGTAAACAATTATTTAGCTACGGTTAGTAAACAACCTTTCACTGAATGGTATTTTGGCGGGAAACCGATAACATGTATATCTTTTACCAGCTGTTATTGTCATTCACAGCGACACTTCGATAGTTATAACCGATAGACTAGCCAAACTGTAATCGGTGGTATTTTGTGCGTTGCTCAACACATTTCAATAGTCAATGCAACAGAACAGACGTTTTCTCGGGCGTATAACTAAATTAATAATAATTAAATTTATAGTAAAACACATTAGTTAGGAAAGTGTGCAATATGTTAAATAGAGAGATTGTTGCGTTCACGCAGCACCAGGAAATGACGCAAAACTAGGAGCCAAAACACCAGCAGCAGCAGCAGTAGCAACAACAACAACAACGGCCCTGCAGCAACAATACACAAACAGCAACAACAACACACAGAAAACATAATTTGGTCAATTTGCATATTAAAATAATAAACGAAACAGAAAGCGGATTAGGTAATTCACGCACAGCCCATATAAAATGAGTAAACTGGAAACGGACTCAGACAGCTCTGAGGAATTTTTTGATGCCGAAGATACAACACCTAATCGCTCCTCAACACTCTGGTAAGTGGGTCCCCCGCTCAGACCCTCCAACTCAGGCAGTGACTCACCCTATTGACGTGTGTATTACTCTTTCGCACTTTCTTGTCGTTGCAGTCGTAAATTGCCAGCGGATTGCGCACAGGAGTTCATCTTTCCAGAGCCAGCGGTGCGTGTAAATGCGGCCGCCTCTTCGGACAGCGATGCAACGCCCATTGGCGCCAACACGCCCGCCACCCGCAGCCCTACAAATAGCCTGGGCGCTCGACTTAAGCAACAGGATGCGGCGGCAGCCGCTGCAGCGGCCGCGGCGGGCATTTTCGTCGAGCCCAAGCCAGTGAAGGGCGTGGTAAGTGCTGTGAGTGGGCGGCATAAATTGCTTTTTGGTCTGATTTGAGTGCATGCCTTAATGGTACCAAATGTTTTGTTAGCTGTTCAGTTGTCATACCCATTCCCCTTTAGAGCCAATCGCTCGTACCCATTACAAATTCTTAACACGTCTTGCGTTTTCCCTTTTCTGCTCTGTTGCTCACTGTGCGCAAAAATAAAAGAGAATTTAAAAAAAAAATCAATGCAAATTTAAATGTGCTGATTTCACTGCGCTTCCCCCAAAATATAAAACAAAACAAATTAATTTACCCCTTCTTCTGCTCGGCCCCCTACCCCCCAGTTGCCATCCATATGGTTTGTCTGCTCATATGGTTTTCTCTCTATTACTCAAGCAACCCATTTGCTTTATGTTTGTTTTTATAATTCACGTTTGCGCCCCTGTGAGTTGCGTAGCATTGTCAGAGATTTGCCGCAGCTTGTCATCAGGCGGCCGGTCCGACAGGCGCATATAAATACGGCGAGGGCTACCTAATGGGTTTAGTATTGCTTGGCCTACCAAAGCGAGAGTTTCCTCTTCTAATTTTTTTTTTGTTGTATAATATCATTGTGCATATTTAAGCAATATTTTATTGGCCATACAGTGAAAACTTTCATTTCTCATCAATCACATTTTAATACCTATTTATAGCTCTTCTTGTAGCTCATCTCGTATATATATGTATATGTATATAGATATATATGTATATATATGTATTTATAAATTGAACCATCTATTAAGGCACTTTGTTGATTTCATAAAATATTTTTATATGCCACTTGTTGACTTGTTTTTGTATTTCGACCAATTTTATTTTTTTTTTTTTTTTGGCATCATGTAAATGAATTCAATTTGTTCCCGGGCATTTGTTAACTATTTATAAAATTAATATACATAAAGAGCTTGCAAATGATTTTACTGTTGCCCCGCGCTCTGATTAACGCAATAATTATCAAAATTTGCCCTTATCAGAATTAATACTGATAATAATTGTTGCTTCGTGCTTTTATCAGGTGTGTATTATTTATCATTTTTTTCCTATTGTTTTTTTACGTAACAATTAATAATTGTTTTTGGTCAGGGTTTGGCCCATAAAGCAGGTGTAACACGCCGCCGCAGCACGTTTTCATTCATATTTTACTCACAATATATTATAATAGTCAGAGCTGTCTGTTAAGGGGAGTTAGGAGGGGGTCCGTAAGGTAATAGCTCTTATCAAATAGCGTCGAGTGTTCCGTAAATGTTGAGCTTGATAATAACAAATATACGTAATTTGTGTTGGCCCAGTTTCAGGCGGAACTAGACTCTTTGCTTAGCTTAAACAAATAAATTAGTTTTGTTTTGTTTACTTATTTTTACCATGTATTTACTTTACATAATTGTTAATTTATTTGTAATTTGCTTTTTATTTTCATATTTTGTGCGCATTTGGTATACAAAACAAAAATCAAAAACAAAATAAAAAATTAATTAAAAATATGAACATAAATTTAAATTATTATAAACATGTTGTATATATTCAATGAAAAAATAAAACCAATTAAATATATATATCTATATATAAATATATATATATGTATATGTATATCGTGCCATATAGTCTGGTAGACAACGCTTTCAAGAACTACGTAAATGCATGAACCATGATGAAGATGATAATCCAGGAAATACACTCACACCTGATTCTCAGGTATTATATCTATTTATCAAAATCAAAATTGTAGCCATTAGCTTTTAGCCGTATAAATATATACTATAATGCTTAAGCTTAAGCATCTTTTTTTTTCTACTATTCTTTGCTTTCGTTTCGTTTTGCTTTGTTTTTTGTTTTTTTTTTTTTTTTTTGTAATGCTTGGCTAACTTTATTGTTATTTGATCCCAAACCACAGAACAGCTCCATGGATGGCGTTTTTACCAACCGACCCACACATCCGTTTAAGGTCATTGAGAGCGATACAATGAGCATACAGAGCATGACATCATTGGGCCGTGTGGGTCGCATCTTAGCGGGCAGCATCGATCCGTCAGGTGAGCACGCATATAGCAATCGTTTCGCATTCATTCACTCACACACAATTATTTGTTCTCACATAGCAATCAGCGTTGATCGTGAATCGCTGGCCTCAATGAATGCCCAGCAACAGCAGCAGCAGCAACAGCAGCAGCTGCAGCTTCAGCAGCAACAACAACAACAGCAGCAGACGCAACAGCAACAACAACAACAACAGCAACAGCAGCAGACACAACAGCAACAGCAACCACAACAACAGCTGCGACAGACACCGCCGCCCACAACCACAACAATGGCCATGTCCACAGCGACAACAGTTGTCAATGCGGCATCAGCAACATCTACGAAGTATGTGCAGCAGAGTGAAGCAGCAGTGGCTGCAATTCCAACACAGATTCTCCAAGAGCCGGATGTGATAGCCAGCACCAAGCTGGCTCACTCGAAGACCACCGACTCCATAACATCCAGCGGACCGGTGGCGCCGCCGCGACGTAAGAAAAAATCACGGAAGTTCTCCAGTAGCTCTTCGGAGCAGTTCAACATGAATGATGGCATGCGATTACCAGCAGGTGATACGGAGGATACCGACAGCGATACGCGGTCCGTGCAGAGCGTGCGAGATGTGCAGCAGCAGCTACGTGACGACATTGTCAAGCAGTTCGAAAGTTCGCTAAATGATGTCAGCATCAAGACGTCCAGCAACACGCTCACCTGCTCCTCCACCAGCACAATAGTGTCTGCCTCCGCTTCCACGGCCACCACGACGCCTTCGTCGTTGGCGCAAATCGCCTCCACGAGTCATGCGTGTCATGTACGACCCCTTTCTACGGCCGGCATCATGATGAAACCATCACAGTCGCTGGGCAACAGTGTCACGTCCGTCTATTCGAAGCCAAGTCCCTCGAACTCGGCCAAGAGCAACTCGGCGCCAGGTCGCGTCAGGTGAGATGGGAATCTGTATAACTATATATTACTATGGCTAATTGTTTTGTTTTCATACAGCTCTATTGATCCAAATCAGGGTCTTAATCTGTTCAAGGCCATACAAGGCGGCTATGTGGTAAAGCCGCGCGACGAGGCGAGCAACAAGGCGCAAGGACCTTCTCAGGATGAAATCGAGCGCATTGAGAAAATGCTCATGGAGAACGCTAGTCGACCCAAGCTCGCGGGCAGTGGCTCCAATAGCTTGGGCAGTGCCACACGGTAGGGTTGAGTAAATCTTTGAAAGTTAGGGAATGAGCGATAAGGGTTTAGTAGAGGAATAGTGCAGTATATAAAGGGAAACAGAAAAAATTAACTGAATATTAAATAGGTAGACTACAAGTTAGACAATTGTCTTCCATTCCCAATCATAAAATAGATATAGCCATACCATTTCGTTCATTCCTAGACTATAGTCAAGGCATATCAAATGAACTTTAGTTTCTGGTTAAGTGGAATTGATTGTACATATTTCAAGCTTTTTTCGCAGCAATCCGATTGAACTATACCTAATGTACAAGACATGGAGGATGTGCCTAAAGTTAGTTGAATATATTTTAAATATTGTATAAATGGTATAGAGAATACTTATTGCTAGTCATATATCGCTAAAGTTCGTTTCGACAATTGCCTTTAATGTAATTTCAAAAGTTTTAATTTATGTTTCTGTTTCGCTTCACAGCTATACGGCCTTATATAGGGCTGCCAACGAGAAGGAGCGTCGCAAGTCCGCTGGAGATGAGGATGTGCTGAGGCAGATGAATATTTATGTGCGCACGCGCACCAATTCGGGCAAACAGCTGACGGACTTCGAAATACTCGAGCAAGTTCCTGTTAAGAATCTGGATACCGGCGAGAATATGCCGCTATCTGAAGTGCGTTCACCGCCAGTGCCTGAGGGCTGGAATCCGCTCTCGCTGCATATACTGAAGTTGACATCCCATCTGGAGGTCATACAAAAGGAATCGGATGAGGAAAGCGTAATTGGCATACCGCCGAGCATTGAGGGACAGCAGCCGGATGAGGAGGAGCTCGAAACGGAGGATGGCAGTCGCCTCAAGAAGAAAACTGCGCGCATTAAGCGCTTCTTTGGCAGCACCATGCGTAAGACGGTGGACAAGGCCAAGTCCATTGCGTCAGAGGTGTCACATGCCCGCCACAAAGAGGACGTGGCTGACATCGTGGACGCCATGAATCCCGAGCAAAATATCAAAATTAAGGCATCTTCCTCCAACAAAGGCCCTTACGAGTTCACCAAGCTGCAGCATGTGCAAGATCTCAGCGGAGAGGATACCAGCGCCGTGTGGTGCATGAAATTCAGCTCTTGTGGACGTCTGTTGGCCACCGCTGGACAGGACAAAGTGCTACGCATTTGGGTGTTGAAAGATGCGTATCCCTACTTCCAGGTGAGTCGTTGCGCATAATTTGGGATTATCTTCCTTACTAATCGATCAATTCCTTTGCAGGACATGCGCAACAAATACAACGCGGATCAGAAGTCCTCGCCAACGCCATCACAGGAGTCGCTGGTGTCCCAGCACTCTGCTGAAGAGGCAATTGCCATGGCTACCGCCGCCGAGAAGTGCACGGGTCCGTTCATGCCAAAGCCCTTCTGCACGTATAATGGCCATACCTCGGATTTGCTTGATGTTAGCTGGTCGAAGAACTACTTTATACTATCCAGCAGCATGGACAAGACTGTACGCCTCTGGCATATCTCCCGGAAGGAGTGCCTCTGCTGCTTCCAGCACATTGACTTCGTCACGGCAATCGCGTTTCACCCGCGCGATGATCGTTACTTCCTGAGCGGCAGTCTGGACGGCAAGCTGCGCCTGTGGAATATACCTGATAAAAAGGTGGCGCTATGGAACGAGGTCGATGGCCAGACGAAGCTTATCACGGCGGCCAATTTCTGTCAGAACGGACAATTCGCTGTTGTTGGCAGCTATGATGGTCGTTGCATCTTCTACAACACGGACCAGCTTAAGTATCATACTCAGATCCATGTGCGATCCACGCGCGGAAAGAATCGAATTGGCCGCAAGATCAGCGGCATAGAGCCCATGCCGGGCGAGGATAAAATTCTGGTCACCTCCAATGACAGCCGTGTGCGTCTCTATGATCTGCGCGATCTGAATTTGTCCTGCAAGTACAAGGGCTATCTAAATGTGTCATCGCAGATCAAGGGTTCGTTTAGCCACGATGGTAAATATATAATTGCCGGTTCTGAGAACCAATGCATCTATATATGGAAAACGAATCACGACTACTCCAAGTTGAGCTCGGTAAGCGAAATATCGATTGGTCTCTATCGGCTTAGCATCATCTAGTTTTGTCTTCCTTTACAGGTTCGTCGGGATCGTAGCGACTTCTGGGAGGGCATTAAAGCACACAATGCTACTGTCACCTGTGCCATATTTGCGCCACATCCGGAGGCGATTATCAAACCGGACCCCGATGAAATTTCTAATGACAAGGTGAGGTTTTACTTATGACTGATGGATAATAGTAAATTTAGATATACGGACTTGCTTGGTTTACCACAACCCATATATCTAGATTATAATAATATCCAATGGGGTATTTCATGCTTTAATCATTCTCTTGCTTCCGTCATGAATCACCATGCTGCACACTGTAAAGCACACTTTACACAATCCATAGAGTTGAAGCACCTTTGTTTGACTTTGTTCAATTGTTATAGACTAATAACTTTTTCATGTTTCTGTCGTTCCTTCCACACAGCTGGCAAACAATCAGCCAGATCCGTTGGTGGAGCAGCACAAGAAGGGCTGTGGCTATGTGCTGGTCAGTGCCGATTTCAATGGCGCCATCAAGGTGTTCATCAATAAAACAAAGCCCAAACACAGCAGTCTGCCCTACACGGCCATTGCGGATTAATCGAGGCGCCGTCGATATGTCAATTAGTCGCTGGAAGGCAAACGGTGGGCAACAGAATTGGGAAAGGGAACGTGGGTGGGCAAACGGTAAATGTAAAGAAGGCCAAAAAAGAAAAAGCTGCGTGAAAATCTCTCGTTTTACTTTTGTGTACTTGTTTTGTTTTTCCCCCTCTCTGTGTGTATTTAATTGTATTTATGACAAATGTATATGTATTTTGTACGGATTAATTGAAATAGCATTAACGCTTATTTATATATTTAAACTATATCGCTATCTAAGATCAGTCAGATCATGTAATGTCTTACATATAGTATATATATACAATATACCTATACTGATATATGTGAATTGTTGATGGATATTCGAGCAGCGTCTGTGTCTATGCTTGACAAAACAAACAAACATATGTTTTCTAATGTTAATTATTTTCTAATTGCCAATTCTGTGTGAACTATTTGTGTATGGATGTATGTGAGTGTGTGTGTGTGTGTGCTTGTAAATTAGTTGATATTTTATTGCTTGTTATTTAAGAACAAAAATAACTGAAAGCCAATTGTATATTTTTTTTGTTCATTATTATGCAAAGTAATCTTGAAGCCACACACTCACACACATACACTTATATGACTAATAATGATAATTAGCTTGTGGTAATTATTTAATATACTATATAACAATATGTGTAAAGAAGTAAAGAAATGCGCAGCTCCTTTGGGGTATGCCAATTGTGCACTTAACTGAAGCCGGAATTTTTTGGTATGGGCACGTGATAGCTGATACATACAGCCTTTAAACCATATGTACCTATATATGAATCACGTCAATAGTCGAAGTCTGTCATGGAGCGATTTCATTTATGTGAGTAGAATATAGTATAGTGGTACAGTATTTAAGGAAGGTGTAGAACATTTTCCGACTATTCTTGAAGTGGATTAAAACCGAATGGGTTCTACTTAGAATGGGTACGGAAAACAGCGATAGAAATTAAGAAAAAAGTCAACGAGATTTTTTAAAGTTAAATTTTACATACAAATTTAAAAAACTTATAAGTTGGAGCATTCGACTATTTATAGAACTCAAACTGACTAAGGTATGATGGTTCACATTATAATTATTATTATTTTTATACCCTGAACCCATTGAAAATGGGAAATCAGGGTATAATATTTTTGTTGAAACGCAAGTAACAGAAAGAAGGAGACGTGGCAGACCCCACAAAGTGCATATACATAGTATCGATCAGGGCGACGAGTTGAGTCGATTTAGCACTATTCCTCTGTCTATTTCTTCTAAGTATTCCCTCTACGTATTTCGAAGCATTTCTTCTAAGCATTTTCTCTAACTATTGCTTCCCAGTATTTCCGCTAAATATTTCCTCTTTCTTCTAAGTATTTCCTCTTATTATTTCCCTTACGAAATTCCTCTACGTCTGCAATGCTTATACACACCCGAATTCACTGTATTGCGCTGACCCCCACCAGGCCTGGACGACTGAAGACTGACTGAAGAAATGCTGCAGCTGCTGCCCTTTATATAGGGCGACCTTCACTCATGCACTTAGTCTCGCTCAAATGTTGAGCCAGGTAAAGATCGTTGCAGTCGAAGTTTAAGTGAGCAATGGAAACGTTCTCTGCTGCTGTGAGCATTCCAGCTTCGTTTTACCTAAATACAAATACCAAATGAGAACTGCTGCATACATATAAACAACTTTAATGATATTCTGCACTTCTTCTCTCCTTGCTTTTACTTTTACTCAAGTACTGTATGCATGCGTGCCTATGTGCGTGTATGTATGTATATGTGTGTCTGTATGTGTGTGTCAGAAAGACGCGAATAATTATTGAAATATCAGTTCTCCGAAAGGAGGTTCAGGGCATTTCCTAGTCGAGCAGTCTCGACTAGAGCTTTGTTATTTGTTTATTTTACATTGGTAAAGTGCTAAAAATTTCAAGTCTTGCCTTTTTTATACAGTTCTCAAAATGCGCTTCCCAAGGGCATTTTCAGTTCGGCTTTCGTAAGTTAATTATGATTTTTTTCCGCTATTGATTTTGCACGTTCCCCAGCATGCGGTATTAGAAGCGGTTGTTGAAGTGCTTCGCCAGTAAAGCAGAAGGAAGGATTAGAAGTGGCTCTCGGGAGTGTGGCTGGCGACGACAGCTATTTAGCGTAAGTTTAACCTTCATTGTTGGGGCTTCCTAATGGCCGAAGGGTGCGTTCGAGGCAGTCGAGTGTGTGTGCGTGTGTGTGTGTGTGAGGGATAATCCTTTGTGTGTGATTTAAAAAATGGAATGTTTTTTGAGTCAATTGTGTTGGGCATGCTTGGTAAGTGTAATTGCAGCTGGTGCTTTGCCAATTCCCGACTGCGACAAATACTCCAGACTGGCCCAAACAATGCCGGCAATATAAACATGGAAATATATATGTATATATATATCTTTATATACATGTATTTATATGAATAGACATACATATATGCGCTGCAGCAAATGAGCGAAACATAAAGAAAATCAACAAAAAGTGTCGGCAAATGAAAATGGGATAGGCTTCGGTTCCCTACTTCATATTTTTTTTGGCCGGAAGAGGCGACTTCCTGAGTGCCATGGAAATCATTTGAAGTGCCTGGCTGAAGAGAGGGCTTCCCCGGCTAACGGCTAGGCGAATTCTTATTTGGGGCTGTTCTGAGTGCGCAGTGGGTTGACTTCTAATATAAAGGCAAATACAAATGCAAACACAAATACAAATACGTTTGCATCAACCCCAAAAAAAGGGAGCAAGATTTATATGTAATGTGGAGTTTTAGAGTTCCTTGAGTAAATACTTTGTCTATGTACGTATACTTAATGTATCTGTGCCGACTTGCATTTGTCTGCAGTCAGTTGCGGACGGCTAAAATAATTGTTTAGTCAGACAGCAAAGTCACTCGAAAGACGATTAGCGTTTATGTTCTTTTTGGCGTCTCTTGCAACATGCAATCAATAAAGATTTACGTAGTTGTTGAGCAGGACAGATTTGCGGTGTTGGGGCATGGGGCGTGTGGCATGGAGCATAGCGTGGCAATGCGGCAACAACAGCTGTTGCAATGGTTGGGCGGCCGGTCGACCACAGCAGCCAGACGCCGGCGCCGGCCCTCATCACACCCGTTCCAAATGCCAATCAATGCACTTTTGGCCATGTGCCAAGTTACTCTTTACATAAGAGAGAGATAGGGAGAGAGAGAGGGAGCCGTAAGTTAGACAGTGGTGTTCGTAGATGCTCTTAAATAGCAGCTAAAGAGAGACATAGAGAACGATATGGCTGCAAGCCACTCAACTACAATATTAATTATTATTAACCCATAGTGACTTAAGCTAGTTCATTTTAAGACTCCACATTTATTTTCTATTTATTAAAATTCGCTCTTAGCGGCCGAACACCATCACGCTGTTACTTAACATTACACATTAACAGCCAGCTTAAAGTTTTAAGAGAGTTGAAACGACTCGACTTTAACAGAGCACATTTCAATAGAGATGTGCACGCGGCAGTCGCGTGAGTATTTCGTGGCCGAGCGTAGCGTGAGTTCACACTGAGTATGCTCAAGTCGAACTTGAGAGAGCGTGAAAAGAGAACGAACTACAAAGCAATATAAAGCAAGTTATATATAAGAATATCTAAACGCAAATATACAAATAAATGGCTCCAAAATAGAGTACGTGATGCACGTCTATATGAATGTTTTTGTCACGCGCACATCGTTGGCATTCACACACTGGCGCACCCACTCACACACACATCAAATTTGTAAACACAAAATGCGCCGAGATTGAGCAAGGTGCGCTTAGCTCTTACATTGCTCTCAGTTTATTTCTGACTCTCGTGCAAAGCGCAACGTCGAAACGGACGGCTCGTATGGTCGCTCGGTCGCTAATGTTGTGTGCGTGTGTGTTCGGTGTCGGTTTTCGGGTTCGGTGTTTTTTCGTGTGTGTTTTTCGGTGCTTGACAAATGCAATACAAATGCAAATGCAGTGTAACTAATTTACATAAATATATATTTATACATATAAATATTTTTAACAATCTTTGAAACAAGAATTTTTTGGTCAAAAATAGCCAGGCATAATGCATGTGCGTGTAGATCTGTGTGCGTGTGTTGCATCGAATGATTGCTGTGTCTGTGTGGGTGGATGACATTCTTTGAACCTGTGTGCAGCGCCTTAGCACTTAATTAAATTAAACAAAACTTAAATGAAATAAGCGCAATCAAGCGAAAACTCAAAGTGCAAGCTGTGTGCGAGCGTGCGTGTGTGTGTGTGTATGTATGTATGGATGTAAATATGTCGTTTATTGTTGATGCAGCAAAGCTAACTGCTCAACGCAAAACAGTTTCTTTTTATCGATCAACCATTTGTCGCTTATCGTAGATTGATCGATTTGCCATGACCCCAAATCGCGGCTCCAAATTCTTAGCGTTCATCAACACTTGTCTAAATGAGAACCAAAAACTGTCGCTTTTCATGTTTTTTGTTGAAGACTAAATGAAATTTGTAAAGAAAACTCGTTTCTGTGAATATTTCGTTAAAATCTTGATTTTTTAACGATTTGTTTGCATTCTGTTTAATTCTTTATCATTTTTATTTACTTTTAACTGTCTCGATTTCCATATTAAATTGCTAATTATGCATTTTCTTTTTACGGTTGTTTTTTGCGGCGTAACACAGTGCTTGAAAATGCACGAAAATCAAATTCTGAAATCGTTTTTTAATGATCATACGTTAGCTTTTCTTTCATTAGACGCACAATTTGCTGCGGCTCAAACGCTTCATTAAATTACAATTTATTCTGGGCACATTTGTTGTTCGGTTTTTATCGTTTTTATGTGCCTTTTGGCTTAATTAAGCTTTCTAACAGCTTAACTTAATTATGACGTGTGTGTGTGTGTGTGTTTTTTTTTTTTTTTGGCTCGCCCGCAACAAGACACAAAAATCGTGCAAAAGCTAAAGATAAATCAATAACGAGCCTATATAAAAGACTTTCAAGACATTAAAATTGAATAAGCTTGTTTAAATATGTATTGAACAAATACTCAAATTAATGAATTTAATTTGAATACAGTGATCGTTCGAAAATTATATAAGACTTTTTTCTTTTTTGCGAAATTTCAATAACAAACGTTTTTGCAAAATTTCTATTAAACAAAAATTAAATAATTTTTATATAACAAAAATCAATATTCTATTTCCCATAAAGTTAATAATATTCGAGCAATCGCTGTATTCTATATATGAAATATTAAAAACTAAAACCCTTTCACTTCAAAAAAAACTCACAGAGAATTCAAAGTGCAACAAAAACAACAACGAGCTAAAAACCAGTTTCAATAAGCCAATAAACCAATAAGCAATAAGCCAAACCAAATACAACAACAACAGCAACACTTAAGAGCAACTAGGCCCGTTAGTGCGCCGCCGTGGCCTATATTCAAAATAGATCAGCCGCAGTCTCAGTTGCTGCCGCCGTCGCAGTCGTCGCCGCAGTCGCAGTTTCAGTCGCCATCGCCGTCGCCATTGCCGCAGCCATCGCAGTTGCAGTCAAAATGCTAAAAACAACATCTACAACAACAACAACAACAGCAGCAGCAGCATCAGTGGCCGCCGTCGCCTGAGAACGCAGCTAAAAACAAGTTTTATGCTAAATAATAATAAATAAATAAATAAACGCAACGCAATACCAAAATACAAAGTCAAAGAAGTCGAAAAGGTGCAAGAAAAAAAGAAACAAGTCAAGAACTTGGCCAACGGCAGGAGTCGACCTGGCAAATACCCAGTGAAGAGTGCAAAAGAGAGAAGCAGTTGAGAGCAAATTTGTTTTGCTCGGCTCTAAAACTGTAAAAGCAATAGCTTTCAAACCGTATCATAAAATTAAGTTAATTTGTTGGCAAATCTGTCTAAAGAACATTTGTCTTAACATACCCGATTTGCACACTCGTGTTTAGGGTATCAAAAGTGACCTACAAATACGGGTTTTGCGCCTTGGAACCAATAACAGCGACAACGCGTGAGAACTGAGAGGTAAATGGCAACAGCAACAGCAACAAAAACAAGCGAAATGCAGGCAACACTTGCGGTTAAGCGGCCCGGTCCGCCAGTACCGCCCAGACCCAAAACAGCAACTGCAGCAGCAGCGGCAGCAGCAGCAGCAGCAGGAGCTGGGGCTGTGGCTACGCCAACTGTCACGCCCTGCCCGCCGATCATACAAAAGAAGCCCACATTTGTTAGCCAACTGAGCGCCGTGGGACGCACCTTGGTGTACAAGTCGCCCTCGCTGAATCTGCAAAAGAAACAGGCGCAAACACAGACGCCCACCATGGCGCTAGTGACACAGTGCAACGGCAACAGGCGCCGCGGCAACAGCAACAGTTGCTCCCGTTACAACAACTCCACCTGCTGTACCCGCAACGGCGCCGAAGCCTCCGCTGAAGCTACGCAAGGCACCCGCTGTGCCCACAGCCAAACCTCGAGAGTCGGTTGTCAGCGTGAATCGCGCCAATAGCCTGACCACTCAGAGCACTCCACCACACAAGGATACGCGCCTGAGCCTGGGTAAGGTGGACTTCGAGCGGGCCGGTCTGTTGCCTGCTGCTCAGCCGCTGCCCAAGCCGCGCAAGATTGTCCAAATGCCGGTGGCCACGCTGGACGTGGAGGATGTGCCCGTGAGCAGCATCTTTAGGCGCTCCAAGACAACGCTGGACAGTCCGCTGTCCAGCCAGAGCAGCGGAAGCAGCTATTTGGGCGGCAAAACGGTGGAGTTCAAGAATAATCTGAAAAACGCTGCCGAGCGTTTGTTCTCGGAGATCATCATTAGCCAGACGCAGAAGCAAACCCTGGCCGATACGACCATAATAACCAAGCATGAGCGCGCCATACAGCATCAGGCACTGTTGGAGCAGGAACTGGCGCAGGAGCGGCACAAGCGGCAGCAGCAGATGCAGCAACAGCAGCAGCAACAGCAGCAGCAGCAGTTGGAGCGGGAAAGGAAACAGGAGCAGGAGCAGGAACAGCTGAGCCAGGTGATTCAGGCGGCAGGCAACTGCACCCGCATCAACATAAATACCAGCAATGTCCAGGCCCAGGCCCAAACCCAGACCCAGCCCAAATCGAAGCCAATCAAGAGTTCGGTCAGTGCGGGCAACACGCCCGAGAAGAAACATGCCTTCCACGAGCTGCTCATCTCGGAGCTGGCGGCTATGCGTAATCGTGCCTGCTCGCTGGAACAGTTGCCCACTAAGTGGCAGGCCACGCCCACTAAGACACGTCAGCGTTACAATTCGATTGAGGACGCGGATACGGAGGATGTGGACGCTGATAATGTGGAGGATGCCGATGGCGACGAGGAGGACGACACACTGACCTATGCGGTCAATAAATCACTGAAGGACAATGCAAATGGCAGCTCGACGCCACGCAAACGTTGCCCCTCCGGCTGCTCCTCGGACTCATCACCCTATGGAACAGAGCGCTCGCAGCGCATACGTACGTCCGATTGGATTGAGGTGGGGGATAATGGCAAACAGGTGACCCTCACCAGTTGTCACATTAGCCTAGAGGATTCCGGCATGGAGGATGAGGAGCGACTGGACGATATGTCATCGTCGGGCGTGGGCGATAGCTGGGATAGTGTCAAGGAAGCTGAGCGAGAGAATGAGAAGCGTTGTCGCAACGTCAAACGGTGAGTCAGATATAGAATTTACAAAATTCGGTCGGCCTCTATACAGTATAGACAAGTGCAATATAATGATGATCTAATGGGTTATTTTTGGGAATTTTTGTCAAAATTTAATGCATCAACTGAGTTCATCAAACAGCAAGAATTATTATAGTTGAAATATGGCAAAATATATTATATGATAAATATATATATATATATATTTTCGTGCAACAAACTATTATATATGACATCAACCTTTTATTTTAGAAATTCCATATTATTTAATCTAGACTATACAAATATGTAATACCTAATATATTATATAATTAATTATTATAATTTTGTATTCAATTTAATTGGAATGGACACTACAAATTTCTAGTAAAATCAACTATCAATTTTATTGTTATGGATTAAGGGGAACTTTTCATTTTGAGTTTGGAATGCGATTCATGTGTCAATTTGTAAAATTTTTCCAGTATTAAATAAGTTTGATAAGTCTGTCATTATGTAGACATATTTAAAGCAACCCCATGTGAGTCATTTGAATTGTTATTAATCTTTACACTCATTTACAATAATCTGTTTGTTCAGGGACAAATGTTTTTATCGAGTATTAACAAGAGAAACTGGATATATGAATGCCCATACAATATATATGTATATGAAAATAACATTTAAATTATATGTATTTCAAATATTATAGAGGCAGATTTATGATATATAATTTGAAAATTCCCTTTTATAAAAATCATATAAATATAATTTCATTTTATTTTCTTTATACATTTTTTGCCTTAGTACAAACTCAAATCGTGCCTCTGCTGCAGTTTCTAAGCATTATTCTGTATGAGATATTTGAATTATAAGCACTTACGTGACCTTTACAGGAACTCACAGTAAATTAAATACCTTGAAATTTTCAGATACATACAGAGATATACGTACATACATAAATATAGTGTTTTATGTTTGAGGTTTGCCTGCATTTTCATTGATTAGTTTCTCGGAAATGCTGTCAAATGCCATGAAAATTCCTGTTGACAGGATAAATGTAGTGGAAAAATGAAAGTCGTCGTCGTGTGGACCATATACATATGTGTGTGTGTATGCATGTATGTTTGTACTTTAGCCAGTCCCTATTATTTCTATTAAAGGGCAAAAGGGCACGTGCAGAGGGCTGAGCGCAGGATAATGCTCATTGTCGACGTCATTTTCCTTAATTAGTTGCGGCTGCTGTCAACCTCATTGACAGACCCTTTGCGCTACCCTCTGCCAACCCTCGCCTGTCTATCTCTCGACCCTTCCGAAAGGTCGTAAAAATGTTTTTGCCACTTGCATTATCAACAGAGCATCGAAAAAAAAACAACTAAAATGAAATTGGCTGAGCATGTTCAACCAGAGGATACCCTGAATTTTTGCTATTGATTGACATAAACTATCGATAGATTGTAAAGTAGATTATAAACGGAAGGAGAGAGAGAGAGTGGGAGAGATAGAGCGAGAGAGAGAGAGAGAGAGAGAGAGAAAGGCTTCTTATCTTACAGTCATACCCTTTCGCAGTCTTATTCCATAACTAAAGGGTATACAAATCAATAAATACCTGGGCCAGCAACAGGAAGAGGCGATAAGATAAGAACGTATCCGACAGAGGTGCACAGATCGAACGAATAACTGTTGCCTGCCTCTGTCTGCGTTTGTTTACCTGTTGTAGGGCTGCCGGTGAGTGCTGCCGACTGCTGGCACTGGCACTGGCACTGCCAGTGGGCGTGGCTGGTGCTTGCAAATTCACAACATGTGTAATTTTATTTATGCGCTTACCGCAATTATTTCACCGAGTTTCACTGCGCTGACACGCTTTACATGCCCTGGGCCAGCACTTGAGATAGCTCGTATCTCACAGATACATTCATGCATTGTCTTTTGTCTCTGGCTGCGCTCATGCAAATTGTTCGGGTTCTCTTTTCATTTTTTTTTTTTTTTTTTAGACTTAGATGCGGTTTTAACAGCTTTGCCTGGTTTATTTATGCTTTTTTTCATGTTCGTTTTTTTTTTCTTCGCTTTATTTTGATAAATTATTGCTGACACCATTTCAAAGGTGTTGTTGCTGCTGTATGCTGCTTGCTGCTGCTACTGCTGCGGCACGTTGCATGCGCGCGCATTACGCTCGATTGCAGTTGCTGCAACTGCAACTGCAACATCTTGCAATATTTAACAACAACTGTCTGGCCAAGTTAGCGTCTACTTATGTCTCCTCTCCATAAAGAAATACAAATAAATATGCTGTACACATACATACGTATGTATATTTATTTACTATATATATTTACGCTCAGGTATATACAAATATGCAGTGTGCATTTAATTTTTCATAAATGCTTATTTCAACAAATCCAAACTCGTTTTACAGCCACTGTGCGATATTCAAAGCGTTGTTATTATAACTGCGCATATAACACAGCAACTCTTTTTTAATACACGAGGGCTGTAAGAGGGCTTTATGGAAAAGCCTATTCAAAATTGCGAATTACCTGTAATTGTCATAAAGTGATATTGAAAGTAAAGGGATCGCTTTTGTTTTTATTATAATTAATCATATGATCGACACAATATTATATTTGATATTATAAGCCTGAATTGAACTTACTTTGTATAAGTTATCAGAGAAAGTAAGGCTTACCTTATACATACAATATAAGGCATTAATATTCCTTTCTTAAATGTTTTTTACATTTTTAAAATTTTTTTTTATTTTTTTAAAACTATTCTGGAAAACTTAAGATTTTAAAAAAAAAAATAAATAAATAAATGAAATAAAATTTAAATGTTTTTTATTTATTTATTTTTTTTTGTATTTTCCAATTTATTTATATATAAATTGTAAATATATTTTTTTCATAATTTAATATTATGTAATAAAATTAAAATTTATTATATTATATTATATTTATTATAATAATTTATCAATTCTAATACTTACTTTAAAATATATTTTGTATATATATTTTATGATATACCTTTAGTAATTTCTATACATTTATTCCCTTTTCCACCCTCGCGCTTATGAGCGTACTGTGAATATTGCGAGACGTGTTTGCGGTGTGCTCAACGCTGATTATCGTGACTCACATTGTTTGGCATTTGCTGCTGATCACACACACATACATACACTGCCGCATATGTATGTGGTATATTCAATATAAATGCAAATACGATTCGTACGATCGTAAAAACTCATACGCAAAGCTCTTATATGCGGGTCGCGAAGCTTGTGAAACTCGCCCAAGCGTAGCTTCTCCCAGAGAGTCTTTATCTATCTGTCTCTCTGTCTGTCACGCAGTCTGTCTCTGTCTTGCTCTCTATATTGATTAGTCATACTGTATACGTGCGACGCAATGAGCCAAATGGAATAGTAGTTAACTTCTTCCCAGACGCACACACACACACACACACACATACACTCACGCACACACAGGCGAACAATTATGTTTTCTTAGCATGTTCATTCAACTTGACACCTAGAGAAAGCTGTGAAAATCTTTATAGAACTCGCCAATGAATCAGCTGATCAATTCGCACGCACACTCCACTTCTATACATAATTATGATTCTTCTTCTTCATCTTTTTATGAGTAATACTATTCCCGATTCGCAAGTTAACAGTTATTCTAATGGCAGCGATAAAAACAATTTTGTTTCGATTGTGGAGCCACAAACTTTTGATAGAAATTACTTCTTTCCTCCTATAACATGCGATTGTATTAATGTTTATAGATATCGAAAAGATATTTCTTGTATTTATGGTTTAAATTAGCGGATGCGATTTGTTTATGATTGCTTTAATATGCATTTAATGAGCACTCAAAAATTGATTGATTTTTGCCTTTTTGGGCGAGGTTTGCGTGTTCCCATTTAACACAAAAGATTTGAAATAATAATGCATTGGATATATTGGATATATAACTGCTATTAGACTACCAAACACGGATCGAATTCCAGTCGGATATTAATGCATTTTTTGAGCTGAGACTGATATTAGACAGTGCTTCATATCTCTACCTTCTTAAGTGATAATAATAATAATTTATTCAGATTATATGAATGCAATTTATACTGAAAAGTTTTTGTTATCATCTGATTATATATGATATTATTTAATAATTTAATTCTCCTTTCATTCTGCTCATTACAAATTCACGAAATCTTTAAATTGTATCTCAAAACCGTTAAGAATATGTGCATAAAATATGCAAAATTTATAGCACATAAATGGGTTATATCGAAAACTCGAAGAATATCATCAGAGCAGAGAGAAATGAAGTTGCGTTTAACAATTTAGTTGAAAGAATTAGTGAATGAAAACACGAGTAGACGGTAGTTTTTTTAAACAAAAATATACAAATTTAAAGAAATACAATATCTTGATTTTGTGAATATATTTTAATTGTATTTGTATATATTATGCAATATTTATAATGCAGTAAATTAGTTTGGTATGTTTTCTAATTAAAGCTCTACTATTATCTTCAAATTCTACCTCTATTCTCACATATATTTATCTCTACATACATATATCTAAAAAAATTCCAATTGGCTGCCAATAGGGCGCTCTAATTGAGTTGTTAATAAAACCTACTTATAGCGTGCGTCTGCCTATCCGTGAAAGCTTTTCTATGGTCGCTCAAAAACCAATTATCCGTCTTCACATACCAAATCAATTTGTGAGGCAACAAAAAAAAAAAAAAAGAGATATATGCATGTAGAGGAAAAACTTTTGATGTGCTTCTTTTGTAGCGCTTTCCGATGCAATTTCCTTGTGGCTTCCTTCTCTCTATCTCAACCAAAAAACAAAAAACAAAAAAAAGCCAAACCGAAACTGATTAAGCCATTAAAAATTCAAGCGCAAACTGTGTGCGCAGACTAACGAGCTTTTGATTAAATGATATGCTGCCCGAAGTATTTCTTTCTGTATTTTGTTCGATTTTGTGGGGGCATGATTTAATGCATATAAATATTGTATAAAGTTATAGAGTAATTTGAAGGCAGCAGAGGCTGATGATATGATTAATAAGCGAGTTTCAAATGCCAATAAATGGGGCATTTGTATTCATTTCTTTTGGGAAGTAGGGATTGTTTCTGAGCATTTGATTGCAGCAGTGTGGATAACTTTAAACATAGTTTTTCCATATATAATAATGTATTTTTTTCCAACTGAAATCTACATCATTCCACATGAACTAAATTTTTCAATTTAAAAGTTAACAGTTAATTTTCTATTAGTACATAGTTCCCTAACGGATAGTTGAGGTAAAGAAAGAAAAATGAATTTTTCCTGCTCTGCTTTAAGCACTTTCTACGTGTACCGCAATTTTCCTCATTGGTAATTGAACTGTGGCCACATTAGTGCTGTTCTATCATTAGTTTTCACTTTGCATTTTCCACCAATGGGAATTAGTGTATTGTGTAGTGTTTTTTTTTTAGGATTTCCGACGATAAGTGCAGCTCGCGTCGGTCATTGGCATTTAAACTCGCTGCTCACAACTTCTTGAATTCATTTCATTTGGCAATTGATGGGCCCATTTGTTGCTGTTCGGCTTTTCACTTGCCCATTAAGGAAAAACAAACGTGAAAATGCTCAATTCAATCATAAATTTCGCCCCCCTCAATACTCTATCTCTCTCTCTCATTCTGTCTTTCTCCTTCTTTCTCTTGCTCTGCTGCGATAACAATGCCGTAATTTGGCGCACAGTTTTGTTTATCTAACTAACTCCGATGCAATCCGATGTCGACAATCGCGCCGTGCCGTCCCCTTTAATTGAAGTGTGCCTTTTGTGGCTTTCATTGCACTTTTACTCAGATACCAATGTAGCTCTATATACATACATATATACTCTATATCTGTCTATCTATATGTATGCTTGCTTGTTTGTGCATGGAGATGTCTATGGCCGATCGATGCGGCACGTCAATGGGCGATTAACAAACCGAATTCGTGCAAATAATTAAAGGGGCTACCAGATACCAGATGCCAGTTGCCAGTTGCCAGTTGCCAGATTGTGGGGCATAAATTCAGTGGCAACCACTGTGCAACACGCTGGCAACTCTGTAATTACAAGACTTTGGCAGCGACGCATGCGCCGACATTTTTATTGCCGCTGCTTGAGGATGTGGCGCAGCAGCAGCAGCAGCAGCAGCAGCAGCAGCAGAAGAAAGAGCAAAAGCAACAGCAACAGCAACAATAACAATATCACAATAAAGCATAATCCAATTTGCAAAGCAAATCCATAAACATGAGACTCGCAGAGAGAGGCCGCCACAGCAATGGCAGCAGTCAAAGTTTTCTATTTATTTAATGCAATTTGCCATTTTCCATTTTGAATTTCAGTTTTACGCTCTTATACCCTATAGCAATTAGATGTGAGTGAAGGGTAGATAGTATTGAAGTGATACATTTATAAGCCTTATCATAAATAGAGATTTGTAACTGCTTCAATTAAAAGAAAATCTCTAGATTTTCTGCAGAGTTTTTTTCTTTTAAGCCGAAATCATAAATATTTGTTCTTTGTATATTTGGAAAGTTGCTCAGCATTTAGTTAGTACAACATTTATAGGGTATCTTTAGCTCGAACTTCTTTGACTGTTACTTAATTTTTACTATTTACAGCCATTTTTTGTTGTTGTTGTTGTTGTTTTGATCGAAATCGAATTGGAAGGAAGCCGCTAATGCGCATTTTAAAATATGAAATGCTTGAATTTAAATCACACAGCTCTCACAGCTCACAGCTCGACTCGATGCAAGTTTTACTGCTTATGACTCTTAAATATATTATTATGCCAATAATATAATTTATCATATACATATGCCTGACCGGCTGTTCGTGTGTGTGTGTGTCGGTCTCTGGGGGCTGTCGGACGCGTCGTCCGTTTCCTATGTTCGCGCAGTGGGTAAAATGCAAATTGTAAATTGCATCTTACAGATGCAGTTTTCTTATGCTTGTGCATAAACGCAGTTACACAAACACACACACACACACACACACACACACTGATGCTGGCTAAGCAGTTGGCATCGTGGATTATAAAATAAATTCAATCAAAGCGAAAGCAATTGCAACACTCGCAACAGGCGGCAACAACAACAAATGCAACTGCAATGCGGTCACCCGACTGCCTGCTGTTATTGTTATTGTTGTTATTGTTGTTGCTGCTTGCTGCTGCTGCTGCAACTTTATTTTAATTTAATTGCATAACTGAGCAACAGTTGTCCGTTGTCAAGAATTGCCAACCATTTCCGTACACGGCACCTTTAAGCACTCTCAGCAGATTCTGCGTATTTCATAAGTTTCGCAATTTCCAATGGAAATGGCCTGACAGCTTTTCCTAGACTTCCAGCTTACATTAGGCTCGACATATTACTTTTCAAATTTCTGATTCATATGTGACACATACTAAATAAATATTTGTAATTTGCGTTTGCTTTTCTTTGGCAAAGTGCAAGTGTGCGCTGAAACACTCCTTAAGAGTTGTCCAACTTTTACTTTTCAGGCAGGATGACTATAATTCCAATGCAAGCAGCATGGGCGTCGCTCCATAAGAAATGTGAACAAATTTACAGGGAATCAATGGCCTGTCAGGCACTGCAAAGCGAGCCTCCCTCCAGCCAGTTGCTATAATTTGAGCTAAAAGTCTTAATTTACATGCTCCAAACATTTTCATCCAAAGTTTGTTTTTCTTTTCATTTGCTATTTATTTTTTTTTTTGCGGCACATTTTCAGTTTCGTTTGGCTTGGCGATTTGTTTTCTTTTGAAAAACGCTGCACATGCGCAACAGCTAGAGAGCCAGAGTGAGAGAGAGAAAGATAGAGAGGGAGAGCTAGCACAAGAGTGGGTTGGGGGCGGCCTAATAGACATTTGCAAATGATTATTAAAAACGAAACGAAAACTGTGTCGTAATAGCGTCGACAACGCGAAAGGCAAGTCTAACGGCAAACTGTAAACTGCAAACTGCAAATCCAAATCCAGCTTCAAACAGCGCGCAGCGACTCGATGCAGCGCTCCTCGAGACGCGAGACTCTCAATTTTCAGGCATAATTTTCTGGGAATTGCAACAGCAATAAACAGCAGCAACAGCAGCAACAGCAACAACAATCGAAATGTGCCTTTGGGCAAATGCTGTCGCAGTTCGTTTATTTGCTTCTCTATGTTTATCCAGATATCATTTGCATATCGGCACATTTACATGGAAATTCTTAGATCATAACTGAAGCAATAACCATTTGAATACTCGCTCAAGCATTAACAAGGGGTATACTGAGTTTTCTTAGATTTCTGATTAGGTTCTACGACTCTATTGCATATAGACTGTCTTGATATAATAGGTATATTCTAAGAACTTACTCAATTCAGTTAGTTAGTTAGTTAACGGTTAATCCAATCACAGCGAGTATTACGCAGTCGACAGAGTGCATTGTTTTTCCTTCTTAAATCAAACATTTTGTGGTCTCTGTGTCAAGAGTTTCCTTATGGCACTTCAAGCGGAAATATTCCCCCTACACACTTCCTGACCTCGTCTATTTGTACAGCTAAAACAACAACAGCAGAAGCAACGACAACAACAACAATTCAAATGCTTCCTTCAGAAACATTGACATACGGTAAAGCAAATACTGCCTGGGGTCAAAAATTTTGTGTTTCTCTGACAGCTGGTCAGCCGTTGGTTCCTCTATTTTTAACTTCATTCCATTTGTTTGCTTTTATTATTATTATGGCTATGATTGATGACGTGCTGAAAATAATTGCCGTGTTATGTTTTACGCACTGACTAAGTAGATTTATATTTATATTATCTTAGATCATTAAACTAAATTCAAGGTGAGCCTTTGATAGAGTTTTCATAACATTATTCTCGCTCTGTGGTTGAGCTTGACCTTATGGTTTGTCTGGAGGCTTGCTAATGAAATAGGTGCTTGATTTTGAAAGTTGTTAATGGAAAATATATAATATATATAGAGACATAGGCATATATATAGATTTAAATAAAAAATGTAAGTAAGAAAAGATAATATATGTATATCCGTTTCTCGTTTAGTTAGCTATCATATCACTATTGCTATTCTGACTTGCTCAATCTACAATTATGGCAAATAGATTGTTGACTGAGAGCATTTATATTACAAGGTTTCAGCGATCTTAAAGATTTGTTGATTTCTCAAAATCCCACACTCGGCACCTGAACTCGGGATCAACGGTGTCTGCGAATCATTACACAAAGCCATCAATTGAAGCTAATGAATCAGAATTGATTTTAATGATCAGCAGCATTCAAAATTCCAAACACAATTTGGCCACAACGTGCAATTCTGTCTAGCATACCCTGGCCTCTCCAACCGCCCGGCCGATCGCCCGGCCGATCGCCCGCCCCTTGCCCAATGTGTGGGCCGGCGGCTGCGTTGGGTCCGTGGTGCGAACGTATGTAGGTGTTTTTCATTTTTGCCATTTCAGCAGACAAAGACACGAGCATAGATTCAAGCCAAGTTTAGACTAATAACACAGAAATGTAAAATCACGCAAAGCAATCATAAATTATGAACAGTACGAAAGGCTATGGAACTGCGCGAGTGAGGCCGATGCTTGGCTGTGCCTCATGTGGCTGTCATTCAGTCCGTCAGTCATTCAGTCCGTCAGTCAGTCAGTTAGATTGATGTTGTTGTTGCGGCGTTGTAATTATGATGAGTGCCATTCGCTGCCAAAGATACACACACCAGATTCAGTTGCCCGCGAGTGTGAGAACCGTTAAAGCATGGCAAAGCGACTCTAACTGAACAACCGACCGACAGACTGACAGAGCGACAGACTGACTGACTGACTGATTGACGCACTGACAAGTGCTGTGCCTCTGTTTGTTTCAGGTACCCGAAAAAAAAATATAGTTTTAGATGATGCGACAGAAATGCAGGTTGAACGCACCGAAAAGCTCCCAAAACAACGAGCAACAGGCAACAGGCAAGAACAACGATTAAATACCCTAGCTGAATTATAACAGTATGACATAGGCTAAGCCTAAGGTTTGTTAAAGATATAGTGGAGTGATATGTGCTATGGTAACTAAAGGAACTTATGTAGATCAAAGTTAAGAGAACTCCCACATGATAATATATAGATAGATCTCAGTAGATACACAAGTATCTAGTATATGTATATATTACGCTGAACCAAATGGTAATACCCTACTGCTACCACATAGAGGGACAACTTGAAATAAGTAGCACAAAGTGCGCACCGTGCTCGACTGAGAAGTTTTGGTTACGGTTACGGGTTCATGTCGTCTAAAGTCAGTCAGTCAGCCAGGCAGTCATACATGGTCTTTCGTCTGCTGTTCTATGTGAAATGTAAGTTCCTCATAATCATCATAATTGCTAAGCATCTGACACTTTACTGTAACCGATTGTGACTTTCAGTTGGGGCTACCAGTTGGAGCTGAGAGCGCTTACAGTGACAGCCGTTGATCTGTTTCATGGGCCTGCCTGGGTTGGGGAGGCAATCTAACTTTGACTGTGTTTGGTGTGTGAGACGTCACAACACATACACACACACATACTCACTCACATATTCTCAAGTTTCAGATTCTTGAAGATTTCAGCAGAGTAACGGTACTTTGCTCTTTGTTTGGGGGCCTGTTCTATGCAGCATTTTCCAGCTGTACAAATATTTGGCTTTGTATTAGCTTTGGGTCAAGTGTAAAACCGCTGCAACTTTCTATACGAGTTTCTAACGCTTTTAACACTGAGCTATTATTATGTTTTTGTTTCATTTTTTGTTTAGGCATATAACAAAGATGTTCATTTAAAACTTGACAAGGTTTCATTTAATATTTTTAGCACTTGTCTTCAGTTTTTAACTGGAAAACATAAAAGTAAAAGGAGAATTGCAATTTTTGTTGCAGTTCAATGGACAGAAATTTGGTAATATTTGAGTGGGAGACGGAAAGAATATTTCTAATATACCGAATTTATCATATACTTGAAAAAGATAGATATATTATATATGTTATAAGTTATTCCGCTTTTCTATAATTTACCCAGTTTTCATATAAGTCACATATAAAATCAGATGAATGGCCTATTTAAATCAATCAAGCATCTCATACAAATTCCATTTATAATGAGTTTTTTTCTAAACCGAATCGATAATTCAGGTCATTATCTATGTTGACCTTCTATTCAGTTCTTTTCTTTCGGCTTTTTCTTTGAATTTTGTTTTTTTGGCAATCTTTAATTTTGGATTGTTTAAATTTTGGCTTCAGTTTATTGTTTCTATAGACAGTTTGATTCTTGTTAACGTCTCTCTAGATATATGTCTTGTCTTTAGCTGCGATTCGCTTCCCATTCCCACAAGGCAAAACAACAAACGCACCTCAAATTGATGTGGACAGGCATATAATTTATTTATTGTTTTCTATTTTATTGTTATTTTTGGCGGCATTTTCTATTGTAGTGCTGGCATTAGATAATTAAGCAATTTTCGCAGCCGAACTTTGCTAATTTTATGCAGACTCATTGGCGTGAGAAAAATAGAAAATAAAAGCTGTAAATTTGCAAAACCGAAAAACACCAAACACCAAACTGGCAGCAGATGCGGAAAAATTGGCCAACTTTGTGAGCGGGTTCCACCTGGAAGTGGATGTGGATCTGGACGCACATGCGCGTAGGTTGCCCGACTGACTGCCTAGCTGACTGGCTGGCCGACTGGCTGCTTGGCCTGGCTTATATAAAACCCACATGACGGTACAATTTGTGTTTTGCGTACCCTCAGCTAATTGAAAGTGTGTACATGGGGTATATGCGCTGTGTGGAACTCTACGTAACGGAAAGAGGCTAGAAACTTCATTAACTCTATTTATTCCTGAGCAGAAGACAACTGTTTGCAATCCAGTTAGCCATACGCTGCTGTCTCTCTTTGTCTTGGCTTATCTTAAGATCATTCTAGCCTAGAACATGATAATTTTCTATATCTACTCATGCATAACCAGCTAATCAAGGCTTTTGAAATGCTAATGAAGTTTATTTTCCATTCTAGACAGTTTGGCTTAATGAAACTTGGCTTAAATACCTTCTAAATATAAGGTTTAGGGTATCATTTAGCCGACTTGCTCTACTTGCTTACTTTTTTATTTGTTACACTGTTTGTTGCTGTTGTATGTTGCGTTAATTTATAACATTAGCCATGTGTGTGTGCGTGTGTGTTGTTTGGTTGGCCAAAAAAATAAAAACAAAATTGAAGCGAAAAGAAAGAAAATTGTCAGAAAACTGAAGCCGCTTACGAAATGCGACGCAGACTTGTGACGAGCAGTGAGCAGAGAGCACCTCTTGGCCACAAGTGAGCTTGTGTGTTGGCCCATTGGCTGTTGGCTGTGTTTGTGGGGCTCTGCTGTGACTTTGCTATGGTCGCAGCTACCGGAAGCAATTCGGCACTTAATGCACTTGGAGCTCACAGTTTTGCGCTACGAAAATTTGAATTTAAATTTCAAATTTGTGAATTTTCGAGTTCAGTTTTTGCCCAGGTTAGATTCCGGCTCGCCAGCAGCCGGTTTTTTCGGTGGGTTTCTAGCCGATCCTCGTTTAACGATTGCGTATCTATGTATCTGCGTTTTACAATCAGTCTAAATTAGAGTTTTGTATCTTTTGCGCACTTGTCTCACCTTTTGGCTGGTCTCTTTTATTTCTTGTACATAGTTTTGTATAAATTTATAAATTTCAACTCAAGTGCTTTTGGCGCAATTGAACTTTATGAGTTTGCTGTGTATTGCCCCAAAATAGCAGCAATAGCAACAGCTGCTGTTGCTGCTGCTGCTGCTGCTGATTTGTATCTTATGGATACAAAACGAAACTATGCAGTCAAGTGCGCGCATTGCTCAAGTTTCCTGCTCCCATCGGCCACACTGACTGGCCAAGTGCTTTGACTTTTGTTTAGCTCTTGCTCTTGCTGCTGTTGTTGCTGTTGCTGTTGTTGCTGCTGTTATTTCGGCATTTCACTTGCTTGGAAATCGCGTTGCTATTAGCCAAATATGTACAAAGCGCTGAACGATGATTTAAGCACTACAGATTTGGCAATACGCCCCCCAAAAATAACCTGCAGGTCTTTCAACATATTCAGCCCAAGTCGCAAGAATTGAGATAAGATTGAGGAATAGTTAAATGCCATGTGTATGCATATTTCTTATGAAAATATTCAAGAATAAATATTGATACAAAAAAGCTTCAGAACTAGATATAATCAGGGACCGTAACGATTATAACTTTTATAGGAAAAAATTAAAAAATAATTATTATTTTTTGATAAATTAAAAAAAAATTATTTTTAATAATTAAAATTGATTTTTATGATAAAAATCAAAAATAATTATTAAAAAAAAATTTTATATAAAAATCAAATCATAAGTCTTATTTTTGATTTTTATTATAAAAATCAAAAATAAGACTTATGATTTGATTTTTATTTTAAAAATTGAAAATAAAAATTGAATTGATATATCTCTTGAAGTAAAGGAGCTAGATCATATATCGGCATATATATATGATCTACGCATTATTACCTTTCAGATGATATATAATATGTATGTAAATATGTACATGTATACGTACATATACATTAATTATATACTTAGACGTTTCGCAGGCCACTTGCGCTGTACACTTGCTCGTACCTATTCAGCAGATAATGTGAGGGAGACAGATGCAGATAAAGCATAATCACTGTATATATGTACATACATATGTTTATATGTATATATACGTATTATTGTCACCTTTCCCTGCTCCCATAGATATAACACTTGGTATAAGTTTACTATTTATTTAGTTTTAAGAACATTATTTTTTTTATAGAGTCTGCACTTAGGTTAGACCTTAAGTCTGTCAGCACAAGCTTAAGCGCAGAAAATGCCCTTTCCACCGAAACCTGCGTGGCAGGCACCGAGTGAACTATCTTGGCAAGACGGTACAATCGTGGATATGTGAACTTTTTGTCCTCCCAATAGCACATAATAATGCATTGACCGATAGATGCCCACTGTGCGTATGTCATTATGCTCTAGTTCAATCTATCTCTTTCACTCTTTTGCGCCTAAAGTAAATTTTTTATCTATGGGAGTAGGGAAAGGTGACAATAATACGTATATATACATATAAACATATGTATGTACATATATACAGTGATTATGCTTTATCTGCATCTGTCTCCCCTCACATTATCTGCTGAATAGGTACGAGCAAGTGTACAGCGCAAGTGGCCTGCGAAAGCGTCTAAGTATATAATTAATGTATATGTACGTATACATGTACATATTTACATACATATTATATATCATCTGAAAGGTAATAATGCGTAGATCATATATATATGCCGATATATGATCTAGCTCCTTTACTTCAAGAGATATATCAATTCAATTTTTATTTTCAATTTTTAAAATAAAAATCAGATCATAAGTCTTATTTTTGATTTTTATAATAAAAATCAAAAATAAGACTTATGATTTGATTTTTATATACAATTTTTTTAATAATTATTTTTGATTTTTATCATAAAAATCAATTTTAATAATTAAAAATAATTTTTTTATAAAAAATTACCAATAAAAGTTTATCCTTTTATTGAACTCGCCATAAAAAAATATCCTTATGTGTGTTTTCCTCTCTCTTCTTGGGAATTTTTTGACCGTCAATTTTTTTAAATGCGTAACACTTATTTGCGGTCCCTGGATATAATAATTGTTGTTCTAAGTTTTGTTTTCTTTGCGTGCTAAGATTCAAGCTTCATTGATTCTTTGCAAACTAGTTTTTAAGTATGTCGAAAATTGAGTACGTGCTAGCTATGCTTTGGTAAAAAATTAAAATTTATATGATAATTGAAGAACTTGTTGCTCGCAACATTGTTTAATTTATGAGCTATATCTCTATCATATTATGCATATGTACATAATCTTTCAACAATATGTCTTCAAAGGCAAACTAATTAGGTCTAGCTGAAATAAAATTCCTTTTGATTTAAATATGTTTTCCATTCCCCTGTCACATGAGATATTGAAACATTTACGATTATCATAATTGAAAAATGGAAAAGTCATAAATCAAGTAAAGATGCGAAGCAAACATCGTGTCTAAGTCTGTTTTCTTTTATATTAAAACTCAAGACATCAAATATAATGTAAGGGTTACGAGTTCCATTGCAGATTCAATATAATATTTAAGCTGAAACTTAGTTTATTAAATAAGCTTTACACACAAAATTTCGATAAAAATCTGCTTATCTGGAAAAGAAAACCTATTACCGGAGGTATTTGTATTATTTCATAGTATGTGCATCTTTGAATGAACAGCTTTAAATTAATCTATAATACAAACATACATATATGTATAATAATAAGTATAACAGCAAATAGTTAAATCAGTTTTATATCAGCTCGTATAATGGGGCTTCAGACGACATTAACTGGATTTTTCGCATTCAAAGTTTGTTTCTTTTCGTTATGGATATTTGGTATACAAATATTTTTATATTTTACCTTTTAAGTTTTCGTATTTTTTTCCCGTAAATAATTCAGCAAGCATATTTGATATATTACCAGACGACTTTCGCTTTTGTCTAGTTAAAGCAGGTAGTTTCTAGCCCAAAAGAAAGAAAAGAGAAAAAAAAAACCAAAACACAATGCCGCAGAGCTAAAGCCCAAAACCCATCGAGCCATCGTTAAAAGCCAAAGCGATGACAAGGTGCATAAATTAAGAAAACCCTCCCGCCCTGCTATTCGCAAAGGTGTTGGCCACATTTCTCGATGTTTGTTTATTTTTCTTTTTCATTTATTTTGATTATATTTTGTGGGTTAGTTCTACTAATCAGAAAGCCGAAATCAAATTTCGCTTTTCGTTCGGTCTCGAAAGAGAAACCCGAAACGAATCGTATGGAACCCGGGTCACCGGACTAAACGAAATTTGTTCGTATTTGGGTAACCAAACCAAAACTTCGGCGACTATGTGAAATCAACTGTTGCTTCTTCTCCTTCTTCTCTCTCGCTCTCTCTCTCTCTCTCTTCTGCTTCTTCTTCTTCTTCATCGTCTTCTACTTCGTATGCTTGATCGTCTCTTTCTTCTTGTTGGCTTATTTGCATATGATTACTGAGCTGTTTATTTAGAGATTTCACAAATGAGCCAAGCCGCTTAGCTTAGAAACCAACTCGACTTGATGTCAAATTGGCCCAGAAACCAGACCAGAAACGCAGGGTATATCCCGTATGGTTTTACCATATCTCAAAATGAAAGCGAATGTGATTTGTGAATCGTGTAGAAAGGTGGGGGCGTTGTACGTGAGAGGCCCTGCATATAAATCCACTGATAGCATTTCATTTATGGCTATGAAAGCGCATTCAATTCCACACTGAGCTTGACCCTCTTTCTCAGCTCGGCTCGTTAAATGGTTTTGTTATTGTTTTTCTTTGCTTATACACTTGTCGTGGGTCTCGTAATTCTGTCACGAAATGTGTAGCGCAGTTTAGATATCTCTTGTTGTTAGAAAATATATAAATTCTTAGTTTCTGAATCGTTAATGTCTGTTTCAAGCTAACCTTAAGTTGTTTTTTATCGTATCCATCATGCACGTAGGTGGGAATAATTGATATATAAAATGAAAATGGTTTTATATTAAAAGAGAAACGTTTCTAAAAGGCTCAAAATGTTCCATACAGTTTAACTTATAGTAAAGCTATCCAGCTAATACTCATGCTTCTTCTATAATATAATATATTATTAAAAATTTAATTTTTTTCTCAAATACGGTAATGAAAGAGTATTTCATATTCACATCTCTCACATAACTGTTTTTTTTTTTCTTGTGATTAACTATTTAACGCACTCGTCATTTGGCTTTTGTTGTGCGCAAGGTTTTCCCAAAATTACCTGGCAGCAATTTTTAGGCGACTTCTCAGTTAATTAACGCTTTAGCTGCGATCTCTTAGAATACAATGGTTAAATTATGGCCCATTAGAGTGTGACCCCCTTCCCAGACCATACCCCTGCTCAGCGACTAGCTGTCATTGTAGGAGCTTGAAAGCTATTGTGGGATCTGAAATACCCTCTCCACGACTTTCTGTTGAAGTTAATTCTCAAAACTTTGGTTGAGTGAGTTTTCTTTATAGGTTATACATATATATGTTCTTATTTTGACCTTATTTCGGCTGTGAATTTGTTGGAATGTTCTAATTTATTGGACTCATACAGTGTGGATGCAAATACATATCTGATTTTGACTATTCTCCTCTATCTCTTCTTTCTAATTTGATAATGATTGTGAGATTTGAGGTTATATAAATTATGTTTTATGCTCGTCTACTGTGACCTTCTTAGCATAGGGCATTTCAGAAGCGCTGCTTTCGTTCTCATTCCATCTCTCCTCAAATAAATGTCAAACAATGGGTCAATTTTCTTTGGATTAATCACACACAATAAGGTACGAGTTCATTTGATTTGTTGGCCAAAAGTAAAGAAACAATAAAACGAGCTGAAACCTTTATTTTGAGCCAACTTCATAAACGTTTTGATTTCTGGGTCAACTATTGATATTATGATCACGTCGCTTGGTTTGGCGAGAAATCGCCTCGAACCGACTGGCTGAAAAGGCATTTCAAGATTTATGACAACGTTGTCAGCAAAATGGCGCCTGTTGTTGTCGCTGCCGTTGTTGTTGTTGTTGCTTGTTGCATTCTTTTGAGTCGCAGTCGCAGTCGCAGTCGAGCGCATCCCGTTCGTGCTCCCATTTACCACCTGCGCGATTGCCTGCACTATTTTCGGTGGTGCTCATCGCTGTGTGGTGCCGTCTCTCGGTGGCGCTGCGTGCACCGCTTTTCCGAGTTTATTTTTAAAATGCGACATCGTCGACGCGCTCCCAATTCGATTTGGTTGCCTCACACGGGGCAAGGGTAAATGTTCTAGTATGTATTTTAATTTCATTCTATCCCGAACCCATTGGGAATGGACGTAAACAGGGTATCTTAGTCTATTAGTATCTGGTGTTGAACTGTCTCTTTCTCTCGCTCTCTCTCTCTCTCTCTCTCTCTCTCTCTCTCTCTCTTTCTGTCTCTGTTTCTCTGTCTTCCTTCTTTCTGTCTCTCTCACTCTCTCTCTTTCTGTCTCTGTATAAATTGATCTCTCTCTCTTTCCCTCTCCCTTCTACTTCTGTCTCGCTTTTATCCTCTAACTTTTTCTATCTCTGTTGCTCTCTCTATCTCTCTCTTTCTGCTTGTCTCTCCCTTCTTTGTCTATTTCTATCTCTTTCATTTCTAACTACCTTCAACCTTTCTACATCTCTCGCTTTCTCTCTCTTTCGATCTATATTTCTATAAACTTAAAGCTCTTAGACTGACAGCATTTCGCTTAGGGTATCTACCCGTGTGGCACTCCCGCCTGAAGCACTCGCACTTATTTTTTGTTGTTATATATTTTGTAGGCTGTTTGTCGACGCTGTCGGGGAGCTAAACAAATTTGATGGCATCCACCTCCTCGTCATCAGCATCATTCTTTTTCTGAATGAGCACTGCGTTGTGCCCGAATTTTTCTCGAGTCGAATGTCGTCGTATGTGTTGTTTGAGGCTTTACCCTTTGGCTCATTGAGCTGAGCAGAGGGCGGAGGCAAAAATATGATGTACTACATAGAGAAACAACGTGTTATTTTGTTATTATCTCTAAAAATAGCATTCGCCACTAGCAGCTGTCGGCAGGCAGGTACAGGGTGGTCATCCCATAGAAGAGGTAGCCAGATATTAGTCCAAACTACACTTAAAGAAAAGGGACAATAAACTCTTGAATTAATGCTTAAATATATTTTATTTTTGAGTAAAAACTAAAACTGATGCACAGACTAAGTTCTCTAGATATTCTCTTTGGGGTCTATTGCTCTTTCACCACATTTTCATTGAACTGGGCGGTTTCAGTATTTATTGATTTTTTTCTATCTCAATAAGTTTACAACCCTGTAAATTGATTTGGCCCTCCCACATTGCTCCATGCTCAATCAAATATTTAATTTAGTTTGGGATTATTCTCTATTTACATTTATCTCGCGCTCATCTCACACACATGCAATGCACGACAGACACACCCTGTTCGTTATTTTATTTTTATTAAATCAATACACGCATTTCTTATATATTTTTATCTTTGTCTTGGATTTTCTAATTTTCTCAGCTCTCTGCAGCTACAAACACATATGTGTAGATATATATATTTTATATATGTATATACATACATACATATATGTATATATTTATATATGTGCATCTGATAGATAGAGCTGTGCGCGTTTTCGAATCTCTTCCGCTCGGCGCGAGAGAATGACTCGGGAGATATTCGACGTGGCAAAAAGTCGCCAACGTTTGACTTTTAGTAGCACGCGAATTTCTCAGCGCTATCACAGCGAGCCCAGTCAAAAAACGAACAAAAAACAAGAAAAAGAAATACACGCTATTACAAATAAAACAAATTATATGTTTATAATTCCCATATTGTTTTTACAAATTATCATTTGTGAGTACGCGTCCAAGAATCTCAGCGATCAAAATATTTACGCAGCTCTAGTTGTGCGTGTGTGCGTTCTGTGTCTCTATGTTTATGTGTATATGTGCACGTTCTAAAAACAAAACGAGGCTGCATAACAATTAAAAATAATTATGCTGTATATAAAGAAACAACAAGAAATAAATATCATAAAAAATGTTGCTATGGCTCGCAAAGAACTGCGCCAAAAAATAACAAAAACGTTCTGTGCGATTCCGAGTTCCGAATAGAGATCTGTTTAAATTATATAGCCGCCGTTTGGTCTCTAACAAGAAATGTGTTTTACCTTCTTAATTAATAACAAAACGATTTTCAAACAACATTCAAAAATGTGTCTGCTTACATTTCTATGTACATATACGCTAAGTCGTTTTATTTATTCGAATGTGCCTCAAGAAATGTCTATATATATAAATATATATATATGTATATATATACAATACAATACTCTTGTATATTTATACATATAGCCAAAGTTATTTGTGTTGACCTTAAGCGTTGTACTGACTGCACGTGGAAAATCTTACATATGTAGCTCGTAGTTCTATGTTTGTGCCTTTAGGCTTTATGGCTTTGCTATGCTTGAAACCCCCCCAGCTGAATGTGGCCAAGTGTTAAGAGCGTCTGCTTATCGCATATGTGAAAAGTGGAAATTAAAGACAGATATGTTCTTGGAATAAATTATATTGCTTGCTGAGAATTGAGTTGTAGATTTTTAGTGCTTTTCTCATGCTTTCACAACAATCTGACAGCTCGACTGGAGCATATCCCTCGGAAGTGAGAGAGTAATTATAATGTTTGTAATTGGAAGTAATAAAATGTTTATAGCTGTGATTAGTATGCCTAGCTGTACTACTATTAATAGAGCTATAGCTGCTTTCATAATTATCTACTTTCTTTCATAGATATACTTAAGAATCATCGCATTTGAGTAAATATACTTTCTTCAGCATATACATATGTATATTCAAATGATTCGGTTTCTTTGCCATTTTGTCACACCTACGCTGTAATCAGTCAGTTTGTTTCAGTCCGGTTCAGCTTTGTTTAGGCCATTTACGAATACTTGTGCTAATTAATTAATATATTTAAAAACTGAGTGCGTAGGTTATGGCAACGGCTAAGAGGCGTCGCTGTTGCCATAAAAGCAACTACCAACGACTGATATCGATACAGAAATCTTCATTTAGAAAAACCGCCAATTGCCATATAGAGACGATCAACTGATCAGGCTCTAGATAAATCAATTTTAATACCTGCTTATATCTATGTACGATATATGCATATACTTGGCTTGTAAGACCTTTCGTGTCATTAGCTATTGGGGGCTAATGAACTTGCCAAATTAATGTGAGCCAATCAGCCAGTTGGACATGATATAAATAACAACAAACAAAACAGCAACTACAGCAACAACAACAACAACAGCAACAACGACTGCAACTACAACAACAAGACACAAATTATGCTTGCGCGTATTTAAGGTATGTTTTTTTTTTCTGTTCCAATTAATAACAGTGCATGTTGTTACTGTTGTTGGCTTTTCTGACATTTTTCTGGTTAAAAACCAAATGCAAATCTGTAGCTGCAAAAGGCGCTTTTTACCATAATTACCCGTGCACTACTCAGGTGAAATTTCAGGTGCTCAGCTGCCAAATTAACTGCATATTGTTTACGGCTCATGCTGAGCGCCACACAGCAGGTTTTTCATTTTTTTTTTTTATATATGTATATATATTTTTGCTAATCAAGCTGAGTAGGGCAGGAATACCGCATATAAGTAATGTGCATCTGTGCTCGTTAACAATATACGAGTATGTTACTATATATATGTATGTATATAATATATGTATATAGCTTTACCAATTAGCTGATAAGTTAGCGCAGCCAGCAGAGTCATAAATGAACAAAATTTATTTCCTTTCGTGCTCCATTTTATTGTTGTAATCGCCATAAATGTATTGGCGAGGCATGTAGTGAAATTTCATGTGCTTTTCATTAGCATTTTCAGCATGTCAAGCTATTATACTAATAGCTCATCTTTTATGTGAATCGGATAAACTTTAATGCATACATGATGGTTAAAGCATACCATATCTAGTAAGCATAGGTAGTTATTCGATAATTTTTATCGATCATAATATGATAGATAAAATAAATTATGGCAAACTTATATGAGCAGACCTAACTGTAATGTGGTCGACCATAGAAAATGGTGAATATATATAAAGAGTCTTAGTTATTAAGTATACGAGTGTAGGCGGTGATTCCACAACTTTGATCGATCATATGATGGATCGAGTAGTGTAAAGATCAAGCCAATAGATGGGAACCGGCATAGTATTTATAACTAAATTTATGGATATTAAACGAATTTCAATTGCATATTGATACATCGTGTATTATCGTTAAACACTCAGCTGATTTATAAAGCAATGTTTAAAGCCATGACTTCACGGTATTAAGAGTCAGGTAAATGAAATTGTAAAACGTAAATCCACAATTTGGATAGTAAAATATTTTTGGAAAAAGTTTTATAGTCTTATGTAACTAAATTTGTATGAATAAAAGGCTGATGGAGATTACTGCTCATTGGAAAGCGTTTTTATTATACTTCTAGCCAAAAACACGTTGATCGATAACATTTTATTGCATTGCTAACAGAAAAAAGTAAGAATGTTGAGGGGGGGGATCAGGGTTGGGGAAATGGTTTTGTGGGGGGGGTTTGTGGGGGGGGGGGGGGGGGGGGGCAAAGGAGGGGGTTTGGGGGGGGAAAATTTTTGGGGGGGGGGGGTTTTTGGGGTGGGGGGGGGGGGGGGGGGGGGAAAAGGGGGGGGGGGGGATTTGGGGGGGGGGGGGGGGGGGGGGTGGGGGGGGGGGGGGGGGGGGGGGGGGAAATAAAAATAAATCACTCAATACACTAGAATATCATTTTGTTTGTGGTTTTTTCCTCATTCGGTTTTGTTTTTTTATTTATTTGCCTTTCTTGTCTGTGCTGTTCGCTGAAAAGAATAAATAAATAAACCGTTGTCTTTTGGCTGTGTTTAATGTTTATTGTTTATTGTTTTGTCTTTAAAATGCTTCGAACGTGCTTAATATGTATTTTGCACTTAATTTTTTTGTTCGTTTTGGTGATTATTATTCGAGTTAATGGCGAAGAGTTGCAAAAAATGGTCTGCGGTGGTCGCTTGAGGTTGATTTTGTATTTTGCTTTAAATTGTTGTTGCATATATGGTTAGCATAAAATATAAGAGTATCTGTGAAATATGCTATCAAAATAAATAAACGACATGTCAATGGTGAAGGCACGAAGCATTCGGCTCTTGACTTATTATGTCTGATGATTGCTTCCTGTATTGCAGTATTCTGTTGGGGCTTTTATTTTATTTTTGTTGTTTAGCCCAGCTTAGATTGTTGTGGCGTATTTGAAGAGAAATCGGACATTCAACTGGCCAAGAAAAAGCAAAGAAAAAAAGAGAAGCTAAGCACAAAGTATCTTTTAGCAAATAAAGATACTCGGCTGCTGTTCACACAAATTAGCGATTGGCAAAGCGTAGTTGCCTACTGATTACACAGAGACGCGCAGCAAAAGTCAAGCAATTAGCCAAGTTAAATACATAATGCATTTGTCTGGACTGCCGTCCGGCTGTCACTACTGAGCACTGAACGTCTTAACTTGGCCAACAGATGCAGCGAAGCGTTCGCTTCGTTTGTTCCGTGCAATCGCAGTAAATAGTATCTTAAGCCACGGCGTGACCGATAAATCTCTAGATCTGGCGCAAAATGATCGCCTTGCAGATCTGCGCTGGTGGTTCATATTGGCTGTAAGTGCGGCTTTTGGTAGCGCCCAATTTGCAGCTGATCTAAGCTAAGTTAAGGCAGCGATTACCGTTAAACGGCTGCATATTATCTGCCTGAGCCTTACAAATCGCCGCTGAATGCTTCACAATGCTTCGATTCAACCACTTGCCCAGTAATTGGGTCAGTTGTGAGCCGTGCTTGGCAACAGCACTCGAATGTATCTCAGACCGCAGTCTATTCGCATTGTCAAATGGTTCTCAGCCACACTCACGATACGTTTGTATCTGTATCTGTATCTGTATCTATGATTGACTTTTGTGGCCTTTGATGCAACTTGTTTTGGACTCGTTTGTTAGCATTCTGTTGGCAATGCGACTGGCGACAGTCGAGCGTGAAGTTGACTGCCATTCTGCAATGGTAAATATGGATTTCAAGTCCCCGCTGCGGTGTCTCATGATTATAATTATAATATCTTAAGGCAGAGCCAACACAATGCCGAATCGACGAACTGTTATGAAAGCGACCGAAAATATCTAAAGCTTTGAGCTATCGAAAACAGAGTTCATTTGCAGCTTGATTTGTTCTCTGGTGTTGGCTGTATTTTTTTTTAGCTTTAAAATAGCTGAGAAATCGATAAGGTTAGATAACATCAAAAGTACAATATAATCTAAAATTTTATTTTGTTGTGGAATTCAAAAATTAACAACAAATATTAGTTTGCTTCTCTTATAGACGGTTAAAACTAGAGATAAAGAGCTAAGAACTTATTTTAATATCCATGTATATATTCTATAATGTTTTCAACTTCAAGGAACTTGTAGCACCGTAAGATATTTTTGCAATTTCTCAGCTAATCACCTTTGATCTATCTGTAATATCATATTTCGCTGGTAGCCTCTAAAAATCAAGCCAAAAGTATGCTGTCAGCACTGACTGCAGATCGGTTAGCTCTGCCAGTGGCTGGCTTACTTCAGCGAATAGCTGCTGGCCTTGGTTACTGGTTTCTAAGTCGAGTTGAGTGTCTCGTTGCCTGACTCGCAAACACTCGAGTCTATAGTTATATATAAATAAATATATATGTTTATATAAATATATTTGTATACATATATATTTATAACAGTCGGTATTTGCGGCTAATGGCTGAGATTGAAATGTCATTGTTGTCAGCTTATCGTTTGAATAAATGCCCCAGCGAAAGATCAGCCACAGCCGAAGCAAAAACTCAGATTCGAATGTGCTTGGTTGCTAATTTCACATATTTTTTGCCAACACTTCACATTGTTGGGTGCCTCTTTATATACCCTGTACGCAGTTGAAGAAGAGAGTAGTAGAAACTGTTTCTTCACACGCTATCTGGCTCAAGTTTTGTTAGAGATGTAAACGAAGATTGTGTATATAGTACAGGGTATTTGCTGGTCGGATACACTCTCGTTTTTGTTTGCTTGCTGTTACTTTTGTTACTTGTTATTGTTGTTTTTTTGTTTTGTTTTCTGTGTTTTGAAAAATACCTCAAAGTGCTCAATTTCTCACTTCGTCACACGCGCTCGCTCTTGCTCTCGCTTTAACGCTCTCACTCTTTCTCTCTGTCTTTATCTGGAAAGAAAAAAATGTTTATCGTTATCTATTATATCGTACCCTGCCCATTCACAGCTAATGTCTTAAGTCGATTCAAACGCAAGCTAACAACTGCTGCACGTATGTCCGAAGATCTGGACGAGCTGTTTCTGACGCCGATACCGGCTCCAACGTCCGTCGAGCTGCAGCAGTGCATCTTGTTTGGCTTCCGCCGCCGCCTCAATCCCGCCCAGATACTCGACGAGTGCCGCAGCGCCTTTGGGCCGTTTGCGCCGAGTGCGCAGTATGTGGCCAGATGGTATCAGAGATTTCAAGATGGACTCTTTACCACTGACGACAGCGTGGAGGAGGACTGGGGTGTGGGGCGTGGCCAAACGCCCACCACATGCAGTGACTTCAACGATAATGATGATGATGCTGATGATGAAGATGCTGATAATGCCAATGGCAATGACAATGACAATGATCAGTGTCAATTGCCGCTGGTCTTGCATGATCTAATGGGGCATGGGCATAGCGATAAGGATAGTTATAACGATCCCGATGATTATTATAATGACAAGGCTGATGATGAACTGGTTGATGATGGGAACGTAATTAGTTATTGGCACGGCTATGGCTATTTGGGTGGCAAGCGAAGGTATGCCACGACCTGCACTAGACCTAAGTACTCCCCGCTCTGCACCATCAATTGAAAGTATCTTAAATTGAAATTCTTTTTCCATTCACAGCGGAATGTCTATTAGCGGCTTGCCGCCATTGCCAAAATCTCTGAGTGGTTTCAACAAGCTGCTCGGCTCCGACTCGGGTCTCTTGAGCGATGTGGATGTGGCACAGCAAGAGCTTAACAACAACAATAACAACAGCAGCAACATCACCAGCGATAGCAACGTCAAGAAGGAGAACGACAGCGGCAACAAATTAGCAAGCCAAATAGTTAGTGATAACAACAACAAAAGCAACAGCAGCAGCGCCAACAACAACAACAACAACAACACTTTGAGCGGCGATAAGCAAGCATCTAAAGACAGCAGCAGCCAAGATAATGCAGACGATAAATCAGCAACGGCTACAGCAGACTCTGCTACAGCAACAACAACAGCAACAGCTACGGCTACGGCAACAACAGCAACAACTCCCAATGCAAATGAAAATGAAAATGAAACAACAACAATAACGACATCAACGCCAAGCTCACCTGCAAAAATCAATGTAACGGGCAGCACTTTGGACGCGCAGATAGCGACGCTGCGCAAGGAAATGGTAAGTCGATTAGCCATCACCTCATAATATACCCTATATATTAAGGGAGTTTGCAATTAGGCAGACAACTTAAGACAAATGTGTTTAAAGGGGTTTAAGCTATGTAGTAGTAGCAAAGTTATAATAATACCTATTATTAAAAGTGATTTACCATTGTTTATGTACTACACATTATTCTGATTGATGTAGAATTCTAATTGATTGAGACATTTCTTAAGTAAAACTTAGACAATTTGCAAGATATATGGGTTTACTTTCTATTACAATTTCTATTACATTAATATAGGGTATATAGGGTATATATGTATATAGACTTGCTCACTTTTTATATGTTACATTCAAATTCTAAGAATTTGTTCAAGCAATTATTCATGTTGCGTAGGGTATTTGTATTTCGACCAATTGAAAGTGATTTATTGCATTTCTTCTTTTGATCACATTTTGGAGGGAGGGGCGGGGCGGTGCGCACATCATTTACATATGAAACGACGAAGCTAAGCTAAATTCTGTTATAGCCAAAGTGAAAATGCAATACAATGGAACGGAAATGTTTTCGATTTGATAAATTTGTATATGCATGTTAAGTGTGCATATGTGTCTGTGTGTGTGTGTGCATACGTGTGTGCTGGCCTTTCAGCACTTGAATGCCATAAAAGCAATTTCAGATTTCACTGTTTGAAAATTCTTCAGATTTTGGTTGCACATTTTTCAAATGCAACTGTGTGCGTTTAAATGTATGTGTGTACGCGTGTGTGTGTGTGTGTGTGAGTTCGAGTACTCCGTATCTTAAAGTTAGTTCATTTGTCATATTTTTTTGTGAACAACAAAAACAATTGCATTTTTGGGCGCAGCTTTCTACGACTTTGACAAATGATCTTATGCATATATAGTATATACTCATACATGATTATATGTATATGGAATATATATATATATACATTTATTACGATTCTTTTTGCACGTGAGATCAGCTTTGCTTTGCTGCAGCTGCAGCTGCGATCACTTCTATATAAAAACGAAAAGAAAGTGCCGAAAACTTTCAGTTTTGCTTGCTGGCAGAGTTCATGAATATTTCAGAGCATTAAATAAGCTCAACTCTAAACTTTGACATTGTCGCGCTTGGGCCTAAGCTGATATAGATGGCCATAAAGCATCGAAATGGTCAACGAGTTGGGTCAACAAAGCGAAATGCAAATGCAGCTTTTATTCATTAAGTCAAATTGGCAAAGCAATTAACTTAAGCCATAGAAAGAGATTCATTTGGACGAGTGAAAGAGGAGAGAGAGAGTGAGAGACAGACATAGAGTTAGCCATGATGTGGCGGCCTTTGGCTTTAAAGTTGACTAGCTTTTGTTTTGTGTACGGGCAGCTGGCATTTACCCAAACACTTTGTCAAAGTTGAAAGCGCAGACGCGCAGCTCTTCAAATAATGTATTCATTTGACATCATGTCTTGGGGCATCATCAGCCGTTGGCAAACGGGTAGGGGGAGGGGAGGGGGGCATTGATGAGCGAATGTCGCTTTAAGTCAGCTTTATAATTGCGATGCATCAACAAGCAAATGGGAATTTGAGCGAGCAGCAAGAGCAAGCCATGATAGATTCGCAAATACTCTACAGGCAGTTGAATAAGAAGAAGAAGAACATTTTGGTTAAAATGAAAAAGTGTTAATTAAGTTACTTACAAATATGGTATATATTATGAAATGCATAATTTGTAAAGAATTTATATAGATAAAAAGGAGAATTTTCCTTATAGATCATAGGCCCAATATTATATATGTACATTTGTATATTCAATGCCAGATATAGATTGTTTAGAATATATGTGTCAATTGGCTCAAGGCAATTTGTGGCTTTGCCAGAAAATTCAACTCGCATCCGCCTGCGATGCGGATCCGAATGATTCAAAGTTTCTCACATGCCGAGCGACTTAAGGTATTTATCCAGTTTGTTTTTGAGCTGATCACGAACTGCACATGGCATTCGCATGTGAATTGTGACACGTTTTTTGAGGCGGCCACCTGACTGTCTATTGGTCGGATTGGTACTGAGCCAAGTCTACGCTGATGTGGTGCTCTTGACCAAGCCTCGATAACAACGTCATCTCTGCCTGTGTCGCCGACAATTGACAGTTGATTTGTAATTTAGTCTGTATTGTATTTATTTATTTTTCCTCTCTTCATTTTTATGCTGCAATTAAATAAATTAAAATTTTGTCTGCACTTGCGCAATAATTTAACAATTTGTAACGCAACTGCGACTTGTTTTTAATTGCAATCGGATTGGGCTTTGTGGGCCAGCCTGAGCTTGAGGCTTGCCAATTGCCAATTGCCGAATACCGAGTGCCTGCTAGTGGCTTTTGGCCGGGTTTAAAGTCTAACGTCTAACGTCTAATGTCTGTGGCCAAAACCTTTCACATTTTATGTGCCAGTGCCTGGGCGACCTTTTACAAAGAACCTGTTTAATGTACACCCAGGCGTAGGTGTAAAACTAAAACACAAATTACAATTGTCGGCTGACTAGGAGCGGCCGCAGTTCGAGATTTTGGCCCCCTTTTTTTTGTGCTTTTGGCCTATTGTGTGCTCTGTTTTGGGCGCCAATTTGAGCGAGTTTAGGCCATTTACCAATTTACATGCCAATTGTGCAATAATTCTGCGACTCTTTTACTTTTTACTGGGTCAGGCGTCATCTGTGGGCTGAGCTGTCTATAGGCCCCGCCCTCTGCCCCTGCCCCCTGATATCTGTTACCTGTTACAATTAAATTACAAATGTTGCTATGTGTCTTGTTACCAATTACGCTCCACTTGCTGTTATTATTGTTATTATTGTCGATGCTGTTGCTGTTGTTGTTGTCTTGACTAATTTCACGCGCTCAAAGTCGGCTCGAAGTTAAAGCCAAAATGCCGGACAACGCCAACGCGCGCCCAATGACACAGTAATTGGTCATTGTTTTTGCCCAACCATTATTAATACACTGTAAAAAATGAGGTAGTAAATGCACAGCTGACTATTAGGTAACATGGCAAGCAGGTTATATTAGTAGTGCAACAAAATAGATAACAAATTGGTCTATAAGTTGCTGTATAGATTATGTATAAATATATATACAGCAAATATTTGTTGAAGTTCATTTAGGAGTTCTTACAAAAAATGTCAAGTATTTAAAAGTAATTTTTGTTAAATAAATAAATGAAATAAATATGTAAATATATTTTAAAAATTAAAAACAATTACTAAAATATTGTCAAGTAAAATATATTTTAATAATATATTATATTTAATACTCCATAAATATTTTAACATTTTGTGTAGAGTATAGAATGGGTCAGCTACCTTTTGAACGTTTAGCTAGCTGCATTGGATAAACATTTAAATTTACTCGTTTACAATTGAGCGCGGCCTGTCGCCGGGCCTCGAGCTTGTGGGGGAGCCAAGTGCGGGCTGGGGTCTGCGGGCTTTGGGCCTGGGTTAGTTTTCCTTTGTTTTTTTTGCAAATGTTGCGGTTGAATGATTAACGATTCAAGCTGTGAACTGTTGGTGGGTGTGTAGCACACACACACATACACTCACTCACACAAAAACAATGCATTGTGTGTGTGTGTGTGTGTGCGCGTTGCAATTATGTTAGTTGGCCGCTTTTGCTTTCAATTGTTCAACTGCGATAAAAACCAAAGAAATTGATACTCTTTCGCATCGACATACATTCACACTGACGTATGAATACGTATTTATTTATAGGTTATTTCTTACTATGATTTGTTTTTGTTTTTTTGCAATCTTGCCGTTTATATTCGCTCGGTTCAATTATGAAAACTGAAAGTAAATAGTTGGCTGAAGGTCAGCGAGACCGTTAATATTATTAGATCAGCTTTCAAATATGCCATAAACGCAATTATATTATGCAAACTTCAATTTATGTCAATTGGCAACAAATGATAAATTGCCATATATGCTTTCGATAATAAAAACATTTTGATTACGTGCTATTGCCGAGACGGAAGTGCTGTCTACGCTTACAATTTAGATAAGTGTGAGGATATGTGGGCTTGAAGAAGCTGATAAGCTTAGTTCTACAATTTGCCATGGAACTCAATAAGAGACTGTTTACTATTTAAGTACTTCAACCAATTGAGAATTCGACTAGAATTGTATGCTAAGGAACTAAGAGAATCACTTAGGAGTCAAATGGAGAGACTGAACATGTAAATGAGATTATTTTCATGTTAGAGAACGTTGCATGCAAATTGATTGGTCTGCTAAACTAGACGTAATTATTGTGTTGGGGCTGATTTTCTGCATCTCTGCTCAATTTTCATTTCACTTCGTTCGAGCTCCGATTGGTTTCTAGGCCTAAACCTCTGCTTGGCTGTCATAGATTTTATGGACAGCTTTCCCTGTGGGCCTTCGCTGAGTTATGGGAGTGCTGCACCTATAGAAAACCACATGCATTCCATATTAATGAGCAGCACATCTGGAGTCTCGTCAATTACAATTATCCAAGCCAAATTACGCTCAATTGTTCGGCTTTTTTTTGTGTCCTCTTAATGTGTGTGAGTGTGCGCCAATGTAGATTAAGTAATAAAAATGTTTTTTATAAAGCCAGAAAACGCATAAAAAATAAACCAGGCAGCAGCAGCAGCAAACAGGTAACAATAGGAGAAAACCCAGGAGTTGAGGAGCTGAACTAATCAGCGCATGCGCAGCCATTACGGCTGGACCCATAGCCAGAGTCAGCGTGTTGAGCCAACTAATTCTCTTGCCTTGGTTTATGGTTGGCAAATTAAATTTATAATCATAAAAAGCGGCTGCCAGCTGCCACATTAGCCGCAAGCTAACCACCAAGACAGAGCAGCAGCCATAGAGGCAGAGCATCAGGGCCAAGTTGGTGAGAAGAAATGCATCAAGGCATGAAATGACTTTTTATGGCTTTCCATAAAACGGCCTTGAACGCATTGCCCGCTGGCGGTTCTTTCTATTCTCTCTTTGTACACCGTCTACCCATTGAAAATGGAGAAAATGGGTATATTGACATTGATTGTTGGCTGAAAACTATAAAAGCCGTGAGGCTTAAGTCTTGCCATGAAGTTTTCCATTTTAAATTTTAATTCTCTTCCATTCAGAAATATATTTTATATGCTGATTTCTCTGCGAACATTTTTTGGCCTAGGGTGACTGCTTGTCGTTCTCTTTTTATATTTTGTAGATTTTTGTTTTGCTGCACTTGGTCTTCTTTCTCTATTAGCCAAGTGTTTTGGTTTCGCTTAATGTGGCACAAGCCACAAGCAAAGCAAACTACAAGAAATCCCACAAAATATTCAGCGTAAAAGATTCATTTGAATGCGTTGCAAATTTGCTTAGCGCTGGTCACACTTGAAGCATGCCAGTCGCCATTTTGTATTGAAGTTTAATGAACTCTTTTGTTTTGGTTATTCTGCCAAGATGATCTTGATAGATGAATTGATAAGCGAAAACACGTGTTAATGAGCTGATCGAAATGTTAGCTCTTCTTTTTTTTGTGTTTTCTTGGGAAGCTTATCAGAAAATTAAAGTTTAGAATAAATCGAGTATTCTAAGTGCTTTCTTTTATAGATTTTTATAAGAATTTCTACTTAGCTATTATAGGAGATGTGATCGTAATGAGCAGAGGTAATTTTAATGAGCAAAGGTCTGTATATATTTTTTTGTGGAAGTAAAAGAAATTATTCGGCACGAAATAATTTATTAAAATATTATTACTAAGCCTGAATTAATTATTAAATTTATTTTTGGGAAAATTAATTATATAGGTATATATTTTATTAAAATTTATTACTACAACTATTTTGAATAGTTTTTCCTGTTAATATTTTAAAATAGCAAATAAATTTCAACAGTATTAAATCATTTCTAGTGTTGAGTATAATATTAAGTTTTTTTTGATCGATAACATAAATTTCTCGTTTACTTATGGAAAGGAGAATGTAATTTTTTATTATTTTCATTTTATTTTATTATGTTGTCGCTTCCGTTGTTTATTTAGCTGTCTTCCGCTTATGCTGTGCCCCTGCTGGCACTGCTTCTTCTTACTCGGGTTCTTTAAGTTCTGCGTCTACGGTTCGGGTCTTTATTTAACGATGCCGTCATTCGAGTACTTGCTGTACACCTTTCTTTCGAAAAACTCACCTTCCGGTGGCGGTTACTCACACTCACGAGTGCGATTCTTCGGCGCTGGGGTCAACGTTATCCATAAGCGGGCGTCCCGCCCCTCTGCTGTACTCCGTTGTGCTAGCTTTGCATGCATCATGCAAAAATCAGCGAATGGAACCAATGTCAGTCGCGGTTCAAGTCCGGCAGCGATTATATCACAGAGGCTAGTATGTGAGCAGAGTCCCCTCCCCTCCCCCTCCCTGCCACAACTCTTCCATTTAGTGCTGGAGCTGGCGGCATGCATAATTAATAACGAAATGATTTGGCGCTCTGACATTGGACAGTGGCTGCCGCTTGCCACATCGCCACATGGCCGCAGCGGGTGGCCAGCTGTTCCAGGAGGTTGCAGATAACAAGAAGAAGAAGTGGATGAAGTGGAAGAGATTGACTCAGCTTTTACCCAACCGCCTTTGTTGTTGGTGTTGTGGCGGCTGTCATGGCATCCACTAATGATCTATGCGGGCGCCCAGTTGGCAGCCGTGCAGCCGTGCAGTCGGGCACCTGCAAAAATAAACTCTAGAAGTTTTCGCATCTATAAATAATCCGGATTAATGTAAATGCCCTGCAGGGAATGAGGAATTGCCTAGCCAAATGGGGAAAGTTCTGTGCAATGCAGCCCAAAATTAGCCAGACACACACACGCACACACACACACACACACACATACATAGTTGTTTGTAGAATCTGCATGCGTGCATTCCTTGCCCTTTCACACAGGAAGTCAACTTGACGTGGCTGAAAGCGAAAGTCTGCTATAAATTAAGCAAAAGAGGGATAGAGAGAGCGAGAGAGAGAGAGAGAGAGAGAGAGCGAGATGGGGCGAGCTATGCTATAAGAAAATTGTCACTGAATTGTTATTATATCATTTTTGTTGTTGGTTTCTGTTGCTGTTGCGTTTACGCTCAATAAGTTTGTTCATAATTGTTGCGACGCGTTGGAGGCGACGCTAATTGTGGCAACAGCCAAAAAGATGTTGGCCAGGAAACAGGTTACAAGACAACGCTGATATCTCTTGGCTTACATACCAACATCGTCATTATCAACATCAGCAAACATTATGATGATCATTATCATCATCATTATGAGTGTTGTTGTTGTCTACACTCGTCATTTCTGCCTAATGCCTCGCAACTTAGCCAACTTCTTGGCGTGCGCAGTTAACTGTGAAATTCACTTTTAAATTTGCTGTTTTTTCTTTTTAGCTCAAGACGAGCGTATAAAATATATATACAAACAAACAAACAAGCAAACAATTTGAACATGATTTTCATTTTATTTGAACGCCATTCGAAACGCTACAATAATTTCCCAACAATAGCGCCGACAGCTTGTTGTTCTATGGGATTTGTTTACAGTCGCGAGAGCTTGTAAAGCGTTAACAATTCTTAATACCTATTGATGCGACGAGAGCAAAGAATATTAAAATTAAAATACAGTTATCTACGGGGTGCCGACCCTAGCTAATGGAGAAATACGTTATATCTATGATGTAATTCAGGTGGCTGTAATATTTTTATTTTAAATATTAATATTATACAATATATTCCGAATTCCTTTCTTAAACTCAGATCAAATCTGTTGAATATTTAATACTTAAATATTAAATTCTTCATCATGATCACAGATTTCACTTGAAATCATTCAACTCTACATATCTCTCAGCTGTTCTGTAATTGCTTTAAAGAGCGGAAGTGTCTCCAACCCGATAAATATCAATATTAATATTTACTCTACATATCTGCCCATACTCCAGCTGCTCTTATCAGATTTAATCAGTTCTTTCTGTGTATTTACCCAATATTCTGCATTCCATGCGCCTCATGCTCAACTCTTTGGCTTGTTATTTGGCTCCCCCTTTTGGTGGCTCTGCACGCCTCTGGTTTACGCTCAATATTTATACATGATATATATTTTAGTGTTAAGTGCTGCACAGTGTAAACAATAAATCGACAACCTGCTGCGATTTGCAATGGTTATTTCGTACATTTATTTCTTTAAATGTTATTTATTGTATTGCCCCGATTCGCTATCAATGTTTTATTTTTGTTTTGCTTTGTTTTGTTGTTGCCATTTTCGAATTATTTGTACTTCTGTCTAAATGTCAGCAATGCCGTCGATTCTTTTTTGGCCTTTGGGTATTTATTTCTGTTCAATTTGTATTTTGTATTTAAAGTGTAGATTTGGCCAAAAGAATGGCACGGCCCGAAGGCTGAGGTTGGCTAATTGAAACCTAGCTAGACAATAGCCAAGTTAACAGAGCAAACGTTTGCCCTCCTCTTAGTTAACGGCTCAAATGGATGCGGACACGGCTGCGTGGCTAATTATGTGCGAGTCACTGAAGCCAAGTTCCGTTGGGGGAGCTGCCATATGAATATATATATTGTATATACATATATTGTATGTACAGTGTATATATACATATAATGCATATATCGCAATATAAGCTTCATGGCGCAATGAGCTTATAATAAACATTTATAATATGCAAATTGTCGGGCTGGGGCTTTTTTATTTGTTTTTTTTTTATAATAATATTTTGGACAATTGCTGCAACGAGGTGTGTCACTGTCACAAGCTATAAATACAAAACACACACACACACACATACTCAAGAGAAATGAACAAGTGTTCTGTGCGAGACGGTTTGACTAAAGGATACCTCGTACAAATATGAAATAAAGAAATAAATTAAAAATTTCTATATATAGTAAAGAGAAACCATATAAATCGATTGATAAGCTGATTATTCTAGAAATAGCTAATAAGACTTATAAAACTTAAGCTAAGCTTAAGCTGTGTTTATTTAAGGAATAATATACAGTCGACTCTCGTTATTTCAAACCTGCGATATTTCGAACCTCTCATTAATTCAAAGTACTCATGAGTCCCCTACAAAATCTCTTTATATTTCGATCCATTTAATATTACAAACATTCGATAATTCGTAGTATTTTAAGAGTTCTTGAATGTCGAAATAACGAGAGTCGACTGTACATACATATTTATCTACTCGTATATTTATTATCCAATACGACTGCTCATTTTAAAATCATAAAATTAAATAGGTATGTATATATACACATATATCTATACTTATCAGTTTATATATGTATGTATATTAAACGATGCGAGATAGCGCTTTGAGATGAAAGCGTCGCAGCACGTAAAACTCACATAAAAATTTAATAAAAATTGATGGCAATTGTTGTGCATTGGGGCGGCTGACAAATGCGCCAAGCGCCAATACAGGCGCATGACATGCAAAGTGGGGACACAATGCAACAAATTCGCATGATTGGGTGTGGCGGGGGCGCAAGGGCGGTGTGGTTGAGCGAGTGGAAAGGCGGCAAATCGTAGCTCAGTTGAGCAAACAAACAAATAAACATTCGCTGCGCTTGCAATCAAAATAAAGTCAAACTGCATTCGATCAGGAGCTGCTGCTGCACATGCGCCGTGTGCATCCACATCCACAGTGGTTGTCATTAAACTTCCAAGTGAAAGTTCGAATCGACCAATACGCCTCCGCCCCCGCCACCGCTCTAGCCACCTCGTTCGCCTTTAGGCCAATTGCGCCTGATCCAGCTTGAGCTCCAGCTTTGGTCGCAGCTCTGCTGCCCGTGGCTTTTTGGCTTGCGTTGACAGTTGCACACAAATTACAAAAATTAGCGCTCACATGCAATGTGCTCGATGGCAGCGATGCCTCCTTAATCTTGGCAATCCTCCACAGCTCTTCAGGTGAGCTAGGCTACCGCTTGACTCAGGTTTTCGCGATTGTTCGTTTGGGTCGCATTTGCGCTTCTGGGGCGCATACGTGCAATTAGAAAATGGCAAATGCCAAATGGGGGCATGCAACGGCCGCAGCAATAACAAAATCAACAACAACAACAACTTACACGATGGGGGCTTACATGCCCCAAACATAGCGACAAGTCGCCTCTATGGATTAACATACCCACAGCACCACACTTAATTTGCCCAGGGCTGAGAGCGTCTGTGTGGCGTGCGGGCAGGGGGGGGGGGGCACTCAAAATCTGTTGCAGCATTCAACAATTTACTGTTGCCCCAAAGGCGGCTGCTGCCATATGCTATACGGCACAGCATTAGATAAATCACCAAGTGACAAATATGCTCAGATATTAGATATTTATTATGGTTAGAGCCAAGCACTCGCATTGCTCTTTCACTTTCTAAGCAGAGCATTCAATTGTGAATGTATGAATACTATAATATTTTTTCTCAAAATTTATTTACCGTTTATAACAGCTTGCCTTTGCTCCTCGATCTGAGATTGACAGTAGTTGTATAGAACTTGGGTAGTATATAAATACTGAAAGTATGCTAAATAATGTAAAATACTTCTATATCATATCAAGTTAAGGAACTGTGCAGATGTTGTTGATGGAAACTGAAGAATGAATATCAATATACAATATGTCAATCATAATATTTATTAGACTTAAGTCAAAAGTGTCCCAATAACGGATCATGTTTTCACAATATAGATAGCTAATATAGATATAAATATAGGAATAAGATTTTATCTATAATAGCAAGTAGAGATAGAGATACATATATAAATATATGATTTTATCTATATACATACCTATGTATCTCTATCTCTACTTGCTATCTATCGATCTAATAACTAGTATCATCTCAATTATCCTCTATATTTTTATTTTCTATATATCAATAACAATCCATATATACATATGTCCTCGCTAATCACACTGCTAGTTAAACTGCTCCTTTTCCTGTATATAATAAACTAACTCTCTTGGACATGTTTATGCCCAAAAGCAAATGTCGCTTATAATTCAACGTTTTAATTTTGTATTTCACATATTTTTGTATATCAGAAAACAATATTTTTATTCTTGCTTATCATTATTAAGCATTTGTTGTTGTTTCTAATGAACATGTGTTTACATTTTATTAACTTCATATGATATTTATATTCGTGTTTTTTTTTTTTGCTATTTGAATTATATTTCAATTTGGTTGTTCATTTGTGTTTGCTCAACTGTTTTAAAAGTTAGCTAAATGAAATTATTCTTTTACTCTTGGCAAATTCTGTCGCATTTGTGACTTATTAAAACAGAAATGGTTCTGCATATTTTATGACCTTTTCATGCAACAGTTTTAATACGTCTTATTACGATCTGTTGCTTCCGAAATGTTCGCACTCTTTTAAAAAAATCTGTTTATTGCTGGAAAACAATCAACACCTTTTGGTTCAGACTGAAATTTTAATGAGCTGCTCGGTGAGAGGCTGCTGCAGCTGCAACAGAAGCAGCAGCAGCAGCAGCAGCAGCAGCAGCAGCAACAGAAGCAGCAGCAGCAGGAGTCGCTAAGCAGAAATAGCTTTGGCTCGTTTTCGGCTCTGGACTCTGTTTGTTTGGCTTATCAATCAGTGCGGAATCAGCTACAGAAATGTTGCGTAATTTTGCAGACAGCTACAAAAAAAGAAAAACAACAACAAATTTAAAACAAACACAAATAAAAAACGAAACAAAAAAAAAAAGTTGTACAAACCGTTTTATTTATGGCCGTGCAGCAGTTTTTGGCTACCGTTTTGGCCGGGCAACTTTTATGTTAGCTGCTGGGGCAGCTGCGTGTGTGCCACCGAAACTAGTTGCAGATGCTTGCAACGGTTACATGTGTGTGTGCGTGTGCGTGTGAGTTGTGTTTCTTAATGTGCCACTAGGCGACGCAATTGAAAGCCGTTAGCGCCTAGAGACGACTGCCAGTTTGTTTCATATGCAGATCTAAGAAATAGTAAACTATCTATCATAAGGAGACATGTTTATGATATTAAAAATAAAATAACTAAGGATCTCTGAATCTATAAAGTTATACATATTTGCAGAAACAGTCGCAATTTATATAAGAAACATGAGTTAGCTCACTTTTCCTATCGAGGTACAGCAGACTCTATTGCCTAAGTCGATTCAGTTACCTTCCCTTTTCTATGTAAGCATAGCAGATTATATTGCTTAATATCAACTCCCAAAGAGCTGTGATTCTTTTCTCTGACTCCTTTTTCTGTACTGCTTTTGGCATCTGCTCCAATCATGGGTTATAAATATATTACGATCTAACATATATTGCGCCTGAGCGGCGCCCGACAAAGGTCTAGGAATGGCAGCTGGTTAAACTGTTAACTCGTCACGCTTGGCGCTTTGCATATAAATTGAGCAGCAAAGTGATTGCAAAAAGTTGTGATGCCAATTGGATTTGAGTTTGGCTTGGACAACATGCCAGCACGTCGGCTCGTGGCACCCACAATAAAATCAACATATTGGCCATATGTATATCTAAATATATAATATATGCGATGAGCTTATGAGTCCGTTAGATGAACGGTCTATTGGCCGTATAGGATATACATATATTGGTGACATTTTATCGTCTTGTACGTGCTGGGTTATACTCCAAAAGGAGTGGATGGCTTTTCGGTTTGGTTTTTGGGAAGGCGTCAACATATACGATACGGGCAAAACGGGCAATAAATAAACGACGTGTCTAACTAGGTCCCAGGGCGGGGGAGCGCCACGCGGCGAACTGTAGCGAACCGACTGCAAGTGCAAAAATTCCAGTGTTGACAATGTTCTGGGCACGTCAAAATGTCGCCAACGACTTGGCAGCTACAGCAACACAACTATATACATATACATACATATATATATAGGTGTTTTCTGTGTGCAGTTGGCGCTAAAGTTGAAAGGCGTGACTGGCTGCATTGTCATCGGCTGGCAAATGCAAATGCCAAAAAGTTGTTGTCGTTCGACAACAGCAACAAGAAAACTTGGTTAAATTAAGTTACGGCAACAATAACGAACCATAACAGTTGGCTAATCGACTATGATCGACTGGCAGTTATGCTGTAGTTCAACTTGCTCTATCGACTTTTAGATTAGTTTTTAATTCCATATTGAACAAGTTTGCTATATATCATGTCATGAGAGCGAAAAGCTTTTAGATTATATTAAATTAACTTTAGAATTTATAAAATATTTGGTCTATAAATTAGACTTTAACTTATATTAGCTCTTAGTTAATGAATTCTTACTTTTAATGTCAATTAACAAATATCAAATATAGAAATAAGTAAAAGTTTTGTTCAGGAAAAGTTGTATTACTTTATTGACATTAGCCAAAACTTTTACTATCTTTATATTTTTGCTTTACTTTATAGAATGCGTCTATTCTTAGAGCTGAGCATACACTTTTACAGCATGCAGGCTCTACAGGGTATGCCAACAGCTGCTGCCTAGAGCAGTGACAATGCCAACTAAAAAACAATTTAAAAAACAATTTTGTTTTTGGCCAAGGCTTATCTCTGGGGAGGCGCTTCCGCATTTGCAACGCATTCTCATTCGCATTCTCATTCTTGTACTTGTACTCAGCAGCGGTCACCAAAGTTCACGCTGCAAGAGCAACAACGCACAAATGTTTGAAGTGTGGCCGTTGCGACGCCCCAAAGGCAGAAACCTAGTGCTGCCCGGGCCAACACCCCCCTCAATGGGCCACGGCTAAAGATAGATGCAGGCGCAAGCTGCAGACACACATGCATAATGCATGCAACAACTTTGCTGCTGCTGCTGCTGCTGCCGCATGTTGGGCCCTGTGTGTCGCTAGTTTATGGCCGTTGCATCCATGAGATACACGTACTTTGAGGGCTTCTGTCGCGTCGTCGCCTTTTATTGCGCGCTACAACTAATGTGCATAACAAAATATAATACTTCCCCCCATGGCTTTGTTGTTATGAGTGTTGTTGCTTTTTTTTTTTTATTTAACAACTATTTATTTTTAAGCGCAATGCGCTTACAGCTAATTAAATTTTCAACCACAATCTGCCTTATCGATTGCACTTTTCTTTACGAGCCGTGCGTCGCGGCGAAAGTTGGTTCTTGGCTTTAGCTAATGTCGTCATGCGTTGGGCTTAATCACTATGAAATGCTGATTGCAGCAGCCGTGTGCCACCGGCCACCTACCCCCTGCCCCTCGCATTGCATAATGAGAAAACATAAAGAGTGAAAAACAGGACGTTAAGAACAAACGCTTTAAAAACTCATTAATGCTAAATTTGCGGCACTCGCACTCGCCGGCTGCTGTCTTAATTATATGACTTGCAAATTTATAGCCCTGAAGTTTCTGGATTTTATGTATTTGTTTATTGGTGTGCATATATATATGTATGTGTTTACATATATGTAAGTATTCCCCATTCATGACACATTCGACAATAACTTTTGCATATCTACTCAGCTTTATCGAGTTCTTATCAGATATCTTTGCTGAAACTATATCTGTGTGCCCTGTTTCTAATATTCCTTTCACGATTTCTTTATTGACTTCATTGCTCTTCAAGCCACAGATTCCTAAGCTCCTGCAAAGTTATACGATTCTTAACTGGAGCACGTCTTAAATTTGCATTCAAATCTTTTGAAGGTCAGCGTTTTAAATCTTTTTGTACTTTGAAAATAATATTACGAAATTTGCATTTGATTTCAATTGATTTTAAACTTAATCTATAAATAAGATCGAAAGTTTATTATTTACTGATGTGCGATAATAGCTTGTATAATAGTTTCATTATATATGCATTTTCAAGCTATAATTATTTATTTGATGAATTATTAGCTTATTAAATAAATTATAAACTAAGCTAAGGCAATAATAATTATTATTGATCGTTCGTTTGTTTGTAATATTCATTAGCAAAGATTAGCAATTAGAAAACTTTTAAATATGCTACTTGAATATTTCGTATTTATATTATTATTGTAGTTTGTATTTGTATTATACATATATTTAGCTATTTGTTTTTCTGCATGTTAAACTGTTATTCTCCAATCCCGTCGTGTTGAGCAACACCTTTTTGTATCTTGTATCTTCTGGGGCATTTGCATTCACATTTGCTTAACGCCATCCGCTGCTCAAGGTCAGGCAAAATGTTAATGCTAATTAGGTAAAATTGTAAACAAAACCAGTTGCCAGTGCTTTGTTAATTACAAAATGATGCATGGCGATGCCTCAGTGACATTGAAGTGAGTATTTTATGAGTACCTCATGAGTAGCTGATGAGTAGTAGCTGCTGTTGCTGCTGTTGCTGTGTGTGTGGGCTTGGTCGCCTGTAGCTGCAGTTGCATTTATATACAATATATTAACCATACGCCGCGTGATCGCAAAGTTTACTGCGGCAGAGCTTTTGTGCCACTTTTGTTAGCTTTAAGTTCTTAGCCATAACTCTCAGCACGCTGCGAAGCCACAGAAACTCTGCCTCTGTTTGTCTTCCGCAAACAGATTGAAAACTCGACTACACTGCGAGAAATTCTATTAGCACTTGATTGCTTCGCTCTTTGTGGACAGGCTGGCAATGCGGAAATGGGCATATATCGGCTGCTATATATAAACACCGCATATATTTATATATATATCCATACTTATTTTGCATATTGTGGGGGCGTGTAAACTGTGCCAGCTGCTTGATTGGAATTGCAGCTGTTTCTCTAGCAAAATCTGCTGCACTTGTCGCCCTAGGGCTTCAACTTAATTAATTGCCAATTAACATATATGCAAGTGTGTGCCTCTGGCTGTGTGTGTGTGTGTGTGTGGGTGTTTGTAACAATAGAAATTGTGCTAATGCATGTGGCTGACCTGCGTGTAAAGCGCTAATGAGGCTAATCAAACTAGTCGAGTCAGCAAAAGTTACTTTAAGCTGCACTGCAGGCTATTGAAATACCCTGTAATTTAATTAGCATAGTTTCTTGGCTTAATTAATCCATATAAATCATATTCAAACAAGTAACAAAACTCTAGTCGAGACTGCTCGATTAGGAAATGCTCTGAACCTCCTTTCGGAGAACTGATATTTCAATAATTATTCGCGTCTTTCTGACACACACATACAGACACACATATACATAGACACACATAGGCACGCTTGCATACAGTACTTGAGTAAAAGTAAAAGCAAGGAGAGAAGAAGTGCAGAATATCATTAAAGTTGTTTATATGTATGCAGCAGTTCTCATTTGGTATTTGTATTTAGGTAAAACGAAGCTGGAATGCTCACAGCAGCAGAGAACGTTTCCATTGCTCACTTAAACTTCGACTGCAACGATCTCTACCTGGCTCAACATTTGAGCGAGACTAAGTGCATGAGTGAAGGTCGCCCTATATAAAGGGCAGCAGCTGCAGCATTTCTTCAGTCAGTCTTCAGTCAGTCTTCAGTCGTCCAGGCCTGGTGGGGGTCAGCGCAATACAGTGAAGTCGAGTGTGTCAGCATTAAAGACGTAGAGGAACTACGTAGAGGTATTACGTAAAGGAAATACGTAGAGGAATTACGTAAAGGAAATACGTAGAGGAATTACGTAAGGCAAATAATAAGAGGAAATACTTAGAAGAAAGAGGAAATATTTAGCGGAAATACTGGGAAGCAATAGTTAGAGAAAACGCTTAGAAGAAATGCTTCGAAATACGTAGAGGGAATACTTAGAAGAAATAGACAGAAGAATATTGCTAAATTGACTCAACTCGTCGCACTGATCGATACTATATGAACTTTGTGGGGTCTGCCACGTCTCCTTCTGGCTGTTACTTGCGTTTCAACAAAAATATTATAAGGGTATAAAAATGCTGAAAATTGAATTTTGTGGAAGCCTTGTGAAGCTTTCACTCGCTGGGTGCTCTGGATCTGCTTGGGGTAGTTTGCCTTTGCTCTGTCAGGATTACGGGCCGTGTGACAGGCTGATGCAGTTGACCAGTTAGCCAGTTGGCAGCAGCTGCAGCCGCAGCAGCTTCAGTTCACAGCTATCAGATGGCTAAAGATGCAGCCGCAGCTCTCCCCCTTCCCCCCATTCATCTCGGACAGATCTTGGCTGGCGTCTAGCGTATTAGCAGCCCACTTTAGAGTGGGAGTTGGCGTTTGAGCAAGGAGTGAGAGAGGGGGTGGTTGGGGGTACGCTGCATTGCCAGCTTTGAGCGGATTTGTTTAAAGCCGCAGCGATGCAGAAAGTTGTGCTGCTTTGCTTTTTATATATTTATATATATGTATGTATATATATACATATATTTTTTTTTTTTTGCGCGCGCGCGTTTGCTGGCGAGATATTATGCGGCGATATTAATTGACAAATGAGATTTTTCCTTCCTACTCGACAGCGACAGGGGAACTTTCATTTTGACCACAAGCGTCTCGTTGTCAGCCCGGCTCAAACTCAAACTCCAACTCCAGCTTAAGCCGCAGCTGAGTTCCACAAATGCAGGCCAAGGCAATATGCATACGTGTGCTTGGAGCCGGGTCTCCGATGGCTGCTGTTTGGGTTAACGCCAACTGTCTGGCGCTATCAAACGCGCCGCGAACTCTTGTCACGTTACTTAATGCCATAAATGCGGTTGGCTAGGTTAACATACGCCTTTTGCTGCTGCTGCTGCACCAAAAACCAACCACCTCCGCCGCCCAGACCCGACCACAGACCACAGAGAGTCGCCCAGTCTTCTTCTTGACGGGCCGCTGAACTGCTAAATGTCAGGCCACGATAGCAGCCGGCAGATTGATGAACGCTGTCATGGCACATATACATGTATGTATGTAGCCATAGGCGAAATGCGAAAAAAGAATGTGAAATGCAAAAGATATCGATAGACGATTGGCGGATTGCTTTCTACATGCTTACATTGAGATACTCTTTGAATATAGTGGAAAGTTCTAGTATACAAGTGGTATATAAAGTTATAAACTATAAATAGATATTATTTTGAATGTAGTTAAGGTATATTGAAATCTTTTTAAACTACAAATATTCTTAGTTATTGGATTAGATGAGATTAGCAGATCAGAAAATTCGAGTTTCAGGTAATAGATAGTGATTTGAATGTACTTAAGATATAATAAATGCATTTGATTAGATGATACAAGTATATCAAAAGCTATAGAAGCAATGGGTAACAACTTTCCTTCATATCAAATAACTCTTAAAAGTTTTTCCATATCTTTGCCTTCCAGCTAAACAGATTGGTTTATGGGTGTCAGACTTTATTAATGTCTGCATTTGGCGCCATACTTCACAGGGAAGTCGTAGCTCTCTATAGCCTCCATAGTCACTCTATAGTCTCCAAGAATCTACGTCAATGGCAGGCAAATTGCGAACCTTTCTATGGGCTTGTGGGTGTGCCCCGGTATGGACACTCGCCGTCAGTTTTAGTTGCTGTGCGGCGCTGTCAATCAATGTCAATTCTATAAAAACAACAACAACAACAACAACAGCAGCAGCAGCAGCAACAGCGGCAACAGAAATTGGCAGTCAGTCAATTATTCAGTCAGTCAGTCAGTCGCTCAGTCAGTCAGCCAAGATCGTGGCTTACGTTTTATATATTGGTTTGCCTTGGCTTTTTGAAAGTTGCAGCACAGAGCTCTAGCTTTAGCTCTAGCTCTAGCTGTGGCGCGTTGGTGGCCACGTCAAGAACTTGTACATGTTGCATATTAATATTATTTGTGGCAAGGCGCTTGACTAATTTTCTACGTTTGTTTGCTTCTCTACTCCCCCACGTTTAGTACGGACTGCGTCAACTGGATCTCTCACTGCTGTCACAATTGTGGGCGCTAAACGATTCCATACAGGAGTTTCGCACGATGATCGAGGAACAGGAGGGCGAGGACGACGACGACGATGACGAGGAGGAAGTGGATGCGGAAGCGGATGCGGATGATGATGTTGAGCTGGATGAGCAGGGCAATCGCAGGCATTCGCCGACGCCCTCTTCGTACGATTCGGTTAGCTCGGAAGGCGGCGCCGATGCAGATCTTGTCAAGGCGAAGCGTCTGGGCACCATACCAAAGGTCATAACGACGCAGCCAAAGCAGCTCCAGCCGAAGGGTGATCTGAAGCCCTTGCCACGCATGCGCAGCGCACCGCCGCCACCACCGCCCGTGGCGCTGATGTGCACCGCGCGCAAGGCGGCGGCACCGCCACGGCCCACATGATGTTACCTAACCGACTTCCTAGCCGGAGTCAGGATGGTCATGTGCAAGGCGATTGTGAGCGATGTGCCGCCCCCACCCACGCCGACGACGACAGCGGCGACAGCGACGTCGACGTCCGCTTCATTGGGTAGCACTTGAGCTGGTTGAGATGAAGTTGGAGCAGCACTTGGCAAGGGCATTTGGAAGTCGGCTAACGAATATTGTTAACATGCACCATCCCTAGTAGTTAGTTTACACAAACGACAAACGATATACGATTAACGCTAAACGTTCATCGATAGATCGATAGGGATAACATTTATGCATATACATATATATATACATATATCTCTATATAGTCCTAAGCCGCATAGCCTTTAAGTTTAGCAGTCCTTTGTGTGATCTTCAGTTGTAAGTTTTATTGTACATTGCGTGTTTTTATTTGTATTTCAGTTTACTTTCGATTTTCGTTTGTTGGCCCAGCAGGCTCTGCGACATAATTTAGGGCTACTTATTTGGGGTTTAATTAACTGGGGCTCAGCTAAAACATGTTTAACACCTGCTACTTTATTGTCTTGAAAAATAAAATATATATATTTTTTGTCTTACGAATGAAACTAACTTGATGATGATGCAGAACCGCAATATAACTTCATATATATATGATAAGAACTATGAGCAGAAAAGTGCTTTAGAGTTAAGTTAGGAACTGCACTACTTGTATATGTATATAGCCTCTCACTAAAACGAATCCTGCGCTAAACAAATATTTGGCTTTTCTCTCCTGCTGCTGCAATTTTAAGCAAAAATAAAGAATATGAAAACGAAGTTTGTAACCTTCTCGGCATTTATTCGACGTCTGTAAACAGCACAATGCTCTAGGCAAGTGTCAGGCCATCCATGCCCAGTTTGAGGCATGGGAAATCAAAGGCCAGCAGTTGGTTATCTGAGAAGCTGCTGTAGAAACTGGGGCACATGTTGATGCTTGACAGGCCCTGCAGCTTCGTGCTCATCTTCAGGCAAATGGCCATCGGCGTTAGGTCTGACACTACGGGCAAACAGAAAGTGGGCGTGGTCTTGGAGTCGAGCGTAAACTTGGACACTTGCTCATTATCCAGCGTAACAGTCACATCAACAGAGGCTTTGAATATGTTTATTTTGAATGTCATGCAAACTGCGAACAACAAGTTTACAAAATTATAAATATGGAAATTGACTTACTGGCCCCAACATACGTGTCTTATTTAGATCCATGACCTTAAAAACTGCGCCCACGCAGCACTTGCAGGTCATGGTCAGCGAGCACTCGCACTGCGATGGAAAGGCGATGAGCTCCTGGTCGTCACCATCGGTGGCCTGCACCAAGGCTGAGCTGATCTGGCTCAGCCAGATGACCAGCATGAAAGCAAGTAGAGGCCAGAGCCTGTCTAGAGTGGACTTTGAATTTAACATTACTCTAATTTAAATTTGAATTTTGAAAACTAGATAAAGCTGCCACGATGGGAGTCACAAAACTGATGCGAATACGGATCAAGTATTTACTTTTTGTACATGCGAAAATCAAGTGCGTCGAAGCTAATTGAATGTCATTTAAGTTTTTGGTAATTAAATATAATTAATAAAACGGTTCATTTAATTCGCATAGTCGTCGTGCAGGTTCAAGGGTAATCAAGCGAATTTTTTCAATTTTAAGAAAAGCCCAAAAGTAGGCAACAGTAAGTGAAGCAAAGTTTGGCTTATGCTATGGAATATCATAAAAGTATGCCATATAGCAGGTAATGTTATATTGAACTGAACAAGATTGCACTGCATACTTTTGATAAGTATTTATTTAGTTAGATGTGTGTACGAGCGAGAGTTAGAGCGATATTGGAAGATTGGTAAAATAGCAACGATATCTTGCTGATGGACATGACATATAATTCCACTCTGTTTAGTATATATATATATATATATATTCTGTCGATCTCTGCATCATATTAAAGTCAGAACTATCTCAACCTAAAATCAAAATATTTAACCACTTTATATTAACAGCTCTCAAAGCAAGTATTACAAAATTAATATATTCTACCCGGAAACATTTCCGTGTAAAGCTGACATCATAAATAAAATAAAATTAATTATTTTTACTTTTCAGTAAAAATTATGAATAATTTAAAATATTGATATTCCTGCAGTTGTCAATTTACTGACTCATCCATCCAGTTGGTATTAATCATTATTTGTAGCGTAATTTCCTTTTTACATTCTTTTACAGATCCAAATCATTGTGTATAATCCCATTTTTACGAATAACATTTTTACGCTGAAAGAACTCCAAGGTGAACGTGTCACATACGAGTTTCATATACAAATAGAAACTGGCCGAAAAGATAGACCATATTAATTCAATTTGTTTTTTGTCAGAATATAACTAACCAGTTTCATTCGACTTATCTCAATAAATTTGCGTTGACTATTAATTTAGTTAAAATCGAGAGTGTATAGATATATGTGTACATAAATATATTTAGCTATTAAATCAATAATGATATATATACATATATAAAAGCTAAGCAAAATTCCAAATAAGATTAGGAGTAAAACAAAAATATGCAACAAACACAAAGCGATGTCAATTCGCAAATGGCGTTGCACGAGTTCAGCGAAATTGGCGAAAAAGTCAAGAAGTTGCGAGGGAAGTTTCAAAATAAGCTACGATAGTTAGAAATGGCATAGCATATCGAAAAATAGGATGTAATGCGAAGGGTATTCAGGTATATTTATTTTATATGTTTATAAAATCTTTAGATTTGAATGACTTTGGAGATCTTTGGATGGACAGACAAGATCACAAATATATAAAGTTCCTTGGTTCTTCCACGCCTCCTTTTGCCTGTTACATTCGCTTTCACGAAACCTTTCCTATTTTTTAGTGAGTTATGACTATAGTAAGTACCATAAAGTCATTCATAAAACACAGATACCCTATCATATATATTTTCTGTCTTTTTGCTTATTTTCATACAAAGCTTATCAATTTATAAGATTTGTTCCACTCAAAGAGATGTCAAACCAGTAAAAATGAATATGCAAGAGTGCAAAAAAATTAGAAAAATTGAATATGAATAGTTGGTGACGCCTTACTTGAGCATGTTTGGCAAATCTTTGGTGTTTGCTTGTGCAAAAATTCAATTTTAGTTGCATTTTGGAACTGAAGTGTGCATCAACATGACAGCGGCTAGATTGGTAAACTATATTGTAGTAAACGAAACTGTATATTTAGCTGATGTCTATAATCCTTTAACAGATTCTTTTCTATGCTGTGGTTGCTGTGCTGGCAGCCAGCTGCTCGGCTGGCTTATTGGATCAGCTTATTCCCACTATAACAGCCAAGTATTACTCCCAAATGCCCACCAAGGATGGTTATCGATTCGAGTAGGTCTCTTTACTTCATGCCACGGCAATTGTTATTTCTTAACTGATCCTTTCTGTTCTTATAGACTAAAGGAGCCAAATGGCAGCTCGCGCGAGGAGGTCGGAATTATAATGAATCCAGGCACACCCGATGAACAGTTGGTTGTGATGGGCACCTACTCCTCGTACGATGAGAAAACTGATACGGAAAGTATTACCATGTACACGGCCGATAAGGGCGGCTACAATACACGCTATAAACTTAAGAATCGCAAGCTGAGCGCCAATTCTCTCAAGTCTCTCGCAAAAGGCTAAGAGTTGAGTATGTGAGTTGAATTTACAAATGTGATGCATTCGATTATATCATTTGAAATGATCTTTAGGTCTTGAACAATATCTATCTTTTTATATGTACTTTTTTTATATGTACCATAAACCGAGCCATAACACGAACCGAAGTCATTTATTTCATTTGAATACTTTTGTGTAAAAATAAATTGTTTTTGAGGTTGAAACATTTATCAAATAATGAACATTTGAAGTCTCAGCCCTGGCCTGAATTTTGACACATTTCGTCACTTCAAAGCGAATTCTGGTGCGGATACTTTGCAGACGTGCACAAAAGTTTCGATATTTGAAACTCAATTTGTTTATCCATGGCGATCTGTTGTCATTTACAAGTGTGAAAACAACTCAGGGTGCAAAGATGACATTTTCGGATAATGTTGAATTATTTATTGTGTCACCCACGTTTGGGAGCATGTCCAAAATCTCGTCGACCCTGGATGCGCTAGAGTCCGTAAGACTAAAGCTATATAAAACAAAAATGCGCACCTATTGGTTAGGGATTTGCATAGAGATACTTCAGTAGCATAAGTGAGCGACCGGTTTCAGTTAATAGTAGCTACAGCGAAACAAATAAAAACAGTAGAAGATATCAAGTATACGACGCATCACATAGTAGACGACGCCGACGCCTCGCTGAAATATTCTTTGCAGATCTCTGCTGGTCGATCGTCGCGCAATTCCATCTCAGTCTCGATTCGGAACTACACCGCGCATCAACATGACAGCTGCGAAATTGGTGAGTATCGTTGGATACAAAGGCCGTCGGCCAAGGCAAGGGAGGAGCTTAGAGACACTTGCTACTATTTGAATGGCATTCAAAGCATTCGCATTCGCATTCGCATTCGGCCTGAATGATTGTGATTAAAATGCTAAACGCTTGCAGCTGCTATGCGACTGGGCGAGTGATTAGCTATAATTGCTGCATCAGCTGCAAGTCAATACGTAGTTCATATGTTTAATCATATCTTATAGATATTTGTTACTGCCCTGGTGGCTGTATTGGCCACCAGCTGCTCAGCTGGTCTACTGGACTATATATACCCCTCCATAGTTACGGAATTCTACAACCAGGCGCCCACTAAGGAGGGTTATCGCTTCGAGTGAGTCCGTCTTTTATCAACAATCATCATTCCAATCGATATCCCATTAAATTGTTATATATGCTTAGATTGAAGGATCCTAATGGCAGCAGCCGGGAGGAAATCGGTGTCGTTATGAATCCAGGCACACCCGAGGAACAGCTCGTTGTTATGGGTACCTACTCGACGTACGATGAGAAGACCGATACGGATACCATTACTATGTACACAGCTGACAAGGATGGCTATAAGACGCGCTATCAGATTAAGAACCGTAAACTGAGCCCTGGAGCTCTCAAGTCAGCAGCTGGTTAGGAACGCGTGCTAATTATTAAGAACATAAATTAAAACAGGTGATAAAACAGAGCAAAAATTATATATTATTAAAATTATTACTGTCCATAATTTGGTTTCGTTTTCAAACTGGTTCTTGACTACAAATTGTGGTTGGTCTTTGGTCAAGATCACGCCAAGATCTTTAATTATCAGGATAGACAAGTTTCTATATATGTTATTACGCAAAGTGAATTGACATTTAAATTTCTGGTAGCTTACAAGATTCAATAGCAAAATTAACACATTGTCGTCTGCTGGCAGTTGACAATGAATCTTAAGCAAAGTTTAAGAATCTTTAAGCAATAGATCTGTGCATAATTTGCATTTAAATTTGCAGTTTGGAAGCATTAATTAATTATTAGTCACGCTAATTATGCCCCTTGCCTGATGACAGATTATCTAAACTCACGAGTCGAACCGTGGCTAATGCAACTTTAAGTACGACGCTTCTCGCTTGTCGCTTGCCTAAACAAAAGTCGTTGCGAGTGCTAAAAGTTAAAGCCTATGTATATAAAGTCATGGACACCAGCCAAGACATTGTTGCTCACCTCAACTCAAGGTGCTGCCCAATAGTTCTTTGTAGAACGCAAGAGTAATTACTGATTATTTGACAGTTTCCTTATATGGTGGGTGAATGCCTTAATATAAGCTCATGAATAATGGTTGTGGAATAAACTGAATTATTAAATAATTATGTTCGAGCAAATGGATTTTTTGCTTTATTACCCATAAACAATAAAATAAAAAATAAAAAATAATAAAATATCATTTAAACATCGCCCAAGGGGTAGCTCGATTAAGATAAGTTAAAGCATTCAAAATAGTTTAATTACTTGTTTTGTATACACAACCTGGTGCGTAGTGACCTTCAGCTACGCCTCAGGTTGGTTGTTGCTAGTTCGGGGATTTTTGTAGTAAAGTGGAAATCCGGAATTCTTTTCTGCAAATTGATAGTTTCGCTGTTAGCACCTTTGAGCCAACCTGCTTGCTGCGTGTCATAGCAGGCAGCAATTGAGTGTGCGCAGCGAAAGCTTTCTGTAACAGCTCTGTTAATGTTAACAGCAAAGCTTACATTCACATTACGCTTTGCTGCAAGACGTTAACTTGTCATAAATGGATTAGTTTTGAACTAAAGCTAACAACACATCAATGGGGCGATAATAATGCCAAAGCTAGCGGCTCTTTGTGCTCAACATAGTTGTAACAAAGCGCTAGAAATTAAAAGCTCAGAATTGTTTATTAGCTGCGAGTCGGCTTTGGCGCGCAATTGGCCCGCTTGATTGTTGCCACAGGTAACTGACCAGACACAAAGCGGCCCAAACAGAGAGCCGCGCAACGCAACCTGTGAGTAACCAAACAAACCAACGTCAATACAACAGGCCGCGTGTGTTTCCGATGCACTGCAACAAATATGTATTTACAAATTGTGCATATGTAGAAATATAAAATATATTTTTAATGATGAGAAGAGTTTCTTTAAAGAGAAAATTCTATTAGCTATTAATTATCAAGTACATAAAATATATATTTTTTTAAATATGAAACGCTGCTGTGTACTTATAAATAAATATATATAAAATATTTTATACAATTATAATAATATTTTCAATATTAAGTATGACAATAGTAAAATAAATAAAAAACTGATTTTATTTTTAATATTTAACAATTTAGTTTTTGATTGCTGTTGGATAGATATACAATATTTAAGTTTGTTTAATCACTTTTTCTCTAAGTGTACATATTATTGGTACCCACACAACTGAAGCAACAAAACAAACAACCACCAGGGCAGAGCCAGAGTGCGCCCCTAAGTTTGGATTAGAACGTAATGCTCAGTTCCCGGACAACTTTCAGCGATGCGAGAACGCGACGCGAAAACCAAAATTCAAATCGGCTGCAATATAACAGATATTCAAAGCAGATACCTGAGAAATAAATAAAATAGTTCAAAATATGTTTACCAACTGCCTAAGTGTAAAAAGTTTTTAAAGTGCCTTTAAAAACAATATATATATATAGCATCTATATTATAATAGATATACAAAAAGTGAAATGAAATCAAAACTTACGCGTACTGTGTCAATTTTATTGTTTTTGTCCGTTTTACGCGAGTGCAAGGGGCGCGGGGGCGTGGCAGTTTCTGGACAGTCGCTGATACAATTGAGTCACGGTAAGTTGAGCAACAAGCCAGGTGAAATTATACGCATTGTTCCGAGATGCCCGAGAGTGATTTACGGGTGTAAATATTTGTATTTGTATATAAAGTTTTTTTTTGAGGGGATTTGGTCACGGCTCGAGTTGACCCTTCAACTGTGGCACGGCTGGTAATTTGACCTTTGACTTCATGCGTCAGTGCCCGGAAAAATTTGCCCAGCCGAAATCTGGTAAATTTTGACCAAATGTAGGACAATCAATATAATTCATGAGTAATTGCATAAAACACAAAACCAACAATTGCTGCCAATTCCCGAACAGTTGCACACACAGACATCAAAAAAGCAAGAGCCAACGAAAATAATGAAACAGGTGCACAAATATGCGTAAGAGTTAATTGCGCCGCCAACACGCACACAAATTGGTCAACGGTGCCACAAATATTTTTGGTGGCATGCCACCGAGCCGAGTGCTAATCGATAAATTTATTACCGTTGTCTAACTGGGCATTGTTGTGTTTAGTGCTCAGTCATCATCATTGAGGCCAGGCCATCATAATTAAGTCTGAACTACTTTAAAAATCCCCTCGATGGGGAGTGCCTAGGGGCACTGCACTTAGCATAATTTATCAGAAGCTGTTGCTGCTGCATTCCCCGACAATTGATCAAACAAACTTGCCAATGCGCTATTAAAATAAGATACATAAACATAATGGCAGCGAGTGAATCCACCATCAACAAGCCCCGTTGCAAGTGGCGCACGTTGGGTAGGTAACCGAATTTCATGATTTGTCGATAAATTGAACGACAAACTTGAGCTTATTGTGTGTGCTGGATACTCTGGTACTTTCTTGAAGAGACTATAGTATAAAATATAAATATATATAAATTAACTTCAATTTCAATGAACCGTCATAATTGATTGCCTCGATAACTCAATCGATCGTCTCTTAATCATATCACAATTTATCCTTCATTATATTTTCTCTCTGATATCTTTTCAATAAATCATATGTCATCAGTCAATTGAATGGAATAATTGGCCTATTTACGTTAGACTTAGATCACCCCGTTAATCATATGACAAGTTATGTTTGTATATCCTTTGAATTTATATCATGTTATATGAGAAAGATATTAACTATTTCCCACACCAGCAAAGTTTCCAGATAAACTACAAATTAGGATTAATATATACCTCTATATATATATATATATATGTATCTCTACATCCATGCACGGCATAAGTTCCCTTGTCTGCGATTACAATAAATAGTTCATCAAGTTTTTTGCACCCCAGCTAATTGCTATAGTAACTAAAAGTTCAAGAAACTGTTTAATAGCAGGCGCCGATTCGCGAATAAACAACTTCAAGAAGTAAAATACAAGTGGGGAATGGGAAAATAAGAGAAAACAATTTAAAAGTTGGCGCAGCGATTCAATTAATTGGACACGCTACTTGCAGACGATGATCTAGATGATAACTATTCGGACATTAAGGATGAGGTGCACTTGGAGGACTTCTTCTGGACTGGCTCGGGGGATGGGCCGCCCGACTACCTGAAGAAGGTGCACACGGGCATTAGCAAGGGCAAGGATGTGATAGTCAAGACGGAGACTGTGGTGGCCACCGTCTACGTGGATGGCAACAATGTAAGTCGTTGGGGCAGAAGTCACACTGCAGCTGGGGTAACTTAATTTCTTTTGAAGGAAATCGAGATACCCATTTGTCTGGACTGCAAGCCGGACGATGGTGGCGGCAATTGGGATTTGGGCGCACCTGGCGTGCCTCCATTCAACTACAGCTCCACGGATCGCCGTTACTGGCTGTTGACTGTGATGTCTGGCTTCCACACGGCCAAGGATAATCCCATGCTCGAGGAGAAGCTAGCGCGCTTATATCGCTTGGCTTTCACCAGGTGAGTCAGCCACTGGTTGCAGCTAGAGCTGCCCTAACTTTCGATTGAGTCCACACAGACAGCAAACACGCCACCTGGGCATAAATGGAGCGCAGCAAATTGCGGGCGTTGCCATAGATGCGACACGTGAGCGTCGTCAGCCGGGGCTGGACATGGGCGCCACCACTGCCAGCACCGCCAGCACCACCAATTGGCCGGGCGATGATGTGGAAATACTCGATATGGAGGTGGATTCGACTCATCAAATCAAAACCATGTGGGCGGCGGGTGAGGAGCCTGAGTGGGCAGTCGCCGACTCCTCAGAGTCAGCCGAGCCACTGAGTAGCTCCACAATGCCAACGACAGCAACCGAGTCCATTGACTATAGCGCATATGTAACGCTTATCCCCTGGGAGCTCATACAGCAGAATGGAAAGTCGGAGAAGTTGCAGGAAATGCGCGAGGCATTGTTGAGTCAACAACAGGAGCAACCGCAACCGCAGCCTATATACAGGGAGGAGCGTGTGCGGGTCGTCATACACAACATCACGCAAATCAGTGAGGCGGAGTTGCAAAAGTGGAACAGCTCGGCCAACGATGTCGCTGACTCTGATGCGTATGTTAACCTCAAACTGTAGGACTTGCATATATATTGTAGACTGAACGAGCTGTACTTGATTATGCTCATGCCGCACCTTTAATCCTTGCAGCAATGAACGACCCGTGGCCAATCAAACGGAGCTCATCTATACGGTCCTAGTGAACGGGCGACCCGTCTTGGCCACAACAGCGGCCAAGGACATGGAACTGGTTAGTGAGGCGGAGGCGGCTAAGACCCTGGGCAAGGCCGTCTACATGAAGTCCGAACGTAAGTTTATGAAAGAGAATAAAAGCCAAGCTGATATATTTTACTATCTAAAACTCTTTTCCGTTCGCAGCTTACATCAGAGAACCCACGGCCACAGCCTTGGCACCTGTGCCGCGCAGCGGTCACGCGGGCTTCTTCAACTCGGTGAAGAACAATGTGGCTCTGGTGGTCATCAGCTCGCTGGCCATTCTGCTGCTCATGCTGCTGCTGGTGGCCATACTGCTGCTGGGACGCACACGCGCTCGCCAGCGGGAGCTAAGCGCGATCAACAGGTGGTTGCAGTGCCTCAAATCACATAGATACACATAGAGTCTAATCTGTTTCCCTCACTCGCAGAACAACTTCGCGCAATGAGCTCCTGTCGGAGGGTCAGTCCATGCGGCCCAGTTCGCGTGGCACATTGCTGGACAGCGCTGTCGGTGGGTCAGCTGCCAATGCTGAGCAGAGCACCGTGCGCTCTCGGGATGTGGGCGTGCAGAACTTTTCGTATGAGCGGGAGCCACGCATCAGTTTCCCAGCACCTCCAGCGGAAACTCACACGCGAACCCGCCACGATTCCATCTCCTCCACGGACAACACCTCGGACTCCTCGGTCTATTGCCCCATCAATCCGCCCAGCGCTGATGTGCAGCGCATATTGGATGACAAGGCGGCGCGACTCTTTGACGGTCACAAGCGACGACGGCATCAGTATGATCGAGCGGAGGACGGCCTGGAAGACACTATATACGCCTCGGTGGTGTCGGAGAAGAAGAGCGAGAAGTCGCGGCACAAGACGAAGCGTCGCTATCTCAACGAGAATCGCGTCGGCTCACTGGAAACCAGCCCAGTGCAGGGTTCGCTGGCTCAAAGTAATTCCTCAACCGAGGAGGGTAACTCTCCGGCTGCAATGCGTCGCAACTACGAGAACTTCCAGCGCAATGAGGCCTATAATCCACACAACAATTACCATCGCAACAAGCTGCTGCAGCAGCAGCAAACCATATTCTCGGATAAGGAGTTGCCGGAAGAGGGCGCCGTGGGCTCACCGCAAGCCATCAACAGGGAGATGATACGTTCGCGCGGTGCACAGCCCTCGGAGAAGTCCTCGGACACGGCCAGTGTGGGCTCCTTTCTGTCCATGGCCTCGGTGCGCGCCTTTCCAAAGAGCACGCTGCCCGAGCCACTGAATCGCGTCTTGGATCCAGTTTTCGTTACCTACTATGACAATGTGAATGCAGTGGCACCGCAAGCCACAGCGCCGCAAAACTCCAACAGATCCCTCAAATCGCACAAGTCCCTAGGTAGCAGGGATAGCACCATCGCGACCATTGCCAGTTTTCCCAGTCCGAAGGCGCCGCCTCCGGTGCGGAATGTGCGTTCCGCCTCGCACAGCGACAATCCTGATCCGGGCTTTGTGGGCCCCGTCGTCTGGGAGCGGCACAAGAAGCGTCTCAACAGCGCTGACAACCAGGGTGAGGCGGGTGGACACCATGATCATGCTCATAATGATGATGATGATGATGATAATGATGTGCAACTTGGGGCACAGACACGTTACTAACGGGCAACTGTAGTCCTAGTTGTTGTTGATATTGCCTGCACACAACTGTAATTAGTTAACCCAGTTTAGAGACCATTAAACCAAATAACCAAATAACCCACTTGCAATCCAACCGAATCCCCACTGAACTCAACTGAAATCAACTGAACTTCCTCCACACATCTTCCGCAGAGGCCCGGAGCTATGCTGACTTTAGCCCCAGTCCCATGCACGATGCATCCGCCATACGCAACCACTACGAGGGCCTGCTCGAGGGAGCCATGCAGATGTACGCCAGCCAGGATGATCTGCCCATGCCGTTGCCCTCGCGCGATTTCTCGAACAAGCGACGCACCACAAAGCGCGAGCATCGCGGCTCCTCTGCCGGCTTACCCAGGTATGTAACGGTGCCCTCGATGAGGCAACTGCTTATCTAGTCCTCCTCTCCCTTGCAGCTTTCCCCCGAAGGCCTACAGCACTGCCGAGCGGCCAGCCACCGCACAGCCGGAGAAGACGCCGAAGTCGGCGCAATCCACGCAGCCGCCGTCGCCCACTTACAGCGCTTGGGGCAGCAGTCTGAATGGCTCCCACTCGCCGCTGGTGCGTCCCCTAAGCGCTGGCCCCTTCCAGCGGCTAGATACCACTTTGGAGATTTCGCATGGAGCCCTCGTCAGCTCCAATTCCACGGCAAATATGTCCGGACGTAAGGCGAGTGCACAGTCGGCGTCTGCTGCGCCGCTTATCGAGGCCATTCAGAGCGAACTGCGCAAGTTCAAGCAGGAAAAGGATTGATGGAACTACAAATCCAAAAAAAATGCAGTTAATTGGAGCTATCCTTATAGATACGACCATATTTTTTATTGAACAATATAACACGCTGATATACATACTCTTTTTTCAATTTCAATAAAATTTTCACTAAACCTGAAGTTTGCATTGGGTAAAATTGGGTATACAATAATATATTTATATTGATAGATCCTATAATAAAACTCCCTACCCCAAAGTAAATACTCATAGATTTTATACTGCTTTTCAGATATTTATTTAGTTTATATTAATTTAGATTTTTAGACACATACATATACTATTTACATACGTGAATGCATTTCGGAGGTCTTCTAAATAAAATAGAAATTAATTTTAGCAATAGTGCATGCCCTCACCAGCCCGTTGTTAGTTCGTGTTATGTTTACTCATTTGTTATATACCCATTATGACTATTCCGTTGTTTTGTCGATCTCATTGGAGCTTTAATTAATTGCGTAAATTATATAAATTGTTGGCAAATTAGTTTGTTCAAGTGCGAATTGTTGTTTCCTTCGGAGGCGTTTAGCTTGCTTGTCGTTTAGTACATTTCCTTCTGGCCCTTGCCGGCGGCGGGGTAGTCCTTGGCATTGATGCTACGCTTGCCCAGACGTGGTCCGAACCACAAGCCAGACGAGGCGCTGGGTCCAGTGCGCTTGTCCAGCGCCTGCTGCAAGGCCAGCAAGTGGGCCCACTTTCTCAGCTCGGATTCGCTACGTCCCATGCGAGGAAAGGCCACCAGACCGGGTCGCTTTTGGTATTCTGATAATTTTCAGTGGGTTAGAGTTGCTATTCGAAATGGAAATTAGTAATCCGCACCTTCAAAATCTTCGGCAGAGCCATCACCCAAGCCGTAAATATTCTCATAGGCAACCGCATCGCTGGCATCGTGCAAGCTGTTCACCAGGCTCGGATCGCTGCGTCCCACACGTGGAAAGGCATAGAGACCCATGTTGGCACCTCGTCGGATCTTATCGTGCTCCACTTCTGGGGAAAAGCGTATGAGAAAAATTTGTGCACAATGTAAATCACAAGAGATCTTTATAGATATATATTCATTTTCTATGTGAGGTTTCACTTACTATCGTATTTCTGTCCAAACGAAATATCTTAAGGTATTTGAAACAATATAAAAATTGTTAAATTTAAATTTAATTTAAAAGTGAAAATTGTAAAATAAAATCGTTACGCTTGCTGCTCAGCTTTGGCGTTAATAGAAACAAATTGAAATGGCCTGAAGGATTGTCCGCGTTGTCCTTACACTTCTGCGCGGAGATTTATTGCGCTACGGCCAAGTGGGGATAAGCCATATTAATGGGTCCCTCATTGACGCTGAAACACTTTTATATTCCACTCCCTGACTCACCTGCAGCTGTGAACTTAGTCAGCAAAACAAGCAAGAGAATTGTGTAGGCAATATTAACTAGTCCCAGAAACGACTTCATTTCTCAGCAGATGAAAAGGCTCTTCTATATATATATATATATATTAGTGTCCTTGTCAGATGTTTGCTTCTTGATGGGCGCTGACACAATGCTTGAGGCTGTACGGAACTCGCGTCCTTTTATATGCCAAGCAGCAGGCCAATGGCAAAGCAGAGCAACATTCTGTGAAGGCAACCCGTGGTGGCGCAGCAATTGTTTTTGCTACTATGTATATGGGTATGTGTGTGTGTGTTTGTATTGGTGTAAGTCTAGCAACCAACCACCTGTGGGCAATGAAATGTTGCCAAAGCTAACTACTTGATGCCAATGACTAAAACAAATGGGTGGAAAAGATTTGCGAAGATTTACAAGTAAATAAAAGTAGTGAAGCATGAAATGTCTTTAATAAGATATTTTGCTGTGCAACGATGTCACTTGTAAAATATGGGATTATTATAGTATCTGCTGGCGAACAAATTTTTTAAGTCGATGCTGGACCTACTTCGGGAGTACAGTATGGCTGATACTAAGGAAAATGTGTGTACATGTAATATACACAATTCATCCATTTGATGTAAGAATTTTTACTTACTATGTAAAAATATCGGGCCTGACTGACTGCAGAATACTCATTGACGGAAATTGTAAGTTAAAGTTTCGTTTATTTGTTTACACATATTTTGAGTACTTAGTATCAGCTAGAAATACCAACTAGAGTTTTATTGCAGCATGCTGATGTGAGTTCTCTTACAACCAGCCGGAGATCATGCGGCCTGTGACAGTGGACTTGCCGCGTTCACCGCCGGCTGCGGCGCTGCTTTGACCCACTTTAATCGCCGGCTTGAGTGGCGCCGTTGCAGGTTTCTTATCGTCTGGCTTCTTGTCATCTGGCTTGGCATCGCCTGGCTTAGCCCCAGCTGCTGCCGCGGGCTTCGTTTCGCCCGGCTTGCCACTGGCATCCTGTTCCTTCTTGTCATCGGCCTTCTGGGCCTGTCCGTCCTTCTTGTCGTCCGGCTTAGCGGCCGGCGTTGCTCCGCCACTGGACTCATTTGCTGCCTTCGTGCCGCTGGGCGTGGCTGCCGTCGTGGTGGATTTCTTATCGGTGTCCGGTTTGGCATCTGCGGGCGCTGATGGCGCTGCACTCTTGGCAGCTGCTCCAGCTGCGGCTGGCGGCTTTGCAGCCTCGCTTTTGGCTGCCTCCTCCTTCTTAGCCGCAGCTTCCGGTTTAGCAGTTTCATTTGGCTTGGGGGCCGCAGGCTTGACATCAGCCGGCTTAGCTGGCGGCGCCGGTGCATTGGGCTTGGCTGCATCGCTGCTGGATTTCGACTGTTCATTAGGCTTAGCTCCGTTGGCGGCTGTTGGCGGCTTGGTGGCTGGCAACGCGGGCTTGCCAGCAGCAGCTGGCGCTTGGGGCTTCGCATCGGGCTTGCCATCGCCAGGCTTCTTGTCATTCACAGATTTCTTGTCATCTGCGGGTTTCTTATCCTTGTCATCAGTGGACTTCTTGTCATCCTTTTTGTCCCCTGCTTTCTCATCTACATTCTTGACGGAGGCACGCAGTGCAGCAGCTGCCATCATGGAAGAACCTCCGCTGGGCACCTTTTTGGACTGAAAAGTTATGATTAAAGCAAGCATTAGTATGAGACAAGACAGTTATAATTACGCCAGCGACTTCTGGTTTCTTCTCAGCATCATTCTCCTCTGCCTCGCCCACAGACACCTCGTCGGCTGCCATCTTCTTGCGCATGAACTTCACATAGGCCACGCGTGTGCCGCGTGTCACCTCGCCCAGCTTGGGATTGAATTCTGTGTAAGAGCAGAGGTATTAGTGAGAGTAGAGAGTAGAGAGCAGGTGTTCTGCACTCACCTATCAACTGGGAATGGTCCATCTGCAGACCCTCGTTCGCTTGCTCAATGATCTTGCGCCTCAAGCTGCGCTGGCTGTGACGCTGCATAGAGGAACGCTTCGATCCAATGGGATCTGCGGTAAACGTGTTCTTCCTGGCAATGGCATTCCAGTCCTTGTCACTGGAATTTAAATGAAGCTATAGATCTCCCTTACATTCTGGACAAGACAATCTATATATACCCCTTTTGAGTCTTCTTTCTGCCTATGACCTTGGCCAGAGAGGCGAATATGTCGCGTCCGTTCTCACTATCGTCCATTTCTTGCTTCAGATTCTCTACGAAGCCAATCTGGAAGTCCTTCATGATGCGACGCTCCATTACCTTGCCCTTGGTGGTACGAGCAGCGGCTATAAGTGGGTGGAGAGATTGTTTAGTGGGTGTCGTGGCATTAGGTTGAGGCGAGAGTTGGGCATTACCTTGCGTCTTCTTCTCAATGTCTGGCACATCCCAACTGTTATTGGTGAAAATCTCCAGCAGCTCGAAGCGCAGCGAGCTGATGTCCTGGCGCACCTCAATGATATCATCCTCGGTAATGCCGTAATCGTCTCTACGCCTCTGCTCGGCTGTCACATGACGGCGGACCAGCAGCTTCATCACTTTGTCATGCAGCGTCTGCGCCTTCTCCATGGACTTGCGCTACGAGAAGGGGTTGGAAGGGGGGACAGAGTTACTTAAGTGCGAGCTAAGCGTATTTACATTGACGCAAGGCACACCACGGGAGCTTTATTAAAACTGATTTGCCAAAGGATTTGTCTTGATTGTCAAGCTGCTGGGTTAGGGTTAGTTCTGGCCTTTGGGTGGATTTACCTACCATGAAGCTCTTGGTGCGGGAGGGTCGCTTGCGTCCGAGTGTCTTGCGCAACATTTTCATGTTGGGGCACAAATTGAAGGGTGGAGGTATGGTGCCGCCGTCCTCAAAGTAGCTCATCCACAGCTGCGAGCGGGCAAACTTCCACTCCGTATCGGCGCGCTCCGAAATGATTTGATACGAGTTCGACATCATGGCAATCAGCATGTTGAGCAGCACAATTATATTGATAACCGAGTAGGAGCCGAACATCAGCAGCGCCCAGAAGCGGGTGAAGCTCTTTATGCCAGCCAAATCGAATGAGACGAGATCTACGAGGCCAAAAGATGCCCAGAACAACGACTGCGAGGTCTCGAACAGACTGCAAGGAATCTAGCTCAGCGTCTGAATTGCAGACCTCTCATGTGGATAGACTCACTTGGAAAAGCGCCGCCAGATGGTGCAGGCTTTCTCCTGGTCATCAAAGTCAGCAACGTCGGGATGCAGGTGATAGCACTTGTTCTTCTCCAGTTCCGCATAGTACCAGAGCAGCTGATTCAAGCCGCAGCCGAAGGCAAACAGCACCAAGGTATAGATGAAGAAGAACTTGATGATATCGATAATCATGCGGCCAAGCGACACCTGCAGCGGTCCCAAGTGCGGATTTATCGAGAAGATGTGCACCAGCTTCAAATAGGAGAAGACCATGCCCGCCGCAAAGGCGCCCTCTGAGAGCAACATGGGATCGAAGGGATGCCAATGCTCGCGTGGAAAGTACGGATCGATTCCTCTAAACCACAAATCACGCTGGAAGCAATTCGCAATGAGTATCGATCCACCATGCTTAGAGGAATCCAGCTTACGTGCACTATCACCCAAGCGGTGGCTCTACAAAGTATCCAGGTGACATAAAACATGTTCGATATGTAGTCCACAATGTTCCACAGATCCATGATATACTCGAACAGGCCATCGGAATATAAGCTCTTCAGTTCCTCGAATATCAACGCCGCAATGTACATGATAATGGCCAGCTCTATGGGTCCCGGCAGCGAGCCTCGTTCGTGCTTGCGCCAATCCTCCAACATGGTCAACATCCAGGGAAATGCCAACAGCTCAAATGTAATTTGTACCACACGCAACGAAGCTGCGCCCAAAAGCACTAAGTCGCAAAAAAATAATAATAATCGAGAGAATGTTTACATATATAAAGATATTCCGCACTCACTTAGGAAGAACATGTAGGAGCAGGAGTGCGTGATGAACTTGACGAAGGGCTTGCGCATGAATTTGGCACCTTCCGAGTCCGGTGCCAGGATGTACTTCAAGCTGTAGATGGGGAAGCTGCAGCCCAGCTTGATGACATCAATGAGCTGCTGGGATGCTTGTTTGCGTCGAAAGCCAGGCAAACCCTCATACCAAATGGCGGCGAGCAATTGCTGAACGTTTGGATGTGCCACAAACTGAAATGGAAGCAGCAATTGGAATACATTGCATATGGTAGATGAGCTGCATCTCTGACCGTCTTCTGTTTGTAGCGTATGGCCAGTTTCAGGCGTTCCAATGTCTGGCGTTGGCCGGGAAACCAGATCTCATGCGATGGTTCGTGATTGAAGTTCAGCATCACCTCCAGCTCCATGGAGGTGCGCGCGTGATCCAAGAGCGCCGTTACAAAGTCCTGCACCGCTTGACGCATTTCCTGATGAATTTTTGAACAACAAAAATTTAATAATTATGAAAAATGTTCTTTTCAGCGTTCAATTACCGTATATTCCGCACGGAATTCCGACTCCATGGCCTGCAAGCGCTTCAATTCCCATGACAACTGAAAGGCGGTGAGCACAGGATCACGTGAGCTGAGCGCTATCAGCGAGCTGGCCGAGAGTGCCCGATAGGCGTTGATGCGCGACTGCGAGTGGCGCAGCGAGTCCGTGGTCTGCGAGGTCACACACTCATCGCAACCGCACCTGCAAAGGCAACGATAACAACACCATCTTGAACTCCTCCTGGTGGAGTGCGCACTCACTTGACATCGTGCGGCATGGGCAGCGTTGCTCCTCGATCCAGCAGGATCTTGAGTATCTCGTAATTGTTGCGATGTGCAGCCAGAATCAGCGGCGTTATGTCCGTGGTAAAAGTGGACTTCGAGCGATCCACCGACTCCCAGCTCTGCTCCGAGCGAGAGAGAGAGTTAGTCAAGGGCTATTAAAGAGAAAAGTCACGCAACTCACATAGGGCTGGCCCTCCTTGTGGTGGCTCTCCTCCCACTGCAGCAGCTCCTCGACCGCCTCCACATACTCCTCGGATATGGCATGCAGCAGTGCATCGCCCACCTCAATGTTGTTCTCCAGTAGCAAGACCATTAGATCGAAGTTCTCATTCTCAATGGCCGATATCAGAGCGGAGCGATTCATGGGATCCGTACAGTTGATGTTGAACTTGTCAGACGGATTCTCCGCGTAATCCTCTAAGATTCTAGTGAAACGCACAGCATTGGATTAGCCTGCCAGAGTTTCTATCGTAGGTAAATACTAACTTTTTGACACCTGGCAAATCGCCGCGCTCGCAGGCCAGAATGAAGTTCTTCTCCACATCGCTGAGTATGTACTCCTCGGCCATCATCAGATCGTAATCCAGGCGGGAGCCAGCCGCCTTTTCAGCGTCCGTTTCCATAATGCCGCTGCCTCTATTAACACAATATCAACTGGAACAAAAACGGCTCGGCCAGCACTTTACATCTTCAGTTGACACGACACGGCACCGAATGTCCTGGGCATATCGCACTGTTTAATCCTTTGGCACAATTGCTGATGTGGTCTGCCGTTGTGTTGCCCGATGCGCTGTCTTCAATTAGCCGTGTTCAACTGCCAGCAATTGGCCAGTACGACGTGGTATATGGCGCTAATTACATTAGCGCTTGCTCAAAACTCGGTCAATGCGTATGCGAAACAAGTCAATGGGCGCCGCCAGGGCCCCATGCTAATCGCCAATTGACTTCAGAGCTCTCTGATTGCCGCTACATTCTGCATTTCTTCCACAACGGCCTAAAGAGCGATGCACGTGAGAAATGCAAGGAAACAAGTGCAGAATGCGAGACAAATTATGTTCGATTTTCGATTTCAGAAGCCCCACAAACTAGTCGCACTCGTTTACTAAAATGTGATATGCCCAGGCACTGGTATATACAAGCGAGGAATCGATGATAAGCCAAAATGAATTCAGGTTTGCCCGAGCTTTACTATTTAACTAAGATTTATTGCTTCCTCTCTCGATTGGCTAATCAAGATATTTTGAAAACAAAACATAAAACGATAAAGAGGATTAATAATAAATAGTATTAAGCATTCGTTTGCCGTGTATTTAATATTAGTTTTTTATGTGTTGCTTAACAAATATTTTTAATTGTCAATTAAGAGATATTTTAAAGCTTAAGCTCTCTATAATAATTTCTATACTAAACAAAAAAGGCTGTTAAAAATGGAATTAAAAACGTAAGCTGCCCTTTACTAGACAAAAGATATTCGAGCAGCTCTAATGAAGCTTTGAACATCTTGTATACTTCCCAGCAAGCATTTGGAAGACTGTTTTAACAGAAATCGTCTTGATGAGTCTTCTTTGAGTCCCCTTGACGATTAAAAAACGACTTAATCTCCTGGGCGATCGAAAGAAGACTCATAAATGACCCTTCCATATGCTCAAAGTATGATTGCTTTGAAATACAAAAACAAAATGCAACGCAATCGCCAATTGAGCATGCAGGTGATTAAAATATGATCATTGCTTGGTTTTGCTTTGTTCCTATGCAATCATATTCTGCTCGCTTGGCTGATCGAAAAGCGATTCTTCTCTAAGCACATCTTAAGCACATGCCGAAATGAGCAAATTTTGTCAGTCAATCGTGAACGTGCAAGTGAAGTGCAAGTGCGAAGTGCTGCGATCAGAAAAGTTTTTCGGGCAAGGTAGCTTCCGAATACAGCTGGAGGGGACGCAAATTAAACCATCAGCAAAAAAGTGCTACACTGTAACCCTTATAAAAAGTATGTATTATTTTGGAAAATATTTATAATATTTTTTATTAATTAATATTTTCCTTTTAGATATTGCTAATGAAAAATTTAAATGGCTGGCAAAGCGTAGGCGTTTAGAATAATATAAAACATACAATGAATTTTATTACTATTTTTGTTATTTTTTGTTTTGAATTTTATATTTTGTTTTGTATCTATTTACTTTTTTTCTGTTATTTTTTAGTTATATATATATATATATATTAAATGAAATTTAATATGAAATCAAGAACAAAATTTTTTCATTGCAAATCATTGAAAATTTCAATCGAATATGAGTAAAAAAATGATTAAATTATGACTCGTGGAAGACACTTTTATGATTAAAAAATGACTCGTGGAAGACTCTTTTATGATTAAAAACAACAGTCATAAGCGACTCATCAAGAAGAGTCGCGGGTAGGGTACCATTTTTCCCGACAGAACAGTCTTTTATGATCAGAAAATGCGAGCACATATGACTGTTATCAGTCATCCCGTGGATCTTTTAAGACTAACTTATGCTCTGTTAAACGCAAAAATGCTTGCTGGGTTATTATGTATATAGAGAGTCATTTGCTTGGTTGGCTTTTGCAACTTTCATGTATAACAGTGAGCTTTAGCCAGAGCTTTCATTACAATCTAGTGCACGCAACTTTAAAGCTTCACAGAGAGTCAAAGCTTTAAAGAGAGTCAGCAATGAGCGAGAGTGAGTGAGGGAGAGAGAGCGAGCGCTGAATTAAACTGAATCTTGAATTGAAGGCAGCAACAAGTCGAATGAAGAGAGAATCTGCAAGAGAAAATATATTTTAATAATATCAAATAGTTTATTGGCCAAATGAAAAACTTTCACATTGATCTATAAGCATTTGGATGTTCATCAACTGTCGCTTATTGGTTGCAAGTGGCACTACTTGACTGAATTCCGTGTAGCACGTTGCATGTTGCGCGTTGCAGGTTGCAGCTTGCCTACTTTTGTGCGTTCGCTGTGCGTGTTTCTATGTCAATGCACTTAGAAATTAATGCGCTGCCAGAGCAAATGCGAGAGCTCACGTTTGACATGAAAGCACAGGTTGGCACAGTGGGGGGGCAAGCAAAAATGGCGTCGAACGTGTTCAAGTTGTGTGTGGAGTGCAGTGGCTGTTGATGGGCGTGCAGGACGCAGGATGCAGGATGCAGAGTGCAATGCACTGCGCTGCGCTGACATTTCTCTGTGTGCGCGAAATGGAATTTTGAGATTAAACTTGCGAATGCGAATGAGTGGGCTGTGCCTGGGCGGTGGAATTAATTAAAACTGAAAGAACTATATTGAAATTGGAAATAATTGAACCGCATTGCAAGTGCAAACAGATAAATAGGAATTTATATTAATGACACTTTTTCATTAATAATGAGTTATTCATTTAGCACTCATATGAACTAGTTCCCATTGCTGTGATGCCTTGAAATCCTTTGTGCGCTTGAATCGCACACGAGTAGTCCTCACTTGTATCCAGTTGCCCCGCCCCCCCTTAGGTGGCCATTTGCATGTGCAGTGCGCATAGAGCGTGGCAAAAGCCGTTTCACTTAATGAAACATTGGCCTCCACGAACACCACGCCCCCCATCCTGGCTTTCGTTTCGCCCGGCACTTGTAAACGAGCGAAATGTATCTCTCGGCCCTTGAGAGGCAGGAGGACATATTGCTGCTTGTTAGCACAAGTTCCACTTTCACTGACAACAACAACAACAACAACAACAAGTGCAACTGCAACAACATTTACTATGTGGCAACAGCTTTGGGGGGCGGCTTCAACTTTAGCCTGACAAGTTGCATTTTTTTTTTGTTACACAATTACATGATTTATTTTTGTAAACGAAACAAGTAGATGCTTGAGAAGATGCAGGTAAATATGTAAAGCGAAATAAAAATAAAACAAATACGTACCCCCATGAACCTGTTCAATTTAGCAGAAAAACGAGGCGAGCTAGAACTTAAAGAGAAACGAAGTCTAGGAAACTTATTTTGCTGAAGCTGCTCTGGTTATGGAAAGGACAATATTGCGTATGAGTAACATACATGTATGGGAGCCCTTGGAAATGTCACCAGAAATAACTATTGGTAACTTGTAAGTTTACTTACAATCAGCACCGACGATTACCGTTCTCTCACCTTACACTCAGCTGCACTAAATACCTGGCATAGTCGGCAAGCGGCAACATCAAAGTGTCGAGCGTCAACTAATCCAAGACAACACCCACGCCCGTACCTGCCACCACAAGTGGCACAGGCTGCATGTGATAGTCTTGAAGTAGGCGCGTTACAGGAAACGACGGGCCAAAGAGAACAAACGCTGGCATTAACACCATGCGAAGTATGTGGGGAACTAGTCTATCCGCTCGTCGGCTGTCTGAAAATCGATACGGCTTCAAAGATGCACGCTTCAAATTGAAATGTCCGTTAATCATGAATTTATTGCGGCATTTCTACATTCACAGTCGCATCTCAACTTGACCCAAACGTGGAAATGAGGGAAAAGTAAGCAAGGAAAAGTTGCGCCCATGCACCACCCACCCACCCACCTACAGGCAGCGCTCGTAACAGGAGCAATGCGAAGCAAATTCACCACCAACTGTCGCCGGCTCTGGCTATATTAAAGCCGATGCCTGACTGTGGCTGGCACTCAGTGCACAAGTCGGTGGCAAGGCGAACGGACCGGACCAGCAAAGCCGCAAGGATAACGCGCACTGTCGGAAAAAAATAAAATAAAAACAAAATTTCTAGCTTTTTTTTGTAATTGAAGAGAAAGCAACAATTACTGTGTATATACATACATATAAAGTGCATTATATGTAGGGGAGCATCGCGCTATAAAGTACAAAAAGCAAAACAGAAATTTAGCAGAGCAACGACTCAAAGGCTGTTGTTTGTTTCGTCGAAGCTGGGTAAGTGAAAGTGCCTCTGGCCGAGTGCAGCTCATAGGATTGTGAGAAATTATTCTTGAAATATGTTTTGTTTTTTTGTGTTTTTTATTTTTTAGAGCCAGTTGGCCGAGTTCATTGGACTTTGCTTCTTAAGAAAAAAATATATAAATTCTTTAAAATAATTTCAAATTTATTCAGTTGCAGCTGCAAACATTAAATAATAATATTTTGCGAAAAAATATTTCTAGAGATCATAATTATGGCTTAAATTTACCACATACGGGAATAATGTGAAATATCGCGTATACGCCAAGTTAAGCGCAATTTCAACTGCGTCCCACACAACGTATTGGCTGAATACGAGCTATTATTTATGGCACGCTTCCCCATACTTGCCAAAAGTTTCACATTTCAAGTTTTGCAAATTTTGTTGGGTTTGCGTAGGTTTCCCTAACGTAGCATAAATTGCGATTTTGCCCATTTATTACACTAAATTCCTCTGGTGGCACTCACACCCTTAATCATTTATCAAATATTTTTCATTTAGAAATTGACAAAAATGTATATGAAAATTTTATGTAGTCGATGGCCTCTGGGCCATCAGACTGGCTAATGGATGTGCATATTAATATTATCTAATGGCGGGCATTAACATAAAAGCCATTCTAATTAGCATTAAATTTCGATATAGTTTTTACATTTAATTCATATTGCCTTTTCTACTTCTATTTGCAGTTGCCGCGTTTGCTCGACAGAATGTGCCACAGCAAGCCCTGGCCAAGACAAGCTGAACAGGTGCAAAGAGTGTAAAGGCAAAATAAGATATCCGCTAGGCGAAGGCTGCGCAGGAGGAGCTCAGCATGCATCAGGTGCTCAGCTATGAGACGGCTGTGCGGGCCAACAGCAGCTCGCGTGAATATGTAACGAAGCGCACCTGCGCCTCGCTCCTGCTCACCATTGGCTTCTTCATGCTCATCTCAGGTGGGCGGCAATCCCGGATATGCCGCATGTGGCACATGCTAATGAGTCGTTTGTTCTCCCTTCGCAGGCTATTTGCTGGGCAATTTCGTGACGGAGCGCAAGTATCACATACGCCAGCTGCTGACAAAAAAGTCAATTAAGCCGGGCGAGGCCACCGGGGAGGACGGGGAGCGGTACGTGCAGCTGAATGGCGTGGATTATGGCAATCTGCAGGAACTGCGCGCCTACCAGAAGCACAAGGACCAACTGCTGGCCGCGGCACAGGTGCTGAATAAGCTGCTGCAGCAGGACGAAAGCGAACGCTATTTGGCCACGTCCCTGAACACGGAGATCTTTAACAAGTACGTCAGCTGCACCCAGGATATTCCGCCCAATACGAACATCAAGGCCAGCCAGTTCATTGAGCAGCTGATAGACAATACCATAGCCAGGCAGAGGGACTGCATGCGCATCATACAGGTGGTCATCGACAACCACCTGGCCAATAGCCAGCTCTGAGCCAAGCTAAGGGATTGAACAAAACTTAGGGAACAACTGCGGCGGATCAATGCGGAAGCAGAAGGATATTATTTTTGCATAATGTAGTGTGAATTTTATAATTACGTATGTATTTGTGTGTGTGTGTGTACTTGAATATGTGCATGTGTGTGTGTAAAGAGTTTTCATATTGTATTTTGAAAGCAAATAAAGCTGAGCCATATAGATGTATATGGATGTGTTGAAAATAAACTGTCAGCCAAAGCAGCGCCAAGTAACCTTGTCCATAAGCCCCGACGCGTATGACAAATGATGAGCCAGCTTAACAATAGATCGGCTTAACGCATACAAACAAGCAGCTATAGAGATATATATGCGTATAACGTATGTGGAGGAAACGCGGGCTTTTGTTTGGTCTATTCACACGCAGTCAGCACAGGTGGGCGTTCTGTGGCGCCTGGGGCAACGCATCCATTAAATCTGGTGGGTGTGGGTGTCGGCGAAGAGCTAATCACCTTAGGAACAGTCGAGCTCACAAATAAACCAAATTAATTTCTTTTTGTCTGAGTTTTGTGTTTTAAACATGTGAAGCAAAGTGCGCCAAGTTGATGCAACCAAAGCGCAGAAACTGAAACAGAAACAAATAACCGAAAACAGAAACAAAACAAAACAACGCAAAGAAATTATTGGACAAGATTTATGATATTATTAGTTGTATCGACACTTTGTTACATAAAAACCAAACAGGTCAATTTCGGGGCAAGGCTGGGCTGGGCCGCGCTAATCCCCAACACATTCGTTATTAATGGCTTCCACTTGGCATTTTGTTGTTTTATGAGCGCCGCAGCCAGCCAATTCACATCATAATCGATTGCCTTCTGCTCGTGGTGTGAGCTCTTTACGAGCATAACGAAATTCTAATTAAGTGGGCTGGGTAGAAAGTCAGCAGTGAGCTACTCCTTTTCAATTTATTGGTATTTACAAGAGATTGAATGAAATTACAATGAAATTAATTATTAATTAAAAAATTATTGTTTGTTGTTGCTATGGGAAAATTGAAAGAAGTAAAAATAATTTCTGAGTTTTCTATAAATTGAACACAAATTGCGGGAAAATCCATTGAACATGTCTGTCAACTCAGTACAACAAAAATTTGTTTGGAAATCACTTTAAAATGTTCTTAAAACTCGATCAAAGTTGAAGTTGCTAGATGGATTATACATTATGATAAGCAGCTGTATTACAATCAAAGAGCACTTAGAGTGCTTGGGGAAGAGTGTGCATTAGATTTTCAAATGTAAATTAAATTAGCATGTCAATCAAGCAGCGAACTACCATGGCATAATTTTGAGTGTTTCAGCAATTTCTATAAGAAAGATTTTTGATCTGGTCGAGGCCTCGCTGAAAAATTACAATTGGCCGAAGATAAATGTGTTGGGTTGACATTAAGCCACAGACAATGGCTGGCCAGCGGGCAAGCCACTCGCCCAGGAGTTGAGCTGCTGGAACAAAGCGATGCTGCCTATTAATGCCCAGCATGTCAGTAGCCTAACAAGTAGACAATGAATGTGGGGGTATCAAGAGTCAAACCGAAGCCGCCTTCGCCGGGTGTGGCCAACAATTAAGCAGCTGCCAAATGATTGATTTAGCTTACTTAAAAACTCATTTCGTATAATCTGGAATGGACGCAACCATGCTGAATAATGAACACTGAAATCGAACCCGAAACCAACATCGAAAGACATCGCAGCAATGGCTACCAAGATCCGTATCAAATGTCTATGTGCTGACCTCCAAACTCGAAATCAAACACAAATCCCAGCACAATCTGAAATCTCAAAAAACGCAAATGCAAATGAGATCGAAATGCGTTGGCAAATGATATGTGTGTGTGTGTGTGCATGTGTGCGTGTGTGTGGTATCTATATTTCACACCTTAAACGATTGGTTCAATGGATCCATCGCCTATATATTTTTACTATTTTTATGCTATTTGCATTTCAAATTATTGCCTGCTGCTCCTATTGACATGTTTATTTAATACGCGCCGCTCACAAAGGCCTTTGTCTTACCAACGATTTGTTCGCCCGATCGCCGACGAGGCAGCATATCATATTTTGAACAGATTTCCCAATTGTCTTGCGCTATTTATATAGTCGGATGCTCAACGTGATTGCTTGTTTAATTTGCCACTAATAAATATAAATACCTGACTTGATGCGTTTCTGACCGAGGCACTTGACAGGCGCATGTCATAATAGAGATGTGAATCCCTCAAAACTGCGCGCTGAAGTGGAACTCATTATGCAGACTCGTGTTCCATCAGTCATTAGGAGGTGTGCCAAGTAGCACAAAATATGCTGTTAAATTGGCGAAGATCAATTAAAATTTTACAACATTTCGATGAATATCTGATTGAGGTTTATGCGAATCGAAGCGAATGCGAGCCGAACAGTGAAGAGAATAACAAAATTAATAATAATATTTTATAAAATATATAATACATAAGGTTCATCATGACTCGTTTGATAGCGATTCGGCCTTAGGCACATGCATGTGCGGCTCCTTTAATACGTATCAGAGTCTTAACCGCAAAACTTCATTAAGAAATTACCCAATGCCAACGGGTCCAAATGAGAGCTGGCATTTTCAATTTTTGAGAGCTGGCTAACAAGCAGCCGAAAAATGCGGCTCACGTTCAGCCCGAAGTTCAGTTTGTAGCCGTGTGCACAGCTGCCGTTGAGATCGAGTTGATGTCGGTTCTGGGCAGGCTTTGCCTTTGCCACAGTCCAAATTTGTTCGATGTACAAAATGGCAAAATGTCTGCTACTCGGCTACGATCGACTGTTTGGCCAAAAGTCAAATTGAAAATTTGTTTCCAGCTGAATGGAGAAACGCATATACGATACATATGCGATAAGGCGGCAAACGGAAAAGGGTGCAAACGGGTTCAAAGCGCACAAGATGAGGCCCCCACTCAAATACCAAAAGTCACGAAGAAGAAAGCAGGTTTCGGCTCCTATAGCTGGTGTTATGCATGGCATGGCATGGCATGGTCTATGGTCCATGGTCCATAGTCTATGCTCTATGGTATTATGTGGCTCGACAACGACATCGACATCGATGTTTGGTTTTTGGGCGCAGGCTGCGCCTTGCTAAACGTGTCGCAAATACGAATAATAATATTCGTTAAATGATGTGCCTGTGCCGCTTAATGCTTGTCTGTATATGTATGTGTATGTGTATCTGTGTCTGTGTTTGTGTTTGTATGGTTTCACAGGTTTCAAGTGCTTTCTGTTAGCAATGTGGCAAATTGTGATGCACTTTTCACTGCCTCTGCTTGCCGGGAGTCAACTGCGGAAGAGCCACGCACACATCGCAGCTCAGCACTTTTATGTTGCCACGTTTGCAACACGTTATTACGTGCAATTACAATGCTGTTAATTTGTCCAACTTATAGTCATAAATATGGCAAATATGTATATTAACTCGAGACTTATTTTCAGCTGCAGTGAAAACAAAAATATATACATCTATCTATTTATCTCTCTATAATTGAAATTGAAATTAATTATGAAATTAACATTCTTTTTATACCCTGAACATTGAAATGGGATCAGGGTATATGGTTTTGTGAAAAGTATGTAACAGGCAGAGGATCATCGCAGACCCATAAAGTTATATATTCTTGATAGGACGATGAGCGGAGTCGATATAGCGTCCGTCTGTCCGTCCGTCCGTCGTCGTCGTCGTCCGTCCGTCCGTCCGTCCGTCCGTCGTCCGTCCGTCCGTCCGTCCGTCCGTCCGTATGAGTGCGTCGATTCAGAGTTATAAGAGCTAGAGAGCTGAAATTTTGTATGTAGACTCGTGTATACCATACGCAGTACGAGTTTATCATATTTTTTCGATACTATTCGATATCTTTTTTATCGAGGATAATCGATAAATTGATATTGTTTTTTCAGTCTAATTTCAACACTTTTAGACTAGAGTTTCATATTTGTTGTGTATATACATTTGATGGATACACAATTTTGCCATTTAAGATTTTGGATACCACGCCCCCTTCGCCCCGATTCATAAAAAAGTATTTCAGTATAGAGACTTGTGCTTTGGAGTGTAAAATTCACAATTATGATTACGTTCTGAATGTTTATTAAGATCATAGTTACAAAGATTATTAAATATTGTTATTGAATGAGGAGTCAAGGGTCGCTGTTTGCGTAGTTAGGAGCGGGTTTATGGTGTGGGTGGATGTGTTGTTGTTGTGAGAGTGAGATGATTAGTTCAGATTGGAGGGTTAGGTTTCTGTGACGTCTCGACTAGAGCCTTCTTACTTGTTATTATCTAATCATTTAATATTTTTATGCTCAGTCTATTTATTTATTGTAGTATAATTACTTAATTAGTATAATTAGCTCTCGAATTATACTAATTAAATATAATTAAGTCTTTAGCGTCTCAATACTTTCGATTTGGCTTCTCAGCTCGAGGCTATCTCTAAAAAAAAAAAAACCTAAAAATAACTGAAGTTTTCTTCAATAATAATAAATAAAGAGCATGCTGTAGCTAATGGTCCTCAGCTCGCTGCATTGCTTCAAAAGTGCGTTGAGGTCAGCCATTCATGGCCAAAGCGAGGCAACGTTTGCAGCTCATCAGAGTTGCAGCAAGACGCAGTTGGAAACGTGGCCAACAGCTGAAGCGGTCAACAGTTGAGCAGAGCACACAACAAATATGAGATAAGCAAATGCACTTGCTGCGCAAATATTGGTCAAAAGTGCAAGCCAAGAGGAAGCGGCTGAGAGAAACGGAAATCGGTGCGTGGCCAAGAGCTGAACTAATTTGCATGCATAAATGGCGCTAATTTGAGAGAAATTTTTACCAAAAATTGTGCGGCTAGACAGGCGGAAGCTACAGTCGGAGCTGAAGATGAAGTTAAAGCTGAAGCCTGGGCAAGTTTCGAACCGCGGCGCGTGTTCCCGCTGGCCTTTTGGCCATGTCTGCGGCTGTGGCTGTGGCTGTGGCTGTGGCTCATTAAGATTTGGCCAGTGCTGCAGGCAAGGATTTTGGCATGGCCAAAACAGAAAAAACACAAAAACCAGTTGTGAAGATGGGACCGCATTCGGTTAAATAACTCGGAAAGCATCATAAAACAGAGCCAGAGACGAGGCGAATTGGAAAGTGGCGTCAGAGACGCGCCGTCTGCCAAGTTGTCGAAAATGAGACACGCATAAGGCCCCAGCGAACGGCTTAATTAAATAACAGTTCGCCTTTTGTTGTAGAATTGCTCGATTATGAAGGGCAAAGCGCTGAGATTGAATTTGCAACCGCTGCACTCCAAAGCCAAGTTCAAAAAGCCCATAAGGGCCACTTGGGCGATAAACAAAAACAAAACTCTGCACGTCGAGGTGGCTTTCATTCATTGGGCTGCCAAGAGTCACAGCGCCTCTTAGACATGATCAACAGTTGGCAACATTGATGCTGACGTAGCAGTCGCTGTCGCAGTTGCAGTCGACGTCGTTGTCGACGCCAACGCTGGCAACATTGCGGCAGCATCTTCAGCTTGGTCCGTTGAGGCAGCCGGAGGGAAACCTCAAAAATTGTACGCTTCAGTCTGCAGCGAGCGTTCAGACGGTTCAGTTGTTGTTCAGCTAGCGGCCAGCCGCACACAGCGATTCCCTCCCAAGCGACCGAAGCGTGCAAAAACAAAAACAAAAACAATAACAAAACCAAAACAAACAGCCAACAATTGATCGATCTACCGGTCGTTGTAGCTGTCGGTGTGAACTGTTCGCTAATTTGAAAGAAACGTTTCGAAGTTTTGCAATTAAGCGAGACTAACGCGCCAAATATTAAAGTGCAGCGCGACAACACTCGTTAAAGGCGATAAACAAATGAAGTGAATAAATGCCCCAGACCCTAATACTATCTGTAAGCAACATATTACAACAGTGCCTCTAACAATAACCAGAAAAGCTAACAACTAATTCGCGTTAAATTAGTTTGGATCGAAGCGTAACACTTGGATTACCTGAACATAGCTAAAGGAAAATATGCTTTTGGTATGTATTTTTGGGTTGATCGAGATGGTTCCATGAGTGACCTGCTTCAATGTAAATGAGATCTGAATTGATGTGATATAACTTATGATAATTTATAGGGATTATTATCATACGTGTGAATTGCTTCAACGTTTACGAGGTCTTAATTGAAGTGATTTTGCTAAGATTCTTTCCAAAGACATTTTTCTTACAATAATCTATAGGGATTATTAACTTTTACATATTCAAGAATACTTGTGTAACAACACATTTATTTATTTTATTTATAATAATTTTTCTGGGCGCTTTATAAAACATTTATCTGACAATGAAACCTTGCATTATAAACATAACTTAAAAGCACAGAAAATAAATATCCTGGATTCTGATTGATTAACTTAAAATGTCTACAACAAAAAGTCGACAGAATCGTAAAGCTACACCATAGAATCTTAACTGTTTGTTGTAAGGCTTTTCCGTCCAAAGTTCAGTTTTCGAGACTTAATTTTAGATAGATTATCAGCAACTTAATACTAGTTCCAGGTTTTACTCCCATTATAAATTAGATAATGAGCGATTTGATGAGAGAGTTCATAATTTAGTCGAGTGGGAATTTTAGGTAAAATAGTGCATTAATCATGCACATTTATAGGAATATATCAAGATAAAATTCTCTCTAGCTATATCAATTCTCATTCATATAATATGCAACACTCTCGAATTGACCCTTAGCTGGACTTTATTGCAATTACTCACGCGCAGAGCTAATACATTAGAAAGTAGCATGATGAGCTTTTAAAAACTAGTAGAAAATTGTACAATTATCAAGAGGGCGTGTCCATGGGTCTGTTAATTAAATTATAAAGCCAGGCAAGCAGACAGACAGACAGGCAGACTGACGGATATTCAGCCGATCATCAATTAGCGAAATCCACTAGTCAGCAACGCCCAAATTTGGCGCTTTGACAGTCATCGTAGCGAGTGTGTGGGAGTTTGGCAGAGCGAAGCCAATCAATCGATGGAGGAACGATCATAAAAAACATCTGCATAGATACACTTGTTGTTGGTCTTTCGTGGCAGTCATTTGATTTGCATGTGAAGTCATTTGTGTAATGGCTTTTTAATGCCATTTAATGAATTAATTCCCAAGCGATGCCCCACAGAGCAATAAAACAATTTAATTAACAAATATGTAGAGCTCATTTGGTTCACAGATGAAACTTGGCCCAGCTTTGATACCCATAAAGATCATCAAACGTAATAGATACCACTTTATCTCAGGGCTGATTGGCCGCAAAAACAAAGCTTGCATTTAGCCAGTCGATGTTGGTAAGCCGCCGTTTAGTTTTGGTAATTAAATTAACTCGTTCACAAATCAGTCCAGTTTTTATTGAGTGGCAGTTGAAAGTTTTGGTCTGGTTCTTTCATTGAACAACTTTTGCTGAATGCCAGAGCCAATGCCAGACACACACCCTGGCATATCCGATTTCGACTTATGCAATCGAAGTTACAAAAATTACTGCTGAAGCTGGTGCTTCAACCTGTTGCAAAGTTGAGAGTTGGCACTGGACGCTGACCAAGCAGCCACGCAGCCAGCCAGGCAGCCAGTCAGGCAGGCAAGTCATCTGTGAAGATGTGTGCATCTGTCGCCTGCTGGTGACATGCAATAAAATTTCACTTTTCGCCATTGCATAATTGCAGTTTGACAATGCTTAAAATTGATTATGCGACTGGTACTGCTGGTGGTGGCTCTTCTGCTGATTTCACCAGCCAGGCCAAAATTAGCAAGCTGCTACATAAATCATGTACTGTCCCCCAGACGAGACCTTCAGCAACAGGTAAACAAGCAATTGGCATTGCAGTGCGCAAACACTGAATGCCCAAGGGAATCGAAGATGCTTGGATATGCAAAAAATATGGATGTGAAAATAATGAATGATGAAAACAGCTCAACTCGTATTTCTTATGGAGTAATTCATCATAGTTTTTGTTGCTGAATCTGAATCTCATCTCATCTTTTTTTATGATTTCTTTGACATCGATCATCAAGATCATCACAAGTAAAAATGTGGAAGATGAAAAAGAAGTTTATAATCTCTGCAAGAAATGGATTTCTCTACACTCTTTGCACATTTAGGCAGCTTTACTGAGAGGCGTTTGGTTCCCCCTGCATCTGCTCTCCTTCGCGCACTTGACACATTTCGAGGGTATTGAAACGTGTTGCTCGATGGTAATTGAATAAAAGTAAAAGCGCAACACACGATCGGTTCATTCACAAGGTATTCAATTCATGAGTTCACAAAACGCCCGCACAGTCGGTGAGCCTTCTGCGATAAGCTGGAGCAACGTGTCTGTAGATCTGTATCCGTCCGCAGGGCATGCACGATATTGTGCAACTGTCAAAATAACAATTTACTATGCTTAAAACAGTTTGCTTTTCCTCACCACGTCGAGCACATAAATCATAGACAACCAACAGCAATGACACTAGCACAGACACCGACACCGACACCGTGAGCGACAGCGACAGCGACACCTGACTTTACGTTGCATCGCATGGCATCATCCATATCCATATCCATGACTCTAGCTGGCGTTGGGCATCAATTGTTGAAAGGTATTTGACAGAGCGCGTAAATAAATCTGAATTGAGTGTACTGTGCATAATTGTGAGCACGCAACACACAAAGTTTCTTTTTGTGGGGGATTTAGTGGCAAGTTCGTTGCCTAAGTCTTTTGTTTTTGTATGACCCTTTCCATATTACGTTAAACGCTTTGATGGCTTGACGCGCCATTATTATTATTGTTATTATTATTGTGCTGAAAGGTCAACAGCAGTCCAAGCAGCCAGTTCCCCTCTCTAAGTGGCACACGACGGCGTGCACACAATGTAAACGATTTTACATAATACAACAAAAGTAATGCAACAATATAAGCAAAACAAAGCGGCGCCAGCAGCAGCAGCAGCAGCAGCAGCAGCATCAACAGCCACCAGCAGCCACAAACTAGCAAAAGAAACAACAATTGCCACTTGAGTTGGGCAAATGACAGCGACGGCATCGAAGACGACGCCGACGCCGACGCTGACTCGATCATCTTCATCTTCCTAAAAGCCAGATGCTCTGGCGTCGATAAAAGTGAAACCGAATTGCCGATGCGCCTTGTGCCTAGTGCCTAGTGCCTAGCGCCTAGCGCCTAGCGCCGAGTGCCGAGTGCCATTGACATTGCATTTTTACCTCAACATGCCATTAGATGCAAACAGCAAAAAACGAGGAAGAAAAGATTTGCGCTCCTCTCTCATCTCATCCCAGCTCTCCTCTTCTTGATCAACCAACGCCAATCCAACTGCTGCCAAACAATGGGTGAACATTACGCGAATGCGCCCGCAAAAAAAAAAAATAATAAAATAAAAATAAAAACTTAAAAGAAAATGAAAAAATATATAATCGAAAACAACAACTAAGCAACTTTTTCTGTGCATGTATGTGTGTGTGTGTTTATTTTTCCCAGTTTGTAAATTTATTGTAATACGCGCCCATTGGTAATTTCGTATTATTTTTTTTTCGAGTTTTATTATTATGAAATGCTGTGTGGATATACCCCACAGGCAGAGAGGCGTTGTTTCTTGTTTTGGGGAACGGATTTTCATTGAGCCTATCATAATAATGATTGGGCAAATAAATGTGTTTGGGTCGTTATCTAATCCGCCGCTATCACAAAAATTCATTCATATTCAATTTGATCAAAAACATGTCAAATTTGACAAGGCTCAACTTGAACTTCAGCTCGTTATCGCGCTAATAACATCGGCCAAAACTTGACCTCTGGCCAATTAACAAAGAGCGCAGCTCGTTCACAGCCCATGCTTAGCATAAAGACAATGGATATCGCGGAGTGGCAAAATGATCTGCGTATCGCTGATATTTGTGGCCATAGCAAAACGAAACCAAAACTCTATTAAATGCACATAAATATGCAAATGGAACTTAAATGAATTGTAACAAGCTATGATTATCGTCTGAATGGATAAAAATATCGATAAAGCGGTTGCCTAATTCACACACATGCACACATACACACGCTCACATGCCAATCAAAAGATCGCTGAATTGTCAAAACACGCCAATCGTCTTAGGCCCGATTCAAACGAAAAATCCCAAATCAAGACTGGAAATCTATAGACTAGCCCACTTAAGAAAGGCGCATCATCTTTGATTTTTTAGTGTGAATTTATGTAAATGCTGGTCTGGTTGGCTGTCGATACAGCTGGACAGGTGCACACACAGACGCACACGCACACGCACAACAATTACATGGCATTTTATGAGACTGCGCTTTGGTGCCACGACAAAACATGGTAGCCACAAAGGCAGTTAAAAGCTCATAAAATAGTGTAACAAATTTATTGGCCAACCGCATGTGGTGACCATTTTCGGTAATGGCAATATATAAAGACGTTGGCATGCTCTAACTGAAATAAATAACCCAAAAATTGAGTGGGACAGTTTTGAGCTCAAAGTAAACGAAGAATTTGTTACAAAAAAAATTAAAATTTTAATTTGATTTATTGTGTGTAATGAAGCTTAAGTTCGCTTTGAAGATGATGTCAAAATGATTATAAAAATTATAACATTTTTTTTTTTATATTTATATATAGAAATTCAATAAGGAATTATATAGTAATATTATTATTTTTTATATCTTTCAATTGATCAGAAATATTTGTCAGATTTTTTTTATATTTGTTGCAATTAAAATCAAGATGTTTACTTATTTTTTGTTGAAATTTTTTTTTTATATAAATTAACATAGAACAATACAGACATTTTTAATTTTAAATATTATTTATATTATTAAAATTAAATTAAATAAATATTTTTTCATTTATTGATATAAACTATTTTTTTTTTTTTTATATAACTTTCAATCTAAATTATTCATATTATTAAAATTAAATTAAATATATATATTCATTTATTTATGTAAACTATTTTTTTAATGTAAGTTTCAATATAAATTATTAATATTATTAAAATTAAATTAAATATAAATACTTTCATTTATTGATATAAACTATTTTTTTTTTTACTTAAATTAATTTATTCATATTATCTCATCTTTCGAAATATTCACATTATATTATTATTGTTTTATCAATAACCATATTCATCTATCTTCTTCTTTGCCTCCCTCTATAGTTTTTTTAGAAACGAACATAAAAAAAAAAATAACAACATAGTTTATATCAATATAGTTTAAATTTATTTATGCTCATATTTATTGATCATTCCATTGTTTCTTCTATATAGCCATCTATTGTTTCACGATCGAACATTTGTGTAGGCAGGCATCAGATGTGATCAATTATTGTTTATTTATGCAATAAAAATATGAATATCAAGCAAAGCCCATCAGCATTTCTATATAGACTGTTTACAGCTGACAATAAATTCCAGTTTAAGTATCCATACATAAATAGTTCGAGACGAACGATGCGTCCGAATGGGCTGAGCCCGTTTTTACACTTTCGTCAAGCAATCAATCGCGTGATTGGGCGTTAACTGAGACTGGGTCGTGAAATAGATTTTATAGCCACTTAAAGTTATGATGATATTTTATTGCAATTTATGGTATTGCTGCATTTTATGACGCCCGGCTTACAAAACAATATTAATATTTATGCTGGCCTACATAAACCATAAGCAAACAAACAACGAATTTGCACAGACTTCCAGCGATTGCGTTATTCACCAGAGATAACAATAACCGAAGAGAAGAAGAAGAGAAGAAGCAAAAACAACAACTCGCAACTTTTTGGGGCAGGTTTTCAGCTCTCCCCAAAGACAAATGACTCAGTGGCAGCTGCTTAATAGTGCGTGGCTTACGGATGCCACTGCAGTGGACGGTGTCCAGTTGCTTGAGCAATGCACCGCGAGGAATGCAAAATGCAGCCGTTAAAAAAAAGGCTGTTGAATATGAAAAGTGCAAAATGCTAAATGCAAAATGTAAACCGACGTTGGTCAGCGGGCGTAAAATGAATCAGAGAGCGCGAGTCGAGATGCCCCGCTGGCAGCTTGAATTACTGGACAATGCGGCTCATATGAGTTGCCATTTATCAGTGGAACTGGGTTACCCAGTCTCCAGTCTCCAGTCCAACTCTTCCAGTCTCTTGCAGTCTTGGCGATCTTCCAGTTTTACACACGCGCAGAGCCAACGAAAGTGAAGCTTCAATTTGGCTCACAAGTTGGTTATATAAGTGTGTTGGCCGTTGGCTTCTCTCGCAGCAAAAAAACAAATAAGCCAAAAATGAAAAATAAAAATTAAGTAAAAAACAATTTCTGCCCACACTTTAAACAAAAAAATGAGCAATAAATATAGACAGCTCGGCTTTTGTGCATTGATTAATGGCTAATTTATAAAACCCGGCTCGATTGTTAACTCATTTTTACACTCTGCCTGCGGCCGCCGGCACGCTTAGATGGGACGTAATTAAAAATTATTTATAAGGCATTTTTTGCATTCGTTTGATGTTGGAGCTGCACGCGATTCGCACTTACCTGTTGCATAGCTCAACAACTAAGATAAAGCGCAGATCTAGCCGAGGGGAAAGTATGGGAAATCTGAGCAGCTATCATAAATATCACAAAATATGCGATATGATGAGCAAAACAAATATTAGGATTAATGTGTTTTTTTTTTCTGTAATAAGTAAACTCACATTTGATTAGCTGATGATGATTTGTTGAAAAGTATGTAGAAGAAAGAGGAAACATTAGATCGTACAACTTTTGTAAATTTTGTGCTTCCGCAAAGCGTTTTATGTGTGTTTTCACATTTCCATGTTGAAAAACTAAATGAAAATGCAAGAAAAAACATAAAATTAAACATAACAAAAAAAGTGTATTTGGGCTTAGCTTAGCTTTAGCTGGCTGGCTATAGCTGGAGTCGTAATATAGACGTTAGATTTCCCAGTGCCTTGGCCTGGGCATTACAATTTATGATGATTACCATTTTCGAAGGCATGCACACATACATATACACTCACATACACATGTAAAAGGCTGGCCAGCTTGATTAGCGCGAATGACGACCGCAAAGCGAACGGCGCTTTGACGAGCTGAAGACTTGACGAACCGCCCGTCAAGTTGGACGCGAGTGATTTCCATAGTGAAATTGACGCAAATGAGCAGCAAGGCGGACAGCGGAGCTATTGATTTTGTGGCTTTTTATTTGGCCAAAAAATAAATGAAGAAAAAACCAAATAGAAATTATACAAAAAAAAAAAAAAAGAAATAAATAAATCTGGCTATAAATTTTGTGGCAGTGCAGCAAAAAAAGAAAACGGCATTCAATATTTTCTTCAATATTTCTTCAATTGCAAAATATTTCCCAGCAATTGTTGCAGTTGTTTTATGGCCCGTCAAACGGCATTTGAGTCTCGCGTTTTCTCTCGACTCTTGCCCTTTAGCAGAACTTGACCCTTAACCTTGCGCCTGGGCGGAGCTATACGAAATCGAAAACACTTTCAGCTAAATCGGAAAAATGATTATGATTATTGCAACATTTGTGTGTGTGTGAAAATCGCTGCGTCACTACGAAATTTGATTGATTCCACAAATGAGTATCGAATCGGCTATTCGAAAAGGCCAAAGCTAAACAATGGCCATAGAAAGTTGCATCCTATTATATCAAATTGAACAACAGCAATTCATCTAAGTGTAACTCGCTGTGGAGCTGCTCAATTAACAAAAGATTAATTAGTATTCATTATTAACCAAAATTGAAGCATTTTCATAACAATCTCAAATAGTTACAGTTGAAGAGTGGATTAAAATTAAAGTGGTTAAAGTGTTATGGATACTTGAGCAATTACAGAAACTGGGCAGCGAGGTTAGGAGATAGAGATAGATGGATAAAGAGAGTGAGGGAGAGCGAGAGAGAGAGAGATGGAGATTGATGGTCAGATAATGAATGCAATATATGGAATGAAAGAGAGGATAACAATAATAGATTATATTAGAGATAGGTATAGAAAGAGATACTAACTAAAAAGAAGAATATTTAAGTTCGATTATGATTATATGTAGCTAGATAAAAACCTCTATAGTGCCTACCAACATTATCGTGAGTATTCCGTTAAGGCATTGCATATTTGCCGTATCTATAAATCGCTCCATATACAAAGCGCTGCATTTGCATGTCTGGCTCCAATTAGCATAGTTTTTGGCCTTAGTTCCAGTTTAGTAATTCGCCAAATTCGAGCATTTTTGAATTTAGCTCCGCATTGCTGATTAAATAATTTGTGTGCTGCCCAAAACGAAATCAATGCACAAACCAAAGCAAAGTGAACAACAATTGTAAAAATTTGGCCAAAAACGGGAGAAAGAAACACAGCAACCAGGCAACCAGCAACCGGGCAACCAGTCAAGTGCCAAGTGGCAGAAACGTGACTGCCAAAATGCTGAGCTCCAAAGAGCCAAGCCGAATCACAGAGCAGCGCCACTTAGAGAGCGACAGGTGGTCGAATAGATTTGCTTTGGCTGCGGTCTGCAGTGGATTTGCGCACCACTTGTTGATGCAACAATTAGTCTAAACTTTCAGCAGCGTCCAAACAAGCGTTGCCAGGCAATTTTAGCAGAAAACGTTTCCGAGCCACAGCCAAAAGCCAGGGCCAGAAATCAATCGTCAAGCTGTTGAAAATCGCAAATTGTGCAAAGGCAACGCAACATTCAGCATGCCACAGCCGTCGCACCCCACTCGCACCTCTGACTCGACAATCTCTGCGGCAGGTTACGTGCTATAATGCGTTATGATCTGCCGTCTTTGCAAATGCCGGAAAGATGAACATGCACAGATTAGCGAACCATTGCCGGATTGTATATAAGCGCTCTCACACATTGTATACGCTCATGATTGCAACTAAGTTTCTGGGCTCAGCAATGCCGAAACTTAGCTCTGCAAAGTTTTTGAAAAATATGAAATAATTCAAAATGTGCCCAAGTTATTGTTGGTTCACAAAAACAATTACAAAAGGACCTTCTGATTTTGAAAACAGTTGAGAGAAATTTGCGCCACATCGAGGAGCATTGTATAAAAAAAGAAAATACAACTTTTCAGAGTCTGAGATTTATATTTTGGAATATACATACAAATAGTATAAACGTTCGGTCTGATTTTTAGCTGATATCATATATTTCATTTTTACCCGTCATAAGTTCCAGCCTATATAAGTATTTATAGCAAATTATTATGTCAACAATATGTCAGCAGTTGTCTATTTCCGGTTTTAGTCATTGCCAAATAGTTCAATTAATATAATAGACAGTTGCACAATGCCACAGCAATTATGCTGGCGAGTTAAACTTCTTTTTAATGATCTTAAATATGCTCAGATTATTTGGTGTATTGGCATCTAGTCAAATGAGGCTTGAGCTGCGCACTCTGCCATAAGATGACATGGGATGGTAGATTGCCTAGGCGAGCTTATTGAGCCATCAAGTAAATGCCTCCCTGCATTACATGGCCCTATGGCTAATTAGCATAATTGCTTGAGTTAACCCTCAGTCTGTCTTTCTTATCCCATTCGCAGAGACATTTCAACACGCTGCCCTGGGCGTTGCTGCTGCTGCTGCTGCTCGCTGCACTCACGCTCCAGTTGGCAGCCGGCAGCGGCGTTCCAGCGGCGGATGAGCCGGCGTCGGAGGCCGAGAATGTCAGCACCGAGAGCAACGAGATTATTCCACGTGAGGCCATACAGAAGCTGGACTATTCGGTGCGTCTGGCACTGTTGCGCGCCATAGACAAGCTGGAGCGCGAAGAGGCGTCGGCGTCGGCATCGGCAAAGGCAACGACATCCACCACCGCTGAGATCGTGGCGCCTAGCACCACACTGGCCGCTCCACGTGAGCGCGAAGAGATTCTGGAGGAGAGTACCAGTTCCTCGGATGCTGTGGTGCCCACCGTGCAGTTCTATACGGCGACCTTTGACGAGCGCAATGCCCAGGAGCAGTTGCTCTCCTCCTTCATAGATCGCTCCAAGCTGTGGAAGAAGACTACGCTGCGCAAGCAGAGCGCCACCACCTCTCCACTCTCCGTTGGCTCGGCTGTGGGCCCAGACTCGCGTCAGATAACACGCAGCGTGGACTCCACGGTGGGCAGCAATGAGATAGCGCACGATGGCAGCAACGAGATCAAGTTCGAGATTCGCAACGTGAAAAAGGAGACGACCACAACAACGACAACGGCGGCGACAACGACTACGACGACAACAACACCGCGACCACGCACCACCAGACGTCGCACGACCAGCACCACAACCACCACCACAACGACCACGCCACGGCCCACCCATAACGAGGACGGCGAGAACATCGAGCTGGTGGACAAGCAGGATATCCGCATACAGGAGGCGCCGCTGGTCACCGCCTTCACCGTGGACCTGGATGAGCGCGGCACAGCGAAAAAGTTTCGCCCGCTGCTGCAGGGCGAGCAGTTGCCGCAGCTGCAGCAGCAAAGGCTACAGCAGCAACAGCTGCTGCTGCCACACGTTGGGCCCACCATTACCAAGCTGAATGTGCTGGAGTCGGAGCTGCCGCCAGCACCGCTGACGACACAGAGTCCCGCGATCATCAGCAGCACGAGCACCGCTCAGACGAACCTCCAGCGCGTCGGCTTCTCCACAACGCCCGCCTTTCTCACCAGCAGCAGCAACACCAACAGCAACTACATTAAGGTAAGCCCGCCATTGACCAGATGACATTACGCTAATGATGTCTTGTTATTCCCACTTAGGAGCCGCTGGCTAGCTCTAGTGTTACGGCACCCGTACCGCCCAGCGTCAACAACTACATCCTTGAGCGGCAGCGTGCTCTCGAGCAGCAAATCTATCAGCTGAAGCTGCAGGCACAGCAGCAGCAGGCGCTAATCCTGCGGCAACTGAAGCTGCTCGAGGAGCAGAGCCAAAATCGTTATCAAGCTGCGCCGCTTGCACAATCGAGCACGTTGCAGCCGCTGCTGCAGCAACAGCAACAACAGCAGCAACAGCAACAACAGCAACTGCAGCAGCAGCTCCAGCAACAGCAACAACACCAACAACAGCAGCAGTTGCAGTTGCAGCAGCAACATGCATCACTTGAGGCAATACAAACGCTGCAGCCACCTTCGCCTGGTTACTCCATCAGACCTTCGGTTGAATTTATACCCAGCACACATACGAAGACCATTATCTATCCCACATATCCAATTGAGCAGCAATTGCCGCTGCGAGATGCCGTTGCGGCTCATAAATTTGCCCTGCACGGCAGCAGCAGCAACAGCAACAACAACAACAACAACATCAACTATCAGAAATTACCAACGGCAACGAATGCAGTACAACAAATTTTCCAAAATTTGCAAAATTTGCAAAAAACAGCGGAACATGCTGTCAGCAATGGCCAAAGTCCCAATAGCATTGCCGGCAGCAGCAGCAACAACAATCATTTACAGCTACAAACCTCAAATCAGTTCAACTTTGCGCCTGCGGAGGCGTCTATCTTGCAGGCCCCGCCTCAGAATAATTACCAACCGTTTCAGCAACAGCAACAGCAGCAGCCACAGCCACAGCAGCAACCATTGCTGCTGCCCAGCTATGTAAGCAATGCGGTTTTTCAGCAACAGCAACAACAGCAGCAACAGCAACAGCAGCAGCTGCAGCAACATCGCGCACGTCTCTTTCGGCAGGAAACAGGCACTGGAAACTTTGGTCTGAACAGTGAAAATGTCGAGATCCAGCCAAGCAACTCCTTTGGCACCACCATTGTGAGCCAGCAGAGCGATTTGGATAATCAGAATTTCTATAGGCAACACTTGACGCCGCAGCTGAGCAGCCAGTTGCAGCAGAACGCACAGCAGTATCTCCAGCAGCAACTGTTGCAGCAGCAGTCCAAGTCAGCGACAGCAACAGCAGCAGCCGTTGGTGCTGGTGCAGGAGCAGGAGCAGGAGCAGGAGCGGCAGGCACGCCAAGCGTGAGCTCAGGTAATAACAATTCTAGACTAATTAGGCCAAGCAATCAGTTAAGTCCATTCAATAGTTTAAGAAATTTCGAAGAATTGAAAGTAATTAGTAAAGTTTTAGCTCTCAACCATGGCATACCGCAATTTGCATCACAAAACCTGCACTACAATGGCGCCTTTTGAGCACCACCAATATCACCAGCACCACCAACACCACCAAGCACCAATTCCGTCTACTGTGAATCAATACCATTCCACCAAATTGCACATCCAAACAAACATTATCACGAATCCAATCCAATCCTTAGCCGGAGGTCTGCCGTTTCACATTTACCCGTTAATTAAGCTCTTCTTCTTGCAACATTTTTGTAAATACGCACACTAAAGCTAAGCATTATGATAATGAATACTCAAGCAAGGACTATCACAGCAGCAGAAGACTCTGAACAGGATGTGCCGTGGCAGACGTGGCAATTTAAAGCGCTGCTTGGTTAAATCTTAAATATCGAAATGTAATAATTATTTATTTTTATGTGAATAAAGTTTATGATAAAGTACAACAAACATACTCAGACTAACTGATCTTGAAATAAAAGTTTATAAACAAATCAATTGTCCAAATGCGTGTTTTTCTATAAAAATATGAGATTATTGGTATTAAAAATCAAATATTTACAATAAGCTTCAAAAAAACGGAACTATTGTTCGATTAAAATTACTCACGGAATACCTTACTAGGGACTGTAATATCTTAATTTTTTTTTTTTTTATATCTAAATGAAGCTTATATGTATTTCCACAGCTTCACCAAATATTTGAGATCGTTTAACGTGAAAAATATATAGAATTATGCATACCTTCAGGCTGCATTTTTATAAAATTTTATCTTGTGCCTAGAGGGCGCTTTTTCATAAGCAAGGGTAGCTTCACGAAATATTGCGTACTTTCGGGCTGTCATATTTAATCATCATATATCAAAATTTGTAATTATTTATCAGATATTTTCTCTTCTGCTTATTTATTCATTTTATTTATTTATTTTTATATGTATATATATATATTTTTTTTATATTTTATTTGTATTCATTATTAATGTTTACCTTTTTTTTCAAGACACCGACTCCACTTCAGAATCAGCCTCTGCAGGTATTTGCAGGATAAATCTAATTATTTCTGTTTATAATATACATAGAGTAGAATCCGTCTATAACGATTCCGCTTATAGCATTCGTACAGTTATTGGTTCTCCCATGACCTTTTATGAATAAAATATAATGACGGTCCTGAAATTAACTTATACCACAAGTTAATCATATTTAAGTAAATTCAATGCTTGTTAGGCTTTCAGGCAGCATTAGCCTCACTTTGAGTACTTGATCGCTTGAGTGCGATCAACATCAGCTATAACAACTAACATACTTTTAGGCAGCTAATTAAAGTAGTGCAAATGACATACAGCTTATACTTTACGCCAGATTCAACCTGAAGACAAATCTTAGTTAAAATTTGTTACATCTATCAAGCAGCTAAAATATCACACAAAGTCTTTAGGGACCATTATTCCATATGAATTCAATAAATAAAACTTGTTGTTTTCAAATATGTCAGTAGAATTCTTTTTTTGTTTATTGCACAATTACAATATACATGTTCTCATTCATATAATTTATTATAGCTAAATTACTAACGTATATATATATATTTATAAAAAAATATGTGGGGCTCTCTTTCCGTTATTTCTATTACTGAGTTTGAAGGACGTGGAAAGGGGCGGGGTCGGGTTGCGGTTAGTTTTAACAAAACAACAGCGATGCTTACAAAGAGCCGAGAAAGCAAAAACTAAAATTAAACTAAAATTACACATAACTTAATAGTTTAGTTCTTCTTCATACATTTTCTTTTGTTACATTTCGTATTGTTTTGTTTTGATTTTCGCATCAAATTCATAGCTCCAGGGCAATAGTTTAACAATTTCAACAGGCTTGCTTACTAAAAATAATTCATTTCTTTTGTTAGGGTGCGTTCTTAGCTATGCTATATGCCTCTGTGTGGCATATAGCGTTTAACTAATATGGTACATGGACTTTTTTTTTGTGTTTGTATGTTGTTTCTTTTTTTTTCATAGGTTTTTTTTTTATAAAAAAAATAGTAGAATTCGTTTTGAGCTTAACAAAAACGCAAGCTAATTAAACTAATAGATTGGAGTCATATGTACTCATCCGTTCCTATATATGTATATGTATGTATATAATAAATATTTTTTTTTTTTTTTTCATTTTCAGTTGTATTGGTTGTTTGTTGGTGTTGCACTAAACTAATTTACAATGTATCAATAGTCTCTATATATACTTTTTGTATTATGTATACATATATATAAATATATATATATATATATATGTATGTGTGTGTGTATGTATAAAAATATTCCTCTTCATTCGTATAATTTGCTCAAGTCTTAAGAATACAGTTGGTTTTCAATATGAATTTGAAAGTTTCATAGCGCGCAATGTGCGCGCTTTAAAGGGGGCGGGTCGGGGCGTTTCTTTGCTCTTTTCATACAGGGTCAGTTTGTGTGGGGGATGTGGCTGGTGGTGGGGTGGGGAAGGTCAATTAGTTCAAACTGACTATGGGTCTATACTAATACTACATATATATATATCAATATATGCATTTAAGGCTAGTTAGTTCTATGCAGTTACAAATAATTATATCATTTCTTGCATGTTTCTTGTTGCTGTTGTTGTTGGTATGGTTGTGGTTGTTGTTGTTGGTCTGCTCCAACTCTTTCTCTCTATAAGGCACAGATATTTGTTACATCAGTTTCATCTAGTTTCTCTTTTATACACATAAATACTTTTCGCTTAATGCAAATAAATACCAAAAATAATTACAAAAATATACAGCTCAGGTGGGAAGGCATCCCAGACTCCCAGACTCCCAGTCGCGTTGTGGGAACTACACCTCGACTCCGTAGTTGCGGTCGACAACGTAGTCGTAGCGTTGCTGCTCGCCTTTGGCCTCGTTGGCATTGGACGTTGCTGGGACGGGTGTTGTAACAGGGGCTGGGTTAATGGCTGGAGTGGGCGTGGCAGTCAGCTTAGACACGGCACCGCCAGTTGATCGATGGTGATGCTCACTGAGATTCTTATTCCTATTGCTGCTGGCCACCAGAGCCGTATTGATGGCAATGGCTGTCTCAGCCACATTATCCTCATCGTCGTCCTCCTCCTCCTCCTCGATGGCCTGTGCATCGGGCAGCAAAAAATCGTTGGGTAGCTCAGGCACAGACATGCCCTTGCGCGTGAAGAAGAACATTTTCTCTCTGCAAAGTACACAGGCAACTGTTAGCAACTGGAGGGGCTCCTGCCTCGTTTATATAGCGAACTTACTTAAAGGAGACCAAATCGGGGCAGCCCTTGGGTACCTTGGTCTTACGCAGCTTGTGAATTTCTTTGGTGGTCTTCATGAGCAGCTTCTGCAGCAAGCGCTCCTCGGGGCACTTGGTGGGATCGGCACGTGCCACTAGACGCTGGAATTCTTCATTCTCAATGGCCCAGGCTGCGATCAGCGGGTCCTTGTTATCGCAGGCCTTCTGAAGTCTGTAAGCAAATGGTACAATGATGAGCACACGAAGGGCATATACACTAGATTAGTAGGTATACTTACACTTCCTTGAGGTTCTGCAACTTGGAGATTTGATCGTTGAGAAAGTATAGCTTGCTGTGCTGTGCCTGCAGATCCAGCTCCAAGTCCAAGCTGGTGCGTGGTATGTGAGTATGATGCAGTTCTAGGGGAGAAGAGATTTGGTTTATTATATATTCCAGTTGCGGGCAGACTCTTTGAGTGTACTCACTTGTGACTGACTTTGTCGCCTTTGGCTGGTAGCGCAGCGAGCGCCGCTCTACGGCGCCGCGATGGAAGGTGTGGGGCGTAACACCGAAGTGCATGGCCGAGTCGGAGTCGCTGCGATTGAGCCGGCAGTTATAGCGATTCTTGCTGACTGCCGCCGAGGGCGTAAATGTCTGTGAACGCTTCACAGGCCTGTCGTCCAGCAGCTGCGTCTGGTTGCGCAGCTTCTCTGGCGGGAAGGCGCAATCCGTGTTAGTCTCCTTGTCGGCATACTCCTGCTTCATGTTCTCCAGGTAGGCGTCCAGCATGCAACCAGCTATATAAACAGTTTCAAATGCGAATTAGTTAAGAGCATTAGCATTTAAATAGCATCCCACTTACAGTGCGTCAGGCCGAGAGTGCCGACCAGCTGCTGCTCATCCTCCTCCTCATCGTCGTCGTCGTCATCGTCGCTGCACTGCTGCTCATTGAGCCGCACATGCTCGGGCAGCTCTTCGGCTATTTGAGCTTGCAGCTCCAATGGCGGCGCCTGATTGCGCGTGAGTGTTGAGGTCTGTGACGAAGTTATTGTGGACTCATCCGAGGATTCCTCTCTAATGTTGTTGTTGTTGTTATTATTGTTGTTGTTGATGATGTTGTTGCTTGCGGCAACGGCGGCAGCTGCTGCCGCGGCACTTGTGGAGGGCAAGTCCAGGGACTCAAAAGTCGGTATAAATTTGGAACTGAGCACGTTGTACCACTTCAGCGTGGAATCATCCGGATTGAACTCGGCCATGCTGATCTGCACAGTTCCCTGCAAGACAAAGAGAAAATTCTCCCCATTATTAGAGTTTAATTTGCAAGCAGCAGGGCAGATGGAACTCACAATAATCTCCTCCTTTTGGCCCGTCATGCTGACCACGGTCACCTGCAGGCTCTTGGTCAGCAGCTTGTCCAGCGAGATGGGCACGGCGAATGTGTCGTTGAAGACGGGCTTCTGGAAGTCACCCAGCGCCTTGGTGCGTATGGATGTCAGCGAATTGGGCAGCAAAGCGGCGCGCAAATACCTGCAATGGCAAAGGCAAAATGAGCAACTGCATCAGGGATCCAGTATGTCAAGCATTGCACTTACACTTGCGAGTTGTCCGTGGTCGCTGTCCACAGCGCTGACAAATTGTTGGCACGCTCCAGGGAGACAACGAGCACGCCTTCCTGCTTCAGATACTTCAGGCCGATCTGGACCTGGGCCAGTTCCTTGCGCGGCAGATGCGCACGGGATGCTTCAAAGACACCGGAATCACCGGCCACAGATTCGTTGCTTACGGCCGCCGAAACGGAGCGCGTATTCGAGGTGGAGGAGGAGCGACTGAGCATCTCTTGGGGCAGATCCAGCAGCGAGGGTTTCTCCGAGATGGGGGACAGCGGTCCGTTCAGATTAAGCGGGGAGGACAGGTTGAGCTTCTGCAGCTTCGCCTCCAGCATCATGCAGTCGAGCACCGTGGAGTCCAGATCGTACGGATGAGTGCGTACAGCAGCCAAGGCCATGGGCACACTCGGTGGAGCTGTGTAGGCGGGTGGTGCAGGCATCGCATTGGCATAGGTGGGCTCCTCTTTCAGGACCGCCTGCACTTGCGACTGCTGCTGATCGGCAATCGCATTGTACTTCATAGGCGAGGCGGGTGGCGTTTCTATGGAGAGGCTGCTGCGCGGCGACAGCGACACCTCCGAGGCGGGCTGCGGCTGCGTCTGCTGCTGGAGCTGATGCTGCTGCTGCAGCTGCACGGCTGGGTGCACGGGCGGCAGGCGCTGGTGTTGCTGGAATAGTCGCTGCGAGCGTCGCTGCAGGTCCACCACATCGATGGGCGACTCACCCACGGCAAATGGATCGATGTAAATGTCCGTAAAGCTGAGCGCACTCTTGCTGCTGGCTGTGGAGAGGGAGCCGAGGCTGCTGCCGCTGCTAATCGAGAATGTGCTCTCCGAGGAAAACGATTTGAGCCGCTCCTCGAGAAGATTCGTGGACTTGAGCGCCTCCTGCAGCTTGGCCAGCAGCAGCTGCTTCTCCTCGTGGAAGCGCAGGCGATTCGCCACGCATGTGTTGGTCGCCTCGTATGCCTCTTTCAGGTCCTCCTCCAGCTTGTGGCGCGTCTGTTGGATGACCAGCTTCTCCTCGGCGCTGCGCGACTTGAGCGAAATACTGTTCAGATCGTTGAGCAGCTTCTCCTTCTCCTGTATGAGCAGTATGCGATCCTTGTCAGACTCCAGCTGGCCGGGCTCGATGCGCTCCACATGATCGGCCAGCTGCTGCTGCAGCTTCTTTATGTGCTTCCTCCACTCCGCGTACTGCAGCTTCGTCTTGGCCATCTCGGCAAAGCGGGCGCCGCCATTCAAGTGCTCCCCGGCGCCACACAGATCCGTCTGGCTGGCCACGCACACACGATCGAAGGGCGACGTGGCGCTGAGCAGCTCGGCGTTCTCCTCGTTGATCTGCTGGCGACTCAGCTCGTTCTTGATCTGCACCAGGCTGCGCATCAGCTCCTCGCGCACCTTCTCGCCGGAGACGAGTGATTTGTGCACCTTCAGCATCTCCTCGCGTATCGCCTGCACCTCGGCAATGTCGTAGCAGCCGTTCTGGCGCGCATTGATCTTCTCGCCCACCGAGTAGAGCGTGTTCATGCCGCGCTCCGTGTACGATATATCATTGGTAATGTGGTTTAGCTCCTGCTTCAGTTGACGCACACGCTCACGCGCCAGCATCAGATCGGCACGCAGCAGTTCGGGATCGTGTCGGCTCATAGAGCTAGACGACGAGCATACTGCAAGCGAGAGAGAGAGGGAGGAGAGAGTTAGTTTACAGTTTTTACTAGCATATCAATAGCTAGAGATTGTCGAGCATTATGCAGCTGCTTTATCTCTTGGAACTTTCAATATATATTAGATCAATATAGTCATTGACCTAGGACTAGAGCAGACTACCTAATTTATATACCAAATATTTAAGAATTGACTTTAAGCATGTTTATAAATTTAGCGCCCATATTGGCAGGCATGTCCGAAAATATTTGCTAATAAGCTGACAAGAATGTGCTTATCATCGGGCCAATTACTGTGAAATCTCTTATCGCTGTTGTTCGACAGCAACAGTAATTATCAAAAGGCTGCAATCGGTTAGGCCAGGTGTGATATACTTACAGCTGCTGCGACTGGCCGCCAGTTTGTTGAGGTGATTGTACTCCTCCTGGGCAAGATTCAGACGCTGTTGCTTCACATCGTACATCTCGCGTTTGTTCTCCAGCTGATCCTGCGCCGCTGACAAATAGTCGCTGAGCATTTGCTCCTGGACGCTCTTCCACTCTTGCCGCGGATCCTCCAGCTGCGTGGTCTGCGCAATGTGATTGATATAGTAGCGTCCAATATTCGAGTCGTACGCCTCCTCCCAGCCCACAGGCAGCTCATCGCCCACACAGTCCTCGAAAGATTGCGGTTTTGTGTAGCTGGAAGAAGAAGAAAAGAAAAAAATAAAATAAATAAAACCAAAATAGAAATAAATAAATCAAATAAATCGAAAATTGAACTGATTCACGTTAGCCAAGTGTAACTTGTTTGGCCGAGAATATTTAGCTTATCAGCTTGTTTGCATAGAGACAACAAATCGCTAATGAATTTCCGTCGAGAAGATTTTTGGTTAGTATTGTTGTTGTTGGCCCTATCTAAGATGTATCGTAGTAACCTGTTTACCGTCTCTGGCTAACTGTTCCCACGCCGGCTAATTGGAAGCGTTTCTCTGGGCCCATTCGATAAGATTAGCGACAACTTTTTGTCTGGTATTTCCTGTGTGCATTTTTAGTTTTTTTTCATTATTTATTTACTTTTTTTTGTGTGCATGTGTGTGTGTGTTTCGGTAAAAGTGGGCAAAAACACACACACGAATACTTGGACATATTTCTTAGACTACAAATATTTACCATGCAGCATTAGCACTTGCCTAATGGTATGTCTACTCTCCTGCAGCGCTTTGTTGTTGCCACACAAAATGCCCCAATGCCCCCCCCTTGCTCCCGCCAGATGGTATTCGCCATATGCCTAATCTTATCGAGGTCGCAATTTTCCCGCTGCGGCAAAAGAGCTAATGACGATGACGTTGTCTCTTGTCTGTTTTTGTCTTTATTATTTCTTATTTTTGCTGAGTTATTTGTTTGCAAAATTCAATTTCAATATCAGCGCAGACAACAATATTTTCACATTCCAATGATAATTACTAATCTTCATAAATTAATTGCTCCAATAGGTACACAACACACACACACACACACACACACACGCACTCTCTTTGATAATGTGCTTTAATTGAAAAATATATTTGTTGTTTTCTTTAAGGCTGGCATATTTATATGATTTGTTAATTAATCATTGCTATGGAATTCGCGCGGCCATTAAAAGAGCAGCGCGCAAAAGGCGGCCCGGAGCGATAATAAAATGTGCGCCAGATACATACAAACATACATATATTTACATAAACATATACATACATACATACATATATAAGAGAGAGCGTACAGCGTGGCTCAACTGTCGGACAGTTGCGCATTCTGTATGCATTTTCCTAGAAGAAAACTGGCTGGCGCGATAGCTGCAGCTCACTGCACAGATATGAGCCGAAGCCAAAAGTATCTATAAGTTTGCAAATGTATCTCAACTACACAATTCTACAGTATGTCATATAATCAAAGATTTATGTAACCGTATTATTCGCAGAATAAATCATTTCGCATTTCCAATGAGCCTAAGGCTGCTCAAATAGTTCGATGAGTAAGCGCAACGGATCATAAATCGATTCCAAATTTTGTTAAAAAATTCTTAGCAGGAAATCAAGGTTCTACGAGTTAGCCAAGTATTGGCTGTTGTTTATGTCGGTATATACATATACATATATATTTATTTAAATTGCTCCAATGACTCAGCACATTCCAGCAGCCTGTTCTTAATTCGTATACCTTTTCATTATCAGCTGATCAGCTAGTTATGACGTCGTTTAGGGTGACGACGTGCACTTGGCCAGGGACACAAAACTCAAAGTTGACTTGCTTTAGGCTGTTGCACGATAAGCAATCATTCAAATTGCATGTGCTTCACTTTGGATTTAGTTGAGTGTGTTTCATTGTCGTGCACCGGTACAAAGTGCATATGAAATACATGTGGCGTTTACCTTAGATACAATGAAAATCGGTCAGGAGAACGAGCTGGGGTTGGATCAGCAAAAACTGCAGCCGTAGATAAATAAACACAACTACAGACATGTCCCAATCTCGGAACAGAGTTCACGTTTGCTGCTGACACACAAAGCGATCTGGCGATCGACAGCCGGTAGAGGCAGAGTCAAGAACTCGAGAGTAGGGGGGAATTGCGGATTTCATAATTGTAAAATCGACTAGCTTTTTTTTCTATTTATTTTCATTGGCTTTTCCATGTTATTCAATGGCGCACAGTTGATATCTGTTTCGAGCATTGTTTATTTGCATGCGAGCTAAACTGTGTAAATAAACATAACGAACGAGACATCAATATCACGTACAGCCCTCAGCTATACATACATGTGCCGAGTGATATAGCCAAAAGATAGGGCAGCTGCCTAAGCTAAGCTCGTAACTCGTGCTTTATTTGATTTGATCCCTGCAATCGGCACACTTCAAAAAAGAAAAACAAAAAAACAAAAAACAGATCTGCATTCGAATCTTTTTTCGAGCACAACTATTCACAATAATATATTGAGTTTAAAAGTTAGATTGCCAGTAAAGGGAGAAACTGGAACATAAATCGAGCTCAGTCTGTATTTATATGTTGAGCTTCCCATTGTGAAATCAAATATATTCTCATTCTCGCCCGGTAATACTAGATTCTGGATTCTAGCACAGAGCTTTTTGCCGACTACACAGTTAGTTTTGAAATTTTAATAGTTTGCAAGTTATTTCTGTTTCATGAATTCAAATGAGCCGCGCGTTTGCACAGGTGGCAAATTGTGTGGCTAAACGCAGCTGGCTATAAAAAATATGAAATTGTTGTATTTCAAATGGCCATAAAAAAGCTAGGTTTTTTTATGTCTCCTGCAATCAGCTCAAGTGGCTGAAGTGCAGGCAAATTTTTATGGTTTTCTATTAGCGCTTGAATCGGCTCACTTTGACCTCAGCGAGACCTGAGCAAATCAAAAATCAATGAATCGCTGAGTGGGTGGGCGGCTGGTTTGCCGGGGCGTGCCGTGCATTGTGGCATCAAGTAATAGGGCTTCCTCTCAGCTTGCGCTGACAGCGAACCGTTGGCGTTGGCCTTTTAGCAGTTGTTGGCTTAACTAACCAGCTAAACAGCTAACTGCCTAGCTGGCCAACTGGCTAACTGGCTAAATGGCTGAATGGCCGCAGCCCACATTAAACGTGGCGCTCGGCCCAAGAAAACTGCATAAATTAAATAATTGTAAACAAAATATTTATGGCGCAGAGCGACGCTGTAATAAATTCGCGCTTTAATAAAAAACAAATAACACAAAAATAAAGAGGCCCAAACAAGTTTCGGGCCAACCAAATATTTCAGCATGAATTTCGTTGTCACAATAGCGACAGCTACAGTAAAGCATGACTGGGCATGGCTGCCCATACAAGTGGCCATTGATGGTGTTGACCAACAGCAACAACAACAGCAACAGCAACAACTTTAGCGACTTCGAAAAGTTGTCATTAGGCAGCACTCAAACGAAATGCAAACAGATACATATACATATGTATTGTATATACATATATGTATAAATTTTGTATATAGAAATATCTATATGTGTATGTGTATGCAGCTATAGATACACAGAGCATAGACACATTTGTATAAACAATATTATTTAACTGTTTACGACGCGTTTTATGCTAATTGGCCCGCTCATAAAACGTATTTCTCCAAATGATTCTTTGCATATACATATATAAACATACAAATATATTTGTCGAAAGATATTTAGCTTTTTTTTTCGTTAAGTGACTTTTGGTTATATTTTTGGATTTATGTAAATATTTTTTTTATTCAAGTTTTGGTATTTTTTTTATTTTTTCTCTCTGCTGTCGACTCTGGCTTTAGGCCCTTGGAAACTTTTGTTTTCGGCAGCCTTGTGACAGAAAACAAATTAAAGAAGCGTCAAAGTTCTGTTCTCTTTCATCTATTTTAATAGTCGATCATTAATTCAGTTAAGGAATTTCCAATTTGATCGCCCTGGCCCGAACAGCATTTAGCAATTCAAATTCAATCAGAGACGAAGCCCCATTTCGAGAAATTTCATAAATCGCAGATCAACATAGACATTAGAGGGCCCAACTTGACTATCAGCTACCTTAGTATCTATACAGATAAATATGTATATCTACATGCAGAGATATCATCTATATGCTTGTCGCTTCGGCTTAACCAAATCACGTAGTCACTGTCAAGTTCTGCTCTAATTGTTTACTCTATATTTCTACGCTTGTTTTGTTTTTAACGGAACTGAGATAATAAACCACACGCTCTTCAATATATAGTACACAAACACACATACACTCACACTCTTAGAATACGACAAAGACAACGATTTCCGGTTTATATAAAAATATAAATATATATACATACATACATATACAATCGCATGGCCCACTTGGCCCCAGCTCAGCTCAAAGATCACAACAACAGCAGCAGATCTTTATGCAAAAAGCACAGCACACACACACACACATACATGCATACATAAGCATTAAAGACAATTTATCAGGCAGGCAATCGAACATCACCTTGACATACCTACATGTATTTATAGGTACGGGCCGAGAGTAAATAAACAAATACAGTTGACGCAATTGCTTCTCAGTTAACTGCATTAAATGTTACGTTATGGTCGTTAGGAATATTTACGTATGATCCGAAGATCGTACGATCGTCACATGCTAAGATAACTCCGGAAAGTGTTTTCGTTCAGTATTGAAAGACTTGATAAAAATATTAATCAGCATATAGAAGATTAACATTTTGGTATATCTGCGTCATATAGGCGTGTCATATATGGCCATATGATTGTCATATAAATGGAATGTTTGAACAACTATCAAATAATCGGTAGGTAGATAAGTATATATATATATATTTAGAAACTCTTGAAAAAGATTTAAGTGTATTTTATATAATCTAATAACAATCTAGTTGCGTATAATTAATATAAATCATCTAGATAGACAAAACATTATTTAAATTTCCTTGCGATTTCAGTTCTCACACAATTGACAGACAGTTCGATAACAATGCATAACTTATAAAGAGTTATGGTCACCTAGTTCTATAAAGAACGCAGTCAAAATTAAAGTCATATAGAGCTGTGACACACATAAATTGGAATGGAGCGGAATTTAGAGCACAAATAAATGTTTTCGTATGATTATCACATGTTTTTGCTGTTCAGATTGGCTTGGCTTGGCTTGGCTCTTGTCTTTGCCCGAGTTGAGTTGAGTTGGGTTGGGTTGGGCTGTGCTCGGTCGGCTATCGCTTATCAGAGGAGGCGTACAAAAATATTTAAGAGCTTAATTAAATTAAGCTATAAAGGTCGTACGTCGCTTTTATCTTATCGCAGCACATTTGCTCGTCGCTCGCTGCTATTCGCTGTTCGTTGTTCGCTGCTCGTTGCTGGATGTTGTCGACGTTGTTCGAAAAGAGAAATAAATATGAAAAGTAAGTAACATTTAATGTGTACATATATTGCTCTACGATTATATTTTGTATAACTTGTTTCAGGTGTCGTTCACATTCTGCTGCCTGCTATTGCCTGGAGCTGGAGCTGGGGCAAATTAAAAAGATATTAACTGCATTTCCTGTGCCCCATGTCTCTCACACTTTGACTTCCTTCCGGCGCACTTTTCATAATTTCCACGCCGTGCAGGGTCTCCCCGTGAGCGGAAATGCTGCACTTCAAGCAATTTGGTGTGGAGCTTATCAAATGCACATTTTATGAGCCACCTCTATGCATACTTTATAATAATTTCGAATAGTTGGCTCAAAGTCAATGAACTGCGCATGCGTCAAAGTTATTTTTCAGCTTTTAGCCTTTATTTTTATGGTTTCCATGTCCACAGACGTTACTACGAGATAAGCCCAAAGCATTTCTCTCTGGCTCTATTCTTTATCTCTAAAGGTATTTCACAATCTTTAGAAGGCACACAAAAACACAGAGCCAACTGAAGAGAGTTGGGTGTAGATATCTATGATATTTGTGTGCCTTTCTTTTAGAGTATCGATATCTGGAGTTTCGTAAGTGGGTGTCAATTACAGCGCATGGGTGAGATCGCATGGGTATATGTATGTATATGTATATGTGTGTGTGTGTAAGCACTTTTCGACCTCAGGCCGTGCGGCCATTTAAATGGCGTGGGCTGGATGACATTAGTCACAGAGCCGATGGGAACTACAACATGGAAGACCCACTTATGGATACCAGTGACAGCTCGTAATAGCCAACATGTAGTTGTTGGCTATCGCTGGTTGCTCTTTGGCGCTTTTAGCGTTCATTTCGAAATCACAAAATGTCTACCATAAATTCCAAAGTGAACAATTGAAATAAATTTTTGCGCCATGCGCAATGCCAACTGCATACAAATTAACTATTAAAAAATTCATAGAATTTATACACAATCACACACACACACACACATACACACGCACACACGTGCACAATAAACAACAAAAGCGCCCACTTGGAGCAACAGCTCAGTCCGCCCCTCCTCCCTCCTCTCTCTCTGGCTTTGTGTGGCTCATGGCAAAGGCAAAAGCAAAAGCAAAATAAAATTAAATTGAAATTTATGATATTTTATGACTTGTTGACGGGCATTTTTCGTTTTCTTCTCTTTTTTTTTTGGTTTAGATTCGGAAAAGCGTTTGTTTACTTTCAGCAAGCACTGTTTGAAATTCCAAAAACTTTGCCGAACGTATGGAACAAATAGCAAAAAATAAGATTTGTGTATATGCTGAATTACCCAGAAAATACCGAAAGAAATCTGATGCTGAGACTTCTGCTGGCTGCAATACCCTGCATATATGTAGAAGATGGTGTGCAGAAGAAGTATGCGAGAGATACTTTAATATGCATAATATAAATATAAAGGATCGACGATCGCCATTTGATTTTCATTCAGCATTGGAATAAAGAGATCCCATTCGTCTTTCAGTTGAATAGAAAGAGTCTATAGTTGCGTCAACATTTTCTCTATTTATACATAGACAGGGTATTGGCAGCCTTAGACAACTACCAAATTATACGGGCCAATAGACAAGGTGAACTTTCTGGCCATCATTCGTGGTGCCATTGATCGATGAGCGCTTTGACGTCTTTGAATACACATATACATATACATATATAAATATGTAGATAGAGTACAGATATGTATGTGTATGCCCCCATGCATATGCTAATATGGGCGACCATTTCGAAGAGAATTTGTATACATTTGCCAATAGTTCACTGTAACAAGCGTACGAAATTGCTTTTGAAATTCTTCTTCATTCAAACTTTTGGCTGCTGCCTCGCCTCACCTCGCCATGCCTTGCTTTGCCTTGTCGCTTTTGAGAAATATGCAAACGGTATTCGGTACGTCAACAAAAATTCGTGGTATGCGCATTATAAAGCTTTAAATTCGACACGACAACTCGGAAACATTTTCGTGTCGTTCGAGACGCCCACATGGAACATGCCAAGGCACCCAAAAGATACACACACACACACACACATGATCAAATATTTCACACAAAATTCCTGGTAAATACAATATATATGACTGTGTGTGTGTGTTGCTCTATAAAGAAACCTTGACAGCGTCAAGAGCAGCACCAGAAGTAAAAAAAAAAGAAAAAAAAAACAACAAACAAGTGCAAAGTTTGCTTCGAACTTCTTGGACTGCAAAGTGTCCACCTGTGCAGTTTCTTCGCCACTTCCCAGAATTTTCAAATTGGCTGATCTGGCTGTAGATAAATTTTCAAGCTTTTAGATACTTTAGTATCTGTTGTAGTTTCCTGTGTTACTCTCTAGATACTTTTTATAGCTAAAAGATACTTTCGAGATCAAAATTTTAAGAGCTACATCTCTGATTCTTTTCGAGATAAATAAATATATAATTTTGCCCATGGTTATTTTAACATGATCGTGCGCCTGCCCACTCCTAGCTCTACAATATAAACTCAATAGTTGCCATCAGCATAACTATTACCATTACCATAGCCATCTGCGACGTCGTCGTCGTCGTCGTTGTCTCTGTTGTACTCTGTCATTAACAAAACAACTGTTGCGACCTTCACATACCAGAGCAGCCAAGCGACTGTGAGCCAAGCGAGCAGCAGCAGCAGCAGCGGCAACGAACAGCCGACTGCGCAGAGCGCATGGGCACATACGTATGTTGATACTTACATACAGATACATAGGTTCGCACATGTGCATGTATGCATGCGTGCATGTATGTGTGTGTGTAAGTATATCAAATATTGAAATAATAATAAGGCGAAAAATCCATCTGAGAAACGTGAATGCGAATGCGAATCGCGAAATGACGACGACGACGACGACAAGGCGACGTCAAAGTCTCAGACAGCAGTCGACAGCAAAAATTTGTTATATACTATATAGACTTGTATCTGTATCTGTAGCTGTAGCTGTATCTGCTGCTTGTATCTGATAGAATGTGCTCGTAATAATGCGAGAGTGCGCTGAAAAAAGGGGGAAGTTGCATTGTAAATATGACGAACGCTTTAAGTTGAGCTGGGGGCGCATTCCTCGCATAAGGTCGAGCGTATAACTGGGGAGGAGAGCACTATAATCACACACAAACACACACACAAACACACGCTGGTTAGCTGGAAGCAAGCGTTACTTTATTTAATTTTTTTTTTTTTTGTCTTGCTGGGAATCCGGCCATGGGTAACGTCTGACAATACGAAAAAAAAAAAACAAAAATAAAAATAAAATGGGAAAAAAATTATAATTTCTTAGCAATTTCACAGCAAAATGTTGAAGGAAGCGAATGAAAATTTCTTTGGAATCATATTAAATCCAATTTGTTGCATTTGCTGCCAGCGAACTGAAAATATGTGTATGTATGTATAAACATAAATTTAATTTACGTTTCGTTTATTTATTTATGGATGTTGCTCAAGTTCTGTTTTCGCATTCTCAAATTTTAGTTGGCCAAACGAAATTTCATAATTTACAGCTGCCAATAACAAATACCAAATAGAGATATACATACATATGTGCATGTACATATATATATTTACATATTTCAATATTTTGAGCAGCCAGACAATTTGATATATTACCCTCGAAAGTGCATAATATAATTTAGAAAATACCCCCAATTTGAGTGCATGCGAAATGAAGAATTCAGCATTTGGCCGCATGTGCATAGAATATTGAATTTATTTATAGACGTTGATCTGTTTGGAAATTCTCAGCACGAATGCGAAGAGCAGCAAAAATATTTTAACAATTATTATACGCTCAGAGAGGGTATTGTGATTCGGTTATTAAGTTTGCAACTTAGAGATGGATGGAAAAATATATATGTACATAGATTCATATCTATAATATAAAGTTAGATAAATAGATAGATAGATACAGCTTTTAGTTCCTGCTCAATCCCTTTCTGTCTCTCAATCATCTAACCGAGTGTGTTCGGAAAGAGTATGTAATGTTCGGTGTGTCAATGCTGATTGCCTTATTTCGCTTTATTTTTGTACGATTTTTGTGTCAGTTTTCTGTGCGCACACTTTGTAGACAGTTTGGCAATTCGCATCACGGGCAAAAATTATTTCAAAAATTTATTCATTAATTTCGGCTCATATATGCGCATAGTATATAAACATATTTTATTTTTGCTTTACATGCCAACAAGCAACAACAACAACAACTGCAACTACAATACAATGGGCTCGAAAAATACTTTTCGACAACTACAAAAAATGCCAACAAGAATGAAAGCTGCTGACCAAAAAAAAAAAAAAAAATGTAAAAATATATATATATATATAAATAATAAGCAGAGACGAGAAAAATGCCCCATGTCAAATGGGCCAATTAACATTTCTGTTATTTTCAGCTTTTGTTTTCAATTTTTTTTTCCCGTTTCGTTTCTTTTGTTTATAAATAACGAAGAATGTTTTGTTTGACTTTTGTTGTACTCAAAAATATTTGTTCGTTGTTATTTTTAACGCCAGGTCATAAATAAATAAATAAATAAATCCTTGCATTTCGATCACCCTCGGCCAGCTCAGCTCTGTGCATTCATCTATAATATTTCTTTATATACATTTCGCCGTAATCAAATTCCCCCAAAAAGCAAATTCCACGATTATTGTATCCAATATTATTTGCTTTTGTTTGTTTATCTTTTTCAATACACACACACACACACACACACACACACACACAGAGGCAAACGACTGAAAACGTGAAAGATTTCCAATTTTATGGTCAACGCTCGTGGCATTCTTAGAAATTTACAATAACTAGTTGTTATTAGCTAGAACCAATTGATTTCAACACATTTTTGCCTATTCCTCGTTGAAGAACTTGAAGCAGATACGATTCTGAGTACACTTCAAGTTGAGGTTGGGGTAAAAGTCTTTGAAATGTAGAGTTACAAGTGTTGCGGGACAATATTCAGTTGCTATTTACTATAAGATACTTTTGAGCTTATAGAGAAGCTTTTATTCAGAGACTTTATATTGAATAGGTATCTATTAGAGAGTTTAATAGCATACATTTTGTATTTTTTAGTACTTATTATAAGATACTTTTAGAATAAAGTATCTATCAGATAGTTTAGGGCTATGAGAGAAACATACTTAATCAACATATAGCTAGAGTGAGTAGTCAATGAATTTCAATTGAAAAGAGAGTCTGTATTTTAGTTAATATTCAGATCTTTACTTTGTATCTTGACAGCCTGCAGATACATTTTCGATATACATTCAGGCGGGCAATTGAGCTATTCATGCTATGGTTTTTTTTTGTAGTTGTTCAACGAGCAAAAATGCACGACAAATGAGACAAAATATTTCTAAGTAGCAGCAGCAGATGTACTCGCTACAGATACATATGTACATACATAGATACATTCATACACACTTACATATGCATATGTGTGTGTGTGTGTGTGTGAGTGTGTGCGTGTGTACGCGATCATTTACTCCAAAGCAAACAAATAAACAAACGCACAAACATGCATAAATAACTAAAACTCGTTGCAGTTGCAGCAACAGCAACGGCAACGGCAACGGCAGCAGCGGCAGCAACAAAAATGCAACAGCAACAGTCGTCGCAGTTGCCTCCAGCAAAGCAGCTCACACAGTTACACTCAAAAACACACAAACGCACACACGTACACTTACTAACAGCAGCAGCAGCAGCAGCAGCGACGCGTCGCGGCGACTGCGCAGCGGCAGCGGCTCAGGAATGCGGTTTTGACAAGTTCTTCTAAAATTGTACGAGCAACTTTGCTATTTACGCTATGAAACGACGACGACAACAACAACAACAACAGCAGCAACAGCAACGATGAGAGCGAGAGCAGCGAGCGAGTGTGCGAAGGAGCGCGGAAAGCAAAACAAGCAAGAATGCAGCCAACGGGTGTACCGAATAGCTAGCATACCCTATAAATAGTTCAATCTCAAAACTAATCTGTTTGCTTATGGAGTATAGGAGAGAGTGTAGGAGATTATAAGAGAGTTTCTATCTGGTAGTAACATCATTACATTCTTACATTTCTCTGTAACGCCTTGATCTACCCCTTTTCTTACCCTTTACATGTGTAGGGTATTTGTATCAAGCGAGCGGCGGCTGGCTGTGGGAGCGGGCATCGCTGCCAGCCGTTGGAGACACCAACGGAGAGCAAAGAGTGTGCGCGCTGCTTGAGGCATGCCCAACAACAACAACAACAGCAACAGCAGCAGCAGCAGCAACATTGGCAGCAACTGTTGTTGTTGCTGTTGGAAAATATTTTAAAGTTGCAGTGAACTCGCAGCGAACGCGGCACCAATTGAATGCAATTTGTGCGCCAGTGTGTGTGTATCTCTCTGCTTGCGGTGTGTGTGTGTGTGTGTGTGTTTGGATGCATTTATTGAAGCAATGCGCGCATTGCCTTAAATGCCAACTAACTACTATTGCTGCTGCCATACTACGCTACGCCCAGCTTTTTGTTGTTGCTGCAAGCCTTTTGTATTTGGCAAAACATTCCAAACGGCCATAAAATGTTCTTATTTATGTATGTATGCAAGCATGTGTCTGTGTGTGTGTGTGTGTGTGTTCTTGTCTTTAGCAAGCTGCACACGACTGCAAAAGTGAGGGGTGCAGCATAAGGAGTGGGGCACGCGGCAGGAGGCAGGCGGCAGGAGGCAGTGGCGGGGATTGCAGCGGAGTTGCTTTGACATGAATGTCAGCTTTGCGCATTTAAGCAGTTTAATCAACATTTTTTTTTTTTATATACATACATATATATATATATATTCCTTATGTTGCTGCTGTCTCTTCTAAGACGCGGCTGCCACAGCAGCGAGAACCGGAGCCGGTTTGTTGGCCATTTCATGCATGCAGGCAGCTAACCAGCCCCCTGTGGCCTCCCCTCCCCTCTCTTCCACTACATCATCTAGCTTCCCATACCCTACCCGTGGCATTCTATGTGCTGCACTTGAGTGCATGTATCTGTAACTGCAGCTATAGCTATAGCTGATGCCGGGAGTATCTATGTATCTATATATGTATGTATGTACATATATTTCTATTTCTGTGTGTGAGTGTGTCGTTGTCGCCGTTGTCGGCTGTGGCACGTCGCGTATTCTATGCAACGTTCAAATGTGATTGCACTTTTCTCAACTTTGCACCAAAACACGAAAAGAGGAAAAAAAGAATGAATGTGAGAAAAAAAAGAAGAAAAGAAACATGAGCATTTCGGGCTGAAAGTGTTGCGCACGTTGATGCTGACCCACAAACCAATAAATTCCAGCTCAAGTATCTGTGGAATGCAACCGAAATGAGGAAGAGGCAGTTGCAGCAGATGCTGAATAGCAGCAAATCTTGCGCGTAAAATGAATTATGCGTCGTTGTGCTAAACATTTTGACAGCAGATACATTGCCCCGAGCTGAAGCTTAAGCTTGAGATACAAGCTACTGCTGCTGCTGCTGCTGCTGCTGCTGCTACAGATACATACACACATATGCGGAGATACCAAAATACAGCTATTGGTTTTTGGGGCATGCGAGGAATGCAGCCTGTAGACGACCTCTGTCTGGCTGGGCTTTATCACTTCATTAGGCCATAAATTCGACAACAAAACATGAGCACAAAAAGCAGCATGAAAAATTCCTCAGCGCGTTTTTCAGTCTTCTTTTTTATTGAGTAGCAGACAACAGAGACAGACACACACACGCACACGAGCGCAAAAGATACACAGTTAAAGCTGCAGATACTTTGTGGCAGAAGCCTGAAGCTGCTGCGTCTGCTCCGCCTTCGCCAGAGTCATGTTAATTATGCAGCATGCGCTGCATGCATCCACCAGATACAGATACAAGCACGAATCTGTATATGAATACGAAAACGAATACGAATACGCGTGCGCACAGCCATAAGCCTACACTTCAGATACGAACTTCAGAATATGTTATGTGCACTCAAATGGCATTCGGAAAGTGCTACTGAAAAAAAAGAAAGAAAAAACACAAAAGATTCGTGCGCCCAACAAAAGAAACACAACGAGATAAACGTCGCGGCAGAGGAGGAGGAGAGAGCAGAGAGAGGGAGGAGCAGGGGAGAGTGTATCTCTTGGAATGTCTTTAAGCTGTTGACTGCACTTCCTCGGGCCTTCAGCTTCGGCTTGATCTCCAATTCAGCTGCTGTCTGCCTGCTCCCCGCCACCACGCTCCACTCCATGGCGATCGCATCGCATGAAGCGAGCTTCGGGTTTGGGCACTGCCAACAGCTGATTACAGCGAACGGCAGTGCCTGATTAGGGCAATTAATTGCCAGCGATTGGAATGCCCCACGTCGCCCCTCCTGCCACAACACGGCCCATATATGGCCATAGTATGCCAAGCAGATCGGCAACACATGGCGCACATGCCAATTGCGGGCTGGGCATATTATGGCGAGGAATGCGACTTGGTTTGGGATTTGCGTTAAGCTCCATGAAGTGTTTACGAAATAATATTAGATTGCCTGGACTTGGCAAGATAACGATTTCATAGAGAAATATATGATAATATCTATATTATATGTATTATTTAAGAAGTATGTATAATAATAGGGATATACACAGATCTCTTAGCTATATACTACAAAATACATTCATTCAGCTACATCAGGAAATGCTTCAGCATATCTCATATAGTATATATTGTACATATGTATATCTGTATATCAGCTTACATACATACATACAGAGTCTTCGATTACATTTATTTCGGGCTTGGTTGTCTCCTTCCGCTTGATACCGAATATATACATACATACATATAAATGCCATAGCAACTGCAACAGGCACAAACAATGCAAAAGTATCTCACAGCAATTTATCTTGAGTATGCACATTCCTGCGCTTGTTTCGTTTCATTTCACTTGAGTTTTTTTTTTCGTTTTCTTTTTCTTTGCTTTATTATTTTTCATTGCATGCATGGAAAATTGCTACCTTTGCAGGCCAAGCTGCGGGCACACAAACGCATATATCACGATCACTCAAGAGCCAGCTCAGCACATGGCGCGGCCCAAAACGTCGACGAGTGCAGAAAAAAAAAACACAAATAATAATAATAATAAATAAATAAAAATAAAACAAATAAAGAAAAATCAAGGAGCTGTTGAGGGTTTCGAGGAATGTGGACGATTAAATACCCTGGCTGGCATAAACGTAGCTGTAATTGAAGTTAGCTCTAGCCGGAAATTATAAAGACTTATATCTTATTTACATTAACTTCAGTTTAGATATCATGTTTTATATAAATATAAACGTTATTAAATTCTATATTCCCTTAACTTCTTCAATGCGTAGCAAGTCGCCTAATAAACCTATAAGACCTTAGCTAAGGGCAGTTTGAAATCCAAAACCATAGACAGAGCTCGAATTTGAATCGAAGTCCGAATCAGAGTCAAGAGGATTTATAGCTAGGGAAGAGTTGGCCCATATGCTGCTCCACTCCATTGCCTCACGTCCCTCTGAACAGGGAGGGGCCACTTAATTTTCTGCTCACGTTTGCAGTTCTGCAGCGCAAAGTGAGTGAAAAATTGCCCAGCTGCCGGAATGACAGCTGAATTATTATAAATCGATATGCTGCACTAGAATAGTACTTAACTCCATTCCAAGAGATTGCAGCGATCGAGCAGCATTATTTACTTTGGAGCTGGGCGCAGCTTTTCAAGGGTAATGCCACGACGGACGACGGACGACGGACGATGGACTGCGGACGGCGCTCTTAATTAGCACATGTTGAAAAGGAAATCATTATGCCTGATAAAAATCACAAGTGTTGATTGCTGCAAGTGGCAAGCGGTGCATGGACAGCTGCTGCCGGGGAGTGGCAACAAGAGTGGGCAACAAGTGCGAGCGAGTTGACAGGAAAAACTCACAGATCGAAAACTCAGATCGCATTTGGCTTGTTGGCAGTTCGCAGCTTGCCACTGGCAGCTTGCAGCTTGCCACTTGCAACTTGCAACTGGCAAATGGGGGAAAACACACACACACACACTACACACACACACAGCCAGAGAGATACAGCCGCTAAAATGGGCAAAACATGCAGCGCGACCAGCAGCGCACTTATGTATCTGCCAGATACATAATGTATCTCTCTCTCTATGCATGTGGCATGGGGCATGTCGCTGCACGTTGCACGTTGCAAGTGCAAAGAAAATATTTTTTGACGCTTTGGGCCGCTCCAAACTAGAAAATGTTGCTGCTGCCACTGCTGCTGCTGCTGCTGCTGCTGGCGTTGCATTCATGCGCGTAATCAAATTGTAATCACGGCCTGGACGAGGGCAGCAACAGCAACAGCAACGGCAACAGCAACAGCAACAGCAGCTTTTTCTTGTTGTTGTTAAGTGGAAATACTTGTTGCACAAATGCAATGCGGGCTGCTGTTGCCGCTGCTGCTACTTTGGATCTGCACCAGCACAGTGAAGCCTCGCTAAATGCAAGCTTACAAATACATTAAAAGCGTAAAAATACGAAACAGAACTAAAAGTAATTTTAAAGACTTCAACAAACATTTATATATATTTTTAAATGCAAATAGCAACAATAAAAGAAAAGCAAAAGAATCAAAAGTAATTATTAAAATTTAACAACTATAATTTTAATTAAGTTTTTAAAACAATACCTAATTGATTTATTTATAATTAATATATGCAAGAGCATATCTATATTCGTTGTTTTTGCAACATCTAGTTTTACTTTTTTTCTTGACTTTGTTGTTGCTGTTTTGTTGTTGCTGTTGTTGTTATTGCAATTGCCTTGTGCAATTTATTAAATGAAAAATGCCGTTTTACAGCTTTCCAAGTTGCATTGCCTGTATGTTGCTCTCCCTGTGCCCCCTCCGGTCCTCCGTTTCCTTCTTTCGCTTGCTCTGCCTACAAGCATGTATGTATGTGTATGTGTGTGTGTCTGTGTGAATTGGCTCTGGCATCTTTTGCAGCAACCAAATTGAATTTTATGCAAATTTTACTGTTTCTGCTCTGGCAACAAAATCGCCACATCTAATGCATAATGGCACGCACACTATACACACATACGCGCGCACGCACACACACACACACAGTCAGCTCTGTCATTTAGCGGTTTTTATGCAATTGCCAAGCCAAGAATTAGAACATTTCATTTGCACTAGCGATACGCATGTATGTATATCGGTCACATAATTGATGTTAGTTACGCCGCATTGGAACGATTGGGAATGGAACCGCTTGCAAGTAGCGGCCCCCCACTCCCATTATTCCACTGGCGCCACTGCGCTCGACTTTTATCAGCGGCTAACAAGCGGCGTCCGCTTTCGCTAGGCCCATTTTTATGTAAAGCAAACGAGTTCGAGTTCAAGTTGGAGTTCGAATTCGAAGTCGAGTTCGAACACGAATTGAAATTCGACTATCATAACCGGTAGCCATTGTTACAATGGAATTGCTGATAATATGAGAGACCTCAATCAACGGACATCAGCTATCCCATATGACTGATGATCGCAGCTCCAGCGGCTTTTTATATTTTCACGGTGATCGATGAAACTGTCACCGAAAAGCAACAACAGCAGCAAAGCCAAGCTCCACGCTTTACAGTTTATTCGCTAGAAATGTAAAACAAACAAAAAAAATTCCACTGCGTCGCCAAGTTGGGGCAAACAATTGGCTAAAACTGGCCAAAAGCGTTATTAGCATGGCCAACAGCGACGCTGACGCAGTTGTCTTTGACTTTTTGTTTATATAAAAAAAGAAAAAAAAAAAAAACGAATTAAAGAAAAAGCAAAAAAACAAACAGAAATACAAAACAAAATAACGCCCGTTGAAAAGTTGTACAGACAAGTGAAATACACAAGTATTTCAATACACTATGAAAAGATTGTTTGAATATGCTGTCAATTTGGTAACACCCAAGCAGCAAAGGGATCTTGGCTGTATTGCTCTGGATTCTCAAGTTATTCAAAACATATATTTTATATAAAACACTCTTCCAATCTCTCAAAATGGATTTCAATATCAAATTAATTTGCATACACCAAATGCACATATTCAAGGGTATTCCAAGTTCGGCCTTGCTGATCGCCGCGCTAGATCTGTGCTCGCCCCGAATGGGCCCCGAGGCTTGGCTCGCTTCGCCTCATGGTATAAATTTATTTATGGCTTATTGGAATTTTTGCGCGCTACCGGCAGCAATTTTTTTTTTTTGTATTTTTCTTTTTTTTTTCAAATTCAATAACAGCTCGCATGCCGGCAGAGCGAGATGGCTAGAAGAGTGTGTTAGAGACGCGGCGGCTAGACGCAGCGGGAGCGAGACGGAGCTATCCAAAGATGGGGCGAAATAATTGTGGCAAAAATATGCGAAACGTGCAAAACACCAATAAATTGAACGAACAACAAATTTTTTTAGATATATGTACATATATACATATAGAGAATTGTACAATAAATACTAGATGGAACTAAATATATATTTCTTAGGGGAATTTTTTCGTTCATTATGGAAGCAAATTGAATGGAGGTTGAAGATATACATACGTACATATATATTTATCCAAGAATTATATTATTAGATCGGACATCTCGATGGGAGAGCAGATATAAGGACTAAGGTTATGTTATGTCTTATATACACATATGGTCAAATTAATAGGTGTGAACGACTTTTTTTTTTTAAATGGTGATGACGTCTATATTTTTTCATGTATCTTCAAAATTCTTTTTGTATTCAAAAATGGGCATATCTTAAAATAATAAAAGCAAAAAAAAGTTTTAAAAAATATTTATTTTTAACATAATTTTTGCATATTTCACAAAATACTAAAAATTTTGCTGGTCACATTAATAGGTGTGCCTAACAGATATAAAAAATAAAATTAAAATTTCGGAAATATTGTGAAATTTTTATGAAATATTTAGATGAATGTTGATAATACCCTGTCTGTCCGCTTTTACTCGCAAAGATTTTGCTGATCCTTAAGGGAATAGAGGACATTAACTTTCTACACCTTTCAGCAGGAAAGGTGCTGCATTCCCCCTGAATATTTTCCACTAATTGGGTGTTATTGAAACAGGTAGTCTTGGAAATTTGCATTTTCAGGTGTCCCCAAAGGTTAACAATTGGATTGAGATCTGGAGACTGACTTGGCAACTCAAAAACGTCAATTCTATTTCCGTCAAGCCAATCCTTAACTACTGGGGAGTCCTATTTAGGATTGTTATCCTTTTGGAATTTCCATTTTAAAGGCATGTTGTCGTGGGCATATGGTAGCATAACACTATTCAATAATTCCTTTTACAAGAATCTGTCCACAATGAAAATGGTCGATAGTCCGAATTCAAAATGATGCCATGAAAAGCAGTCCCAAACCTTTATGCCGCCTCCTCAGTGCCAAACCGTCTTTTTTGTATATCTAGGATCCGATTCTTTGCCTTTATCTCTTCTAGCATTTCTATTTGACTCATTCCCAAACAAATTTTCTTTTTGTTTCATCACTCCAGAGAATATTCCTCCATTTACGCTCTCCCTGTAAGCCACACCAGGCTTTGTGAGTTTCAGCAAAATGTTGCCTCATCTGAATATTTTGTCGACGCAGTAGAGGAACCCTGCGAACAACTATCCCAGGTAGATCCGAGCTTAATAGTCGTCGACAAATAGTTTTTGCTGATACCACATTGCCCATTTCACTGGCAATTGGCCTCGACGACTGAAAAGGGTCCTTTTTAGCCAAGGTGACTATACGGGAATCGTCGGTTGCAATAGTTTTCCGCCGGAAACCCGGCTTCTTTTTATCATTTTGTAGTCTTAGGGCATTTGTGACGAAGTTCTCCGATCGTCCCATTAGTTAAAAAATGGATTAATAAGTTTTACCCTATTCACGAAGCTTAAGAACGATATTTTCCTCTTCAGCACTGCAGTGAACTCCATGACCCATCTAATTTTATTAAAATGTTGCAAATAAAAATTTGTATGCTTAAATTTAATTATATTTAACTAAAGTACTACCATTGCTTACTTAAAAATTCTTTAATTTCTTAATATTTTTTGTTTTACTAAAATACACCTATTAATATGACCAGCAAAATTTTGAGGTTTTTGTGAAATATGCAAAAATAATGTTAAAAATTAATGATTTTTTTAAACTTTTTTTTGCTTTCATTATTCTAAGATATGCCCATTTTTTAATACAAAAAGAATTTTGAAGATACATGAAAAAATATGGACGTCATCACCATTTAAAACAAAAAAAAATTTTCACACCTATTAATTTGACCATATGTGTAGATTAAGGACCTGATATGACCTATAGTCCATAATTTTGAGTCGAATGATCAAATGAAATCCTTAACGATCACGATTCATTTGCTCATTAGTTAATCTTGTTGCTATTCCATACAAAATCATGGCCTTTATTCCACTTGGCACATGGTTACTCACACACACACACATACATATTTATATACAAACATATGTACATATAGACACAAAATCTACTTGATGCATAACCCTAACAAAAATGCGCAGATGTTTCATCTCATTTCTCAAGCAAAAACGAAACGCAACAAAACAGCGAACAGAAAATTCCACAACGCTTTCGGTTTGTTTAATTCAGTGAAACATTTTGAACAATGTCCATGCGATTTGAAACAAACAAAGGGAATGTTTGTGTTAATTGAAAGCGTGAAGCACAGCAACACACACACACACACACATAGTCGGTCACACATATACACACTTGCGCGCGCACACACACACACCCAAGCTCATGCATAGAGCAAAAGAATTTGAGAAATCAATTATTTCGAAACTGCAAAATTCCTACATACATTTGCAATTGTTTATGGTAAAAAGACAGACAGCGCTCGTGTGCGAGTGCGAGCGAGAGCGCGAGAGCGCCGCAGCTGGAGAGAGCGGGCCGCACACAAATATGTGAACGAACGTCGAGGCGAAACGGCAAATGGCTAAATGTATCTATGGCCTGATGTGAACGTTGTCAGCTCCCCTCCCTCTCCCAGTCAACAACAACAGCTCCCCGCACCATCCGATCACACAACTGTGCCTATTGCACGCGCTCTCTCACTCTCTCTCGCTCATTCGCTCAGTCGCTCTCTTTCCATGTGCGCGCCGTGTGCATGTATGAGTGTGACATACACTCCACACACATACACACACTCTGCTCTACACATTACGTATGAGGGATTTTTAGTTTTGCTTGCCTTTTATTTTGTTTTACGTTTTTTTTTGCGGATCATTCGCTGAGCTTTATTTAACTTTTGCTCTCTCTCAGCTTGGCCCCCTACTTCCCTATGCCCCCTCTCACATTTACCCTCCACTGCGCCTTGTTGTCTGTGCTGTCGCCGTCGCCGTCGTCGTCGCCGTCGCAGTCGCTCGCTGTGCCGTTCGCTTTGCTGTACATTTTTTTTGTTTTACATTTCAGTTTTTGTTTGTTGCCGTTGCTTCAGTTGAGTTCAGTTATACTTGGAGTCTTAATCATCGCATTGGAATGTTTACATGCTCAAACTTATTTCTTGTTTTATTTTGCTGCTGTTATTCATTTTTTTTTTTTATTTTGCTGCCCTGTTAAAATATGTAATTTATTTTGCTTTTATTGCTGTCGGCTCTCTGTTGAGGCTGCAGCTGCTGCCGCTCTGCCTCTGCTTTTGCTTCTGCTTCTTACCGCATTCCAATGCACACACACACACGCACACAGACGCACACACACATCTACGCTGGCAGATGCGCAACGCACCTTTTCTTTCCGGTTGGAGTTGGAATTTATATGGGTTTTTTTTAAAGGCTTCCTTGACAAGACGTCTCTATAACTACATATTTATATATACATATATATATAATTCTCTTACCGATCTCTGGGATCCAGCCATGTGGTCTTTTTGTTGATGTGATCTATGTAGTAGGTCTTGCCATCAAAATCCCTGGCAATGTCCCAGCCATCCGGCAATGGGAATTCGCTGTGCTGTCCAGGCTGATGATGATGATGTGGATGTAGTTGTGGAAGCTGTCGCGGCTGTTGCTGCTGTTGTTGTTGTTGATTCGACATTTTGGTTAAAAAAAAAACTTGTCTGTCACTTGGCGCGCGTTTTTTTTTTTTTTTTTTCCTTCGGTTTTGGCTTTTCGGTTTCTCTTGTTTATGCTATTTGTATTACTTTGCCTTGTGCAATGTACTACATACATACAACAACATATTTCCACGGACGCGATACACGATAAGCGGGCAAGCGAGCTAGCGAGCGAGTGAGAGAGAGAGAGGCAGCTAGCAAGGCGCGGGCGCGCGCTCTCAATTATTTATTTATTTTTTTTCATAACTGCATTCCATTCCAGCACAAACACACACACATACACATACTAATACGCGTACGTACACACAGGTCACACATACGCGGACAAAAACTCTCGCGCACGACGCGCGATCACTTTATTGTTGTTGGCTGTTATAGTTGTCGATGCTGTTGCTGCTGCTGGTGCTGTTGTTGTTGTTGTTGTTGCTGCTGCTGGTACTGCTTCTTCTTCACTCACAAGTCACACAAAACAGAGTGCAATTGAAATTCTGTGTTTTTATTTGCTTGCTTTTAATGCTTAATTAAAACTAATTAAAAAATAATTCAACGTTGCCCTTCTTTTCTTTTTCTTTTTCGAGTTCGAAACGCGTCAGCAAACGAAACCGATAAATATCAATGTAGCGTTTAACGAGTGTATTATTAGAGCTTATGTTTTTTATAATTACTTATTGCTTACACATTTTCTAAGCAATGCATCTAGTTTCGATTATTTATTTGCATTCAAACTGATTTTAATTTAGTTTCAAGCGACCGCACAACCGACCGCACGCTTCAACAACACATTCTACAATAACAATGTTCATGTTGTCCAACATTGTTCATGGGAACACTTTTGCTTTAACAGTGCTATGTTAGCGAACAGAATGTTCAAATGAACTGGTGGTTCACTCAAAATGGCACTGTTATAAAGGCAGCCAAAAGAAGTCTTTGCCTGAATATGCAAGAGTCGACAAAGAGAAGAAATATCAATAAAAATTGAATATAAAACAAACTGCTCACGGTTTAGTAATGTTAGCTAGCAGCAGTTTTTAGCAGGCGCAGCTGTGCTATTACATGTGGAGCACTATTAACATTTCACTGTAATGAACAAAATAGGTGGAGTCATTTAATAACGAACAACAGATGGCGCTAATAAGTGACTCATTGACATCTATGTGCCAATGTTTGTATAACTAAAGCAAACTTGAACGCCGATTTGATACCCTGTGAACCGTTCAACAAAAGCTGGCCGAGAATCAATAAACAATTTAAATAAAAGCCAGAACAAGCTGACTAATTAAGTTAAATGAATAATAAAGCCAACTTTGTTTCTTTCATTAGAATAAGTTTCTGAACTTTTCTTTGCTCCTTTCTTCCATTGTTGTATTGTTGTCGTAACACTGTTATTATTTCTTCTTAATAGGGGCAAATGCACTTTGCAACACTGTTTTGTAATGAAATTTTAATTAGCTTTTACAGCAGCGCACCTTTTTATGTGCTCACTCAAATACACACACACTCACACACACACATACTTATTGCATGTGTATGAATGAGCACAATTACATGTTAAGCATTTTTGCATGCATTGCAAACAGCTCTCTCGCTCTCGCTCGCCCTCTCTCTCTCTCATTCTGTCTGTCTGCGTCTGTGTCTCTCCTCTTTCTATTCTCTGCTCTGTCGTCGCCTTTGCTGCGCTGCCTTTAATCAGATAAGGACACAAGGTGGAGCTGCCAAAAGGGGCTGTCACGCCCACACACACACACACACATACGAGCAGGCAAAGGGCGTTTGTTACGGTATTTTTTTTTTTTTGTGCGGTCTGCTAAATCATTCGGAACAAGAAGATGAAGCAGATAATATGGCAAACACAGGAAAACAACAACAACAACAACAAGAGTAAGGCAACGATTTTGATGAAGCAAAGTTTGGTTTTTTTTTATTATTGAATTTGTAAAGGTATTAAAAAATGTGCATTTTAATAACGCATAATATTTCGATGGCTTTTTTTTTTTTTTTGAGTATATCGTTAAGGAAATAATATCTATATTATAGTGGTCAGGAAAATAATTTTAAATGGTATTTTATAGATTTTTGTTTATAGATTTAGAAGTGCGATGAGAAAGTTTAACAAACAGTGTGTGTAAGTGTGTGTGTGTGTGAGATAGAGAGAGAGAGAGAGAGAGAGAGAGAGAGAGAGAGATAGAGAGAGAGAGAGCGAGAGAGAGAGAGAGAGAGAGAGAGAGAGAGTCAAGAAATCAATAGATATTAAGTAAGTGTGTGGACAGTAGAGGCTAGATCGTTAATTAATGTTTCAATTAACTTGTGAGTTATGATCATTAATGCATTCATTAAGCGTGTACAGGGTATTCAGCTATCGGGCACACATAAATCATAATTAAGTACGCGCAGGACTCTGTGTAATGCAATTAAAGTTTCAATTTGTTTATGTGGATGCAACAGTGTCAAAGCCAGTGCAAAAACTTTTCATTATCAGCTGACAGGGGGAGGGTGGGGCAAGAAGCAGCTGGTGAATGCATCGACTGCGCTAAAAGCTGTGCTACGATAAACGCTCAACCCAGAAAAGAAACTTTTATTATCGAAAAAAATGGCACCTCATATTAATGACACACCCAGGCGACGGGCACAAGCGACCCGTAAACCAATAACAGGACTAACCAGAAAGTTAGCAAACAAACATGCAGGCAGTAGAAGAAGAGTGAGAGGGGGGGGGGAAGGGTTGAGGATTAGTGGGTGAAGGCATTGGCATGCAGTTTGTAAAGTGAAACTTGAGCTACATGGGACACACACGCACACAGAGAGAGAGAGAGAGAGAGAGAGAGACACACACGCGCATAGCTGCACACACGGGCAGCACCTGAGCAGATCAGGGTCATAATCCCCTTGCCCAAATACCAACAAACATATCAACAACAACAAGCAACTACAACAAGCAACAACTAGAACAACAGTAAGAGCAACTGTTGGACAGTCAACTTGGACTAAAGCAGCCAAAGCAAAACGGAAGCAAAAATACACTGAGAGAAATAAGTGTGAGCATTAAAATTGATAAAGTTTTCAAGCAGACCCCACAAAGTATATACGTAATACGTATGTTGATGATTTACTTACATTTTTCTGTCTATTTCCGCTAAGCATTCCCTCTACGTATTTCTTCCAAGTATTTCCGCTAAGTATGTCCTCGACTTATTTCCTCTACGTAATTTCTTTACGTAATTTCTTTACGTTTTTCCTCTACGTAGTTCCTCTACGTCTTTAATGCTTATACACACTCGAATTCACTGTATTGCGCTGACCCCCACCAGGCCTGGACGACTGAAGACTGACTGAAGAAATGCTGCAGCTGCTGCCCTTTATATAGGGCGACCTTCACTCATGCACTTAGTCTCGCTCAAATGTTGACCCAGGTAGAGATCGTTGCAGTCGAAGTTTAAGTGAGCAATGGGAACGCTCTCTGCTGCTGTGAGCATTCTAGCTTCGTTTTACCTAAATACAAATGCCAAATGAGAACTGCTGCATACACATAGACAGCTTTAATGATCTTCTGCACTTCTTCTCTCCTGACTTTTACTTTTACTCAAGTACTGCTTCAAGTGATCAATGGGAACGCTCTCTGCTGCTTCAATAATTTGTTCAGGGATTTGCTAGTCGAGCGGACTCGACTTGAGCTTTCATATTTGTTTTTTCATAATTTTCTTGAAAATTACGAACTGTCTTTTAATTAAACTTTATAGACAGTTTAAACTAATTTAAATATATTTATTTATTCTTTTTTTTTTAAAGCTGAATCTCAATTTAAATAAATTATATATTTAATTCATTTCAAACTTATTTATGAATTTTGTACAGTGTACTTTAGAATGGGCGTTAGCAGGTGAGCAACAGCAGGGCAGTGGGCGTGGCTAGGCAGACGTCAGCCGATGCCATTTGGTTTCATTTTGCTGCGGGCTACGGCTTTGGTTTTGGGCTGGGGCTAGGGCTAGGGCTAGGGCTAGGGCTTTGGGTTCGTCCCGGCCACAAATCGCTCGCTAAAATCCATTTTGACTTCAGCCATGCCCACGGCACGCCCCCGAGGCTGCAGTGCGGCCGGGCGGCTGGGCTGTTCGCATTGGCAAGCGCAGCAAATTAGATTTCAGCGCCACTTTCATTTCGGCTCTTGTGGCTAGAGACGCAAGTTCTCAACCCTCGCCACATAAGAGAAGCATCAAAATTCCACCTGCACATAAAAAAAAAAAAAAAAAAGAAACGAAGACAACCGAAATCCTGTCGCACAGTCAGGATGACATCGACGCAACGCTGCGTGGGAGGGAACATTTTAAAAGCATCTCCATCAGAAATCCCGAACAAGGGGCTTATGTATGCGACCAGTCCACACCCTAATCAATCGAGCTGCGGCTGTTTAGGCGTGACAGGGTATCTGCTGGCAGCCAAAGACGGGCTCGCTTTGTGCAGCACAAAGGCCCGGCCGGATTCCGGAAGATTTGCATAGCGAGAGTCGGCTGAAAGCACTTGGCCATACACACTCACTTACACATATATAAATCATTTATGGCCCGGGAGCTGCTAGCCCACTTTGTTGTTGTTAAGCCTCATTTCATAAGTAAAGGGGTATCCAAATGCTGCAGCCACAAATGTATATAAACACACACACACACGCACATGCATACCTCACCTGACAAACATTTATGAGCCAAGTTCGTTTGGCACAAATGTTGTTACATTATAGTTGTTATACCCTGTAAGCAAGGGGTGCTGGGCTAGGCTGTGGTTAGGGTTTATTAAATAGAATAATAGAGTATATATTTTATAATATGATAATGGAGTATAAAATATAGTATATATTCTATAATACATATGATTATTCATTTTATAGGGTATATACTCATATATATGTACATATATACGGCCCTTTGGAAAACTCTACAACTTTATTATACAAATCCAAATGTTAATCCGGGTTTGGCCTTCATGAAGTAAAAAGATCGGGAAGTCTCGATGTAAAAAGCATTTCCAGGTCGTTCACTCTCTCGTTTTAGGCTTATCAGCTCATTATTTCAACTTTTTTTATATAAGAATATACTCATTCTTATAAAATTCATAATCACATCTCACAAATCGAACCAAACTTTTTAATTAAACATAAGAATCACAGCAAAAGTACATCGAAATGAATATTTGTTCTCTAAATATATTCACAAATTGTTCTTATTACACTAAATTTGCTATTTTACAGAGTATCTGTTAGTCAACCACTTGTAGCCGTGCAGCTGCTCCGGCTGTTGATATTAGTCCTTGGTGGCTAAACATGTCATAGGAATGCCAACAAAGGACGACAAGGTGTATGAATCCTTTTTTGCCTTTCAATTTACTCACTCTTACTCTCTCCCTCTCGCTCACTATCTCTACCCACCAGCCTTCCTCTCTCTCTCTCTCTCTTTTCACTTAAAGGTAACTCTGCCATGGCTTTCATTTATTATACACAAATAATCATCATAAATTGTGTGCAGCTCGAAGTGTTTTGCTTTTCCCAATTTTTCTTTAAATTCTTTTTTTTTTTCTTTTTTTTTGGGGCGGTTTTGGCCTACATTTTGTAGCTGAGTTCAGCTGGCCGTGTGCTCGGTGCGCTGAAATGTTTTATGAGCCCGCATATTCGCTGGCTGGCAAATGCAACAGTGTTTGGCCATTGATTGCACTCGCCGCACTCCATGCAGTCTGCCGGAGAGCAATGAGCCCCCCGCAAGGACCTCACGTATACGGTATATCCAGCAGCCAAGTTATTATCTCAAGTGCCGAGTTTGCTTTTGTTGCCGCAACTTTGTGTCCTGTTTGTTTGGCTGTCTCTGTTTCTCTCTCTCTCTCTGTCTCTGTCTCTGTCTGTGTTTGTATTGGTGCTTATATTTGTATTTGTATTTGTGTTTTTGTTTGTGTTTGTGTTTGCGGAGGCTGCAACTTTGTTTATCAACGGGTTAAGGAAAAACCGTATTTAATCCATTTAACTTCTGCATTTTTATGGCTATCGAGAAAACACTTTTTTGGCTTATCAGCGATAAATGCATCCGATATCATATTTGTATACATAAAATATTGAAATAAATAAAAAAATAAATAAGATAAGTTATTGAAATAAATAATAAATTAAATTTAGTATACTGGAATAGACATTTAAAATGTTAAATAAATAAATTATTTGATAAAATTTTTTAACTTGTATTATTAATAAGATCACTGCGTTTATATGGATTGACAGAGTCTATGATGAACAGTAGAACAAGGTTATATCATAGCTTCATCAAGTATACCTTCTATGGGGTTTGCCACATCTCCTACTGTCTGCTCTCTGCCTCCTCTCACACAACTATTACCATTTCTAAGGGGCTCTACGTATTTTTAGGCATCCTGAAGTGTGTCTGCATTGCAGCTGGAGCCACTTCCTTTCGAGTTTTCTCCTCTCAATGGAAATGCAGTAAAATTCTAGGTGGCAAGGAGGCAAATAAGTAGACTTAATCAGGTCGAAACTGTTCGCCATTCAAGAGTTATGTTGCCAGCCGCAAGGCAATTTAAAATGCCCGAGTCCAGGCAGTGAAATGGGAACACGGCCATTGATTGATTATCGACACTGTTTGCCACTCAATCGAGTGTTTGGCATTTGAATGATGATGATGATGGGCGCCAGGCAATGCTACAGCAATTCGATGGGCTCTCCAATTGAAAGCAATTGCTTACCCAAGGATTTCTCCACAGCGACTTGGATTGCTGCCTCGTATTGACTAACGGTTTTCCGTTTTCCGTTTTTGAAAATGCCAACAGAAAAAAAAAACCCAAAAAACAAAAAATGAAGGCGATTAATGAAATGCTAAAGGATTTATGTAAATATGCGAGGGACAAGATATTCTACTTCGAAAGTAGTTAGAGAAATATTTATTGGATAGCTATGTGACCAATGTGTATTATATGTTATATTATTATTATACGTTATATTTTTATGATACATATATATTATCAATAATATTATTTAATTAGTAAACTCAATGCAAGCTCATAGTCTAGCTCTCTTTCGTAGTTTAAATAGATTCCATTCAAATGTGATTCCAGTGATTTACCAATTTGTGTAATGATTCATGATTCTGGCGAACTGTGCACAAAGACGCAATTCATGAATTCGTGAAGACTTGGCACAAAGAGCCGGATATCCTAGATGTTGGTGTGCAGCGCTTAATTAGGGGCGGTTGCAGGACCTCTTCCTGGCCATTGGCTGCCATTGTTCCGATTGTAAGCTGCTTGGCCAGCTGCCCATTGTGTGCGCATTTCAGCTAATGAGTTGTACACAATTGGGCACGCCCTTAATTCGAATCGGAGCTGACTGCTCAAAAGGATGCCGCCACAGAAACTCGTACAAAATACAATTTGTATCTCTCGCCCTCGTTCTGTGTATGTGTGTGTGTGTGTGTGTGTGTGTGCTTGCTGATGTATTAAAAAATTAGTTTGTGCCGTTGGCTGTGTGGGCAGGTCTTGAGAAATCAAAAAAGGATTACCTGTAACGGCAACAGGTTGTCAAGGACCAAGAAAGGAGCTCAGCCTGAGCGACCACTGATTGCTTGTTTGTGTGCCGTCGCGCCCGCCGGCCTCAGCGTCTGCTATAACTAAATTAAAAGCAAATGAAATAACCTTCATCTGGTTAATATTGAGACCGCTCGGCCTTTGTGACCTGCGCCCATTGTTGAGCACCACAAAGCTGCCAAAGATGGCCGCAAGCCCCAAAAAAAGCCCCAATCCTCAGCATAGCTGCACACGCAACTCACTCAGCAATCTGTTGGATGAGCCTTTCACCAGCAACTCTAGATTAAATGAAGCTTAAAGTCTCCAGCTCCACATGTCAGGTAAATGCGTAATATCTTCGTATATGAAGAGAATTTGCCGGACTATGGCATACCCTCTCTCCAAGCACAGCTACCCTTTGCGTGTGCTTGAAAGGAGGGTATATTAAATCCAGCAAATTTTTGCTTAATAAGCTGCGTTTCTTAGTCTTGAGACTAAGAGGACAAGTATAGAGTTGAAGTATAATCCAGTTTCGATAATGTCTACCCCGCTAAATCGAAAATCGATTATTATAGAGGGACTCCAACTCCTTCCACAACATATAATTACTTATTGTTGTATAACACATTTAATTTAATAAACATTATTTATTACATACAGATTTATATATTTTGATGCAATCTTATTGATTTTAAGCAAAAATTTTGAAGATGCTTGCAGTTAAATAAATTTCTTAGCTTTAGAGAATCTTCAAGTTATAGAAGAACCTAAAATCTTCTTTTCTGCTATATCGTAATATTAGTTGATTATAATAGTTTAAGCTCCATAGATATCTCTAAAGCGTTCTTTATATTTTATATATATTTTCTAGATTTTATAATAAATTAGTATATATTTATACATCCAGGATAACTGTGATTCGACTACACTACAAGCAGCGCCTGTTGCTTCTTTTTAATATAGAATCGAAGCACAGTTTGAAATGTCAACATGGGACGCATTTGGCTAATGAACAGTTCGAAAAACTATAAAGCTCAATTAATAACAATTTGGTAAGAAAAGTTGCTCCTATTTACTACCAATATAAAAACAGAGACACTCTCGAGCTGCCGTGCTGAGCTGAGACAAAGTTCTTATAATGTCTTCTGCTCCATGCTCAGGCATGAAATTTAATGTTTTATAACTCTGGCTGCTTTGCCTCAGCTTCTTTTGCTTCCTGCTTGTTATTGTTGTTGTTGTTGTGGTTGTTTCTACTTCGATTTACCTTTGCTTTTTTATGATGCCACTGGGAGCCATACGGCAAAAAAGTAAAAGCCATTTAAAAGCCAAAACTTTTGCAACAAAACGGCAAACATGATTGTGTAGCACAGTGTAGCTGTGGCATGTGTTGGTGTGTGTGTTGGCGTGTGTCTGCTGGTTTGTATCAGAAGTTTGTGGCAAAGCGCACACTTCCGCATTTATAGCAAATTTAAGCGCCTGGTCCTCCTTTGTTTTGTTGGCCCTCTCAAAGCATTAAGCCAACAGGAGCAGCAGCAGCAGCAGCAGCAGCAGCACTTGACGCACATCCATTGAATTGATGGCATTGACTGTCCAGCACAACACCAGTACACACACACACACACACACACACACACACATAAAGTTTGCTTTATACAGCTGTTTCCCTGCTGCTGCTCGACTCTCGCATTCTCACCTGAAGCTGACTTCATTTCGTATTCAGTTGGCAAACGGCGTTTGTTTCTTTGTTTGTTTTGGCCTTTTCTGGCTGCAGCTGCCAAGTTTGTTCAACTGGCTAACCGGATTGCATGGCCAGGGCTATCCAGGATGCCTCAGCTCCAGCTGTGCACTGACCAGTTTAATAATCAATAAGCACTCGGCTTATCTTAAATGCAGGCGCTTTGCCGTCGATGCCATTTATCAATTGTTTAATTACAAATTTCTGCTTGCGAAATCAAAGTTTAATTATGGTGTGCTAAAGGCGATTCTAGTTGGAGATTAACTGAATTTCGATTCGATTCGATTTGTTTTATAGATTTTATAATGAGATTTTGTCTTCAATTGGCGCCCGAGAGCCAACCTCATACAGGGTGCAGCATTTGAGGAATTTATGATTGATGTCCAAATGTTGAACCATCGAGCATAAGGGAATAAGTTAATCTACTTATACCCTAAAGATATTATGTAACGATTTCAGCTAAAAGACTTCGATCTTTGGAGCAACGATCATAACAGTACTTCAGTTATGAGATCTCTCTTTGTCTCAAATATTTACTTCCTCTGCAGCCTCTCTTCAATCAGAGAAAAAGAATAAGCAAAGATTAAACTACATATGATATAATAACCCAAATATGCTTTAGTCACACTGTCGCCACTATAATTTACTATATACATATACATATACTCACACACTCCATAGTCTCAAGAAAACGGAATTGCTCGAATTTCACACGAGCATTGAACACTCTCAGTAATCTGATCATTTGGCTGATGGAAAGGAATTAAAAGCACAAGAAAATTTCTTTATTTTCGCTTGTAAATTAACTAGAGTTTTGTTTCGCTTTTAGTTGATATTTGTTGTTGTTGTATTTTGTTTCATTTTATTTAATTTTTTTGTTACTTTGTTGTTTTTGTTTTTGCGAGCTGAAAGACAAATGCTTTTAAAAGCGTAACGTTTTGCCAAAGGACATGTGTCCTTTAATGCACAGAGGCAGCTACTTTCGATTTAGTTGGGATTTGGAGGAGCGCCGACAAAGCAAAGCGAATAAAAGAGCTGCCAGCAAAGGGGCGGCCTGGCTGCCCAAGATGGCTGGAAGGGGCGCGTTCCACAAAACAAAAAAAAAAAGACGAGAAAAAAAATTGTTTACACTTGGACAACGGTGGAGGCGGTCAACATGCTCTCAAGTTGTCCACTTTTGTTGTGCTCCACTCACGTACTACGCCATTGCCAGCCAGTTTTACTGTATGTGTGCGTGTGTGTGTGTGAGTGGTGGGGACATTTCATTGTGTGCTACATTGTTGGTTTTATTGTTGTGGCTCGGGCCACTTTTGTTGCCTGCCGCACGGCCGCAGCGTGCCACAAAAGTTTTGCGGATGTGTTAAATATTTTTGCAACTGCCCGAAATAACTTGAAATGAAATGCATTGAAGAACATTTCTCGTGCCACAACGCTTTAATACACACTTTAAGCCCAACATGACGTATACGCAATGTGTGCCAACTGTCACTCAAGTGCATACGTGTGTGTGCGTCTGTGTGCGTGCGTGCGTAACTCTGTGAGCCTCTGTATGTGTAAGAAGGAAGCTCAGCTGTTAATTGTTGCCAAACAGCTTAGGCTCAGTAACTGAACACCTTATGAAAAAAGTTGGTCCAAACCCTTTTTGGTTACAGTCTTCTGGTCTTAACTTCAGCTTAATCCCAACAAGCAACATGTGTGTGTGTGTGTGTATTAGAGCATCCTTAACAATTTCCAGGCTCTTTGACGCCTGTCGCTTTGCGTCCACGTTGCATTCCTTCAACTGCTGGCATTTTGCCTTCAACTATTTTGTGTTTTTGCTTCGCCCTCAGCGTGAATGCTGGGCAGGAGTGCATGCGGCTTGTGGTTGTCACAACGTTATGTTTCAATGCCACCTTTTGCTGAGTTTTTTCTCTCGCTGCTCTCTGGACATTACTGGCATTTACTCATCCACTTTGAGGCGGCTTTGTGCGTCATAAATCGCTCAGCACTTTGATCTCGTTCTTTTGTATTTTTTTCCCATATTAGATTTGCACTCTCAGGCTCTCTTTCACCTCTCTCTCCCTATCTCTCTCTTTTCATATTATTCATACAAAACTTACTCCATGTTCAACTTTCGCTTCACATTGTTGCACAGTTTCCAGTTGAGTTTCCTTTTAGTTTCTAATTTTGTTTTTAGTTACGAGCTGCCGCAGCTGCTCTGTTTTTTATGTACTTCCTCTCACAGTTGTCGGGCGCAGCTTAAAGTTTTCAGTTTTTCAACGACTTGCGAGTTCTTTGTGAGAGGACGGTGTTTAAGGCAGCTGCTACTTCAACAGTTTCATTTTTTTCGAATGTCCTTTCTATTAAACAGTTGGGTCAGGGACTATCAGTGGAGCTGGAATTACAATAAAGTGGAGCACTTTTTTACTTTTCTGATAAACGTTTTTAATGTGGTCAACTTAGTGTCAGCTCTCTCTCTTTCTCTCTCACTCATTCTATCTCTATTTATTTTCCTCTCTGTAGCACTCCCATTTTGTAAATGTTTTCGCATGACTTTTCAGCTAACAGTAACTTCATGCAATTCCCCAACAAATAATGCAGTTGCTGCTACCATAACGATCCCTTTGAGTTAATTAAGTGCACCACTTGACCCACTCGACGCCACTAATGAGCCACTTTGAATGGTCCTTATACGGAGGTTATCTAACTTTCAGCAATTTATAATGCTAATTCCCGGACAACAATGGCAACTGCAGAGTGGCTCGGATTAAGCGAGTCAAATGCAACAAAGTGGGCAGCGGAAATGTAACAAAAGCTGCCAAAACTGCCCACGCACACATACACACGCACACACACACACATACTCTCACTCGCTTAGCATGCATAGAAAGCACATTAATGGGCTTTTGGTTACAATTACGTGCGCATCAGCACACGAACATTGAATTGGAAGAGTAAGTCCTATCTGGTACTCGTACACCTGCTGCCAGCTGCAGTCATTGTCCGTTGCCAGAAATCCTTGAATGCCGCCCTGACTAACTTTAGCACTTTTGAATTCTGTATTCATTTCTGAATTCCTTCATTCAAATAGACTTTATTTATTCTACTAGTTCCGAAACTCGTTTTCAATGCAAATTGCACAATGAATAAATTCAAATAAAAATGCGATAAAAATGAAATAAAAATATGTAGATGCGATTTGATATATTTCTCCCAAGTGCTCTACGAGAGCCTTTTAGTTTTCTTAGCTCATTTTAGCTTATACCTTATACCTTATACCTTATACCTTATACCTTATACCTTATACCTTATACCTTATGCCTTATACCTTATACCTTATACCTTATACCTTATACCTTATACCTTATACCTTATACCTTATACCATATACCTTATACCTTATACCTTATACCTTATACCTTATACCTTATACCTTATACCTTATACCTTATAACTTATACCTTATACCTTATACCTTATATACCTTATACCTTATACCTTATACCTTCTATGTGATTCTCATTCAAGTTTTCAAACATTTTTGCTGTCTCCCATAATAATCAGCTTTCAATTTACTGCTAGTTGCTGCATCTGGGAGAATAGATGGCTCGGTCACGCCCACTGGCGCATTGCCATGGCTCAGCTGTCGAGAAACGCGTTGAATTTTTCAGCTTTGTTTGCATTTCAAATTCGGCTCGTTGCATACATATATCAAAAATTCACCTGTGCCGCTGAGTGTGCCCTGTTCGCATGTTTAGTTGTTGGCCAGTTGCCGTTGCCAGTTTCCAGTTTCCAGTTGCCAATTGGCAGTGTACAACTGGCATAGCAGCAGCAACAACTACAGCAGCTCCAACTGCTGCCAGCTGCTGCATTTTTCATGTTTAATTTCAGTTAGTGCGCAGTTCGTGTCGCTCCTGGCAGTGTTTGTGGCATAATTTTTGGTGCACACTTCATGTCTGTCTCCATGTGTGAGTGCCTATTTGTGTGTGTGTGTGTGTGTGTGTGTGTATGCACACTAGGTGAGAGACAGTTAGTTTGGCAATTGTTGCCCACACATGGTTAGACAGCGTCAGTTAGTAGCTGCTGTCAATGCGGGCCAACATTGCGTATGCTTTTTGTAATTGCTGCGAGTTGTTGCCCAGCTGTTGCTGTTCCTGTTGATATTGCAACTGCAACTTGTTGTTGTTGCTTTTGCCCGTTTTGAAGTTGTCTACAGCGTGCAAATAGTTACTTTTAGGGGCAGGAGTTGTGCCCAGGTAAAGTTGTGCACCGACGCAATAGAGATCTAGAGGCACATTCTTGATTGTTGTTGTAGCATCAGTTGGTTTCACAGCTAGAACTCAAAACTTGTCTGTCAATTCGCTGCCAAAACTTTACAAAGTGCTTTGATATATCAAAGTCAACAACTCCCGGCAAAGCTAATAAATTGGCCTGCTGCGCACTGGCAGCATATCTCAAAAACGAATTAGCTGCCATCATATGCAATCAATTATAAAACTTACTCCTAGTTGAGTTAGTTAGTACCAACAGTTGGCACTTAAAGCTATCGAACAGCTGAATTTACTATATTTAATATAACATTTTATATATTTTATTTAACTTCCTATAAAATTTGCTGGCATTACAAATTTTGACTTAAGTATTCAATAGTCAATGCTCAGAAATTAATTCATATTTTTGCTCTTTTTTTTTTTTTGCAGCATTTTCAAATCGCTTTTGCTTTTGCATACGTTTCCCTGGCACTTTTTCCCATTTGCTTTCGTTTTGTTTTGTTTTACCCTCACTCATGCAAAAATATTTGCTTATAATTTTTTGCGTGAAAAGCTTAACGCAGACACTCAACAGACAATCAACAGCCGAAAGCTACCCTGGAAAGAGGTTTTGTAGAGATTAGCGTAAAAGTATGCTATAGGAAATGCCAATGATATTAAACTAGCCATAACAAATTTTATTTGCATACATAGTACAAAACATAGCTTTAGTTTTCGTATAAGAATGAGTTGTATTTGTGTATTCAAATAAATCGCAGGGTAGCAACGAAATAATATCATCTGCATGGAAAAAAATACTAAGCCACAACACAGCCAAAGCTCAGTGCTTAACTCAAGTGGCATTTTACAGCGCTGGGCACTTAAGTAGGGGAAGAAACAACAAGCACACACACACACCACACACACACATACACACACATGTGTTGGGCGCCATTGATGTTAAGTGAAATTCAATAACGCATAAAATAGCAAGTCACAAAACCCACACATTCTAGTTCAATGGACAGAGAGGTGGGGAAGCAGAAGGTGACTAACTTTTATATACTTATACATTGTATTCACACACACACACACACACACATACTTGCATACACATAAGCACATAAGTAAGTGCGTCTCATGCATAGCCAAGTTCACATACAAGTATTTACATACATATATCAAATTATGTTTGTCCCTATCGATATGAAAGTATGGCCACAATTTGTTAGTTTGTCAAAAATATTTGAGATTATTTGTAGAGTATCTGGTTGGCTTGGCTTTAAGTTCATATATTCTTAAGCTGACAGTTCGCGTGGCCTTTAGCCTTTAATGGCGGCCTATTACAAATTCTGTGCAGCCTTGGCTGAAGTTCTTAGATTATCTGCTGACTGCAGCCAGACCTGACGGATTAACTAAATATGCTGAATATATATTTTCTAAAAAAAAAAGTACACAAGAAATGAAAGAGAGAGAGAGAGAGAGAGAGAGAGAAGAGAGGAAGAGAGAAAAATAAATAAAAATTTTGCTGGAAAGCAAAGCACAAGTCGACAGACTTCTTGCCTAAGACAAATTAAATTTATAAACAAATGGCGTTCAGCCAACAGTGGGAGTCGAGCTAAAAAGTTTACTTATGCTTTGGCTTTTGCATTTGGCCCGAGGCACAGTCAGGCCCCATACAACCGACCAAACAACGACAGCAACAGCAACAACAGCAACAACAACGACAAATGGCAAACTCAGAGCACATGTCAGTCCTTTTCGCATTTGTATTTGAGTTTTTTGTTTTTACTCTCTGTTTTATTTTTTAGCATAGAGTCAGAAAGGGTCTGATTAATATGTCATGAGATTTGTAACCTAAAAAATGTTTGCAATTCACAAAAAATTGTGTAAAGTAAAATATTGGAGTTGATAAAAATTCACTTGCCAAACTTTAGATGTGGCTTAGATATGCCACAGAATCCTATCCCAGTTCGAGACAAGCTATGTATTTGAATTCTCATTTAGATTTTTGACCACATTAATAATTATTATTATTAGCGAAACTTCATTTTAAAACTTTTTAAAATAGCTGCAAGCCAAGCCTGACAATGCTTTCAAGAGCATTGAAACGTCTGAGATGCCAGCAAAGTCCTCAACTTGATGGTTTCTTATATTTTTACTTTTTGCATTAACATTAACCGAAAACTGTTGAGTGGTGCGCGTATCTTTGGGGCCCACGCACGCCTGGAAGTTGACTTTAAAAATGTTTCACTTAAACAGGGCATTGGCGTAGGGGATGGGCGAGTTGGTGGGCCTCCAATAAAAACAAAATGTGTACATGACAAGCAAACATAAAGTTAGAAGCTCGTTAAATTACGCCAAGGGGTAAAGGTATATGAGCGAAGGATGCACAGAAACAATATGGAACGTGTTTCTCGAAATGGAAACACGATTTTACTTTCAGTATGAGTGTGCGTATGTGCGTGTGAGTGTGTGTTAAAAAATTATTGCGAATTGTCAAGCAACTGTTGCTGGCTCAACTCTTGGTTAGCTCTCATAATCTCGCCAAATGCCCATCAAAGCCCGTTGTCTTTACTTGAGTCAGCCTTGCGGCGTTATCAGCTGTCCACAAGAGCATGCAAATCCAGTCAGTCGGCGTCTGTGGTTAGACTAGAAGCCAAACTGAAGAGGCTATTCAATCGGGTCGCAAATGCCTCAAACGGCGCTGAAGCAGCGGAGCGCGCATCATTAACAACTACAAGCGAAGGCGTTGAGCCGCAAACGCAGAGAAAGGATAAGTTTAGCAAACCAAAATAAAAACAAAAAATGTAGAGTTTATTATAAAAGCTTGGTAAGCGGGCGCAAGCCACATAAAGAACTCGTAAGAAGGCTCTAGTAGAGACTGCTCGACAAGGAGATACCCTGAAGCCACCAAGCTGATATTCGAATCATTCTACACTTGTTTTATGCACACATACATACATACATACACATGCATCCACAGACAAATATAACTTTCAATATGTCAATATATCAATCAGTCATCATAAAATATTTATCAATATATAAATATATCAATATATCAATATATCAATATATCAATATATCAATATATCAATATATCAATATATCAATATATCAATATATCAATATATCAATATATCAATATATCAATATATCAATATATCAATACATCAATACATCAATACATCAATATATCAATATATCAATATATCAATATATCAATATATCAATATATCAATATATCAATATATCAATATATCAATATATCAATACATCAATACATCAATACATCAATACATCAATATATCAATATATCATTCAATTATCACTTTATCAACTTATCCGTAAGACACCCTTTAAATCTGTCAATTAATCTGTCTAGCATTCATTTGGGCTGACGCCTTATCAAACAACTAACTTGGAAATTCATGAACTGATCAGGTGGTCGATTTGTGTATAAATCAGTCAGGCAATTTGAGTATAAGTCAGTTATCATTAGCCTGTCCGTCAGTCTGTGCGTCGGTCTCTCCATCAAACTGTGGGCCATTCTGTTTGGCAGCCCGTATGTCACTCGTTTCGGACAACCCGTACGTCACTTCAGGCACTCTTCCGTCCGTATTTCCATTTTCATTGCTGTCCTGTGCAGCCAGCCCCATCTCATTTGTGCTGTGCGGTCAGGCATTAATACGATGTATGTATGATATGATGCTCACATCCAAACATTTTTTACCGCTGGTATTTTTAATTAAAATTGCACAAAAAATGGTTATAGCCCAAAGCCTGTTTCACTTTATTTTAAGAGCATGCCCCAATTTACGACGCACTGGAAACATTTTAAACTTTCATTTCGGAAGTTGGCAGCATTGAAATGAGCTTAAGGTATAAACTGCTTAGAGAGGAGGACTCAAATGCGCATTGGCAGCAGTCCAATTCTGATTCAAATTGAAAGCTATGCAAGCTGACAGCAAATATTGAAATCTAAAGGGAATGAGCAATCATAAAATATGAAACATTTCAAATAATATAATATATAAAATAAAATATTTAAGCCAAATGTAAATTGATTGAATTTTAGTTAGATAGTTAAGTATTTATATGTATAAATGTTAGTATATACGAGATATACAAATTGTAGTGTATTCTACAGATCCATTGACTGGTTTTATTGCCAACCACAATTCGTTACACAAAAAACCGGATGATACTTTTTTAAAGTTTCTTTCTTTTTATATTTTTTTGGATGAAATGACATTAATAACCGATAAACTGACGTAAAAATTGTGGCATTTATATTCGACAGTGGGAGTGGAGCCCTCTAGCCACAATTCGTATGAAACTTTAAGGAACATAGAGTGCAAAAACATTAAAGATGCCTCGAGCGTGCCGTCCATAATGGTCTCTGTTCCACTCGAGCTTTCTTGATATATGGACACTGAGATAAAGTTTACCTGACAATGCGAGTGGGCGTATCTATTATTAAGATCTAACACCCGGCTCCGGCTCTGTGTCACATGCAAAAGCGAAACGCATGAAAATGGGCTGAAACACATGCCAATTGTCCCATTGGCAGAGGACTCTAAGCCGGGTCCAGATTCTGGATGCGGGTCGGGGGTTTCTGGCACGGGTCATTAACATAAGCAGCTCTGCAGGCGTTGGCCACGTGTCGTTGTCTGAAAGTGATAGGAAAAAGGAAACTAGCAAAAGCACTTCACTCACACACACACACACACACATGCACACGCACATGGCACTGACAAACAGCAGGGAAATGCCCATAGACACATATACTCGTACATAAATTGATTGTGTGTATGTATGTATGTATATGTTGACCAAAAAGTGTCAACCAGTCGGCGCATAAATCATTCGGTCCTCCTCGTGATGTCTGCGACTGGTAATGCTCTGATTTTCCAAAGAATTTAATTGACAGTCGAATGTAGAAAGTCATAAATTATTGGCTAGAAAACGGGGCATGCTTTGAGCCAAGTTAATTGTAAACTCGCGCGCTCTGCGACCAAAACAGCGGCGAGTCCAATCAGTAGCAACTGAGAAATGGCCGCGGGCATCTGCTGACAAAACAAAGCAACTAAAGCACACACTCACACATCGCAGGCGACACGTGCGACCTGCGTGTCCTGCGAACAAAATGCTGAGTCTCAGCCTGAGTCCTGATTGTAGCCGAGTCCTTATTTGGTTTGCTAATAAATTAATGATGTACTTCTGCGGGCTGCAAAGGACCAGCAAATTGTCACAAACACTCAAGGCAAGCAGACACCCACACACACACACACACACACAAATATATGTATATATACATGTATATATATGGCATAGTTGATGGCTGTGGCTGCTGTCCAAAAAGCTTTTAGCTTTTTATTGTGACTTGCCTTGGTCAAGATAAGCGCCGAATCCTTAATTAGTTTGTATCTGTGGCCAATTTGACAACTGTCAAAAATCATCTGAAATAAAATTCGATTTCGATAGGGAGAGATTTCAAATTAAATGCGATTTCGGAAGAGAGAGAGAGAGTAAGAGAGTTGATTGAGACGAATACAATTTGTATTCGAAATGATCTTCAGGATTTTCTATTAACTGTTTATAGATATGATTTCCGATCAATAGTGACTTGAAATTCCTGTGATTTGAATTTGATTTCATCAAAGTCTTAAGTAATTTTTAGAAATTTCAATTGAATTTCTCGTGCCCCGACAAGATGGTGCTCACGTACGATGCGGAAATGACCCAGCAGGTGATGCACATCTATCAAGTCATCCGCAGCCAGATCGGAGATGAGGCTATAAAAAGGCCATTGTGGTACTGCGGCCTCTCAGATGGCCAATTGTCCGCCGCGAATGGCCTGAAGCGCGCCTTGGGCGATGATATTTTGCAGTGTAGCACACATCGGTCACACCGTCTGCTGGTCAAATTGGGCATAGTACCGCGGCCGCCGTCGAGCGGACTGAATCGACTGCTGCAGATGAGCCGCGGCAACGACGTGGCCTTTCTGTGGTTCCTTATGGAGATGTACTACAAGACGACGAACCATGCGGTCATCTATGAGCTCAACGAGCGCATAATCATGTCCGCCATCTTCTGGCTGGACCTATTTCCCACTCTGAGTGAACTGGAACGCGTGCTGCCGCTGCCGGATGAAACGGTGGCTATTCGATTGAAGCAGGACCTGGGCAAGGTGGGTCGTTATAAGTCGAGCCAAACGAGGCTCATGAACGAACTGAATAAAGAGCTAGCCCAGATCCAGTCAAAACCAATGCACGTCAACTCGCCCTATTTCGAGAAGATCTTATTGCCCATTCCTCGACAGCGGCGACATTTCGTCCATCGCCCGAAGCAGCCGATTCCTTTGCCCACAGTCGAGCCGCAATTGATGCATCAGTCGTTCAAGTCCCGTTGGTTTGGCAATTACACCTTCAATCAATCGGAGCGGATCGCCAGATCGGTGCTGAACATAGAAGTTGAAAACATTCTGTGCTCGCTGAAATCAAAAAAGCGTCCGAGTGCTGATTTCACTTCCCTGTGCGGACACCACAAGTTCATCTGCCAAATGGAGGCGTCGCTAAGCAGTAATCTGGCTAAGGTCAAACGAGAGCTTTACTGGCGATTCATGGATGTGAACTTCAAGAGGCGAGAGAATACTCGCCGGCGCGTTCTGGAAGATCTGGATCGCATGTCGGAGCGTTATCTGGCCGAGTTTCGTGAGCTGACCAGGAAGGAGCGAGACGTAGCTATCAGGAAACGGTTAATTATGGATCCATGCGATCCGGGATTTATTTACCTCAGCAAAGACGATATCGAGAGGACGGAAGATGACAATTTGTGTGGGATTATCGATTCCCGTGTAGGCATCCATTTACCAGATAAATGCGTACCACCCACAGTCGTGGACAACAGTCCTAATGAGCATGAGCTTAAAAATTTACAGGAGCGCCTCTGTGCTCAAAGCTGCGATGAGAAACGGCCACGAAAAGATGGTCAACGGGACTCAGAGCTGCGATGGGCTGACACTGGCATGGAGAGGAAGAAGGTGCAGACCCAGGAACGCTCTCGATGCCAGTGTTGCTGTGGCAGCAAATACTTTGAGCTGAGCCCGGATGCTTGGTTCCACAAGTTCAACTATCACAAGGTATTTGATGAGCTGAAGGACGAACAGGAGCAACGAATAAAGTTGGCGGTCATCAAGTCGCTCAACGACGATGTTGTTGATGAACTAGAAGAAATGTCAGAGGATCGCAACTGTGAGTCGGTAGACGCACTGGTGGATCGCTTTGCCAAGCGGCGTTTCAAAGAGGGCACCGACTTATTCGACAAAGAGTATCAGAAGGCGCTTTGGAATTCTCTCAAAGGTGACGAGCCCAATCGAATCGATCTGGGATGTAGCTACTACGATGCCGACGACCTGGACCTGATGCGGGATCTGCTGCGCAGGGGCCTGGACCTGGTGGCCCAGGATCAACGCTTCGTCCTGCCCACGTTGCCGGAGGTGCATCACGTGCCGCTGCTACTCGAGTGGATCCGCGCACGCTACGGCAAGCGATACTCCCAATTGGAGTGCAGGCGCAAATACAACCAGGCCAAAATTGTCATGAAGAACGTGATGCACCTGCTGAACAAAAACTTTGTGCAGATGAAGCGCCTGCGGACCCTGGCACTGAACGGAAAGGCCGCGGCCTTCCCCGCCCACAATGCCAATCGCAAGCTACTGAAGAAGCACTGGAACAAATATTCGAAACAATTCTACTTGTCCTTTTTGGAGATGGGTCGCATATTCTACTTTGCCATGGGCGGCCATCAGAATACGCCGACAAATAAAATATATTTCACGTATATGCCCTCTCAGTTCAGAGACGTGTAGTGCGGCGATGATGTGATGATGTGAAATTGAGATGAAATGTAACAAAATTAAAGGGTAACTACTGTCTGGCAATAAAAAGATCTAGGTCTGGCTGGCCTAGCCTCCATACACCACTTTCAAGAGAAAGAGAAATCCCTTCCATACATTTGAGTTGCTCTGTCAAGTGCGAGTTCATTTGAATGCGCTGCTGCGGAATGGAGTAATGTGACGCAATCACTAAACAGTTATAATTCATTAGCGCAATAGTTCATAATCGTCTTATCGTACCACATACGTGCATGCCCATTAATCAGGCTCCGTTGAAAGGGTCATTTCTGATGGATGTCAGCCTGGACTCGATGACGGCTCAAATTGGCATGCATGAACGCATTTCCGCTTCCGCTTTGACTCCGACCGCTGCTGCACAGCTTGACCCATGGGTCAAGCTATATGCCCTCTGCCCACACACACACACACATAAATGCGCTTGTATACATGTGTGTGAATTATTAAAGCTGAATTCAGTTCGACTGCGCTTCGACGGCGCTGCTGCTGCATGCTTTCATGTGCAGCGTGGCGTATTAAAGCCAAATTGCGTTATCCGCTTGGCAAATGGCAAATGGCATAAAGGCAGCTTATTAAAATATTAATTGAATGTTGGCAAGCGCCGATAAATGGCCACTGGTAGCGCGCAAGTAAACCTGGCCAAAGGTTTATCACCCTCATAATTGCGGCCATTATGAAAACGTCAGACACAAACTGGAATAAAAACTGAGCAGGTAAATATAAATAAATAAAGTATACATATACATGTTATGTAGATATTGTATGTACATAGAAATGTGGACTGTAGGAAAAGAGGGCGGGGCGAGCGCGGGCTCGTAAAACGGCCATAAAGCTGCTAAAGATAGCTACGCAAAGAGAAAGATAATGTGCGTTTAAATTGAACGAATTCGGCATACACTGCCCCCAGTGGGGCGGAGCGGAGTGGAACGGAGCAGATGCTGCTCGAGCTCTACTTATGTAATTAGAAGGATAAAAGGAAGAGCTTTGTCTGCCACTTTTATTTGGTGTAGATTACGTATACGCCCAGCTGACCACGAGGGCAAACAGCACTGCCTTGGCTCGGCTCGGCTCGACTCACTTTCCTCTTTGTTATTTGGTGAATTCACAGTTGTTGCTGTTGTCTTCTGTTTTTTTTTTCCTGGTCTCTCGTCGGTTATTCGGTAGCTGCAGTCATTGTTTTACGAGCCATAAACATGAACAATTAGGACGGGCGGGCGGCTGGTAGCCACTTTTGTTATGATATTTTTATAACTTGGTTTAATTAGAAAAATACATTAGCACAAGCATATAGACAACACAGAAAGCATACAGACAGTGGAGCGCGGGCAGGCATTGGATATTGGAATGGACGGGAATACCTCAATTGCAGTGGTCGGACACATTTTCACTTCTCGCGAAGAATATAAAGTATCCCACTCCGGCGCCCAGGACAACGGCTATACAGAGCCACACGTTGAATGTCATAAAGATGAGCATCAGCAGAAACGAGATGGTCACCTGGAGCATATGCAACAGCGTCTGATACCAGTGAGTGGGCGCCAGCCAGGGCACACGTGTCGTCAGCGGAGGACGCTGATTTTGACTCTGATCCGCTCCCGCTCCCGCTCCCGCCCCCACTCCCACTAGCGTTACAGGTGACAGGGGCGACGAATAGGCATCGATCAACGTCGGTGGCGGTGCCAGCTGCGTGGCCGTCGAGCCGCCCCGATCACTGCCGCCCTCCTGGCGCTTCTTGTAGCACTTTTTCAACCACTCCCGATAGCATTTGAGTGCCTCGTAGCCGACGGCTATTATGAAAACGATTAGGCAGGAGAGTACCAGCGATGTCGTAGTGCTTGTGGTCCAGAATCCGAACAGAATTGTTTCCCTGTTGCCCAAATGGAAGACCATGGATCCGCCGTGTCCAGCGCTGCCATGGCAGGAGTGCTCCGGCCGTGGATTCTCCGTCTGTCGCTCCGCTGTCTGACCCGACGATGCCGTCTCATGGTGTTCGTGTGAATGATCGTGCCGGGATTCGCGAGTAAAAACAGTCGGAAATTGGACCCTATCGTAACGCAAATCCATGCTGTGCGGTTACGTCCAAGGCCTACCTAATAAAAGCGACATGTAAGCGACTAAAATATTAAAATTTTTACAGTTTTTTTCAGCATTTCGTATTTCTGGTGACAGTGTTCGGAAGTAATTTAAATTCTGACTTCTGCTCGAAATCCAATTTAAATTTTTCATCACTCACTCGATATCTACTCTCTGGCTTTTCAAGAACTTGTTGCATTTACAAGCTCTTGAAAATATACTGGAATTTACTAGCCGAGACATGCAAATTTTGTCAATTTTGAAACTATCTGCAAAAGATACGCGGTTTTCAATTAGATCAGGACATTATATCAAAAATTGCTGCAATAATTAGCGTTCTAAAAGTAAATATTTAGAAGTGGAAATATTTAAACTAGAATAGAAAGCTGAGAATTTCAGTTTAAATATTCGTAACCTACTGAGAACTCTCAGTGTCAAGAAGAAGCACACTAAGCCTATTCATTAGTGCTAAATCTGCAGCTGGAGCATGTAAAACTAACTAATAATCATAACAGTAATAATCTATGATATTATTTTCTCGAAATATGCTAGGTCTAGCTAAAAGTCTGCCTGCAAATTTCCGACTACGTCATGCATTCATCATATCACACAGTGCATGCAATTGGGGGCTTATTGCGGAGCCTGGCATATCGAGTCGTGTCAATCAGGCCACAATTTATGGCTGCTCATTCAGTGCAGTGCGCCTCAAATTGCTGCCAACATGAAATTCTCATGCGAATCATTAACATAAATGGCATTCGGTCTGGGCCACATTTCAGTCAGTCTGCAGGCGAACGGAGTCAGCTACGTGCTGCAAAATCAATGCAGTTGTTGTTGATGCGAAAGCTGCTGCTGGTAGAAGACGGCAAATTTGCTGGCTCTAATGGCGATTATTTTTCATGCTGCTCGCTGGCGAACAGTAGAAGCTCCGGCTTCTTGCATATTAATAAAGATTTAGGCAAGCAACTGGCACTGCGAGCCTTTAAATTGAGTTGGACGAGCTGCGCCACTAACAGCTCACTTCTACTCACTTCAAGTGCGGCACGAGCTGCCCATTAGATTGTGTATTACAACAGATTAATCATACGCCGTGTTGTGCGCAATCTCACACTCCGCTCCTGCATTAATTTTTGGTGTCTCCGTCTCGCTGTTGCGTTGCACTGAACGTGCAGGCATCTCATATCTATTTAGACATGTACAGGCTTCGCTAAGTGCCGCAATTTGCTCAAGTTTTGGAAGTCAGCACGTAAATTACAAAAATATATATAAAAATATATATATATATATCTGTAAAAAAATGTAGCTGGAGCGCATTCCGCTGACCGCCCATTAATGTCTGTGTTTTGTGCTCGGCCACATTAATCATTCTGCACGCCTGCAGCAGCAGCAGCAGCAAGAAAAACGCACTGGGGAACGAGCCGAGACTCCACAACATATTTTGTGAACTGGCTAAAAACAATGCCAAAGCCGGCAACAACAGGAACAGCAGCAGCGAGGGAGCAAAAACAATGTAAACGCTGCATTAAATGCTCTTTCTCTATGGCTGCTCGCGAGCTTCCGTTTCCGTCGCCGCTTAATTGTCAGCTGAAAGAGAGAGAACGTGAGCATAAAACTTGCGGAATCTTAAACACTCTATCATTATTTATAGAATAATTATATTAAACCGAAGGTCGTGCTTGTTTAGGGCTTTTCCAAATACTCGAGAACTTCATTCGAGCTAAATGAGTTATTCATAGCCCGTCTCAGTTTTATAGATCTTTCTCAAAATTAGTTTGTTGACAAACCGATTGTGTTTTACTAGAATTTCAGTCTCAGTCGCAACACTCTGATCTATATGTACATATGATAAAGATTAAGCTAGGAGAATTTCTCTTTATTTTTGTCATAGCACAGAGTAGTTTATATAGATTTACGAGCAACCATTAATCTCGCTATCTGAAACAAGCTTCATTACAAAGTTAGTTTGCCTTTTGAGAGTAGCTGCATTGACTTTTGTTGCTGACTCTCGACTCTCCACTCTCGACTAGCGACTCCCCACTGAGCTGGCATAGATTCGGTCGGTTCCATTTTGGGCTGTCTGCGGCTCAGCTGCGCTTCTATTCTTTATCAATTGTCTTGGTGAGCAAAGCGTTAATCATGCGCCTCTTAATGGCTTCGAGGCGCAGCGTTTCCCATGGGACACAGATTTCAATGGTCCAAGTTTCGGCTCATTGCTGTCCGTTGTTCACTTGGCCGTCCGCCTGTCAATGGCCAGAGCGATGTGAAGGGAATGAAATGAAAAATATGTTTGGTTTTTTTTTTTTTTTTGCCTTACAATTTTCCTTTTTTCCGCCGCACTCTGTTGTTATTGTACTGTTGTGAAAAGAATACTCCGCCGGCCCAGTCAACACGCATAGCATTTCAGAGTCGAGCGCTGTGTTCCCTTTTTAGGCAGCTCTAAGGCAGCCTTGCGTGTAATCGCGCTGCTAAGTCCATTTAATCAACTTAATTTTGTACAAATTCTCAGATATTTCACTTTTCTCTTCATTTTTTGTATTTACTTCTCTTTTTTTTTCTTTTTTGTCCGGGTGACGCAAGCGCCGTGGGCTGACAGCGCATTAAATAAAATTTGTTTGGCGGAAGGCGGGGCGGCCGGGTTGTGCGGGCCAGGTATGACAGCTACAGATTTCAATCGTTGTTGAAATACAGTTTTCGGCACTTCAAACATTTTACATAATTTGCTTTTGAATACATTTTGATAAATGTGCGCACCTTTGTCTGCATGTGTATATGTGTGTGTGTGTGTGTGTGCGTGCGTGTGTGTTTGTGTTGTTCAGCTTACCATTTGAATGTTGCATACATTTTGGGTTGTTGCTGAGGCGCTTATGGCGTATACACAATATTTGCTTACATTTATACACGCTAACAATAAAATGTTAATTTCATATAATAATAATATAAAATAATAATTAGAAATGTAAGTGGGCTATAAGTTCACTTTGCTGTAATTGCAAATTATATTAAAATTAATTTCGAGTTTATAAGTGAATACTATACGTAATATTTGTTTTCAATTTGCTGGGCCAACAATTTTACACTCAAATAATTGAAATTGCAATGCCCTGTAATTATGCAAAAATCCGATTACAATTAGAAATCGAATTGGAAATTTTACACAATTTCTCAAATTGGAAAAATAATTGAAATGCCAGTGTAATGATCGATTTAACTATTTAATTGACAAAATTAAATACTCTTTATTTCAGATGTGACAAGGCTTTCAAATGTACAAACACATTAGCTTAATAATTGATAAACCGAATACCGTTTTAGTAAACACAATTACTTCAAATTTGAGTTATTGAATTCCCGAAATAAAGTATCAAATGTGCAGCTCTTATATTTATTGAATTTAAGATGAAACCTGAGTGCTTTGACCCAAATATATATAAATAAATGTGAAATTGACAGGCCGGCTCTAATGCTGAAATTCGAGCTCATATCGTTTCGGGTCATTTTCACTTCAAAGTGCTGCCAATTTGTTCGAAATAACTCAACACAGTTGCCACTTGCAACACTCTATCGATTATCGACACTGTTATCAGTCACTTTAGTGCTTACCCCCTGTCACCAGCCAACCAATTTGGCCCACACCCACACACACACACTCACACAGATGTACACACGGCCTTTGGCAGGACTACAACTGAAATACAACTGGGTTGCCATTTAGCTCAATTGGGCATTTGTTACGTGACACTGGACCATATACGCCCTTAGACCATAAAAATGGTTAATAGGTAGCTAGAGTCAGTGTGCTGTACGTATAGCTAGGTCAGCTTGTGGCTTGACAGGAGTAAGTTAAGTGTTCATACTCTAGACAAAAATAAATTACTTATACGTAGTGTTGTACGATGTTTGCAATATTCTTTTATATAAATAACCTTAATTTGCTATAGGCAATAATTTCTCATAATTATAATTCTTCTCTTCTTTAAAGGGTATTCCTAAGCATATCAATCTGAATTTTCTTCTCTGCTTTTTTTTTGCTGGCTTGTTTTTTCATTATTTCTCTCTTCGGTTCTGGCAGCTTGCCGACAAATGCTTCTTACATGTGTGTATTTTTTATATCCCAACCGTATCAGAACGTTTCCATTGATTTATGATTCAATAGTTGTTAGCGCTTCATGGACAATGCTGACAATCGCAGACATTTTCATAAGCGCATTTTTCTAAATTGCTAAACAGTTTTTTTTCTTTTTGTTCTCTATCTTCTTTTTTCAACTTTTAACAATCATTTGACAAGAAATCGTTGCTGCGAATGTTTCATAAACGTCGCATTAGTGTCACAAAAAAAGAAGCAAATTCCAAAATAATAAAAAAAAAGCTCCCAAGTGCTCATAAAACTGCAGACTTTACTGCTAGCGATACGATACGATAGAAACAGCAGCAGCAGCAGCAGCAACGGTAATTTCGCTGCAATCGTCAGCTCATTTTTTCTCTCTTTAGCTCGTTTTTTTTTTTTCATGAATAGCAGCGCGCATCGCTATTTGAATATAAAATCCGCTTAGCTGCAGGGTGAAGTAGCCGAAAAGCAAGGAACACAAAAAAAATAAAAATCTGTCAGCATGCTGAAAGCAGTATACGACTGGACGATACCCTGAGCAGCCAGGGTCATTCAAGGTTAATATCGAGTATCGAGTATCGAATGTAGCAAAATGAGGGAGGAAACGCGGTTACACTAATTGATTGTGTGGCATGGTCTATATGTAGTACAGTAGTATGCGGTGGGTTTGATATCAACCCACAAATATATTATATATATGTATATCGGCTGCTAGCTCTACAATATATAACACACCCTGCTAACACACACAAATAGTTTAAGGTATATAATAACACACATACGCCATGGCTGCCGTAGCTGTAGCGGGCGATGCGCTGCTTGTCCTTGGCATCGCCGCCATTGGGTCTGGCAGCCGGCGCAGCTCATAAAGTGGCATTGTAACATGGCTGGGGCTAGGCAACGAGCGAGCGTAAAATCATCATTTATCAGCAAGCACCCAGCAGCCAGGAGCAGCTACTAGCAGCAGCTAGTAGTTGGCGCCGGAAGATCACTTTGTCATTGTCAAGCCGTTTTAGAGAGTGTGTGACTCCAGCTACGACACACTGCACGCCTCTAACACACACACACACACACATACACACACACTTGATATCCAGCCAAGTGGCAGTTCCTGAGCTGCTTTAGTTTTTCTCTAACCAAAACTATTGCTCAAATCATGCACAGATACCAGTTACAAATACGAATGCTTGCAGAGACATGCACGTATTTGCATGCTACGCGCTTCCCTTGCTTCCGGCTCAACAAATGTTTGCTGTTGTTGCTATTGTTATTGTTATTGCTTTTTATCATTTGCTATTTGATATTTTTCACAATGTTTCACTCGGTTTCACATCCGTTTCCGCGCATTTTACACGTTTGCTCAACTCGCTCGCTTGACTAACAAATAAGCATTGCACATGGACATGTACATATGGTTCATATTCATTTTTTATCCCATTTTTTGTTTTTTTAATTCGTCACAGTCTGTTAAGCTGTGCATCCAGTTGACACTTTGAAGCACAGTTTGCGACACTCGACAGCTGCTGCACAACTTGTTACCCTTTCCCTTTCTAACCCCCAATGCCAAATCAGAGATTAGTCATACATGACATCCAAATCTGAGTTTAACCAAAGCTCGAATCAATTAATTTTGAATTATTCTAGTTCTATGGTATGTGGTAATTAATAATATGCTAAGCTATAGATCTGAATTGCTCTAATTACTTAATTACAAACTGCTGTGATAACATTCTCCAATTATTTGTTTTATCAACTTAGCTTAATGTAAATTCCTCATATAAGCTCAATCAAATTGCCGTCAAAGTTAGTGCTAAAAACTGCCCTTAATAAACGCCCTTGTTAGTGTTACATGAGCCAACAATGAGCTCAAATATTATAAAGTGGAGTTTCACGAGTATTACTACGGATTACGAGAGTTGTTCGAAGTTTTTGGGTGTTTCGTAGCTAGGTTCCTATGAAATTTAATATGTGTATTTAAAAGTTAATTTGCTCTGTTGCCTTTTGTTCGATAAGCTGCGAAATACTTGTGCAACTTTCCGAACTTAAAGCTAATTGATTCAAGAAACTTTGAATATTTTGCAGTATACTGTGTTAGTTAGCGGAGTGCAAAAGTTGGCTGCAAGCTGTAAAAGTTTCGCAAAACTTACGACAATACAGAATGGTGTATAAATTTGTTAAAAGAGCCAAATAGATCAATAAGAAAGTCGGTTGGGATTACATTTATAAGGTTGCCTTTTATTTGATGCTTTAATTTCTGCTCAGTTTTCATATTTAGTTTTAGATTTAGATATTCTCTTGTTTTGTATTTTTTTATGTTTTTTTTTTTTTTTTTTTTTTTTTTTTTTTTGCACTCGCAGCTGTGGGAAGCAGAATTCAAATGCAATTTTACAGTTTTGTAAGCTTCACTTGAAAGTATTTGAAATAGTTTTGTTTATTTATTTCTGTTTTCTTTAATATTATCTCTTGTTTACGGAACTTTAGCTCTGTGATGCATAGCATTAGATGCGCTTAGTTTGTCATGCTCCTTTCATTCCATTTAGGATTTGGATTTGTCTGTGTCTGTGTGGGGGGAATTAGTTTTGTTTTTTTTTTTTTTTTTTTTTTGTATTTTTGTGTTAGTTGGTATTTTGTTATTTTTGTATTTCAACATACAGTACACATACGTAACTCGGTTTTATGTTTGAATATCATGTGCTTAACGCAGATATATCGTACATACAATAAAAACACGCACACATAATAGACTTAGCCAGACTAGATATTTGTAAATGTATATAATGTATATATATATATATTTATTTATATATTCATATAGTATCTATATGTGTAGTTAGTACTCGTATAAACTAGCAGTAACTAGTTAGTATTATTTAGTAATTTATATTATAATTTAATGCAGTTGATCTAAACATAAAATTGTAATGCTTAATGTTTGGTATCACAGAGAGGCGTGACTTTTATACAAATACACAAAATGATAAGATAAAACAATTTTTTATATAATTATTGCAGAAAGTATTTAATAAATACATTTAAATGTAACTTAGTATTGAGCTTTAGCTATACGAGTATAGTAAATATACGTTCTGAGACAGAGCTGCACACAGACATAGATAGATCTGTATCTGCTTGATTTCTGATATATGTAGAATTTTCCTATTTACAGTTGCACAGTTTATAGACACCATTTTGTCATGTTTGACTTCATTTATATTGTATATATATATATATGTATGTGTTTGTATAGTTATCGTATATTAAGTATAATTTAGATGACACAATATCTTAAGTGTTTATTTAATTTTAATTTTTGGCTCCGTTTGAGTATCGCAAATATACTACGCTCGCTGTGGGCTCAATAGATTCGATATCGATTGTGATTGTAATCGGTTCGCTTGTCTTGGAACTAATAAACATAAGAAGGAACCGTGTGAAAACCTGTTCTGGATTAACAGTGGTACAACCATCTTGTGATGTGAGTTTTCAGTGTCTGTGTGCTACAAAACTATCGATATTCGATAGACTAAGCAATCGAAAGTTAAGAAAAAGAAACCTAGAAGAATGTATAGACATACTTATCGATTGTTTTGCAACAGTATTCTGTGTGAGTGTGTGTGTGCGAGTTGTGCTTGAGTTGTCTTTGGGTGGGTACTTGTGTATATATGTTTGTGTGTGTGTGTGTGTGTGTGTGTAGAGTGGTTGCTGTTTTTAGACCACTTCATTGCTTAGTGTTACATTTAAAAATTACAACGTTCAGTTACATTTAGAGGAGTCATCTACAATTATCGTTTATCAATTATCGTTTATCATATATCGTAATTATGGTTTGCGTTATGCAACACTACTACATACAAAAAATACTCATAGGTAAACAGTTACATAGTACATATAGGTCGGTGTGTCTGTGTGAGTGTGGGTGAGGGTGATGCTGCTGTAGCTCGCATTCCTCTGCCAAGCAGTAGACACTATTTTCAGTTTTGGCTTATTCGTGTAGAGTACAACACCTATAGATATTTAGAGAGCCAAGTATCCAGGGATCCGTTGGCTTCACAGGAAGCTCTCACGTGCACCATGCCGCTCATCGCCCAGCATGACGCGCTGCGACGGCGGCTCGCCGTACTGATCCTGGTAGTAGTTCTCGCGCATCATGGTGTTCAGGCTGGAGCACCGGAAGTAGAGTATCTCCTGGAAGGGCTTGCGAAAGTCGCGATTTAGCGTGGCGTAGATAATCGGATTTAGCAGAGAGTTGGCATAGCCTAGCCACAGGAAGAGCGAGGAGAGTGAAGGTGGCACATGCATCGTCTCAAAGGGTCGGATCAGTGCCAGTATGAAGAAGGGCAGCCAGCAGACGGTAAAGGCGGACATGATGATGCCCAGCGTAGTAGATGCCTTCTTCTCCTTGGCCAGCTGGAAGCGCAGTTTCTTGTGATGCGGAGATCCCAGCAGTCCCGTTGACCCGCTGACGCCACCGCCGCTGCCATGATGACCATGCGTTATGCCCACGCCGCCTCCTCCACCACCGCATCCGCCTCCGCTGGTGCTCAGTCCGCCGCAGGTGGAGTAGGTGAGCGAGGTGTTGCCTATGCTGCTGTGCCGGTGTCCGTGGCCAGCGCCGTTGCCGCTGCCCAGCTCAGTGTGCGGCAGGGCGGGAGCTGTCGTCGTCTGTGGCGAGCCGGTGCCGTTCATCGCCTGCTGTAGATGCGTCTGGGCGCGCTTCTCCTCCAGCACAATGCGCCGTGCTGCCTTGAAGATCTGGTAGTACACGAACAGCATGACGGAGAGGGGTATGTAGAAGGAGCCGAGCGTCGCATAGATCTGGTAGGCAAAGTTCTGGCACACTGTGCATATGGGCTGGCCATCCTCGTCCTCGTGCTCGTTACCCAGTATCAGCAGCGGCGGCAGCGAGATGCAGGCGGCAGCCAGCCAAACGATGCCCACGCAGAGCATCATGCGGCGCGGAGTGCGCTTGACACCGTACTCCAGGGGCTTGGTAATGGCCAGATAGCGGTCAACGGAGATGGCGCACAGATTCAGTATGGAGGCGGTGCAGCAGAGCACGTCGAACGACACCCAAATGTCGCAGAGCAGCGTGCCAAAGCTCCAGCGCTCAAGCACCTCGTACAGCAGAGCCATCGGCATGACGAGCAGGGCCACGCAGAGATCGGATAGAGCCAGTGAGACGAGCAGGTAATTGCAGGGCCGTCGCAGCTTGCGCACCATGCAAACGGCGATGCAGACGAGCACATTGCCCACCACAGTGCCCAGGATGACAATCAGCAGGATGATGCTCACTATTACCGATTGCAGCGGCGGCAGCTCGAACTCCTCCTCGCCGGGTGGCCAGCTCGTCCAGCAGCAGCGGCGTGTCGGACATGGACACCAGCGTGCTGCTGCTGCCATTCGGAGTGCTGCTCGTGATGCCCGGATAGCTGACAATGGCAATGGGGCTGCTGTTCACAGAGCTCGCCGCAGATGCAATGGCGCCCAGGAAGGCGCTGCTGCTGTTGAAATCATCGCTCAGTGTGCCGCTCTCCGGGCTCCTTGTGGCCGGCTGTTCCGTCGACGTTGCTGCTGCCGTGGCGTAGGCTATGCAGCTGCTCAGGCAGAGTATGAGCAGCGTCAGTGTGGCTGTGGAGATCAGTTTGTTGTTGTTGTTGTTGTTGTGGGTGTAATTGCTGTTGTTGTGCTGTTGAAGTTGCTGATGGCGTCGTTGGCGGACTGCTGCTGTTGCAACGCAATGCTGCCCAGGTGAAGCCATCAAATTATGAATTTCTTTTGTGCTTGCACTTTCTCTTTGTGCTTTGCAAATAAGAATTTGCCTCGTACAACGTGTCGTATGAGCAATTTACCTTAATTGCTATTACCGTTGTCACTGTCGTTGTTCTTGCTGCTCTCGTAGTTGCTGGCACACCGGCAATCAACAGCGTCGGCGTCAACAGCAGTGACGCTCATTAAACGGCCTTTGATTAAGTTCATCATCATCATCATCATCATCAGCATTGTGTGCGCTGTCTGGTCCATGGCTTGACAAACGCGTCAAAAATCGAGCCTTGGCCGCAGCAATATCATTAGCGTGATGCTCATCACTAGCATCGTCATTATCATGGTCATGGGCATGATCATTATCATGGTCAATGGGCCTGTGCCCTTAATTCGTGACAATGCGACGATGCTTCATCGCCATCGTGCAATATTTCTGTCATTAATCATAATTTCAATAAAAATAAAGTCGTCTTATTAGTTCTGTCTGCCTCGCAGTTGAGCTTCCAGGCAGACCCAGACCCGGACCCTGACCCGCAGCCGAAGCCGTAGCCGAAGCCGGAGACGACTCAGCCAAGGCTTATTCCGTGTACGCCGGCCCTGGGCGTTGCTTTTGTGATGCTTGATTACTAATTTGATGTGCGCTTGGCCGTCCGTCCGTCCATCCCTGCCAGCCTACGGGCTAATGTGGCGTATGCTTAATAAAACGCTATTTGCGGTCAGCTTAATAAATGTTTTGTGCTCACGGCTGTTTGCCGTAATTGTTGATGCCGCTGCCGCTGCCGTTGCCGCCGTACTTAAAGACTCCGCCGTATTATTATTGTGTCAGGCTTTAAATCCATATATAGATAAGTAGCTGAATGTTCTGTTCAGGGTGTTTGCTGTGCTCTGATTGTCGCGCTGCTGCAAAGAGAAGAAAAAGAAAGCCAACAATTGTAATTGAACGAACTTGATTGAATTAACTGAAGATGCGTTGCATAATTGAATATAATATTAAAGGTTTCTCTTAAATTTAATTATACCTAATAGTACTTAAGCATTCACATACTATACATCAGATTATGCTCGTAAATTTTGTTTCAAATACAGCCCCAAGAATATTTTTTATTTATTCACTTTCTACGTTCCGTCCAGACATTTGAACTGCGAATGTTTTCTCAGACTTCTTTGTTTCGCACACATAGACCCATCCCGGGCTTCGGCTCTGCTCTGCGCACATGTGAAGCTCTTGATGGCAGCAGTTGTTACAGTTTTTGAAGAAATTTTAAAACAATAAAATACAAACTTGTCCGTCCCTCGGGCATCCAGAGGCCGCCGGCCAAACGCAGATGTGTTTTTTCTCGGTATCAACAACATCATCATTAGCATCCCAAGCAACATCAGCATCAGCATCATCGCCTTCTCTTGCTGTGACGCATATAAAACAAGTGAAGCAGAAGGCAGCGACCGCAGTTGCCTTCTGCGTTCTTTTGCATTAATTTTCATACTGCCTCCCGTTATTGAATTGTTGTATTGCTGTCACGCCCCCAAGCCCCCAGCCCCCACACGCATCACTTGATTGTGCGTAGCAAATAAACAAAGAGCAGCTCGTGGCCAGTTTACAGCTTCCGTTTTGGTATTTATTCTTTGGCGAAAGTTTTTTCGCGAGTAAATTTATAAATTTATACGTTTAGGTCTTAATTGAATTCCCCGCACATCATCTGCGCAAAGATTGTGGCCTCACATGTCTCGGCGACAAAATTTATTGAAGTCAGCCAAGAATGGCAATCGAGCCCATATATACTCAAAAGCGCGTCTAGACGGCCAGACGTTGCCACAGCTGCAGCTGGGCTCAGCTAGGAGCTCAGCTTTCCCCAGCTGCTGCCGTGTCCATTCACCTGAGCATGCCCTTTGAAGCGTGCTGGCACGAATATTAAATTCTCACTAGTTGGAACATTAAAGCACAAGTTATGCGGCATTCACAGATCAAACAGCGTGCGAGGTGTGGGAAGAGCTCGCAAATTTTAATTAAACTTTGTAAATATTTGTTTAAACGAAATGTTGAATTTACCGTGGCTAAAAATAACTCTGTCGAGCCCGCGCCATTTAAGCTTTTGGGAAATTCAACTCGAAAACGTGAAATTAAAACAAAATGAATTAATTAAGAATAATAATAACATTTAAGTTAAACACTTTGTTGCGACTAAATGTTGGTGTTCAAAATGTTATTTATATAGGTAGATATACATATATATGAGGATATACATATATGCTATATATATAAATATATACACACAATGTTATGCATTCAATTGTTGCTTCTATAACTACAATTCGATTAGTCTACGGAATTTGCATTTGATGCCCTGCAGCTATAAATTCATATTGGCCTAAAATGCAGCATCCAAATGCTTCTTTCTGCCACTCAATAATATTGAAAAATAAAAATATATACGAGTATATATAATATATATCTGTTTTTAATTTGTCATCTCTGAATATCGCGCATATATTAAGATATATTTTTATTTTATATTTTATTTAGATATATAATATATGCATTAAAACTTTTGTCAGCTCTCGGTTTAAAAATATAAAAATTAAAAAAAAATATATTTATAGTAAATGAATAAGTAATATATATATATATAAATCAATTCAGAAATGGTTTAAGTTAATCATGTCATGATTTCGTGAGGACTATCCGTCTATTTATATATCTCTCTGCAGTTCTGCCTAAATTTTAGATCTCAGCATTTGGAAAAATTAATTGCGCTTGTCTTTCAAAATTTATCGGAATTGATAACTATTTTAATAATTAATATCTACTTTATGTTATTGAGGTCTATTGGTTGTGTAATTCTCGATCTTTTGCATTAGGTTATGATGAAATAGATCTATAGAACTAGATGCCTAACCAACTCATTTAATCACAGCAGAACTTTGACTTCTCTTCCACATAGTTTGACACTATCGAATATCCCACTTACTTTTATTTCAAATACAGAGTATTTTCTAGTCAGGCAATGCCAATCGAAAACTTCTGCACTAGTTTTTCATCAAAAATATCAAAATTGCAGCTACGTCATGAGCAGAGAACTGTTTTCGTGCTTTGATGTGATAATAAACTGTGCGTAAATAAATCGATTTACTCTTTACAGCCAGAGCCGTAATTATTTTGTGCTGTTTATTATTATTATTTTTCAATGAATTTTTCATAGGCGAGATTATTTCAGCAGCATGTTTGGCGAGGCGAATTGAATTTTCAGCCACATATCTGTTTGCATAGGTGATTGAGCTTGTGTGCGTGTGTGTGTGTGTGTGTGTGAATGCGGGTATGAAACTATTTTGCATGTGAAATGCGCTGGACTAATTTTTGGTTGATTATGCTAATCAGCTGGCAAATGGCCCAGAGGACGCCAGGGCTGCAGCGGGGTGAGGCGGGACGAAACAAAAGTGACAGCGGCTAGTCGACGCAAATGGCGCAATTATTTGGTCAGCAAACAAACAAACAAAGTGTAAGCCGCTTTAAGCATTTGCGGACAGCTCGTAAGTCCTGTCCCAAATGTTGATTCACATTTTCGTATCTGCTCGACTTTGCTCTGACAGCCGCATAAATAATTGAATTTAATTATGTCTCTCGCTCTGAGTGTGCCGAAAAGCCAGGCATCTACCCAATTATTGCCAACTGCCAACGATTATATCATCTTTCAGCCTTGCGGCCTCCCTCCGCATAGTCTGTTATTCATATTAAAAAGCTTCTAAGCCGCTGGGGCGGTTCATAAATAATTTGCTGCCAACGCGTCGTATGAGCAATTATTATTTTTATTTTATTTTTGTATTATTTGATTCTGGTACCTGCGCGAAATTCGGCTTTGCGACCACGCCTCGGGCCATTTACCATAAGTTTTATACTAGTTGACATTTCGGGCGGTAGAACCTCAGCTCCGCTCTGCCGAACTTTTCAAATATTTAGCATTTTCGCTGGTTTTGGCTCTGGAAACCAAACCAGCGACGACGTGGCAGCGTCTTGGGGCTTACCGCAGTCTCTTCGAAAGTTTTGCGTGTCTGTCTGTCTGCCTGCCTGCTTTACGGCCGGAAAACACGCAGTACGCTGCAGTAATGTGGGAGATAGAGAGCGAGCGAGAGAGAGACAGATAGAAGCCGAATTGGCAGGGATATAAATGTTACTAAATAAGTACAGTACGAGTTCCATAGTTTCGCCTGTTTGTTTGCCAAAGTGCAGAGGAAATGCAATAGTTTTGTTATTGGTTAGCTAACAATTTATTGCAGCCAAGCGCAAAAAGTGGGCTTAAACTTGGACTTTGATTAAGCAAGGACGAAGCTGGCCCAGTAACTTTTACACGTATTATTTTAAGCTTGTGCAACGTGAGTTTATAAAGTAATATTCGATAAATCTATAAATTTTTAGCGAATGAGAATGCTGCAAACAAGTTCTACTCTTCGATCAGTTTTGAAAAATAAGAAATATCGTAGCCAATGAAGTCTTACTAAGGTGAGATACTTGCTAACTGAAAACTTGAAGTAAAAATAATATATATTGAAACAAATAATATTTTCCTTTAGCCACAAGACTAGTTTACAAATGTTTTGTAGTATAAAGAAAAGAGAATCGGAATTGAGATTTCTCTATAAAATTATTTTGTAGGGAATGTAAGCATGTTTATCATAAGAAAAATGTTCCACATTAATAGCAGCTCATCAAAAAACACTCTCATTCGATTAACAAATTATCTGTTTATCCGCTATGATCAGCTAATTTCAGTTCTTGGCATTACGCATTATTGACTTCGTCAATTGCCATTATTATCATTATGGGGTATAATTTTTTTATTGCGTCTGCTGATTCGGGCTATTTTGCTTATATTATTATTAGCTGCACTTAAAGCTGGCTGGCTAAACGAGCTGAGCTGAGCTGAGCGCAGCGCAGCTGCACTGGATGCCCGCCCATTAACTGCGCTGAAAATCAACGGGCGTAAACTTAATTCTTGCCCGATATGCGAGGCAAAACAAAAAAAGTCTGCAGCCATTGCAGCTGCAAAATAAACCACAAAAGGCATGGCCAACACAAGAAGAAGAAGCAGATGAAGAAGAGCTATGCAGTTTCATTGGTTACGTTTGGCTTGGCTTGGCTTGGCTCGGTGGGTTTATGTGGGCTGGCTTCATGGTCTGCAGCGCACTTGGGTCACCCTCCTTTTGAGGCATGCCACGATAGAACCGCCCCACATCAGGGCGCATTAAGTTGCTTTTTGTTGTTCGGTTGTAAAAAGCTTTTTAAATCCGCGCGGATCTGTGGCTGCAGTGCAAAATGCATGAAATAAGTGAGTGCAGCTTAGAGATGGCAGCAGATAGTGGAAGCTGTACTGAAGGATGCTTTAGCTCGGCTACAAACGGGTCAATTAGAGTGTCGGACTAGGCACGCCCAGCGGACAGACAGCAAAGCCCGTTAAAGTCGCAAATCTCGGCTTACACACGGCGTATACGCAACATTACCTCTGCCCTTGAGCGGGTTTCAATTATTGAGTCATCAAATTTGATTTCTTAACATGTCTGGCAAGGCTTTTTTTCAATTTTATTTGTATTTGTATTTGTTTTCTTTTTTCCAGCTTGTTACTTATTTATGTAATTCGTTATCCTTGCCAGCATTCCTGTCATTTGCCATTCACCAAGTGCCTGATGTAATTTCAATCTGACACGTCAAACATGCATGCCGGGACTGATTGGCATATGGTCGGGGCGCCCGAGAGCACCGGAGAGCAATGGAGCTCGGAGGGTACACGCAAAATTGCTGTAAATGGATGCGAGTTAAAAAGCCAGCAATTTTAAATTGCCGCCGTCGACGTTGGCGCCCTTTTCACTCTGTCTCACTGTGTACACATACACACACCTACACACACACACACACACACACACACACACACATACAATGCATAGTATATGCGCGTATATATTTTAAAATATTTTCTTTTTTTTATTTCATTTATTGAGGGCGTGTTGCGCACTTGATGTTTATGTGTCAAGCAGATGCTGGTTTATTTTGTTTTGTTGCTTGGCTTTGCTTGCCTGTAAATAATGAATGCGTTTATTTTGAATCACATATTAATGCCGAGCGCACTTACACCAGTCAGCGAAGCGCACGATGCGACGAGTTAAGCGACAAAGTAATAGGTATTCATAGTATTCCTAGATAAGCTAACGGTTAAATTGAGACTGCAAAGTTTAAACTTTATATAAAAGTTGAATTAGTATATTTATTACTTTGGGTTGAAATTTTGTAGAGCAGTGTAGCACGAATACCGGCATTAAATGCCTACACAGTGACATATGCGAGCATTTTGTGCGTGTGTGTGCGTGGGTGTGTGTGTGTGTGTGTGTTTGGGTCTGTGTGTTGAGTTTTGTGTGTGCATAATAAAATTCCGTGCACAAAACATGTGTAGAGAGGATGGCTAACGGTGAAAACATTTGGCAACGGGAAAATTGCTTATCTTTACTGTTATCTTTGTTGCTGTGTTTGTTTCTTGGTTGACATTTTCATTGGTGTTTCACGTTTCATGTTTCATGTTTGATAATGCTATGCATACATACAATTGACTTGCCGTGCGTGGGCGTGTAGGCGTGTGTGAGTGATATGATTTGCATATGTATGTGTGCGGTGCGTGTGCGTGTGTATCGTAATAAAACATTAAATTTTACATAAATTGCGGGTACAGTTTGGTAGCTTCCTCTGCCAACAGCAGCAGCAAAAGAAAAGGAAAAAAAAATTGGTATTTATGTATACACATTTGGGTTTCCTTTTGTCAGGATAAGAGCAGCAGGAGGGAGGGGGCAGCAAAGCTGACATTCGATGCCAACATGTTTAGCATGTTGTTGTTTTATGTGATTATTTATGGCGCCGACTTATGGAAAACGCCTAAAAGAATATCGCGCCTATGATGATTTTGTTGCTGTTGTCCTTTTATAGGAAATTTATGCCCGAGACCGAAGGCCAAAATGCTAAAATACCAAAAGCCAAGACCATATACATATATATACATAAATTTGACTATCAAGGTTATTTATTTGATTTTAAGTTATTTGTCTGGCATCCTGCTGTGACATCATCGCAGCAAATTCATTCAGGCTTCAATTCTATTGTATACAAAAGTCTAACAATGCAAGCTGTTTGCTATCAATTAACTGATGAACGATGCAAAGCGATTTATATTGAATAATGTGCTGTCGAAATTGGTAACATATCTGTATGTGCATCATTGTGGCAATCCTTCACATAGCGATTGTATTTGTGGCATGCTCGACAGAGTCTCGACAGGAATTTCACTTTAAGCAGGGCTGCTTCAAGCTTTGTATAGATATATGTATGTATATATACTATATAATATAATGCAATATCTGCTGCTGCTGCTGCTGCTGCTGCTTTCGTTGCTGCACAAATTGTGCAATAGTGCATTCTTTTTCTTTTGCTGCCAACAATTTTTCACTCAATAAACTTTTGTGAATTTTGTTGCAAGAGAGAAATGATGTGGTTCAGTGTAAGTGCAGCAAAATGTTGGCCATGATCTCCGAGCAAGTCATAAAATCTCTTTATGCGATTGCCAAATAAAATTTCGCAGCGCTAATTGAATTGCTTGGCTCTTGTCGAAATCCGGATAAACTGAAAGCACTTCATAAGTTCGATTGTGAAATCACTTTATGAAAATCAAACAGACGAGTTAAGTAAGAGCGAAAATACAGTTAAGATTACTGTACATACTAATATATATATATAACATTTTAAATTTTCTGGTTACTGTTGAATTTTGTCTGAAGGATATTTTTGTATAAAAGATGCGTGAAATGCCTTAACTCACCTGTCTCTGATTCCTCTTCCTGTAGGCTGCTTCAATGTAGAGATAACTGAAATAAAAGAGTAAATAATGTAATTAAAGCAGTAAAGAATACACACAAACACACACACACACACACACCCACACGCACACTTTGTCAATAATAAACACACGTGCTTACTTAGAATAAAATGTTGCGTAAGGCCTCGCAATCACTCCTTAGCTCCATCTCTCTCCTCTCTCTCTCTCTCTGCCTTCAATATACTTGAGTAATGGGCAGGCAGCAAGAAATTTGTTTTTGTTATGTAAACATAATATGTTGCCTGCTGTATGTATGTATGTATGTGTGTGTGAATCTCTGTGTGTAGTCGCAGGAATACTCTGTAGACGGCATCAATCATACGCCATGCTGTGCAGCGCTGAAGTGTGGCTAAAATGCGGAAGCCCACACACGCGCATAAGTTGCAAAATTGAAAATTTATCGACTAGAACGTTCAGACAGAGGGAGATAGAGAGAGAGAGAGATAGAGGGAGACATATATGCTTGCATGCACGCAGCATGTGCAGCCACAACATGAGCAGCGCTAACAAGAAATTGTCAGCAAGAAATTCACTTGGAACAACATCAGACCGCCATGTCATCGCCCACTGTGGCACACATCCTCTGGCTTCAGCCAGCCAGCAAGTTGAGCTGTTGCATGCGTTTCATCAACGTCACGCTTAGCCGCATGCGAGACTTGGTAGGCGCAGGATATGCGTATAGAGACAGTTGCTGCTGGCAGCTGCAGCTGCTCCAAGGCGTGGCACCCTTGTGGAACGTTGCACAAATAACAAAAATGCAACTGCGGAAGAAGCACTAACAACAACAGCAACAACAAGAAAAGCAACTACAATGACTGACAACTGCAGAACCAACATCTGCTTCTCGGTCGCATTACAAACGCCCCAATGAACAATCTCGCTGTTTACGCTTGATTGTTAACAGGACAGAGGGACAGAGGGACAGACATTACAACAGTTGATTATCTCATCGTAATGGCATCCGTTTGGAACAACATTGTTAGCCGCTAATCGACGATTTACATATGTCTGTACTAAGCAAACAATTTATATAAACCATTAATGTGGCAAATGCAATACGACTATGACATACCCATTGCTTATAGCTGTTGAATAGATGATATCAATAAACGGAATATGGAGTTGATGTGGAGAGGCAAAACAGCTTTTAGCCACTTGGGCGCTAAATTCCCGTTAAGTATGAAGTATTTATGCAGCTAATTGCAAAAAAAATATCTGCTCAGCGCTGCGAAAGAAATGCATAAATTATAATCCTAATGGAGTCTCTGTGAGGCGAGCATTAAAATGCAAAGAGCCGAAGCCGCAGCAAAGTTGATGGCAAACCCACTGAAAATGGAGTGAAATACTATATTATGCGGGCGTTAAATTAGAAAATGGGAATAGAATGCTGAAAAGCAAACACATGCAGTCTAAGCACCACGTCGCGCCCACTCCTGTGGCAGGATGTGTAACAGACCCAGACACGGGATAAGGATAATCAAGCTCTGTCAACAGCGCGAGCGTGGCATGGGGTGGGGTGGGGTGCGAGGTGCGAGGTGTGAGTGGCCAACTACTCGACAGTTTTTAATTGAGTTTACGCTTCGTGTGAGGCAGCATGCAGTTGCATGCAACATGAGCGAGCGTTATGAAAGAGGCAAACAGCGACTGCTACGGCTGCTGCCTGGATTCGCTTATTACTCGCATAATACTTGTGCGTACTCGCACATGAGCTCAGCTGAAAGTGACTCGCTTTGCGGTTGCTGCTCGACTCGTCTCAACCGCGACAACGAGCACCATTATCATTACCGTGCTGCTGCTGCTGCTGCTGCTGCTGTTGATGATGATGTTGCTTAAGAATGTGCAGCAGCATGACACAAAAATTTTAATTAACTTAATTAAGTGCATCCTGCGGTTTTTCGGTCAACTTCTTGCCACTGATGACAGCCGCACCAACTGTCAGTTGAGAGCCCACCGCACACAACCTACAGCACACCACAGTCTTGCGGCATTGTCTCTGTGCAACTGCAAATTGCAATACAGAGCTAGCTCTGCCTCGCCGCAGCCTGATGGATATGCCATTCAATTGAATCGCTCCAGCCGCAGCTGCTGCGCTCCACTCAATGGGAGACAGCTGTTGCGTCGTCAGTTTTGTTTACACTTAAATGGAAAAGCAATAAGGACGACTCCCACACACCCACACAGTTTATTATAATGGGCACAGATCTGACGCTAAAGAGCAGCACGGCAGAGTCGTGGCTGCCACAGCAATTGCCACAGCTAAAAGTCAACATTAAATATTTATGACGCTGCACAAAAAAAAAATGCAATCAAAAACGTGAGAAAAGTTTCTATTGCATAGTTATGCGCACTCCGAACGGATACAAAGCGGGGGGCGAAAAAAATGCGACTGAAAAATAACAAACAGAGTAAAATTCTTCAGCGAATAAAGAAATACACTCGCTATATTTATTTTAGAAACTTTAGTTTTAGAAACTTTAGTTTTATGCTTATATTGACTTGGATATTTATAATGTAAGAAGCAAATATGATGCATGGGAAATGTGTTAACGCATATGAAGTGGAATATGGATTGAGTTAAACTGGCTTTAATTATATTTTATCCATACAAATGCGCTATAGAGTTTACGACAAAAGCTTTTCTTTTTTTTTAAAAAAGGGTATTTTTTTTTTTTTTTTTTTGTTTTTTTCTTCTGGAATAAAAAAAAAAAATAAATAAATAAAATAAAAAAAATATTTTTTTGTTTTTTTTTTTTTTTTTTTTTTTTTTTATATTATTTTATAGGATCTTTTATTATATTAATATTATTTTTTTTTATTATTATTATTATTTTTTATTTTTTGTCAATTAATGAACAGAAAGTTTTCTGTAATGATTATTATTATTATTACAAGGAGATATAACAATTCATGTTGAGCTCAGATCAGAGAGTTAAGTCCTTCACTTGGAAGTCAAGTGTGAGCTACAGAGATATCTGTTGAACTCATCATCCCGATCTCTGCTGAGCTCACAGTGATTTATGGTAAACACTTGCTGAGTTGCTCAACACTGGAGGGCGATACTTAGAGAGGCTAAAAGAACCAGACGAATGAGCTATACGGATACGTATTACTATGTACTTGCACATACATACATATATCAATTAATTTACATGAATGAACATACAATATATAAATATAAATAAATATACATATAATGTATAGCACAACTAAATTCGAGTATAGCTAACAAACCCTTTTGCGGTACTTCATTACAGCAGTGTATTAAATAACTAGCTCACTCTATGGAATGTAATAAATTTTGGAGGGAGCGTAGCCCATAACGACGAGTTAAGTTCTTTTTAAGGTGAGGCAAAAACTGTATTGCTCTGAATAGCCAGCTGCACACCAATAAAGGAGCAGAATGGTATTCAATTTAGGTAATTTATGAGCAGCCATTGTTTGGCTGCTAAGGCTCCAAAGTGGCACCGACTGCACAATGGCCATATTTATTATCGTTTTATTTGGCCAATTCAAAGCGAAGCGCTATTTATACCATATACATTATAAAATTCAGATGTCAACAATGCCCGCGCGCTCTGCTGCTAAGCCAGAAAACAGCTGCGCCAGCTCCAAATGCAAAATGCGAAATGTGAATTGCAGTTGTGAATGGGAGAGCACAAAAGTTGGCTGCTGCAAAACGAAAATAAAAGATGGCTGACAAAAATGGCTGTCACTGCGTGAGTCTGTATGCGTGTGTGTGTGTGTGTGAGTGTTTGTGTATTTTTCTCTGTCTGAGATGTGTGGGAAAAGCTCACTTATGTGCAGCTTAGCCAGCGAGAGTTCCTTGGGTCTGCGAGTCTGCGAGGTGCGAGTCTTTGGCCGTAAAGTTATTCGCATTAGATTTGCGAGCTGCTGCTAATTAGCATAAAGTTGGCATCAGCTCGGAGCAGCCATTAAGTTGCCACACAAAAGTCGCTTTGTGCACCTGAAATGCGTTCATTCATCTAGCCATCAAAGCTTTTGGCCCGACTTGACAGCGTCGCTGTGCTCGCTTCTGTTTTGTTCTGTTCTGTGCTGTTCTATTATATTCTGGTTTCATGACACTGCAATTCAGTTCTTCTAGTTTTATCTCGCTCTCTCTCGTTCTCCTCTCTCTCTCTCTCTCGCTCTGTATCGCTCTACTTGTCTTGCTGTTGGTTCCATTCGCCGTCTCATATTTCTGGCCTTCTCTTGATGCTTTCCGGCCACTTTACTTTGGCGCCGACCCTGCCCTTCAATGCTTTTGTTCAAGCTGAAGCACGTCTCGCTCATCTCTTTGATAAATATTAGTTTAATTCTTTTTCAAACTGACGACCAGAGCTCTCAGGAGCACACCCAAGGCCATTTGCAACCTCTGGTGCCCCGACGACTTTTGATTCGTTTGTGTTTTATATATGGGACTTGTATTGCTAATTGTATACCCTGTATATATACTAAATTGTCTATTAATTTAGCTCGAAAATTTATTCCGAACTACATATATTTCCCTTGGTTTATCTAAACAGACAACATCATGTTCTACTCTGATATTTTATATAAAAATATTATAAATTCTTTGCCTAAGCTATACAGAGCATATTCGATTCTAGTATACCCCATCGGCTAGCAACCATGCGTTTCTCCTTGATTTATTTTGCTGTAGTTGTCTCGCTTTGGAGAGAGAGTTGCATTTATATTTTTTAAGAGAAAAATTTCATTTCGCCCGCATGGCTAAGTGAAAAAAATGTAAATATTAGTTTTTGATTGAAATTGGAGACATTCACTGTAGGCAAGCAGAGGAAGCATGCATATCCATAGTGAATTGAATAACAAATATTTCTGCAGTTCACAAGTGTTTTATTTAATAATTCTCTCAACTCGAGAAATTGACCTCTGTAAGCAGTGAGGCTACAACACGACAATTTATCGCACACAATCAATGACAGGTGCCAAACGGTTGATGCATTTCGTATTCGTTCTGTGAGTATTACGTGGTGGCCTTTTCATTCATGAGATTCACATTCTCATTCACACAGCAGCTCACGTTGGCACCGCTCTGACAAGCTGTCTGACATTTGCCAGATTTCGGAAAGCTAACACACACGTTTCTTGCATCGAATGTCAGACAAGTTAACACAAACACACATATATATAAATTCGTTTTCTGGAGGTGATATTTGTGAACAAATTATGACTTTTTCATGACGCGCAAATGTGTAGCTCAAATTGAATTTGGATTTCTAGCATGTTCATTTCACATTTCGCGTTGTGTTCTTCCAAAATTTATTGTTGTACCTTGTCACTAAAAAATATATAAAAAATCTATTCTAAATTTAGTGCGAAATAAAACGAATAAGGAAACATTTTCAAATGCAAAAGTAAAATAGGCAAAGATAAAGAAAAAAGAAAAAAAATAAATAGAATTCTTTGGGTTTGAACATTTTCTAGAAACTAAAATGCTTTTCGTTTTAGTGCACGAGCGAATGCTCTAAATATTTATTATTATATATTTAAAGTGAAACAAGTTTTTTGTTGTATTTGAAAACTACGCCGAAGCGGAAACTTCATTTTCAATATTCAATCAACAAAATCCCATTATATATTCAGACAAGAAAACAATGTTTTCATTGCTTGATCATAATTAATATAATATCAATATTTCTGGGAAAGCGAAACACTTTTCCGTAGAACAACAAATAAATGCTGATTGTTTTCATATTTGCTCACATTTAATGGAATTGATCTGCTTAGCGTGAACGGCAGAGCGAAGCCAAAGAACGAACACAAAGCAGCAACATGAAAGACAATTTTCTGTGTGTTTTTAGCTATTCGAGTAAACATTTGGCCTCTGGGCCAAAATGCGTGTGCCACTCATTGATGTTTGCCCGAGCGGCTGGTCGGGGTGGTCGGGGAGGTTGGAGAGACGGAGAAATTGGCGACTGGTGTAAATGCCCTTTTTGGGGTCACGCCATTTGCCGGAAAAGTTTAGCAAACTGTGCTGCGTTGACGTCTTGTCCATTATTAATGCGGCCCCATTAGGGCACTTTACGTAATGCTCCCCATCCGAGGTACAAGAACTTTTCGACTAATCATGCGGTTGTTCGTGCTATAAATAAATCAGTGGACACGAATAGTGCGCCGTTCATTGGATTTATTTAGTTTTTTTTTTTATTCCATAATTAGGAAATGCATAAATGAGTTAATAACCAGGTAATATCCAAGACTAATTAAAAATCTGAGCAAGGTTTTAAAACGATTTTCCACCGTTTTTATGCTAATATTTTCTACTTGACGTTTGCCTTTTTAATTGATTTTGCCTGTCCACTTTACGCAGAAGCTCTTGGTAATATTTTATATACGTATATACTCTATACCACAGAAATGCAAACAGCGCTGAAAGTTGTGGAAGTGAGATGCCTGGATCGGTGCAGCAGCAGGAGCCACAGCAGCAGGAGCCCGACTGCACACAGCCGCGGGTTCTCTAGAGCAAATAGGCACCTGTTGCTGCTGCTGCTGCCTTTGAACTGCGCTGGGCTGCCTGTTGCACGATTGCCGCATCCGGCTGGGGGGGCGAGTGGTAAGTGCAGACCTGAGGCAAAAATTTGCATTAAAGGCAAACAACAAATCGTCGGAGCAAGAGTTGATTTCTTGTGCAGCGTTGAAAAAATATGCAAAACAGTTTTTCCACTGAAGTACACAATTTGATTTGCGTGAGATTTTCCACAAGGAGTGCCAGACTCTGAGACATCCTTTGAGCAGAAAAGTTAAGGACACATTAGCCGAAGGTTTGGTAACTTGTTGCCTTGATAGACAGCTGAACATGGATATCCATTAAGATTATTAGACAAAATTGACAAAGGTTGCAAGTGTCAACAGGGAACGAACCCTTGTAGATCATACCCCTCTCCACACCATGCTGCAGGGCATTCGAAAGTAATAAAAAATATGCAATTTAGCAACGACTGCTAGGCAAATCAAATATAAATTAGATTGCTGCGAATGCAAAGCGAACTTTGATTAAAAAGTTAAAAAGCTAAATAAACAAATAAAATAAAAAGTAAAATAAAAAATTTAATATGTTAAGTATTAGCTCTTTGCATAAATAACGTTTTAGATTGTATTATAGTATATTTTGAAATTTAATTATAATGAGTCTGCTCGCCCATGAGTTCTCCCTGACTCTCCCTGAGGGTTTCTTTGTGCTACGAATGAAATATATATGATTTCTTAAGGAAAAACTTTTCAAGCTAAGACTTTATTAAAAGAAAATAAGGACAGAGGCAAATCTAGTTAAATGTAAACAAATATCTACTAAGCCTGTACTTATCAGCATTTATAAACATTTATGTATATTTATATAAACATTATTTTGTCGTCAATTTAAGTTGTAGCTCAATGAGTTGCAGGGACCAAGTGGACTGCTCCTAGTCCTTTATTATTTTATGCAAACTTGTCAGAATTTTTGCAACTGGCCTCAAGTGAGTTCATAAAGAAAAAACAACTCAAGTGCTGCTGTAGCTGGTGAGGGAATTTAATTAAAAAGTTTTGTGGCTACAACTACACCGATCTATTAGAATGTCTATGTATGAGTATGTGTGTGTGTTTTTTTGGGCTTGCGTGTGTGCCTAAGTCAGCGCATCGTCTTGGGCTGGCGTATAAAAGTTTGTTGCAGCATGAATAACTTGCGGGTAGCTCGCCTTTATTTACCCACCGTCATTTTTGGCATGTAAATTTGGCTTTGCCATGTGAAGTCGGGCCCAAATCTGACGTTGCAATTTATAAAAGTTTTACGATGCGGCAGTTGCACATTGTTAGCCGAGCGGAATGCTCACGAAATGTGGAGCAGTGCGTATACGCAATGTTGGTCGAGCTAAATAAGAAATGAAAGAAATATGACTGCCGACAGTCGACAGTAGGCAGTCGGCAATCTATTGACAGAGACTGTAGCTACAGTGGGCACTCGAAATAACAACAGACACAGTTACAGTGGCCTGGGGCAACCGAAATTCCGATTGTTGCGTAAATAGAGGAAAGCCAAATTAAACCGCTAGCTGAACAGCATCCGGTCTCTTGGCCACAGCCGGCAACAGCAACTTCAAGGACAACGGAACGAGTCCAATTGAGTTAGTTTATTTGCATTCAAGTGCCAATTAGCTGGGGTTTCATTCGGTCCCTGGCTGAGTGGAGCCGTGTTTTGTGCTCGTTACGCCAGCATCAAGTGAGCCCCGCATTCCGCTCTCCACTTGGCTAACTAACCGGCACGCAGCGAACTCGTCTTAACCAAAACAATTCGAAGCGTAAATTCAGTTCACTCCAGCCCAATTGAATCGCCACTTTAGTCCACAAAAGAGGGGTGTTCCGGCTCTTGATTTTTCCCCGTTTTTTGGATCTGCTCACACGATTTCCGTTGCTCATAACGTAAACCGCAACAAGCTGCAGCTGCAAATGTATCTGTATCTGCAACTGAGCATATATGTCTGTATCTATATCTAATTGTTGCACGTTTGCCTGGCTAATTTGCTCGCCGGAAGTGGGTGGCAAAGTTCTCTAATTGAAACACCTGATGAACACTGTGCAACACACTAAAGGTTTCAGCAGCTCTGACAGCCTTCATTTGCGATTCTCACATGCATCACATGCAGTCTTTCATTGGATGCTGAAACACTTTTAGCGGAGCATAAATGATGAACGAGTATCCAAGCACTTTGCTACACGCCACTCCTGTAGTCTAGTGTACACACACACACACACACACACACACTCTGGCATGTTCGCTGTCACTCATTTGGCATTAGCACAAATTATGTCACGTCGCAAGTTAGTTGGAAAGTTTTTCAGAGGGCTTAACTTGAAGCGCACTTTTTGTGCTTTGGTATGCATTGCCTTAGCTCTTGCTTTCCACTCCACTACATGTCAGACCCTTCCTCTTTTCACTATAGAGCCAGAGCCACCAGCAAATGAGCAAAGTAGACAGTTTTAATCAAATGTGTTTGACATGCAGAGGAAAGCCAGAGTTGACCTCTAGATATTCTTGAGCAAGAGCAAGTCCCGAAATCAGATGAACTGAGCTATAAACATATATAAGCATCATTTTTCATTGAGTATTTTAAATTCTCTTCACACTAAACTAGATCAAGCTTTTCTTGTATCCCCCACTAGGCTTTAGTCGCATCAGTTTCATTTTTGATTTAGTCCGCTCGATCGTGCAAATGGCCAAAAGTTGTGACTATCAATATAGACACACTTTGCACTTTGCACTTGCTTTTCCACACCCCCTTGTCCATGTTCTCGCTGGCTGTTGTGCAAACAAAAAAGCACTCGTGGTGGTTACTGTGCGATATCCATGCAAGCGCCAGCAGCGAATCGCCAATCAACATCAACATCAACATCATCGTCAAACGCGATGCCAATGGCAGAGCCGACCATAACCGCAGCCATCACAAATGCCATTAGAGCCGGCTGTGAGGCGCACCACTAGAAAAGTGTTGGTGCTGTAGGTCCTCTCTGTGCTGCTGCCCTCGACTCCTTGTCCGCCCCGCTGCCCCTCCGCCCACCACGACTAACGCGTCGTAAATTGAGATTTCTATTTATTGTCAGCGGCTTTGATGATGCGACGTCCATCCGCAACACTGTGCACCAGCTCATATAACTACCAGCAGAGAGTGAGAGAGAGAGAGAGAGAGAGAGAGAGACGGAGAGATAGAGACGTGACTAACTCGACGCGGTCCGTCAATTTAACAATGTCGTTCAAGCATTTTTAATGGACTTTTAAATTTGCTTTTATTGTTATCTGTTTGCTTGCTCTCTCACATCTACACTGACGTATGCACACATACATATGCAAATGTATTACACTGAACATATACATACATATGTATGCACGTCTGGCTTCTGTTACTGTCCTTGTTTTCCATTTATTCAAATGTTGACGCTATTTATAGTAATTCACTTGCATAGGGGTATATTAACTACATATATGATAGAGCTCTTAAAAGAAATTCATTCAATCTTGGTGTTTCTGTGCAATATATGTCTGATGTGGTCAGATTTTTGAGGAGCTATTATTAACATAGCCTAGTAAAAATATGATTTTCTCGAAAGTAATTCTGTTTTTCCTAAAACAAGCCCCATCTTATGGCATGAGATACGTCTCTGAGACAAACTTACATTTTGAAATATACATATTTTATATACTATATTGGCAGAGTTCAGATATTATCTAACGTGGTTATTCATAGCGAAAATAAAGAGATGTTTAAATCAAATGTTTTTCATATGTCTGCTTAGAGCTTAAAACCTATTCTTTTAGTTAAAAGAGTACTTAATCAATACTTAAACACTAACTAAACGAACTTCAATCACTAGCCAAATACCAAATACCGCAAACCAAATCCAATTTCCAGTTACATTCACCATAAAACTTTCCATTTGAAGGGTAATCACGCAGTCGGCAGCTGTATTTCGACTTTCTTTGTTTAGCATTCGGTTTGTTTTAGCAGCACTTTGGTGGCAAGTTTCGTGGGGCAAGTGCTGGACAAATAAAATTAACAATAGTTGCACTTAGCACATTCAGCTTGGATTTGATTGTGTTCGCGGCTCGTGTTGCTGAGTTTGCTCGAATGTTTTTATAATATTTGATCTAAAGCGATAAACTTTTACCCACACATACACACAGACAATCACTTCCCAGGAACTGCTGTACGTGTGTGTGTGTGTGCCAAATGGGTTTCGTGCTATTCTTGGGAAGTGTCAATCACAAGCCAAATCCCTGGAGAATGCGCGCTGTCACTTGGCCGATAACAATAAATTGGTTCGCCTTTTGTGCGTTCGCCTGTGCGAATGTATGTGTGTGTGTCTCTGTCTGTTTGTGTGTGTTTTTGTGCGGCAGAGTTTAGGGCCCTATTATGGAAATTAAATTGATATTTAAGTGACATGGATAAATTTCAGGCCCCACGACAATGTTGACGGCAAATTGTTTAGCCACAAAATTTCTATTGAAAATTTTATGAGCTCAAAGGCTGTTTTATGAGGCGACGAAAAAGTTTCATCTCAGCCTGACTTGCCACGTGGGGCACGGCAACCTCAAGAAGTTGCATTGTTTTGACCGCTCCCAAAAGTATGCTACGAAAACCTAATGAGGTGTGTGTGGTCAGCTAATGCCTGTGGCTTAGCCGAGCCAGACCTGACTGCGTCTGGTATTTGACCTTTTGGCTTTTCGGGGCTAGCCGCTTGGCCGATGCTCGGTGCTCGGCCAAAAAAGGGTTTTAATTAATATGTAAATGATTGTGAGCACGGCAAGGGGCGTGTGGTGTGTGTGCTGCGTGCTGCTAAGTTAAGTTCACACTTGTTCAATTAAGACGCTTCATTCAGTAATGAACTAACTCAACATAACACGGCGTATGCGTGTTGCCAACAAATTAAAATGAATTTGGCTCCATTGTGAGGACTTTTGCTGTGGGTTAACGACCCCATCGACAGTTCAGGTTGTGCCCAAAAATTTCGTACAATTCAATTATTTATTGAATACCTAACTTTGCTCTTAGCCAAAGAGTTGGCCGCATTTCATATATGTATGTACATATTTTATTTCTCCATTGTTTTTTCAACAAACAGTAAACAATAAACAGGCAGCAGTTGCTTAGGCACATATCTATCTATTATACATATGTATTCATATACCAACTGTGGGCAGTTGAGTTCCTTAATGCTAAAGGTGGTCAAGTTATGTTTTTTTGATTATGAATTTCGAATTTACGGTTGAGCATGGCAGCTCTCTGTGCTGGCTAGACTATTTGCAATTCGCATTGCAAGTACATTTCCGGTTTTCGGAAATGCATTTCCGTTTCCGCTGCCGGCGCCCTGACAAAGTTGTGCCGCAGCAAACTTTGCCGCACATAAATTTCCAGTTTGACTAAAATCCGACTCTATCTCTCTCTCTCTCTCTTTCTCTCTATCTCTATCCCTGCTGCACTTAGTGGCTATTCAACCAATTTGGTTACACAATTTTGATGCAATTTATTGCATTGCACGCCTCAATTGGCAGCCCACTTGAAAATTGATTGGATTTGATTTGATTTGATTTTCATTAGCATATTCATGACTGATTGATTATAAAGTGCGCCACAGACCACAAAAAAAGACAAGAGACACATGCACATGCACATGCACATTCAATGCATGTCAATTTGAAAAATTCAATTTTCATTTAAGCTCGGCAAAATGCGAAAAATTTTCAGCTTGAACTGAAGACAACTCAGTTACACTTCGCTTGCCTGCAGCGGCTGTTGCCTTTGTTTGCTGCTGCACAGCCACACCTGCCACGCCTGCCGCCCACTGTCATTAAGGCGAAGGAAGACACAAGAAAATGAATGGACACACACAGCGCAGCCCTTTGATTGCGGCCTCTTTGCTATATCGCCTTTCACACCGTGCACAGCAAAAAGTTGGCGCTCGATGGCTTTCCTCTTTTATATTTACTATATACATACATATATTTATATATATACATATATTTTTTTAAGGTGCTTTTTTTTTTTCATCTTAAGCTTTTTGCTGCTGTTTGCCAGCGCGTTGACAGGCAGCTGCCCGCGGTGCATTTGTTTTTATGTGCGCGCGTGGCAAATATTCAGTCAACGTTTTACCTGACATCGATATGCTTTTGCAGCTATTAACGACGGCTTCCAGCTGAAGCTGCTAAAGTTCTTTTGAGGGGCGTTATGGAATAAAAATTGATTTAAAGCTGTGAACGAGTTGAGAGCGTTAAGTAATGGCTTTTTGCTCAACTTTCATGGACAATAGCAGATGCTTAAAGTCTTTCGTTAATAATTATACTTGACTTGCTTACCAATAAATTGTGTAACAATGTAATTTATTTATTTTAAATGCCATAAAAATAAATAAATTGGTCTAGCGCTTGTATACTATATTAATAAATTTAAAATTTATTTCCTCAAAGTATAATAAATTGCTGAGATGATAAATATATACTCTACATTTTTTAGTTTTTATACCCATTTAAATGGGAAATCAGGGTATAATGGTTTTGTTGAACTGTATGTAACAGGCAGAAGGAAGCATGGCAAATCCCACAAAGTATATATATTCTTGATCAGGGCGACGAGCTGAGTCGATTTAGCACGATTCGTCTGTCTATTTCTTCTAAGTATTCCCTCTACGTATTTCTTCCAAGTATTTCGTCTTTCTGTAAGTATTTCCTCTACTTATTTGCCTTACGTATTTCCTTTACGTAATTCCTCTACGTAATTCCTGATCGATCACACAGTCTACTTCACCTCAATTCGCTGACCCCCACCAGGCCTGGACGACTGAAGACTGACTGAAGAAATGCTGCAGCTGCTGCCCTTTATATACGGCCACTTTTACTCAAGCGCTGTCTCTCTCAAATGTTGAGTCTGACGGCAAGTAGAGCTCGCTGCAGTCGAGCTTCAAGTGACCAGTGGCAACGCTCTCTGCTGCTGTGAGCACTTTAGCTTCGTTTTACCTAAATACAAATATCAAATGAGAACTGCAGCATACACATAGACAACTTTAATGATCTTCTGTACTTCTTCTCTCCTTGCTGTGTGTGTGTGTGTGTGTGTGTGTGTGTGTGTGTGTGTGTGTGTGTGTGTGTGTGTGTGTGTGTGTGTGTGTGTGTGTGTGTGTGTGTGTGTGTGTGTGTGTGTGTGTGTGTGTGTGTGTGTGTGTGTGTGTGTGTGTGTGTGTGTGTGTGTGTGTGTGTGTGTGTGTGGGTGTGTGTGTGTGTGTGTGTGTGTGTGTGTGTGTGTTAGAATGACGCGAAATATCAGTAGTCGAGCAGTCTAGACTAGAGCTTTCTTACTTGTTTGAATTAATTTTGCATTTATTTTTTACATTTGTGTGCTTATCATTTTAGCATAATAATTTACATTTGCCCATAACATAAAATATATCTCGTAGTAGATAAGCCGTAATATATTTTATACAGAAAAAGAAAAAATTAAATAATAATAATATTATTCACATGTGTAAAAACACATGAAATATTTGCACGATATTTTCCTTATTAAGTTCAGGCCATGTCAACTGCCTGACTGGTTAATCCACACACACACGCACACACATACCCAACTTTGGGGCAGCCGCAATGTGGTGGCGCGGTGCTGCGGGCTGCTGCCAGTGGCAGGTGCATTGGCTTGTTTGCGACTCATCTAAATCAGGCAGCAGCAGCAGCAGCATCAACAGGCTGGGGATTTGCTGAGAACATAATAAATATTTATTAGGTGCGCGTTGTCGCTGCTGTTGCCAAAAATTAAATTTGTTTTCATTAGGGCAGACAAAATGTTTAGGGCGAACGGGCGAATGCATGCTCAAGCAATGCCACCCACACTCTGACACTCTGAGCTATTGTATGCTGTTTAAGCATACGCGAAAATGTGCTCCAAATTAAAAAGGGTATACGTCGACTCGTTTCGTCGTCTCGTCGTCTCGTGGGAGAAGGCAGCAGCTGAGAAAAGAGCCAAGAGCCGCTTGACGTTGCTGCCAAAACATTTCACGGGCTTAATTGTGCGCAAGCCAAGCAGATAACAAAAAAAAAGAAGAAAAGGCGAACAAAAAAAAAAAAAAAAACAGCGCAAAATAAAAGGAAAACCTAATGAAAAAGTTTTGCCTCGCTGAAGAACGAAACGAAAAATGAGAAAACTGGCTATGAAAAGCGCGTCGAACGCGAAAATCGTTAGAAAAGCAAAACAATAATAACAAAAACAACAATTTAAGTAAATATGCGCCAAAGCGCAGGCAAAGTAACAACACAAACAAAAGCCCCCAACAGCAATGGGGCCAACAGAGCGGAGCACAGGCAGGGCGGCCAACAAAATCACAATTAACTGAAAATGACAAAAAACGAGTGTAATTCAGTTTTGGCTAAACGAAGTTGAAATACACTTACTAAACTGTATAAGAAATGCAAAATAAACTTTGAATCAATCTCTGTCTCTCTCTCTCTCTCTCACTCTCTTTAACTCTCCTTAGATTAGATTTAACTAGATCAACTTTTGTTACTTTTTACATAAGGTATAGAGCCGAATTGGAAACAAAGAGTATCAAGGATATGCAGTCAGTCATTTAAAAAAGAGTGTTAAAGTAAAATTGGGTTGTTTGGCAGATGGTGGGACGATGGGACGGTGACTGATAAGGGCGTGACAGTGAAGAGGGCAATGCGTGTGCGACACATAAAATATTTTAATTGCGAACCGTTGGCTGCCAGGGCAGACAATTTGGATAATGCTTGCAGCTATAATTAAAGCATCAACTTGCAACAAATTTCCAATATAAATGATATGAATTCAAATTTCAAGTGCAATCGGAAATCGAAATATGGTCACAGTTATTGTCTCTGTTGGGGTTTCTGCTTCTCCTCCTCTCGCTCGCTCGCTCGCTCTCTGTCTAGGGGTATTTAGAGACTGGGGACTTAGGTATTGTAGCGCTGTCGGCATCGCTTCATGGCCTCGTTGAAGTCGTGGCACACATTGAGATCCGTGTTCTCCTCGCTGCACTTCAGGAACTGGCGTATCTCGAAGGCGCAGGGACCCTCCTCGACCAGGTCGCTCAGGCGCTTCTGCCCAGTTGCCGGCTGCTCTGTCGCCGCCGTCGCCTTGCTGCCACCACTGAATGCACCCGTGATGCCAGCGCCCACAGCATGGCCCACGGCAGAGCCAACAGCGACACCGGCTGCCGTGGCCGCCATGTCCTTCATCACGTCGCCTGTGGAGCGTCCAGAGCTGGCCGCTGCTGCTGGAGCTGGAGCCGGCGCCGGTGTCGGTTTTGTCTCTGCCTTCTTCGGCTGCACTGCTGGAAGATTTTTGTTTTTGGAACCGCTGGTGAATGGGGTAAAACCACTGCGACTGCTGCTGGCGCTGCTGCTGCTGCTGCGGCTTCTGGCATAGCCGCTCTTGGGCGGCGCATTGGAGCGTTGACGCGGCATCTCGAGATATGTGAACAGATCTGTGCAGGCGGCCAAAAATTTCAGCAAATATTTTTGTGCCGATATTGAAAAGAATTTTGAAAAGGTATTTTTTTTTTTTGTTGGGTTCGACCAAGTTTTGAACGTTTTACAAACTGAATTAAAAGCCAACGCCAGCCAAGCCAATTTAAAAATCACATACACAAATACACATGTATGTGTGTGTGTGTGCTTCCCCAAGGACTTGGCATTTGGCCTTTGTCAGCTTTTTAGCCAGCCAAACTAATTTATATAGCTCTGGCAGGGTACCAGCTGGGGCCAAGGGCTCAAAGCGGTTAATTGCCAATGTGCACGACCCCCAGGCGCCACCTGGCGGTCGCTAGCAGCAGCTGCTGTTCACACACACTTTCATAGTTTCTCTTTATTTAATGTTTTTAATTAGTTTTCATTTCGCTTGCGCTAATTATGAGGTAATAATGAAATTGTCGGCATTGAGTCATGTGAATTTCAGTTAAAAATAAAACTAACTGTACTAAACAATTTCCCACTTGTATTAGATTACACCAACTAGTTGTTAGCAATTCCTGCGAGTTCTCGCATTGCCAAACACAAATGAGTTTAGCTAGGAATGTATTGGACTTCCTTTCAGTTCGCCTGACTCTCTCTCTCTCTCTCGTTCGCTCCGAGTCGCCTTCTCAAATTCATTCTTGGAAATTTTAGCCGCATGTTGAATTGCAGCGGAAATGCTTTAATTACCCGAGTACATGCAAAAGTGCTGCGAATGAAAATACATGAGCGAAATTAGCCAAGCTGTTAGCCAAAAATGTAAAGCATAATTCAAATAGAAGCGCTGCTGATGTGACAGCTACACGCAGTCCATGTGACATACGAGCCAGGGCAGCAAAAACGGAATATTTCATCAACTTACCGAGCGGGGACATGCGGCAGCAAATGTCGCTTGATTGATGCAGGGCGACGCACACAGAGACAGAGTGAGAGAGGGAGAGAGAGAGAGAGAGAGAGAGAGAGAGAGAGAGAGAGAGCAACACGCACACACACAATTTGGCCTACTTAATCAGCGGGTGGGCGATCACAATTTACACTATCCGTGTTATGAATATTTCAGCAAATTATAAAGTGCCTTTGCTGCTCTGCTCTGCTGTCTGCCGAATGACAGCGACAACAACAACAACAGCAGCAGCAGCAGTTGGGCAGCGCTAAAATACCAAACTGAGTCTCAAATGCTAATTTCATTTTGTTTATTGTTTTGGCTACAACTTAATTTGCCCCATCTCTGGCGCTGAAATGTTTATAAATCAATCAACATCAATAACCGCAGCGAAACACTTTTCAGCCCCAAGATGGATAGACTTCAGTTAGATTCAATTCGATTCGTTTCGTTGCCTTAAGTGCTCGAATGGACGCAATATGCTAAATAGAGCTCGTATAGAACGGTTGCTTATAGTCTACGTTTTCTGTTCACTTTTTCTTTCGGGCCCACGCTGCGTATGATGAACACTCGGACTTTACTTTGCTGTTTTGCATAGACAATTGATGTGATAAAAAATTGCAAAACCCAAGCGGCTATAAACATGCCGCTGATTCGCAAGTGTATAATAAATAAGAGCATTAGCTATGGATATTGTTCTGTTTATTGCCCACAGCCCAGATATAGCCTTGATATATCATTTAATGGGCTCATTGC